>CM070766.1:9746465-10955704 GCA_036346245.1 Bonia amplexicaulis
CTCGCCACGACTCCGCCTCGACGTCCTGCAGCCACACAGACAAGAAAACACGTCACATAGCACCGCTCGATACATGAACGCGTAAATAGCATAAACAAAATCAAACCTGTCGCATCAATAGAATATACAACCTAAACCCATACGACTAGGTTCGACCAAGTCCGGCCGAGCCCGTTCGTCACGCAAGCGTCGGTCCGAACCAACCGACTCAAACTCGACTTTACTAAAGCGATGTCAATTACTCATCATTCTCAACGGGATGACCACCACATGGTCTCTCAATCTCCCCCTTGATGAGTATATTGACAAACCCAGAAAAATATGAAGTTGAATTTAAAGAGTCCAACATGGTCCAAAGAAGGAAATGAAACTCATGACCATGTCGACAGAAGGAAACATTAGAGCAACTCAAGAAAGAGTAAATTGTTCTACAAGCTCTAGATTCCCAAAGACTTTTCTCCAATCTATTCTCCCCTTTTGGCAATAAACACATCAAGAATGCAAAGAGAGAATAAGTCATGATGATGGATGAAATGGTGAAGTTTGTTTATTCTAAGCATTTAGAGCCATGAGAATTATCCAAAATGACCATAATGTATTACACCAAGCCATAACTCAATGAGCGCTATCCGGATCATGACGGGATATGTATAAGCTAGCTAGAAGCAATTAGATGACAGTCTGAATTTTAGTGCATTTATGAGCATGTCAAGTCATCAATAAGCAAAGTCTAGCTAGAGACATCCAAGGATGATGCAAGCCATGTCAATCAAGCTAAGCGGAACCAAGAATCTAATATCGAGTCCAAATAGAGTGTTATATACTCAAGAGTGAAACAATGGTTCAAGTACTTGATTCTTTTGATAGCTCAAGCAAATTGAGCACAAATGACATTTTCTTTTGGAACTTATGGTTGTTTTCAACCAATATTTTTATCATGTGCTAGATCTCAAGCCATTCTGCGACTACTCCAAGCAAGAAGCTTAAGAAGATAGTCTAGGTCATCCAAAACTCCCCCTGAGTTCATGCCTAGTGCAATGGTAAGCCGTCTCATGAGAAAGAATTGGTGAGATCAGTTTTTTCGCACAAAAGAGATCTTTTTGCTTTTTGACAAGTTGTACTAACTCATGTTACATCAAGAGTTTAAGACGGCTCAATCTAAGGCTCAAAAGAGATTCAACGCTCAACTCAGCCTATTTGACATGGCATGAATCATAAAAGGATAGCTCAAGAAAGACTAAACTCGAGTGCTAATCATGACAAGTTTTTAGTGTAAATTGAGCAAGTTTAATTAACTCATCATGGCAAAAGCTAGTCTACACATATGAAGTCATGATAAATCTAGCAAATAAGCATAAATCATGGCAAGATGTAAAGCATCGTAAGCATGTCATAACCGGATAATATCAAGGCTCAATGTATTTATATTACAATGTAGAATAACATGCAGAAAAATCCAGCTCCCCCTCAACATGTGATGCAACTTTTAGTTCAAGTTGAGTTAGGTCAATATTACATTCCAGAAGCTCCCAAATGAACTCCCCTTGAACCAAAGCAATAAAAACGAGAAGCTGGCAAAGAAAACAGGCAGTCCTTAAAGCATAGATAAGATATAGATGATACTATGGCTCAGACTGACTCTCATTACCCCATATGACTTCAGGACTAATAGTGTAGTAAAACACACACTAGAGAGCAAACACGTACCTGTCTGCAGAAGGTGGCCGACCCTCGCTAGATCGCAAGAAGTGAGTGAGCTCAATCTAGTGAGATAAGAAACGACTAATAGAGCATCACGAAAGCATAAGATAAGAGTAAGAAGTCTAAGCAACTAGACAAAGAACCACTCTAACCTATCTTTGGAAGGACTAAACCCAATGCACCCATATGCAATGCAATCAGAAAGGAGTAAGAGCATAATAAATATAGTAAAGCAGTAAAGCACAAGCTCCCCCTCACAACAGTCCATAAGGACAAACCACCCCAAGCTCTCCCCGCAAAGATGAAAACCGAGAGCTATCTAATGGCTTGGTGAAGATATCAGTCAACTGGTGGTCACTCTCCACAAACTGGAGCACGATGTCACCCTTCTCTACATGGTCTCGAAGAAAGTGATATCTGATATCGATGTGCTTGGTCCGAGAGTCTTGCTGGGTTCTTAGCAATGCTAATCGTGAGGCGTGTTATCGCAAAAGAGCGGAACACGATCGATAGCTAACCCAAAGTCCCGCAGAGTCGAGACCATCCAAAGCACTTGGCTCGACAATGGGCTGCGACAGCGTACTCGGCCTCTGCGGTGGGTGTGCAACACCGGACCGCTTCCTCGAAGACCAAGAAATGAGAGAAGTGCCAATGAACCGGCGGTGCCGAGTGCTCTTCCTATCTATCCTCTGACAGGCAAAGTCGCATCCGAATAGGCTCTAAGGGATGAGCAGGATGAGGAAGAGTACCGATACCATAGTCAATGGTAGCTCGAAGGTACCGAAGATGCGCTTCACTTTGGCGGTGAGATCTGTGAGAGAAGCTCGAAACCGGGCACAAAGACACACGAGAAGTGTATGTCGGTCTCGGGCGTGAGGTACAAGAGAGCCAATCATGCTTGAACTCTTTTTGATCAAGCTGGCTCGCCGTCCTCATCCAGGTCAAGTGTGGTAGTAGAAGCCATCGGAGTTGACACCGCTTTCCATCACTCATGTCGAGGCGTCTCGGGAGGTCACGGGTGTACTTGCCTTGATGCAAGAAGGTACCCTCCAGTGCTCGCTTGATCTGGAAGCCAAGGAAGAAAGTCAACTCACCCATCATGCTCATCTCAAACTCGGTGCTCATGACATCAGAAGCGTGAAACTAGAGCATGAGAAGAGCCGCCAAAGATGATGTCATCGACATAGATTTGGGCGAGAAAAAGTCATTGCCAAGCCGACGAATGAACAAGGTCTTGTCAACTTTACCCATCTCAAAATCATGTCTCAATAGATAGGACTTAAGCCTCTCATACCAAGCTCTAGGGGCTTGCTTAAGTCCATACAACGCTTTGGAAAGCTTGAAGACATGACTAGGGTATTTAGGGTTCTCGAAACCTGGAGGCTGTCTGACATAGACTTCTTCCTCAATGAAGCCATTGAGAAAGGCACTCTTGACGTCCATCTGGTAAAGCTTGAAACCTTTAGAAGCTGCAAAGGCAAGCGAAATTCTAATGGCCTCAAGGCGAGCTACGAGGGCAAGGTCTCCTCGAAATCCGGACCCTCAACACAGGAGTACCCACAATGCAACCAGTCTAGCCTTGTTTCGAATGACTACCCCATCCTCACTTTGCTTGTTCTTGAACACCCATTTGGTTCCAATGATATTGTGATCTCGAGGAGGCTCAACAAGCGTCCAGACCTTGTTTCTCTCGAAACTCTCTAGCTCCTCATGCATGGCATTGACCCAAGACTCGTCAGATAGAGCATGACAAATATCTTTGGGCTCGAAGGAGGCAACAAAGGCAGAATGGAGACAAAAGAGTGACATGCCAGATTTTGAGCGAGTAACTCGCTCAAAAAGGTCTCCAATGATCTGCTCTGAAGGATGAGATTTTTGGATATGTCAGGGAGGTCTGGATGAGATGAAGAAGTGGCCTCTACCTCGTTACACGATGGGGTAAGAGCAGCCACTAGCTCGGAAGAAGCGAAGGTGAGGGCGATCACCTCGAGGTGCGGTGGAAGAAGGCACCTCAAGAGGTGGATGAGGGGCTGGATCGGGTGAACAACCCTCATCTCCATCATCCTCATCATCCACAAAGATGGTCTCGGTTGCTCTAGTGAACACGAGATATCGGGCCTAGTCCCGGACTGCCCTCATCGAAAGTCACCTCACAGGTTTCTACTATTTTGCTAGACTCGCAGTTCCAGACCCTATAGGCCCGCGAAGAAGTCGAGTAGCCTAGAAAGAGTTCATCACAAGATCGTGACTCGAACTTATCTAGGTTCCCGGACTTAAGAATAAAACACTTGCAACCAAACACACGAAAATGGGAAACACTAGGCTTTCGCCCGTATCTCAACTCATAAGAAGTGCGGTGCAAATGTGCCCGAAGAAAAACTCTATTCGAAACATGGCACGCGGTGGCTATAGCTTCAGCCCAAAACTTCTGCGGTGTAGAGTACTCATCAAGCATCGTCCTGGCCATATCAACCAAGGTACGGTTCTTCCTCTCTACAATGTCATTCTGCTAAGGGACTTATGGAGAAGAGAACTGGTGCTCTACACCTGTCTCACCACAGAAACTCTCAAAGTAGGAATTCTTGAACTCCGTGCCATTGTCACTGCGGATCGCTTGTAAGGCACACGAAGCTCAGCGAGAAGCCTCTTGAAAAGACCTCGGAAATGTGTAAACGTCTCATCCTTGAGGCCAAGAAAAACACCCAAGAATACCTCGAGAGTCATCGACTACGACAAGAACATACCACTTCTCTCCTGCTTGCGCACTCAGCCGGTCCAACCGTGTCCATATGAAGCGGTGTCCGGTGCATCGGTCATAGTCACTTGTGTGGGAGGGTGAGAAGCGGCAACCATCTTGCCGTCTTAGGCATGGAGTGCAAACAAGATCTTTGACCATCTTGAGTTTCGGAGACCACGAATGAGATCGTGGCCTAACTTTCGAGTCAAATGGTCAAATCAATATGACCAAGTCTCCTATGCGAGAAGGAAAGGTCGCGGGACTCGAAGCAACCAAACAGGAGAGGATCACGGAAGACTCAATAAAATCAGCACTAAAGATCCTCCCATAACGAGAAATCCATAAACCGGACTACAGAAGAATCAACAATTTTGCGGCGTTTTCTTAAAACTTACCTCGAAACCGTCATCGGTGGTGAGAAACCAAAGCAAATTGTAATGCGGTTTACTCACCAAGGCAACATCTTTTAAAACAAATGAGTCATTAACGCGCACACGGTACCTTTGGCGATGATGCGTCGAACGAAGAGTCTCCAAAAGTGATAGTCTCATCACACGAAGCTCGGGCTAGGGAAGAAAACCAGCGGGAATCTCCGGTCATGTGTCGTGAACACCGGAGTCTACAAGCCAAACCTTTCCTTTCCCGCCCGTGAACACGAGTCAACAAGAGAGCAAAGTCTCGATCTTGGGATAAATCAAGAGTGATTTTGGCACCCAATCTTGAATAACACGTCGGCGGATGAAGTAGTCAAGCACGACTAACCTCTATCTACCCTACGCTCTCCGTCGCTCAAAGAAGCGGAAGATCTATGAGCGGACACAGAAGGCATTCTTGGGTCCGGCCTACGGACGAGCGAGTCGGTGCACGCAACAGCAGTCGATCACGCCGCGGGTAGGCATCTCGATGGGGAAGCGAGATCTACCCTCGAGGCGGCGGAAGTCACGACCGAGAGGAGCACGAGGACGAAAAGACGAAGACTCGGAAAAACCAAGTCCTCGGTCTTGCCCAAAGCTACCAACGATATCAAACCTAGACCTCGTGTTGGTCTTAGGTGCACTCAAGGTGCAGGGCGACCACAGAATCGCCTAAGAGACTCAACACGGTCTCTTCGCGCGATCTTGACGCGCTTGAAGCAATAGTCAAACAAATGCCCATCCTTCTGACAGAAGGTGCAATGATACCATATACGAGGGGCGAAGGCTGCGGTGAAATCACCTTCTTGTCGAAATCTCTTGGACAAAGCCGTGATTTAAATTGAACTTTCTTGTTCTTGGGCTTGACCTCAAACACACCTGTGACTACGGTGCGAGCACGACAGTGGATGTTTCCTCACATCCTCACGGAGATCATATCCTAGACCCTTTTAAACTTGCAAATCTTTGATTGGTCTAGAATAAGATTGAGTTTCTTCTTGCCTCCTACAAATTTCTCGAGTGTTCATAAGGTCGACACTCCCGAAAGAGAGAGGTGCAAGAAGAGCAAGGAGAAGAAGAAGAGACAGCAGGAGGAGAGGAAGAAGAGGAACCAATAGCAGAAGAGCGAATAGCACGTGCATATTTCTCCTTGTGCACGCCACCTCAACCTTGAGGGCTTCACAGGACACACAGGGCAGCCTAATCCTAGCCATTTGATTCTCGTAACTCTTCCTAAACGTCTCTACCATGTCCTTATCCTTTTCCAACACTTGACCTGAAAGCACAAGAAGGATGTGATTTTCTAGAAGGTCCTTAGTTAGCTTCACACATTTTCATCCAATACAATCAATTGATTTTAGTTTATTACAACTATTGCATGGTGAGCTAACGGGATCCTTAGTAGCAAATTGAGTCATTTTCTTGTTATGATCAACCATCTCTTGAAATTGCTTAGAAACCGATTCAAGCTCAAAGGTTAATTTAGGACAGTTGGTACAAGAAACAATAGGCTCTAACAGGGAAGCACGCAATTTAGCAATTTTATGGTCTGCCCGTTTTAAGTTCATCTTCAAATTATTGCAAGTTTCACAAGATTCGAGCAGATCAAGTAGCATGGCATAAGGTCCTCTAGCAGCATTGTCCTTATCCTCACATGAGGTGGGAGAAATAGTCTCATCGGTAGTAAGTAGGGTAACACCATCCTACTCAATTCTAATTCAGCAAGCGGACTAACATTCTCCACCTTAACAATATCAAGCTCGGAGGACACACTATCATGCGAGATCCTTAGTTTCTCCATGTCACCCAAGATAGCACACAAGTATCACAATCATCATTCGTGGGAGGCGGATGTAAGAGCAATAATCTCTAGAGACAATCTATCTACTTCCTTCTCCAACTCGCTACACCTAGTTTTAGCTCTAGCATGAAATCCTCCTAGTTTAAGAAAAGCTTCATTAAGTTGGTCGTAGGAAGGAAATACCTCGTCGGTCAGTCATAGCTCATTGTCGCTCGATTAAGCCCTCAAGGGCCATGAAGCACATCTTGGGAGAAGTCGCGCGTCGCCTTTGGGTTCTTGATCACCCGTCACGTCGTCGTCGCTCCATCCCTCCACCTCGGCCGAGGTCGAGGTCGTCAAAGCGGTGAGGACACGGTGGAAGAGCTTCTTTGCCTTCCCAAGGTTGCGGAACTTCTTCTTGCCTTGGACCGGTCTTGAGGGCTTGAGTTGCGGTTCTTGTCGGTGTAGTCGTTCTTGCCCGAACCATGAAGTCACCTTTACCCTTCCCAAGCTTGGGACGGTTTGCTCGGATGTGGTTGGGGCCACCACACTCGAAACAAATCACGGGTCCTCCTCTTTTTCATCCCTCCTCCTCTTGTATGCATGAGAAAATCTCCGTGCTATGAGGGCTAGTTGTTCATCCATAGTGCTCTAGCGATCATCGATTATGTCACGAGAGCGGCGAGGAGAATCCGCACAAAGGCTCGGCGAAGAAGATCTAGAGCGGGATCGGTGACTAGCGCCATCGATGTGACTTGACCGGCGAGACTATGTCAATCTCGTGAGTCTTGAGTAGCGAGTAAAGCGCGTCAAGAGTCGGTCGAGAGGTCCGTGGTGTCCTTGATGGTAGTCACCTTCATCTCCCAAACCCGAAGATCAAGTGCGAGAAAGGATTTGTCGGCGTTATCAGAGTCGGAGTATGTGAGACCGGCGGCTCGGAGGTTGCTCAAAATTTTGTGAAAGCGAAAAGCACTCGTCAAGGGACTCTCCGGCAAGCATCTCGAATTTCTTGTATTCGGCAGGCGGGTCATGTCGAACCGTCTTGATCGGGTGGTGCCCTCATGGTATGCATTGAGGTCACCCGGATGTCGTGGCGGACGACGGTGAGAGATGCGATCGAACTCGCTTCTGCTCAAACCTTGAATGATGATGTTCCTTGCCTTTGCATTCGCCTCAACATCAGCCATATTCCGACATTGATGTTCTCATCGGCGGGAACAACAAAGCGAATCTTCACCTTCCGCGGATGGCATACCCACGAGCACGGATGTAAGTTTCCATTCGGCTTTTCGGAAGGGTAATCCAGGCCATCGAAGATGGGCGGCTTGGTGGAATACTTATCTGTCGCCATGGCTCACAGACCGGTTAAGATCTATAGACAAGAGCTAACCGGCTCTGATACCAATTGAAGGACCGAAATGGCGACAGAGGGGGGTGAATGTCGCTATCTTTTAAAATCGCCCCCGAGGATTCGTACCTTTGTTTTCAAAAGATGCAAAACAAAGCACCTCATAGAAAATTAAAATTAATCTTCTTGAAATTTGGAGCATGCGACCTTTGAAAAATTTAGCATAAATCAGTTTGGGTATTGCTTCATACGATTTTCACCCAAATTGATTAGGTGATGGAACTGTCAAGTAAATGATCTAATGAGAGAAGAAATGGTTGAGATAGTTGGATTATTCTGCAATAGTTTCTATTCTTGAATGTTTATCCCATCCCTTGAAACTTTGGAAGTGAGTGTCGTCTCAGATAACCTGAAGTGTCTAAAGTGGTGTGGACCGTGAGGTGAAGGACCGAAATGGTGACAGAGGGGGGTGAATGTCGCTATCTTTTAAAATCGCCCCCGAGGATTCGTACACTGTTTTTCAAAAAGATGCAAAACAAAGCACCTTATAGAAAATTAAAATTAATCATGCTGAAATTTGGAGCATGCGACCTCGAAAAATTCAGCATAAATCGAGAGTAGTCGATAAAATTTCAATTGAAAATATTGCCGTTTGATCTGCATGCAAATCGACAAAGATCAGAAGAGAAAAAAACAAGAAAGAAGCACAAACTAAAAACTGGTCTTAAGACTTGAACTCTCCAACGGACACACCACATGCCGACCACCACAAAAACAGAAACTGACGAAAGGCTGCAGACCGAACTGAAAAGAAGAAATGTAATCGGTGAGACTATTGCGAAACACGAAGGAGAGGCGAAAATGCTCCTCAAGACCGAGAGAAAGAAGAAAAAGCTGCTGAAATAAAAGTGAAGACTGCAACCTGAAAGAAATCGGCAAGAAGGCTCAAAACTGAATGATCCGGCAAGAAGGCTCAAAACCGAATGATCAGCGATAGCTGCCGACTTAACGAGAGAATGCAATAGTATTCTTGTTTTGTTGCTCGATTAAAGCGCCGGTGCGAAAACAAACCGCAAGGATTTTGCTGGATTACTCAGCGCGCATTGCGAAAACAAACCGCAAGGATAAGACTAGAGGCGAACCGTTACGACCGGAATAGAAAAAATCGGAAAAACTAAACTCTGCTGAGCTAGATAGTGAGCAAACAACCGCTGAAAACACTACTATCTGTCACGGCGAGAAGAGAAGATCCGATGGAAAAATGAAGTCTGCGGTAGTAACTAGAATTCCCTAGAACAGAAGAAGCAGCCCAAGAAACTTTAGAACAGAAGAAGCAAACCAAGAAACTTTGCTATCAAAACCCCAAAACTCAAAAACTCAGTTCATGCAGTGAAGAATAGAGTGGGAGAGCCAAAGATGAAAAGAAAAACACAGAGAATGAAGTAGCAAGAACATCTCAACTCCAATCCATTTCATATAGATTCAAGGACATGGGAGATTACATGAGTTTTCTCACAGCCAACTCAAGTTCCTCATCCTGGGAGCAACAAGAAGCCTACACACCCATACACATATGCCAGGGGGAATCAAGACTCACGTAGGGTCTCACAAGCTCTGTTCTCTTCACCTACTCTCCAACAAGAAAGAGAAAAGGAGAAAACAACCTCCAAAAGCAAAAGTAAACCCTAACTCTCTCCTAAAGTCATTGAATGAGTGAGGGGATATGCAGCCCCCAACTCCTATTTATAGCCTTGGCTAACGGGTCTCCGCCCGTTCGCCCGCTAAGTCAACGACGCCTTGTTCCGTTTTGCGGTTTTGTGAAATTCCGTTTCGCCCCTCCGCACCTTCCGGAAGCTTCCGCGCTCCTTGCCTCGCGCGCCGCAACCACCTCGAGTCCACGTCGTCTTCGACACGTCCGGCCGTTCGACCTCGGCGCCACTGCGCCAAGTCCAGTCACCTCGTGTCTCGCCACGACTCCGCCTCGACGTCCTGCAGCCACACAGACAAGAAAACACGTCACATAGCACCGCTCGATACATGAACGCGTAAATAGCATAAACAAAATCAAACATGTCGCATCAATAGAATATGCAACCTAAACCCATACGACTAGGTTCGACCAAGTCCGACCGAGCCCGTTACGTCACGCAACGTCAGGTCCGAACCAACCGACTCAAACTCGACTTTACTAAAACGATGTCAATTACTCATCATTCTCAACGGGATGACCACCACATGGTCTCTCATGAGGCTAAAAGCACATGCAATTCTTCTTAGGCAAATCTATTCCACCCTCAAAGTTTTTTGTCTATACAGTCAGGAATGCTTCTTTTCTAAATCCTGTTGTTGAGTGTTGAAAATGTGATGCTTACAACATAACTGTGTGCCTTGTGATTTCGTTGATTGATCAAAGATAACTCTGTATCATTCCAGTACAGTTGTAGAGGTACACTAATTCGCTTTGGAAAACCTGTTCGTAGAATGGATCTGTCATGCCAATTATGTGCAAGATAATTATGGAAGGCTAGCAATCGTGCAAACCTTGTGGGCGATGAGTTAGTGCTGTTCCTTGCGCATGCACTAAGTAAATGTGAATTCCAGTGCACAGCTTGTTATCCACTATATCAAGTTCTCCTCATTCAACATTAATATGCATGCCAATTTCTGCATGAATGGACAAGTCACCATTCTTTTGTAGAATAACTTTTGTGTTTTAGTATCAGTAACCTAAAAAAAATTCTTTTGAGTTATTTGTTGTATCATATTATATTTTTTTAGAAGCCCACAATTCAATGATACAAACTTGGTTGATGTAGATAGTGCAGTTGGAGTCTTGGAGAGAGTAAGTATTATTACCTGATTTGAGTTACTGTGGGGTAAAAGTTATTGGATGTTTTTTATTATTTAACCTGTTGTTTTGCTTTAAATATTTGCCTTCGTTATTCTCCAGCAGATGAAATGCAATATAAGATCAACAATGTAATATGACATGAAACTTAGCTTCTTTGCCTATATTCCCAGTTGAATATAGGCAAAGAAGCTAAGTTTGTCTGTGGTGAGCATTCAACAATGTGTATCAAGGATACAAGTTGCCTTGCTTTGGAAGACATAATCGCCACAAGATGGGAATCAGATACAGATTGCCCTGCTTTAGAAGACACTGCCATAGGATGGGAATTATATACAGGTTTCCTTGCTTCAGAAGACATAATTGCCACAGGACGGGGATCTTCTTCACATTTAGATATGCCAGAACCAGGCTGCTCTGAAATGAACTGGTAGATATCATACATGGTAAAGTATGGGTGGATAGTACATGTGGTGGTGCTACTGGTAGATATCATACATGGTCAAGTATTAGTGACCAACAGATGTGGCCGATTCACTGAAAATCGACCTATTCTTCAATATGTTGTGAATTGTAACAATGTTAATTCAATTTTATTAACATGTTCTTTGTCTGGCACATTTGTGCGTGTGTGCTCCAAGATTATTAATATGTTGCTGATTAAATTGTTTCTGAATTTTTTTTATGTGTGGTGTGGCGCAAATGACGTGTTATCTTGGCAAAATTCATGACTCCAATGATTAGTTTTCCTTGCATAAGTTCTAGGTGCAATTGATGTCAGAATATCCAATCTGCGGCCACTGTTATGAATATTGTGTGTGTATTGATATGAGACCCAAAGGGTCATATATATAGGAGAGTACAAGAGGATATGCCATATAGAGATAAGGCATACATGGATTAGAATCCAAACTCTATCTCCTAATACAACTCTATCTCTATCTCCTTAACACCCCCCTCAAATGCAAAGCGTATGCAATAGCATTGCATTTGAAAAAGAGGTTGACATTAAAACAAGATAAGTCCGAAGTCCGAGTCTTGATGATGTCGTCGTTGCGTGCAGCCTTGGAATAAACTGTCAAATCAAGCCGAAGAGGAATCAAGCCGAAGAGGAATAGATAGAAACATGTGTGCGGATCGAAGCTCGAGGCAATGTGATGCAAGAAGCGCAGCGGAGGCGCAGCGAGAAGGAGCTGGCGTTACAAGCTCGTCAAAGAATAGGCGGCGGTGCTGCCATGCAAAATAAAATTCCTACACTTCTATGATGACAATAAATTTGTGGACTCATGCGGCTTTAGGCGAACTAAAAAAATTAAAACTACGAATTTGGATGGGCGCGGAAGACTTACGAGAAAAATAACTCGAAGACCGACTCAAAAGAAAATTGATACTCGCGAAGAGGCGGATCCGACCGAGCGGAGAGGCGGTTCGGCGAAGAGGCCGGATCCGACCGACGGAGAGGCGGATCCGGCGACGAAGAGTCCGGATCCGACCGAGCGAGAGGCCGGATCCGACCGTGAGAGGCCGGATTCGACCAGCGGAGAGGCGGTTCGAAGAGGCGGATCCGACCGTGAGAGGCGGTTCGGCGACGAAGAGGCCGGATCCGACCGTGAAGAGGGATCCGGCCGACGGAGAGGCCGGATCGGCGGCGAAGAGGCCGGATCCGGCCGTGAGGCGGCGCCTCGGCGGCGGTGGAGGCGGCGAGCACGGCGGAGCATCATGGTAAGGCGGCGGTAGGCGGCGGAGCGGCAACAGGCGCGCGCGGAGCTCAGTGGGAGGAGCGGAGGCGTCCGGCGGCGGCACGGAGGCAGCAGCGGTGGCCGGCGCGGAGGCGACAGCGACCGGGCGAGCCCGATCCGGTGGATCTGGCTAAGTCGACGGCGATGACATAGTCGGCGACGGCAACAGCGAAGTCGGCGACGGTGCCGGCTTAGGCGGTCGGCGGCGACAGCTCGGTGTCGGGAAAGACCGGCGGTGGCGGCGGAACCCGATCCGGTGGATCTGGTGAAGTCGGCAGCGGAAGAGTCGTCAAAGATGACGACGGCGGCTCGGATCGGATCAGAGGCGGCGGCGTCGTGAGTCCGAGCACGGCGAGTCGGTGGCAATGACGACGCGGAAGTCGACGACCGGTAGGCGGTGAGCGGGCGTCGGCGGCGACGGATGGGAGTTAGCGGCGGCGGTGAGGCTGGTTTTTATAATAAAAAGAACCGACCAGGTCGGCCGCTCGCTCGGCCGACTCACTCGCAAAAAGAGATGAGTCAAGAGGAGAGAGATCGGCGGAGGCGGCGGTGGCGGCCGGCGGGCTGCGGCGGCGACGGCCGGTGGGCGGCGGCGGCGGCGGGAAGGCGGCGGATCGGCGGCGCGGCTAAGCGCGGAGGCAGCCGCGGGGCCGACGGCGGCGTCTCCAACAAGCGTCTTGAGCGCGGAGGCGAACCGTAGGCGGCGGGAAGTGAGGCCGGCAAAGCGGCCGGAGGAAGCGACAGCGAGGCGAGGCGGCGGGAGCGCGCTCGCTCCACGGAGCAGCGGGCGCGGCGGCGGAGGCCGCGAGGGGCCGGCG
Organism: Bonia amplexicaulis; assembly: GCA_036346245.1. Lineage (NCBI taxonomy): Eukaryota > Viridiplantae > Streptophyta > Magnoliopsida > Poales > Poaceae > Bonia > Bonia amplexicaulis. Next base: position 9,759,850 of record CM070766.1, read on the forward strand.
GAGGAGGCCGCGAGGCGGAGGCCACAAGGGCGGAGGAGGAGTCGCGAGCGTGCCGCCGCGAGTCGGCGGGAGGAGCGGATCGAGCCCGGGCAGCGGGCGGACCGGAGATCTGGCGGCGGTGTGGCGGCAGCGGTGTGGCGAGCAGCCCGGCGGCGGCGGCGGCTGACTGCAGCGAGAGAAGACGCAGCGGCGGCGCTGTTGGAGTCGCGGCGCGTGATCCAGCGGCGAGCAGCGGCCGTGACATCTGAAGCGAGCCATGGCCGAGGCCAACATCGTCAAGGGTCGGCTGGAGCTCGCCAGGGGCGAGCGCCCGCTCAACGACATCGTCGCCCGAAAGGACACATGACTGCGAGCCTCCGGCGGGAGTGAGCGTGGCGCGCCCGGCGAGATAGATCTCCCAGGCGCTCGATGCGGAAGCGAGCGGCGATTAGGGTTAGGATCTAAACCTAGAGCTCTGATACCATATTATGAATATTGTGTGTGTATTGATATGAGACCCAATGGGTCATATATATAGGAGAGTACAAGAGGATATGCCATATAGAGATAAGGCATACATGGATTAGAATCCAAACTCTATCTCCTAATACAACTCTATCTCTATCTCCTTAACAACTACTTCATACATGTTTCCTACTTGTCATGCCTATAAGCTTTTACATGTGTCCCCAACCATTTATTTGCTCTATTGTTGACAGTAATGAATGGTAGCCAAAATGTTCATGTTCTTGATGCACCAGTACTAGGCACAAATGCATAACCAAAGTAGCCTCAGTCGCAACCAAATAATAATAATCCTGAAGCACATACGCACAAATGTGCCAGACAAACAACAGATACATTGATACATAGCATAACTTACAACACATGGTACAGAGCACAGTTAATCTTAAAGAACAAAACAAGAAAAAACGAAGCAAAGCTTATTTTGCCAGGAATTCATCTAAATGCAGTTTGTGTGCTGAAAGGGATCACGCCCTGAGCACTTGCTTGGGGATTTGCATGGAAAGCTGATTGTCTATTTTGATCTCCTACCAAATTTAATGAAACAGTACATAATGTCTCTTGCTTCGACATGCCCTCAAGGTCATCAACATTGATTGGACTATTTGAATGAACCGAAACAGGCTTGACAATCTCATGTGTTTTTTGGCCAAGTTCATCTCCATCTTTCTGATTTTGCCAGGAAGGAAGGTCCATGGACTATAAAACAAAAACAATGTACAGTTTAATTCTGAATTATGTACAAAGTGCAGAGGAAAATCTTCATAATGAGATTCAAGATGAAATAGTTCTAGCATAAGGAAAATCCATCCCATAATTTGGCAGTTACTACATTCGATCCAAACCATGCTGTTGCCACAATAAAATGCTGATAAATTTCTTAATTTGTCTGCACACTAGTGTAACCCTTTACCTCATTCAATAAGATTGTTGAGCCCTTTGTTTGCTGTTTCAGAAAGGAATCTCTAGCATCTATCTGCTTGTCTGTTCTAGTCTGGATTATTGGGTTATCCCTTTTAGCCTGGGACTTTCTTCAAGAACCTTATACTGTATGATGCTGAAGGTGCTGTGCTTTTATGCATTTCACCCTGTGACAAGGGATACAGGACCGATAGTCAAGTCATAAAAGATAGTGGACAGCACAGGCACATATGCTAGTTGGATAACATCACCTTCAGAATCATGGTCTAGTGGCTGCGGCTAGAGAGTTTTATCCCGCATACAACGCCCATTTGTTCTAAAACTATGGTGCGGATTGCATACAACACCCATTTGTTCTAAAACTATGGATGCGGTTTCAGTCAAATTCAGACAAATCTTAGTAAATATACTCAAGAAGATTTGGTGTACTCAAGAAAAATTCTAATAAACTTTTTTAAAAACCTGATTTGTGTAAGCAAGCAGGTTGTCCATGTCGACATATTAGATTCATGACATTTTAGCCTAAGAAACTTCTCTCATCAAGAAAGGGAAGGGACAACGGAAGAAAGAAGGAAATATAAGAACAAGCCATTCAGAAAGTGTCCCAGCCTAAAGGCAACAGAACATGCCGCTGTACATGCCAAAGCCTACACTGCAAGCGAAAGAAAGCGAGATGCTCCCCACCGTTGCTTCATGCATGCGCGTGCGCTTCAAGGCTACCGGAGGGAGGCTGGCGAGGAGGGGAGCCACCCGGAGGGAGGCCAACGAGGAGGGGAGCGGGGCAGCGCAAGGCTGGTGGAGTGGTGAATCGCCGGTGGTGGGGGGAGTTGAGGCGACCGGCGGGTCATGAGGCGGGGGTTATGTGTGTCTATGTCTCTCATATGTATATGTGTCCTAGCACTGCCGTCACCTAACGCTGCTACCCTATGCCCTGTCGTCGCTGAGCTTCGACAGCTGACTAGCGTTGCCCCTGACTAGATCTGCTGTAATAGAGAAAATTGATCATTTGCCACTTTGAAGAGTGGGCTTCGCAAATTTGCCATTTTCAAAATTGACTTCGTAAAAATGCCATGCAGTACATGTACATCTTGATTACCATGCCATTTGTGCCATTTAGCTCATTTCATAATTTTTTTGCTAATTTCTGGAGGTGGAAAAGACAATCCTACCCTTTTAAGTTTCTTGAGTAGAATGACCAAAACATTAATGCCATTACTGGATCATAAGTTTCTGGGTCATGTGTTTGCCATTTTCTCCGCTCCTAATATGCATCAAATTTGATGAGCAACCCATGATCGGGCTGCCAATTGAGTGTCTGCAGGTATGGTGTCTGGGGGCAACCCAGGTGTAGCCACTGTACTAATTAGTAAAATCCGCTGCATGTTCAACGGCTCACAGCTTCTACAATACTAGACGCCTGTTTGTTCACCACGACAAAGCCACAGGACAGGAGAGTACATGTGCATCTTCCGCTCAGGTTCTCACAATCCTGTAATCACTCAAGCATTTCATCAAACATCTCCTCTGCGCAACCTAACCCGCTTCTATGCAACATTCACCCAACTTTACTCAGCCTTACAACTAAAACCGTGCCAACCATTTCGTCGAGCAATTGGCGAGCACCAACAAAAGCCTCCGTGGTTCTTCCTCAGAACGAGAAAATTGAGACGGCGCCGAGCGGGGAGGGCGGCGCTGGAAGGGCGCCAAGTGGGGACGGCGCCGAGCGGGAAGGGCGGTGGCGGCGCTGGGACGGCTCCGGCGGGGGCGACGCCGAGTGGGAGGCCGCCGTCTTGTGAGGCGTCATGGGAGGCCGGCCGGCAGGGGAGACCACCGGGGATGCAGCAGAGGAGGCCGGGGCGGGGGCCAGCGCGGGCGGGCGGCGGTGGCTGGCCGGAGGATCCTTGCCGGAGGCCGCCGGGGAGGGCGGCGCGGGGCTGCGCCGGCGGGTAGGGCGCCGGCGGGGCAGGGAAAATGAAAGATCTTGCTTGGGATATCTCGGCTTCGGAGATCAAAACTTAAAAGGGTAGAATTGTCTTTCCACCTCCGTAAATTAGCAAAAATTATTAAATGAGCTAAATGGCACAAATGGCATGGTAATCAAGATGTACATGTCTTGCATGGCATTTTCGAAGTCAATTTTGAAAGTGGCAAATTTGAAGCCCACTCTTCAAAGTGGCAAATGATCAATTTTCTCTTGTAATACCACTGAATTGCAAAAGAGTAGTACTGCAGTGTAGTTGGACCAAAAAATCCTTAGTGCCATAACCAGCCAAGGCTAAAGGGGAAGGGCAAAAGGGAAATCTGTGATGAGGCGGTGGATGACCACCACCGCCTTTTTGCATCTGCCAGCTATCCCAAGCCGTGGCACGCTGCATGCTTGTCATGGCATGCATGTTTGCCACCCCTGCCCTGCTGCCAAGCACCGCCCAAGACAAATATCCCAAGGTATCCACACCGTGCAGAGGCTGTGAGGAAGAGGGAACCGGAGGAGAGAAGCCAGGCCACCAAAGATCAAGGAGGAGAAAGGCAAGAGGTTAGGCGCCTAAGGAGCTCGAGGGCGGGCGTGAGGGCGGCGCCGACACCATCAGGGGCGGCGACAACCACGACCATGGAGCCCACGCAGAAGCCAACCCGTGAGTCGTTCACCATCTCTCCACAACCCCATAGCACAGCATAATAGCATGCAAAGGTAGAGCAAATCAAAGCTAAAAGTAGGTAGTAGAGAGGCGCACGATAGGGGTGGCAGGCGGTGCAAGTCGTGGCCGGCGAGCTCAAGCCGGGCCGGGGAGCCGTGGGGCGTGGGCGCGCAGCCGAGCCGAGGCGGTGGCACCCGCCCCGTCGTCTTGTATGAGGGAGGCGCGATCCGGTCTGGGCCTGGATCCGAGGCGAGGAAGTAGGGCGGCGGGGAGGCCGGTGAGCCGAGGCGTGGCGAGGGGCTCGCCAGCCGTCACGCCACCCGAGAAGCGCTTTGGATGCGGTCGCACGAGAGAGAGATGGGGAGAGGAGAAAGGTGGGGCGGCGGAGGAGCCGCCGCGACGCCGAGCCGGCCATGCCACAGCCGCCCAGCGGACTTGGCGAGGAGGAGGCCGTTCGGTAGAATAGAATGGAGGGGGAGAGAGAAATGAGAGGAAAAAAGGAAGGGGCCGGCCGGGTAAGAGAAAAGAAGAGGAAAAAAAAGAAGAGAAAGAAAAGAAAAGAGGAGAAAAATAAAAGAAAAGAAAAATAGAGTTGGTTCCTACGCGTCGGGTCTTTAATCCCGGGCATTTTGCCCGAGCCGGGTCAGGCGCATAGAATCATCGTTGTTTGCGTAAGTCCTGGTTTTGATATGATGTGTTGAGTCGGGTTGATATTTGTACAGGTGGAGGTCCCGGGGTGGAGCCGTCCACGCGTTATCCCCGATAACTAACCAAGCAAGTGCATGGTAAAACGGTAAATTCGGGTAATGTGGTTTTCGGTTAGATGAATGATGGTGCATTGTTTATCATGTTATGGTAAGTTAATTATTTTTTGGATGCATGATGAGAAATGATGAACGATGAATGCTGAGACATGACATGTTGATATGCATAAATGGAGAAACTGCATTGCATGCATGTCATGAAATATTGGTCCGCTTTGTGTGGACGCTCCACGGGAGTGGAGATTGAGGTCCCCGTATGAAAATAACGGGCTAATGTGGTCCCCGTATGAAAAAGGACAGGCTTGAGATCCCCGCATGGAAACATGGCGGGCTGGGTGGCATCGACGGGTGCTCGCTCCGCTATATCCCAGTATAGACTAAAGAGAAAGAAAGAAGTGCATGTGCATATGCATCATGATTGGTTGATGAGAATTTGAGATTAGATGGAAGCAGTGGTGAATGAAGCGTGATGGTGCTAGTCGATTCAGTAAACTGTTATTTTCTGTTTTGCTTTGTGCTTGCTGAGTCTGTGGACTCACTCTTGCTTTATTGTTTTTAGGTGACCGTTGAGGATGGCATGCTCGGGTGGGAGTAGCACATGAATAATCTTCACAAACCAGTAGCACTCCTTGTATCACCTTTTGTCAGTTTATTTTCGTCTCTACTAGCATGCTAGAGTAAGAGCTGAAAAAAAATTATGGTGTATCTATTCGCTGCTACCTAGTTATCTTAGTGATGGCTTAAATTCTTCTAGTAATTGAAGGAACGGTAAGAGTTTGCAATAGTGGTAGCATTCCGGGCCCAGAGGAAGGGCGGGGTGTTACAGTTGGTATCAGAGCGGGCATTAGGTCCGTGGTAAATAAATTTAACAGTTTAGGTTAATTATTCAATTAAAATTTGACTTAGGCCTAATAATAAAATTTGACACACTGGTGCACCATAGGTTGGGAATGGGTCTTGCAATGCATTTATGCTTTCGTTAGCTTTGACGTTGATTTGTGCTACTGAAATGGATGTTCGTGGGATAGTCGTGTGATTGGCTATCTGTCTTGAACAGAGATGCCGAGAGCAAGAGGTCGTGGGCGTGGCCGTGGAGATCGCAGCCGTGGTCATGCCCAAGCGAGCCGGGCGCTTGAGGCTCGGCAGAGGCACGATGCGAGGTTGCTTCACCGAGCGGTCAGTAGCCAAGACCCGCAAGGTCTTGACCTTCTTGAGGAATTCTTAGAGGAGGTCCGTGCGCTTCGCCATCAAGAGCCGACAGCCGCTCCTGCTGCTGCTCCTGTTGCTGCTCCGGTCGTACCGGAGGCAATGATGGGCCTTCGTGAGTGGTTGGCCTTGCGACTAGATAGCTTCGATGGATCGGGCACACCAGTCCAGGCTGCGGATTGGCTACGCTACATGGAGAGGCAATTCGGGCCCTTGAGATGAGTTCTCGGTGGCTCGCTTTGTGGCTTTCAATTGAAGGTCGGTGACATCCGTGGGAAGGGGTTCTTTCATGGGACCTCCGCCTGTGGTCCCGCTACACAGGAAGTCTTTGTCGAGCGGTTCAAGGCAAGTATTACCCAGTTCTTTTGTGGAGAGTATGGAGGTCGCCCTGTCAACTTTTGTGCAGGGAAAGATGACCGTAGCTGAGTACGAAGCGGGATTCAACAATCTGATCCGCTTCGTCCGTCGATCATAATGTAACGACCTTGAGAAGGCCAAAAGGTTCATGAGGGCTCAACTCGAGTTCCGCATGTCATGGGAGCTCTTGCGCGCGACTTTAGAGTGCGTGGTGGAGCAGGCCAGAGGGATGGAGATGGAGATGCAGCTCACTAAAGGGCTACAACCCTCTGGTGGTCCGAGTGCTTCTGGTGGTGACCAGAAAAGGAGCTTCACTGAAGGGGGTGGGTCGACTCATAGGCCCGCTCCTAAGAAGTCCAAGTGGGGCCAGCGTCCCCCACAACCATCCAAGTTCAAGACTTCGAGGCCGTTTTCTTCAGCGCCTCGTTCTTCATCGGCGAACTCAGCCTTGCGTCCTGTCCCAAGGCAAGGCATGATCTGTTTCAAGTCGCGGTGATGGACACCGCGCCTGAAGTGTTCTGGACGGGGGCTGCCATCGGCCTTGTGCCAAGCGGGCCACAATATGTTGGTTTGTCGTCAGAATCCCGCTAGCATCATCAAGTGGGAGCCAGTATCTTCATCTTCATCAAATACTACACCTCGGGGATCAGTCCAGATGATGACGGCTGCCCCTGTGCTGCAGCCTCCTCTCTCCTGGGCTCCGCCCGTCGGGTATTACTGGCATCCTGCACCAACTCCTTCATTCCAACATGCTACACCGCCTCCAATCCCGTTGCCGCCACAGCAGAGCGTCGGGGCTCTCGCCGCCCCGACACCGCGGAGTCTACTCCTTGCTGCTCTTTGAGTCCGCGGTCGACCTGACGTGGTGACAGGTACCTTGCTAGTGGACTCATGTGAAGCCCTTGTTCTTTTTGACTCCGGTGCTACCTATTCTTTTGCTCCCGGGAGTTTGTTAGGAAGGCCAGGTTGAGTGTCCAACAGATTTCCCAATCGGTTGTGGTTAGTACCCCAAGGGGGATCATTGTTAGCTCCACAAGTATGCCACAGGCGTGTGGTTGCAATAGATGGTGAGAATTTGTTGCCAACCTCGCGGTTATTCGATTAGAGCCTTTTGATGTTATCCTTGGCATGGATTGGTTGCATTGCTACCAAGCCGTGATTTCTATACGGAGAACAATCACCTTGCAAGCTCCTTCAGAAAGGAGATAATCTTCGGGGAATGCACCCGTGTTCCCTCTTGGTGTTGGCCAGCTTGTTCCCTGGCCGACGAACAATGAAGTCTAGGTTACTTCTAGCCCTTACGGAGAAGCCAAGTGCGCCGTTGCACGTTGAGGATATTCCTGTGGTGCGTAAGTATCTCGATGTGTTTCCTGAAGAGCTTCCGGGTATGCCACCCAAGCGAGATGTGGAGTTCAGAATTGATCCTGTTCCTGGTACAAGACCTATCTCTATGTCTCCCTATCGTTTGGCACGACCCTTGCAAGAGGAGTTGAAAAAGCAATGGACGAGTTGTTGTCCAAGGGCTTGATTAGTCGTAGTGTGTCACCTTGGGAGCCCTGTCCTATTCACTAAGAAAAGGATGGGAGTTGGCGCATGTGTATAGATTATCGTGCTCTAAATCAAGTGACCATCAAGAATAAATATCCTTTGCCTCGCATCGAAGACTTGTTTGATCAACCGAAAGGAGCCAAGGTGTTCTCAAAATTGATCTGATGCCCGGTATAATCGATCCGAGTGCGGGAGCAAGACATTGAGAAGACGACTTTTTCAACAAGATATGGGCACTATGAGTTTACGCTTATGTCCTTTGGGTGACTAATGCCCTATTTGTTTTCATGGAAACGATGAACAGTATGCTACACAAGTACCTAGATGACTTTGTAGTGGTGTTCATCGATGATATCTGATTTATTCAAGGCGGAGGAAGAACATGAGCAGCATCTGAGGCTCGTGCTTGAGACTTTGAGGAAGAATCAATTCTTTGCCAAGCTGAAGAAGTGCGAGTTCTGGATTTCTGAAGTGAGCTTTCTGGGTCATGTAATTAACCAGGAAGGCATTTCGGTAGATCCAAGCAAGATTTCCACCGTCATGGATTGGAAGAGGCCATCTAATGTTAAAGAAGTGAGGAGTTTTCTTGGCCTAGCTGGTTATTACCGGCTAACCGTGAAAGACTTCTCCATTATTGCCAAGCCAATGTCTCAGCTCACACGGAAGAATGTGAAATTCCAGTGGACCGATGAATGTGAGCACAATTTTAATACTTTGAAAGAGAAGTTAGTAACTGCTCTTGTTCTCACACTTCCTGAGTCAGGGAAGCGTTTCATGGTCTACTCGGATGCGTCTCAAGTGGGTCTCGGTTGTGTGCTCATGCAAGATAACAAAGTGATCGCGTATGTGTAACATCCTGAAAAGTTAAATTCTAGATTATAAAATTTTCTTGCATTAATTGCTGTTATTTTGGATTTGAAATTGATCCTCTTTAAAACATTTCTTAATTAAAGAATTGATGATTTCCAATAGGCAAAAGGAATAAAACAATGAAACATGAAATATTAAAGGGAGAATCGAAAAGATGATCCGATGCCAAAAGAATAAAGTTGGTCCTAAATAATGGATTATTTATAGGGTTAAATCTTTACAAAAGAATGAGAGAGAGAAATAAAATAGAAAGGTATATATGTAAATATAAATATTTGCATATGAGAAAAGGGAAATAACAAAAAGGGTTTTAATGAAGAAATAGATGCAAATAAACTCCTCTTAAAATTAGGATTAAATATATATATATATATATATATATATATATATATATATATATATATATATATATATATAAAAAGGAAAGAAGGTAAATAAAACAAAAAAATAAATAAAAGAAAAAAAATGAAATTAGGGTCACCACCGAACCGCCCACCAACCCCGCCCAACCATGTGCGACCTCGCCCGCTCTGTTCTTCTTCTCCCAGCGCCCTCTCTCTCGCGCCCCACAGGCCGCCCTCATGCCTTCCTTCGCCCACCACCGTGGCCCGGCTCGCCTCGGCGCGCGCTCGGACAATGGATCCTGTCCCTTCGGACAATGGATCCCGCCCGACCGAGGACGCCGCCGCCTCGACCGCGCCCTCTTCCCGTCTTGTGTGCCAGTGCGCCTCACCCCCCGTGGCGCCATGCGAGCCCCGCCCGCCATCGCCCACGGTTTTCCCGCCACCCTCTCTCCTTTCTCTCGCCCGCACGTGACTCCCCAAGTGGCAAGCATGCGCCCGCTCCACCATTGCTCGCTGCCTGGCGCGCTCCCTCGCGTGCGTGGCGCAAAGCTTGCCTGGGGGATGCGCGCCGGACGGATTCATTGCTCTGCCGCATGCCGAAAGAGGCGACGGGAGGCACTCGATCGACGCCTCCCGCGTGCCCATAAGATCCCCAGAGCCTCCTCCGTCCTCCCCACACCTCCTGCACACGTTAGCCACGCTGGTTGCCGTAAAACCCTAGATCACCGTCGGTCTTCACTCTCTTCCCGACTCGGCGACGCCCTCTTGCCGACTCAGCCCACCCGAGCCCACTCCACTCCTCCCACACCACCTCCGGGGCACCACGAACTCGTCCCGGTCTCCCGGAGCTCCGGCCACCGCACATCGCCGACGCCGTGAGACCTCCCGCCTGCCATTGTGACCCATCTCGGCCCGTCGACCCTCCATCGGCTTCACCGGTCTGGGATTACATTTCACGCACCCCGGCACCTCCCGGCCCTCGCTCGCCGCCGCACCGCCCCCCTCATGCCGCCTCGGCCTCCTCAGCTCAGTGACCTCCGAGCCACCTCAAAAGGATATAACATCCTTAAGGGGTAGGCAAAGCCTCCCCGCCCACTTGGTTACCGCAGCGCATTCTCTTCCCCCTGGCTCCCGGCGCGCGTTCGAGCCCGGCTCATGTGGTTGAGCTTTTTCTTTCATGACGACATGGGGGCCCGCCCCACCGTCGGGCCTTGCAAGATGGCCCAAAGTGTTGACATGCGGACCCCACATGTCGAGGCACGGTCGGGGTAATAAAGGAAATAAAATATGCAGTGGGTCCCACCGCCGATTTTAGTTATTTTAGGATTTTATTTAAGCGAGAACTTTGAAATGTTATAACTTCTTTATTTTAACTCCAAATCGAGTGAGACAAATTTCTAAATTCGCCTAAATTCAAGATCTATCCAATGGAACTGAAATCATAATTTTTAGAGTTCATTTGAATTTCTGGTGTTATTTGGTTTGATTTTGTTGCCTTTCTTTTATGCAAATTTTAGCTTAAAAATAGCGTCGAGGCACAAGAAGAGGAAGCGAGGCAGCGGTGACCCAAGCACCCACCTCCAAGAACCACATGACCAAGGCGAGTTACCACTTTGACCATATTGAACCCAGTTATGCAAATTATTATTTTTTAAATTATCCATGTGCATGCTTTATTTTATGAGGTATATCATATTCAGATTTTCAGAATGTAGTTATACATCCAATATTATACTTGCTAGTATTACCCATTGAGACATTTTGATATATGTGAACCTTGTCGCCGTAGTAAAACTAGTATAAAATAGATTTCCCAAATAGAGTATAATGTAGCGAATTGCTTAGTCATGCTAGTTAAGCAGGGCACTTAGTTGTCCGAAAACTCTCACATGCAATATGGAAAATGATTTGGGCGATCATGGTGGGAATGAGTGATAAAAGTTTGGAACTGATATTTTATGTCCCAAAATCTCCAAACTTGCTTAGTATATGGGTGGATGATTTGAAATTTGAAATGTGGTGCGGTGGGAGCACAAAAGTTATTGAATGTGGTAAAACCACCCAGATAACACTAAGGACTGAATCTTGTCATGATAGCACGTAAAACAAGACAACCACATGTCGTAAAATACAACTTGGCTAAGTAGTGGTATCGAAACTCCCGACTCATCTCACCGTAGTGGATAGTCGTGGATATGCAAGGCGCGAGGAGGCCTAAAGGGACACCAAGTGGAGGTGGCGTTCACGGTCGTACTAGCATTGGGGAGTGGAGCCGCATAATGCTAGTAGCCGTGGTGAACATCCGTGCAACGTATGGGACCCACCGCAAGTGGGAACGACCCATAGGGTGAGATGACTAGTGGAACTAGATATTTTGAGCAGTCATGTGATAATCTGCTTGACCACGACCAAGGAATTAGGTGGGGCAATGGGTGGATTATCGCTTGTGGTGAAAGTGTACACACTGCGAGTCAAAACTATTCGAATAGTCGTGCCTACGGTCATGGGCGGACATGGGATATAACTAGATATAGTTACATTTCATAAATGGTTTGTGAAGGAATGGGAGAATAGAGGCGATGGGCGCCCTAGTTTGGAATTGGCACGGTTTTGTCCGGTGGTAAGTTAAGTGGCTATAACATTGAAGATGCAATATGATGCGATGCCATGTAATGGTGGATGGAATCAGATCGCTATTACAAAGGTCAGACTTCACGTTACTTTTACTAAAAGCTGCTAGATCATAGGGATTTTAATTATGTTATTCACATGCAATTTTTGGCAAACAACCAAACCCCAGCCTTCCCTTGATCTAGCCTAGCATATAAATTACTGCATTCTGTGTGGTAACTTGCTGAGCACGGTGGATAGTGTGCTCACACTCGCAATATCAAAACAGAGACAGGAACTCAGGGTCACTATGAGCATGAAGATGTCCCGGTCAAGGAGGAAGGAAACGACGGCGATAATTAGGGCGTCGCTTGCGTTTCTTTTGGGCTCAGACAAGTTAGACTTTAGGCTGTGTGTGCACGTATATAATCTAAGTCTAGATGATATACATTGCACACATATTCCCCTAGTCGCTTGCCTGTGGCATTGGCTTACTTTTGTTCCGCTGTGATACTTTGATGACTGATAACATTTGGCCTTATGGCCCCTTTTGTAAACTATTGCCCGACGTGGCGTATTTCCAACTTTGGATTGTAATATTTGATGTATCGATGTATGTATGATTCAGCAATGTACTGTGTGCACTAACTCTCGATCCGAGGATTAGTGCAATAATCACAGAGGATTTCGGATTGAAAAATCTGGGTCCGACAGTATGCCTCGCGATAGTTGAAGAAACATGAGCAGAACTACCCTACTCACGATTTAGAGCTTGCCGCAGTGGTTTTTGCTCTAAAAATTTGGAGGCATTATTTGTATGGGGAATCTTGTGACATCTTCACTGACCACAAAAGCCTCAAATACATTTTCACTCAGAAGGAGTTGAATTTGAGACAACGGAGGTGGTTAGAGCTTATTAAAGACTATGATCTCACTCTTCAGTACCATCTGGGCAAGGCAAATGTGGTTGCTGATGCCCTTAGTCGCAAGATGACACCCTCTCGCTCTAGGTTGCAAGCTTTGGATGGGAATTTCCTATTGTTTTGTTTGTACAGTAGCAGTGAGATGCGATTCTTCTTTGGAATCGATAATTCGAGCGAGCAAAGGAGACACAACAGCATGATCGATTGCTTCAGCAAGTGAGGAAGCGTCTTAATGAAGGAAAAACCGGGGATTTCAGCCTTGATGAGTCAGACGCATTGCAGTTTAAAGGACGCCTTTGCGTACCGCAGAAGGCTCAAGTCAAGGGTGATATTTTGAAAGAAGCTCATCGAACCCCGTACACGGTGCATCCCGGTGAAACCAAGATGTATCGTGATCTTAAGAAGAGCTTCTGGTGGAAGAGGATGAAAGTGGATATCGCAAAATATGTGGCATCTTGCGGAATTTGCCAGCAAGTGAAGGCCGAGCACAAGCGCCCCGCTGGGCTATTACAGCCTTTGGAGGTTCCTCAATGGCCATGGGATGATATCACCATGGATTTCGTAGTCGGCTTACCTCGTACCCAGCGAGGTAAGGATGCAATTTGGGGAGTGGTGGACCGATTCAGTAAGTCCGCGCACTTCATCCCCATTCGCACAACGAACTCAGCAAGTGAGTTAGCTCCTATCTATGTGCGGGAAATTGTGAGATTGCATGGTGTTCCCAAGTCAATAGTTTCGGACAGAGACGCCAAGTTTGTCTCCAAGTTTTGGGAGAGCTTGCAGGGCGCTTTGGGCACGAAACTCCAGTTTAGTACTACTTTCCACCCGCAGTCGGATGGACAGTCCGAACGCACCATTCGAACCTTTCGGAGGATATCTTTGAGATCCCGTGTTTTGTCCCGGAGGGTAGCCGGGAGGAGCATTTAGCACTTGCGAGTTTGCTTATAACAACACTACCACTCCAAAGTGTTTGAGCGGCGCCATTCGAGGTTCTTTATGGGCGAAAGTGTAGATCGCACGTGTTGGGATGCCGTGGGCGAGAAGTCCGTTCTAGGCCGGATTGGGTCCGACAAGCGGTGGAGCAGTAGCGGAAATTAGACAAATCTGCTAGCGCCCGTAGTAGGCGGAAGAGCTACGCCGATGTCGGGAGGCGAGAGCTAGAGTTCAAGTGGGGATCATGTGCTCCGAGAGTATCTCCTACTAAAGGCATAGTGCGATTTGGTACCAAAGGAAGCTTAGCCCCAGTACATTGGGCCATTTCTAATTCTGGCACGAATTGGAAAGTTGGCATATCGCTTGGACCTCCCTGAGTCCATGCGAGGGGTGCATAATGTGTTTCATGTGTCGATGTTGAGAAAGTACTTGCGAGATCCAGAGTATGAGATTGTGTTAGAACCAGTGTCCATAAAGCAAGACCAGTCCAGTTCAGATTCTGGAGGAATCAGAGAAGGTGTTGAGGTATAAATCGATAAAGTATGTTAAAGTGCTTTGAGCACATCAGTCTGAGCGAGAAGCGACATGGGAGTTGGAATCTCGCATGCGCGAGAAGTACCCGGACTTGTTCTCCAGGGGTATGAGTTAATGTTATGTTATGTGTAGTTCGTTTTATTCTGTTTTTTTGTGCAGATTGTTGAGCCGCGAGTCGGGTCGAATTGCATTAAGGGGGTAGAATGTAATAGCACTGAATTGCAAAAGAGTAGTACTGCAGTGTAGTTGGACCAAAAAGCCCTTAGTGCCATAACCAGCCAAGGCTAAAGGGGAAGGGCAAAAGGAAATGCTTGATGAGAGCGGTGGACGACCACCAGACGCCTTTTTTTGCATCTGCCAGCTATCCCAAGCCGTGGCACGCTGCATGCTTGTCATGGCATGCATGTTTGCCACCCCTACCCTGCTGCCAAGCACCGCCCAAGACAAATATCCCAAGGTATCTACACCATGCAGAGGCTGTGAGGAAGAGGGAACCGGAGGAGAGAAGCCAGGCCACCAAAGATCAAGGAAGAGAAAGGCAAGAGGTTAGGCGCCCCAAGGAGCTCAGAAGGCCGGGCGTTAGGACGACGCCGACACCATCCGGGGACGGCGACAACCACGACCGCCGAGCCCACGCGTAAGCCAACCCGTGAGTACGTTCACCATCCCTCCACAACCCCATAGCACAGCACAATAGCATGCAAAAGGTAGAGCAAATCAAAGCTAGAAGTAGGTAGTAGAGAGGGGGGAGGCTGCCCTGATAGGGGTGGCCGGCCGGTTCAGGCCGTGGCCGTGAGCTCGGCCGGGCCGGGGAGCCGTGGGGCGTGGGCGCAGTCGGGCCGAGGGCGGCGGCCGGCCGTGGCCGACCGGGCGGCGGCACCAGCCCCACCGTCGTCTTGCATGCAAGGAGGCGCGATCCGATCTGGGCCGGCGGATCCGAGGCGAGGAAGTAGGGCGGCGGGGGGCCGGTGGCGGTGAGCCGGGGCCGGGAGCAGGCTCGCCGCGCCGTCGCGCCACCCGAGAAGTGCTGGATGCGGTCGAGAGAGAGAGAGATGGGGGAGAGGAGACATGACATGTTGATATGCATAAATGGAGAAACTGCATTGCATGCATGTCATGAAAAGAGATAATGTTGGTCCGCTTTGTGTGGACGCTCCACGGGAGTGGAGATTGAGGTCCCCGTATGAAAATAACGGGCTAATGTGGTCCCTATATGAAAAAGGACGGGCTTGAGATCCCCGCATGGAAACATGGCGGGCCTGGGTGAGCATCGACGGGTGCTCGCTCCGCTATACCGGTATAGACTAAAGAGAAAAGAAAGAAGTGCATGTGCATATGCATATGCATCATGATTGGTTGATGAGAATTTGAGATTAGATGGAAACGAGTGGTGAATGAAACTGTGATGGTGCTAGTCTGATTCGTAAACCTGTTATTTTCTGTTTTACTTTGTGTTTGCTGAGTCTGTGGACTCACCCTTGCTTTATTGTTTTTAGGTGACCGTTGAGGATGGCATGCTTGGGTGGGAGTAGCACATAAATAATCTTCACAAACCAGTAGCACTCCTTGTATCACCTTTTGTCAGTTTATTTTCGTCTCTACTAGCATGCTAGAGTAAGAGCTGAAAAAAAATTATGGTGTATCTATTCGCTGCTACCTAGATATCTTAGTGATGGCTTAAACTCTTCTAGTAATTGAAGGAACGGTAGGAGTTTGCAATAGTGGTAGCATTCCGGGCCCAGAGGAAGGGCGGGGTGTTACATCTGCACTGCTGTGGTCGTCGTTGGTAGATTCAGGCCTCGTCTTCTGCTTTACTACTGAATGGATGCAAACCGAAGAGGAGAAAAGGGGATGAAGTCAGGGTGTTAGGGTATGGATGCGTCGGTGAGGATGTAGGGACGGCGACGTCATGGCAGGGGCATGGCCGGGCAGAGATGCGTCGATGTCAAGGTGGTTTCGAGGCAGGGAGAGCAGGCCAAATATTTTGGTGGGTTCGCTGATGGCTTTTAGTTTAGCACGAGCACTTGTATAAATGAGCTAAATGTCGATAAGCTGTTTCGAAAAGTGACAAAAACACGTGATATTTATTTGTTTATAGAAGTATAAATGATAAGCCATAAGCTTTAAAAAAAAGATATTGGTGGTTTTTTTCCGTGTGGCCTGGGGAACGGACGAAAGGATGGAGGTCTCACCTGTCGGTACTCAGCAGTCACTGGTGGGAGGCACCACCAACTCCAATCAAATATTTAAGATAATAAAGACTTCTTAGTTTGACATTAGCCACGCCGGACCCTTAAATAGTGTTTTACTGTCGAGATATGCTTTGCCCCTCGGCACCGATCGATTGTGACTGCTACCGTGCAAATGATAACCAAAGACAATCATGGTTATTGCTACTCTGATTTTCTGCAGAGGTGCAAACGGGTAGATAATATAAAGAAAGGAGTGTCAAATGTTCTTGAAGTTGAAAATTGTCTCTCAAAAAAAAACTGAACATTGCATGTTGTTACTGTATGCTGTTCGAAGCTGAAAATTATTAGAAATTTCAAAGAAAATGAAATGTGACCCTGTGTTACCAGCTTCCAGACAAGGTGCAAGAAGAAGAATTGAAAACCGTGGAGTCCATTATAGTGCTATAGGCTGTTACATGTCCATGGCATTGCTTCTCACGAGTTTGATGGCTAGTAGGACTGTTGTTCGGTTTTTTCGGTTTATATGGTTCGGTAAATACGGTTTGATCGGTAAATACAGTTTTAGTAATTAAAAAATACGGTATTTTACAGAATACGTTGTGATATCTGTAAATACCATCTTATTTCGGTACGGTATCGGTTAATACCAATTTTACCAAAGTTTACGCGAATTGCTAAACGTTAATCCCATCTCCAAGACTCCAATTCTCCATTCTGGCACATTTGATTGTGTAGTGCGCTGTCCACCTTGGCCTACAGCCTACAGGAATCATCTGGGGATTTTGGAAAGAGTCAAGGAACAACATTTCTAGGAAGTTGCTGGTTACCATCATCGTCTGGAGTCTGGACTATGGACTAGCAATCTAGCATGTCTCAGAAGAGAATAGATATTGTTTCTGCATTAGTAGGTCACCTTGAAGACTAGAACTTCAGAACACAGGAAAACAAGCATTTCTCATACACTGCAAAAATCACGGAGCCTAAAATGTGAATACAAGAAATTAGATGCATATCGGCAATGGTAGACGGCGGTCACCATCACTTGATCCGCACCACCACAGCGCCATCGGTCGTTCGGTTACTTGGGTACATCCGATTTTCAGTCGGTATATACCGTAAATACCGAATCACTGATATGCCACTTTTTCACATACCGAACCGAATACCGAATACCGATCAAACCGAGTTGATCGGTTCGGTTCGGTTTTTTTGGTTTCTAAAAATACAGTCCTAATGGCTATTGACATGGTATTTATCAATATCGTACTAGAGGGTTTGGTTCTTAAAATAATAAATTCTGATATCGATCCATACTAGGATATCATTTCAGATTTAATATAATAAGAGTATATATAATTATAAGTATATATTTATTTAATTATATACACAATAAATGTTACTTGTAATATTATTCCGTATATATAATAGTACTATCAAATATAACATAAAGTTCAATAGATGATATTATCAATTCGACAAATATGACTAGTATTAACTGATATCAAAGCCAGTATAGCTGATATTGACTAGTATTTTGCCAGTATTGACCGGTACGGTATATAGGGCTACTTTGACGGTACGGTGCATACCGGTCGGTACCAAAACAGTATTAACAACTTTGATTGCTATACTGGCTTTGCAAAAAATGGCAAAACGTCTGAACCTGTCAGGCTTCTCCACGCTCACCGCAAACTGCTGCTGAAGTCTAATATAACAATTCCCTCTGGCCTGGCTCGCGAGGGACATTTGCAACAGTCGGGCCTGACGCAGCCACTCGACCAGGCAACCAAACAGCCAGTTTCTGCATCCACTCGCGCGGCCCAAGATTGGTGCAGGTAACCAGACACAGCCATGTCAGAATCCGCATCATTACATCAGCTCTGGTAACAGGAGGATGGGAAAGACAAACAAGTTTGATTTTCACTTGAAACAGACACAAATTTCATAACAGTGCAACATATTACAAACATAAACATATTCCAAAAGTCCACTACGATACTGATTTAGAGAGCTGGAACACGGTAGCTTAGAACACCCTGTATGGCTTCCCCATGGTGCTCTTGACGTACAGGCACCTGACCTGCAAAAACACAAATCGGGATCCGGGTCACGTACTGTGAAATTTTGATCAATTAAATCTTCTACCTATACATTTCACTTGATGCAAGTGTAGAAAATGTAACCACAATGCAGGGGAAATTAGAACAGAACTAACGTTCTGCCAGTTCTTTTTCAGCAAGGAAACAAGGAAGTTGACACTCATTTGGATGTTTTGCTGGATCTGCTTCTCCTCCATTGACAGGTTGCCCACAGCAACACCCATGCAAAGAACCTTCTTAAGCTGGAACTTGACTGTCGCTTTTGTCTCGTTTACCTTGGATTCAAGAGATTCCTGATGAGTAACCAAAGTTGGGAACTTGCCTGTAATGCCATCAACATTGAACAATTTATTAGCAGAACCAAAACTGGAATAGTAAAACCATTTATGCTATGAATCAAAGACACCAATAGTACAAAACTTCTCGTCAGATATGGAACGTGATATGTATACTTTAGCTAAGGTCTAGTATCTCTATAGAGCCTACAACAATGGAAGTACAAAATATGGGTCACATTGAAAATTAATTGAGGTAACATTACGTAATTAGTTTGGCCTATCATGTGGAGCTGCAATATGTATGCAAATTCATAAGTGTACTATGCAAGGCATGCACAGACAAAAAAATATACATGCAAGATGTTACCGATGGCCCTGTTCTTTTTGCCTTTTAAGCAGCTTTTGGTTTCTTTTAGCAATCACTATTTATTAAACTAATAAGCTGCAACCTAAAAGAACAGAGCCGATAGATACGTAACACAGAATCAACAAATTTCATAGCGCAGTAACGCGAAAAACTAAATTGCACTGTTGTTAGTAGTGGAAGAGTGGGTGGTTGCAAATCAGACACTCAATCTGCTGTAAAATTTGTGTTTTCCACTTTTATTGAGAGCATTGAATCACCTCCCAAGTCCCAACAAATAAATAATAGAAAAGATACCAGGTAAATGGCTAAATGAGCCAGCAAAGCTTGTTGTTCTAGCCACGATAGGAAACAAGCAGCAGAAACAAGTAAATAGCAGATGATGGATAAGAGCACTTGCCTGCCTTGTTGAGACCGGGACCAAGGAGACGGGGAATTTGCTTGATGATAGCCTCTGATGCTAAGAAAGCATGGTACTTCTTCGCGAGCTTCTTGACAAGCTTCTTGTTTTTGTTCATCTTCTTGAGAGCTTCCACATCCATGTAATCAAGACCGATTTTCTCAGCCTGCAAACAGAATAACCAGCAATATAAGTTTTACAACTTTATTAGCTAATTATATGGCATGCATTTGAGCATTTGTCATAAAACCATAAAACTAAGCAATAGCCTAACACTACAGAAGGTTCAAGTGAAATGGTCAGCCGCTGAGGATGAGAAGTAGAGCAGCCACGGGTATGGTGAATGCCAAGGCGAATAAGAGAGTTTAGGTGAAAGAGTTGGTTGTGTTGTTTGTCCATGCAAGTTGATGTGGCTGATAGGCTGAGTGCCATGAGAGTGGTAATGATCCAAAGAATGTTGACCTGTGGGACCATACTACAGTGCTAGAAAGGGCGCAGTTTCACTGTGTAATCCTGTTGCATGAGAATTTGGTACCAAAGAACAGAGTCTCTCTCTCTCTTTTCTTTTCCTTTTACCCCTTAGTTTGATCCGATTCCATTGGCAATTGCTGGAGTTATCACAGGACCATGACATAAAGGTTTTAACACCGTTCAATAAGCACAGTTGAAAAATATGGATCATATTTTATTTTAACTAGAGAAAATGGACAGCTCTAAAAGATATTAGATCTTTACCTCCTCCACATGCTGTGCATCACCAAGCATGCAGACCTTCATCTTCGGGCGAGGGATGTGGGGCAGTTTAACCGAGCCGCTGAAACGCTTGTCCTTCTGCGGGTCGTAGTTCTTCAGACCGATCTGGAGCTCAACAGTCTCCGTAAACTTCCTATTCTTCTCCTTGGCATCCACGACAACCTGGGAGATGGCCTCCTTGAGGACCTCAGACTGCAACTTACTGCAAAGCAGAATAGAAAGCTCAAAAACATTACAGCATGTAAAAGATCAACTATAGCTGTAACAAGACAACATAATGCCACAGCTGAACAGCTAGTCAGCCTACTCTTGCACCTTAATACGCAGATAGACAAGTAGTTATCACTCTAGTAAACGTACTTGGTTATACCAATTCACTAAAAATAATGGAGCATGCTAAAGCTCATGGCCCCAGTACTAATTTCTATCATTTAATCAAGATTGATGATAAAATAACTAAAGTCATCTTATCCCCACCTTATGGTTCCCAACAAATCTTTTTTAAAAAAATACAGGAACACTCTGCTCTGGCTAACATCTACAAGATCTCCTAAGACCAAGCAGATCTCTAGATACTCCAAACAAGCACTTCAAAACTGCTATCTTGTTGCGATACTCCGAGCACGAATGCAACAAAGAACTCAGAAGGAACACAAGAAGCAAGGATTAGTGGTATACCTCATGGCCGCTTTCGGTCACCGATCCACCTGCGGACAAAATGAAAACCCCAAAAAACAACACAAGAAATTGTGACATAGCGTTTATGTGATTAACACTAGAAAAGAACACAAATCAGATAAAGATTGGAGAAATTTGGAGGAAGAAATTACGAACCAGAACAGGGGAGAGGCGGCCGAATAGCTGCTGCTAGGGATTGGGGGGCGGCGCGGCTGCGCGAGAGGTGGCGGCGGGGAGGAGATATAGCAAGGACTTTCCGAGATTTTGACGGCTATGGATGCTCCGTGACCTGCTTCCAGCCGTTGGATATAAGCGCAGGTGGCTGGGCCTTCTGGGCCGATTCGAGGAACTTTTGTCATTAAAATGGGCTGCATGGTCACGAGGGCCCACTAAATAGTACATGTGAATTTTCTTTTCTTTTCTTTCTTTCTCCGTGCCCGGTAAATTCAGAAAATCCTATATTTACGATCATAGATTCTAGTTACACAAAATCATAGGTTTTTTTTTGCTAGCGGCACTTAAAATGGGCTGGCGGGAATGGCCAGAGGCAAGGCAAATGGGCTGGTGGGAATAGCCAGAGGCAAAGGCATATTTTAGTTAAGGTGAGGTTATGTAAAACCTTATCTTTACTAATACAACATAGAAATTTATCCGTTCATCTCTCTGCTCTCATCCTACGCGCGCAGCGCACATCCCCTAGCTCCTGTTCACCTCCCTCCTCATGCGCAGTCCGCATCAATTTTGGCTTACGAGTGGACCTCCTAACTCTAAGGCCCGCGTGTCATTGTATGTATGTGCATTGCGCGTTCCCGTCCAACAAATTCATCTCTCTGTGCCTCCCCCGATCTCTCTTCTCTACCCTCCCCAATTTCTCTTCTTTCTCCTGGTAATTGAAAGATAACGACCCAACTGAAGTTTCACGTGAAATACTAAGCAACGGTGATTTTTTTCTGAAAAAATATGCACATATGTGTAGATTCGTAAATGACAGATAAAAGATCCAACTGAAGTTTCACGTGAAATTTAGTAACCAACGGTGAATTTTTCTCAAAAAAATATGAACATAATATATAATAAATTGCATATTTTAGTGTAAAGTAATGTGAATGTAGGATCGAGTATGGCGACTAGAGGGGTGAGTAGAAGCCTAAATATAGTTTGAGGCTTTCCAAATCTTTTTTTTGTGTGAAAGCAAAACTCTTCACTCTAATAACTATAAAAGCTATGAAGATTAGATACAAATAATCATAAGGAAAAGGTCCGATCAAAATGAAGCAAAACACGCTTTGACAACCCGGCGGTCTAACCTCTAATGTATGGTGGCCTGACCTCTATGAAGGGGGTGTTCTGACCTCCAGGCCAGTCAGGCATCTATTTTAATGGTGGTCAGACCGCTATGAACAGTAAAATCAGGGATGAACAGTAATTTCAAATCCAAAAATACATGCAACTTTTGATTGGTTGATCCGATGATTTGAAACTTTGTATGCACCTTCTCTAAGATGTCAGAAACATATTCAATCAACGATTAAGAAAATCTTTGCCAAAGTTTTGACATTTTTCCATTGAAAGGAAGGGTGCACCAAAACCAATCAAAAGAGAGAAACTTTGATATGCACTTGCTCGTGAGATGGCCTAAGTGACTTGAGATGGGTTCTCACATGTCATGATAAGCTAGAACACAGTATGAATTCAACTCAAAACACCCACAAGAATAAACCAAAAAATTACCTCTATCTTGAGAAAACCCGACAAACTCAAGAACTTTCTCTAGATAATATCTAGATGGATGAGATCTTGTCTCCAGGAGACATTTCCACCTCTTATATATTCTTGGCACTAGAAAATCTCAAGAGAAGAAAAATCCAAACAAGAAAGATAAGAAAATCAAAAGCATATGAGAGGATTAATGATAGAACTCATTGTGCAAAGTTTGGATATTTATTTCACTTGGAGATGAATATTTTATAGCCAATCCCTCAGGATAGCAGATCTCTAATCTTAGAACACACACAAGGCTCCAATACAAGGAAGCCCTAACCCTAATCTCACTCAAGTCTCTCTCTCATTAAGACTCATCTCAACATTGAGGCTACCACCTCATACCAACCAAACACTCCTTAGTGAATTACACAACTTACATATGGGAAAACCCGGTAACCCACATAAGTTTTACACTCTCACACACTTGCACGCTTTTCAAAGCGTGACTTCCAAAGGCTCCACAAGCCCGATAAGACTTCAATCCATAAAGACACGACCTAAACCACTTAGGCTAGCGCCGCGGTTTATTAAACCGTCACTCCTCCTGGTTTCGAACAATTTCCCAAATTGTCACCCGCTGGTCTTCTCGACGACGCAATGCCTATGACTTATCGCCAAGATCGTACGCTTGCACCGAGACCGTCACCACTTAAAACACCCAAGTCTTATGGCACACCAAGATCACTCCGCAGTTTGTGATGCCCAACGCCTTGCCGTCAAGATCATATACCTGCTCTAAAAAACGTCACTACTTGAAACACATAAGTCCATTTGGCACATCACATGCATGCATTGCCTCTTCATGACTCCTGTCTTTCTCCCGTGCTTCTTGGCTTGAAATGTTGTTCCACTCATACTTACGCAACATGCCATGGCCTTAGGACTCCTTCCGTAGCCTCGGTCTGGCCGTTGAATACAATCATCATCAAAGCACCTGCACACCAAAAAACAAAGCAATCGATCCAAGCACAAACAACATGCACTTGACTCTCCATTAGTAAACCAATACACAGACACACGCCATGACTCACACATGCATGGACTCCCCTATGACTAACACTTACACAGACTCACGCCATGACTAAGACCCAAATTCGTAGAACAAACAAAAAGAGGAAGGATATGAGGGATAAAGGGAGGTGTGATGGGCCGGAGGTGGCAGGGGTAGGGTGAGAAGTGGCGGGGTAGAAAAATGGCTGTGATAGTGAGCATGCATGGTGGCCGCTAGCACCGGTGGGATTAGGGCATAGGGCGAAGGGAGATGCACCTGCGGGTGGGCCAGGGGCCGAAGCAACCGGGAGAGGCGCCGGTAATCCTGTTGCATGAGAATTTGGTACCCAAGAATAATATGACAATTTAACTTACGAGAACGAAAAACACGCATCCACAAGATCCGTAAACTATTTTGGGCGAATAGGTAAAATAGTTTTCCTAATATTAAAACTTTACCCTTTAATGCAAGCCCAAAATGTTTAATATATGTTTCACTTAAAAAATCCCTTTTAGTGTAAATCTCCCCTTACACAAATGTTCTTCTTCTTTGACTCCCCCTTAATCTTATGCAAAATCCAATTTGCAATCCCAATTTCTCCTTTTGTCATCTCTTCGAAATAATGTAATCACTTGATGACTACACTATGCAAGTCTCTCCCCCTTCCTTGTATCTGATTTGTAATTACTAACTTCTCCCCCTTTGTCATCAAGTATCCAAAACCTTTGGGGGTGCATTCTAGTTGGAATAACTCACTTGAAATCAATTGTAAGAAGCACCACTTGAAGACTTTGAGTTTTGACATGAATTGCTTGATGCCACTTGAAAGTTGAAGGTGAGATGCACTTAACTTGAGAAATCTTCAAGAATCACTACTTGAAATCAAGCAACTTAGGAGAGAGATGAGAGGAGCATGGTCAAGGAAATTTGTTCGATAAGAAATAAGGCAAGATAAGCAAATGCCAAGGATAAGGTGATTGAGATGTACTACCTCTTGTAAGAATACCACTTATATGATCAAGATGGCATGGAGAATTGTGGAAATCACTTAAAGGTAGCTAACAAGGATCAACGTAACTTGGAGAAGCAACAAGAATGGATGAAAGAGATGGAATTCAACAAATAAGATAAAGACATCCAAACTTCCTAGGTCCCGGTCAGAATGGTTTCAAGGGGTAGTTAGATCATTGCTACTGGACCTACAGGGCTACGAGGTTCTACGACCGGTGCAAACCGATTATGCATTTAAGAATGAAATTTGAGGAGAAGATAATTTGCTCCAAAACTTGCACAAAGAAAGGCACAGTGAGAAAGGAAGGAGGGAATCGGAAAGCGGGACACACGGGAGAAGAAAGGGGAGACAAAGGAAAGAGATCCCAGGGCCGGAGGTAAGGTCACGGCGAAGATGGCAGAGGAGGCAGCACGCTGGTGCGGGGAAGAAGAAGGAGGTGGGGAATTGGGCTAACCAGGTGTTGGCCTAAAGGGTTTAGGGAGATTTTTAATGCCTTTTTGATTTTTTGAAAAACAGGAAATTCCAAAAAGGCTTACAAAATAGCAAATAAAGTCCACAAATTTCACAAAAATTTCCCAAGCTATTTGGACTTAGGAAAATTATTTCCAACTTAAAGTTGGTTTTTACATAAAATACTTTTTAACTTTATAATTGAATTTTAAATTCTAGGAAAACCAAATAAAAGCCAAATGCTTTCAAATAATTAATTTGAAATAGGATTTTTTTAAAAATTCAAATTATCCTTTATTTAATAATTTTATTTATTTTTACTCAAATTACTTTTCAAAAGGGAAGCCTTTTTTAAAATATGAAAAACAGGCAAATAAATTCAAAATTCACGCAAACCAAATAACACTTGTTTTTATTTTAAATTAAATTAAATCAAATATTATTATTATTAATTTTGAAATAAACTGCTAGTCTGTTACAAACTACCCCTGCTAAAAAGAATCTCGTTCCCAAGATTCGGATGGGGTAGCAAGAAATGGGTTGGGATCTTACCCTGCGTGGCTTAAGCTATGATCTAATTCAGATGTCCCTTCTTAAACTTCTGTGGCCTTCTAATTATTGTTTGGCGGTTGGTGTTCTAATCCCTACTGTCTACTACTTCTTAGGGCAGTTGTTGGCATAATATCACATCTCATGGCAGTGGAAACAAGTCACTCCTGCTGTTAAGGTCGGATTCTTCTGTGGAAAGTCAACTGTCAAGGCTTTGTTATCCTCGGTGTTGAGAGAAGGGTTTGCCAGAACTAGCTCTCCTGTTGATGATGATGGCTGGAACCTGGTAGCTTGTGGTAAAGTTCCTCTAGCTCTGGGAAAGCCTCTGGTGTTCATGTGCTGAGTAGACATCCTTCTCTTCTGATTCTCTATCTCTTGGTGCTTGAACTCCTAGCAGATAGCTTTGCTGACAAGCTGGTGGAAATCAACATAGTCGTTGAAGAGGAGTTGAACAAACAAGTCATCATTGAGTCATTCTAGGAATCTTTCTTGCTTGACTTCACCTGTAGCAATGTATTCTAGTGGGTCGCACTAGTCGGTTAAACTTCTAAAGATACTCATTCACAGATCGACCTCCTTATCGCAGAGCTCAAAATTCCCTCTTCTTGAGAGTGATGGTATCGGTGGGGATGTGAGCTTTGTGGAAGTTCTGCAGAAACTCAATCCAAGTAATGGCTTGTGCATTGGCATGAGCGGTGGTGAAGTTGTCCCACCATTCTAAAACAGGTCCGTTCAGTTGATGAGAAGTAAGCAGAACTCTCTCCTGACTACTGCATTGGATAATGTCCAACTTCTTCCCTATGACTCTGAGCTAATCATCTGCGTCCATGGGTTCGGTGCTACTAGATAAGGTTGGGGGTCACATCCTCATGTACTCCACCATTATGGAGCCTGGACTGGTGTGGCGGTGGAGCAGGTTGTGCAGGGTTGTTGATGGTCTGTGCTAGTAGTTGAATGAGCTGATTCTGATTGGCTATCATCTGAGCCTAGTCAGGTCCTCTTGTAGGTGATGGTGGAGGGATAGAGGCAGACTGACTTCCTTGGGTTCCAGTGTTGTTGTTATTGCCATTGCTGGTGTTCTTGTGTTCACCATCTACTTGATGCTTTCAAGGATTAGGATGTAACGTCCTGATTTTCAGAGTTTTTTTTGAAACCTTTAAAATAAAATTCACCATTTGGATTTTTCTCGAATTAATTAAAGCTTAATTAGAATTTTTATTAATTAAAAGGATTTAATATGACTAAACTAAACATTAATATCTGTCAAAAATATTTTATTTGTGTTCCTTGAGTCTCAAGGAATTTTATGGAATTTTCTAGGATTTTTCTGGAGTTATTTGCTATTTTCTAGAGCCCAAAAGTATTTACTTGAATTTCTGGAAAAAGAAAAACTATAAAAATCCCTAAATGGCCCGGTGGGCCGAAGCCCATCAAACCGGCCCGCTCCAACCAGCCGGCCTAGACTGCCCCGCCCAGGCCACGCGGCGCGCATCCGCGGTCGCGTCCGACCGATGGATGGTGGCCACATGTCGCCAATTCGTGGAGTCCGCCTTAACCGCGCTCATCCTGGCCGCTAGTCTTGTCCAATCGCTGACAGGTGGGGCCACTGGTCAGACCCGTCCTGTCCGGTTGGGACTCTTCGTCCCCGAGTCCATTTTGACGCCGCCGCCGCTACCTCGTCTCCACCGCGTACTCATGCAGTGCAGGCCGGACTCCTCGACGTCCGCGCATAAAGGGGCCGACCGCGGTCCTCCGCCGCCCGCAACCGCCGCCGCTAGCCGCCGGCGCCAAGCGCCCTCGCCCTCGTCGCCGGAACCTTGTCGCCGCCACCTTCGCCGCCGCCGGGTGAGTCGCCGATTGAACCGCGCCGCCGTCCATTGCCGCCGCTTCGTCCCCCGCTGCATGCGCCGCCGCCGCCGCCGCGGCCGCACGCGCCGCCACCTCTGCGGTTCCCGCCACCGCATGCGTTAAGCCGACGCCGACCACCGTGCCGCCGCCTTCCGTGCGCTTGGTCCACCGTGCGCCGTGCCGATGCCGTGTGGGTCCCATCTGTCGGATACCCTGTGCCGTAGACCCGTGAGCTAGTCGAGCCAAGTCAGCAGCCACGTCAGCACTAAATCTGACATGTCATGCCATGTCGATGCCACGTGAGTGCCACGTCACACCGAAGGCCACCCAGGAGCCACGTCAGCACGCCACATCACCCGTCCATGTCAGCACGCCACATCATCATCTGGTGTACACGTGTCAGCCACATGTCCGCCACGTCAGCCCTGACCGCCATGTCGTCAGCCAAGTCGGTCGCACTGTTTCGTGAGCCGAGTCCACCATGGACCAGCTATCCAGTGCATCGGGTTCACAGCACAGTGCAATTTTCGATTTTCAGCCTTTTTCCCAAAACCAGATTTTCCGAGAGCCCGTTCTCCTTCATCCTAGCTCCGATTGACCCAATTCTTTTTCCTAAATTCATCTAAAATTGAGCTCTATCTCTTTATTATAGATTTGAAGTTTTTGGAGTTTATTTGAATTTATTTTGTGCCTCATTTCATTTTCTCTCTCGTTAGATCACGCTTTTGAATGAGCTGAAGCAAGATTCGAGGATCAAGAGCCGTCAACTGAGCAAGACCAAGGCAAGTCGTGACCTTTGATCATGTTGAACCTAGTTTTCAAATCTGTTATGTATTACTTTGTTTTCAGTTATCATGCATCGCTATTTATTATAAATCTTTGTATTGGTAGTTATGGTCCACATTGATTAATTCCGCCTTGATAATTCGAAAGCCATGATTCTCTTGTCACCATAGGATGTGTAATTATTTAGTGATGCAATATTAGTCGTCATATGGGTTGAACGCTTAATTTGCTTAGCCATGCTGATTACTAGTACGTTGGGTTATCATCACATGTGTTAATTAATCTTGACTTAATGAAATACGAGAACGTGGTGGTTAGCCACAGTTATAAAATTGGAGGACCATGACATGGGTAGTGTCATTGGTGTTGGTTATACAAATTGGTTTCCACTCGGGCGAATGATCGTGTAGTAAAGGGGGAAAGTGTGGTTAGGACTTCAGAGATGTGGATGTTTCGCCCGGGTAATATCTAAGGACTTAACTTTGTGCGCCATTGATCTGAGCACAAACCACATGTCTAGTATGGGATAGACCTGACATAATAATTTGTGAAATCTCAACTTTAGTTTCGCTACTGATGTTGTTATGGCGCAAGAGGGGGCAATTATCGACTAGGTGGTCAGCCTACTCGACGGCGAAACCTTAGCGAGTGGAATTGGGTTGAGATGGAGCATTGTAAAAGCCTTGTTGTAATTTTCTTTAACGTGAGGATTATCACATCGTGTGGGTACAGTTGTGCAACCTCTGCAGAGTGTAAAATTATTCGAATAGCCGTGTCCTCGGTCGTGGACAATGCTCGGTGATTTCACATGAAGGGTAGACTTTTCTATAAAAAACTGATTGGGTTAAGTTGGAAAGTGAATGGGTAGTTCACTGGTGGTTGATTTCATGAATCTTGGTTCATGGTGGATTCATTGGGGGTGAATGGTCTGTTCACCGGTGGTTTGTCTCAATTCCTTTGATTATTATTTATGGTCACTTTCAAAGTCAGCTATTCAATCTATTATTGTATTTACTTTAAATTGTTGCTTTCTGCAAATTAACCTTTTAGCCATCCATTGGTAAGTCTTGCATATTATATTGCATCTTTGTTACAAACGACTTGCTGAGTATTCTATGTACTCATGGCTTTATTCATAATTGCTCAGTTGAGGAAGAAGGACCAGGTCAGCAGGAGTTTCTTGAGGGAGGATACTTCTACCACTTCGCGGATTAGGACTTCGCTCCCTAGTCGATTGCATGTGGGCATGTCGAATGGCTACTACGCTTATTTCAGATTTCCGCTGCTAGTTTCTTTAAGCCTTTCAGGCTATTAATTGTAAGCTTGGCCATAAGGTCGTACTCTGATAATTACTAATAATATTTGAGACTTTTCTTATGAATCGTGATATGTTTGATATTTCATCTTTGTTTATACTGTGTGCACTAGTGTGATCCTGGACTAGTGTAGAATACACAGGAGAGTCCGGATTTGTATATTCGGGTCTCTACATAGGAGAGAAGAGAAGACTTAAGACAAAGGGAGAACATGGGTTGTTTTGCACAAACCAACACCAACTTAGAAAAACCTTTAATAAACCAATAACAAATAACAGTTAGTACGGTTGCCGACAAAAGAGAAAATGACAGCTTGCAATATCGTCTACTTGAAATGGGTAACTCAACAGCTTAACCTAAAGAGGTAAGGGTTGTCTTTGTGTGATCCTTCGTGGCTCTCGAGGTACAAATTATGATCCTTCAAGGCGAAAGTTGAAATGGTGGCAGAGTCGAAGAACTACTTTACGAGAAGCTTCCTGCTTAGCTCTCTTAAAGAAGGAACTGTTCCCTTTGAAGTAGTAGCAAAGGCTTCCTTGTCCAGTTCGCTTGGTGATAAGCAAAGTAGTGTGATATCCCATCGTCTGATCTCCATGACTATCTTTTTGGTGGGCATAGAAATAGATAGGTCGATGTCAAAAACCCAAACAGTGCAGTAGTCGATGAAGGGCGTCACTCCATCCATAGTTGTTTGAACAAGAGAACAGTTAAAAATAAGTTTTTAGCATATAAAGATGGGAAAAGGTAGAGAGATAAGGGTAAGCAAAGATTGAGAGGTCAGGGTAAACAAATCTTTTTGAAATTACTGGTTATTTAAAATAAGTTTTATGGTTCAATCATTCTGTTCTACCTATAGTCTCGTCCTAGAATTATCATGGCTTTGATATTATCTCTGTCAGACCTAGGAGCAACACCTCTAGATCCTCTGTGTAAATCGCACTAGTCCAGGATCAAAAACGACTGTGGAACGTAGCCTACTCGTCAAAGTCCTCATCGAGATCGAAGCAGTCTCCTTCTGAGCAACATAATTACGCAAGGCTGAACCCAAAAATGTACTCCTCAAGTTACACCAGAAAATGCAATATTAATGTAAGGTCAACAAGTGAAGGCATAATAGGGTTAATTGAGCATCAAGCAAATTTTAAATAAATAGAGTAAGTAGATGTAAATTACTGAATTTAACACAATAAGTAAAACAATACTTTAATCAAATTAATATCATTAGTGTAGGTCTATCCCCCACACTAACCTGACCATGAGTATCCCACCTGGACCAGCTTTCTCCAAAAAGATCTCATCAAATTTCATTTAAACCATTTTTTTTTGAAAAAACAGAGTCTAATTCTTGAAAAACCTTACTCGGCATGCCCACGGCTGTAGGCACGGCTATCCAGGATAGTTCATACACTCTACAGAGGTGGTATATCTCTGCCCATAAGAGATAATCAATTTATAATATCGGTATGGCTAAGTGATTATCATAAGATCTTTACAATATAAAGTTGTCAACCTGCTCATGCCCCGCTAATGTTTCACCCCAATAAATAATCCACTAAATCGGGCCCCCCACTTGTGTCATGTGAGACTTCTCGTGGCCTATGCCACACTCACATTCAGCCTATAGCAAGACTCAGATGGAACCTCATAAATTAATTAGCCAGGTTTATCCTATACCAAACTTATGGTAGTACGATGTGGCTTTATAGCAGTAGCTCATAAACCAGTCCTTAATTGACTTAGGCCGACTTTCCACATATCCCTTGTGCCAAGCACCCATGTTGTGCCACCAAATACCCACGTTGTGCCAGCAAGCACCCACTACTTAATCATTTTTCTAAGTCTAAATCATGTTTTTAATTTTATTTTGCCAAACATATCATACACCTTCTTGACTCATCAAAGTCGAGTATTTCTAAGCATGTCTAAGCATTGCTACAAGTTTCTTTAGCTAATACTAGTATACTAACCAGAGTTTTATTCTAGGGTGATAAGGTATTAAGTGATCAATGTCAAAGGTGGTCATCACACGTCGACATTAACTAAATCTTTAAAACTGGAATTGAAATACATTGAATAAACATAAGCATGCAGAATAGTGTGAAGCAACATAATTTTATTTACAAACTGGGATCAACATGGTCAATGTGTGTAATTTGCCTTGCTCCGCAAATTGGTGAGATTCGTCAAAGTAGTACTCCTTAGAAACATCGTAGCCTACATGTGAAAATAACCAAAATAATCTAAATTCAAATAAACTCCACAAATTCAAAAGGAAGGTAGACATGGATAGATTAGAATTTTAGATGAATTTAGAAAAATAATGGGTTCATTTGGAGCTAGGACGGAGCTTCCGTGAATGGCGGAGGACGGCAAGAGGTGCAAACACAAGACGCGCATGAGTTGAACCCAAATTATCTCAATGCAAAGCTCGAGTGTGCTCGGAAGTGGTCGACGGCGTGAAGGGGTGGAGGCGTGAGTCCCAGCTCCGGTGAGATTGGTGTTCCGATGTGTTTTCGTATGGCGGAGGGGCAGAACAGGTTTGCGAGAGTACGACAGTGCTGAAGGAGGTGATGGCGAGGCTCAGGCGGCTCTGGTGCAATGATGATTACTCGTCGGAGTTGCGCCGAGGCTAGAAGTGGGTGGCACATAGTGCAAAGACACTTGGGTGCTCGGGAGAAGGGGATGAGGCTAGAGGGTGGTGGTGTGGGATAGAGTGATGTCGAGGGGGTTTATAAGGGCGAAGGAGGACCACGGGGCCCAATTCATCGTCGAAGATCGCAGGCGGCAGGAATAGTTGAGGGAAAAAAGAAAGGTGTGGCGGGGAAGGAAGGAGGAGGGAATCGGGGAAGTGCGACACACGGGAGAAGAAGGAAAGAGATCCTAGGGCCGAAGGCAAGGTCACAACGAAGATGGCGGTGGCGACAACACGCTGGTGTGGGGAAGAAGGAGGAGGGGAAGATGACCCTGACAGGTGGGCCCTGGCTTAGAGAGAGGGGGAGAAGCCTTTTTTCAAAGCTGAAAAATAGGTAAATAAATTCAAAATTCAGGCAAACTAAATAACACTTACTTTTATTTTAAATTAATTAAATTAATTATTATTATTATTTGAAATAAATAGCTGAGCTATTATAGGCACCTATATGGCCTTAGCAATAAACTTAGGTGAATTAACATATCTAGCAATTACCCTACTGTTGTGCCTACAGGCCAAACAGTAAAGAAGGTGACTAGTAGAAGGAGAAGAGGAGAGCTAGATCTGTGGGAGAGTTGGTAAGAATGAGAGGATGCCCCTCCTCCTATCCCTCCTGGGGTTTATATACATGAGTGGGGTAGAATGGGAAATCCCCATTCTACCCCTTAGCACTTACAAAGGATGAGGGCACATTGATATATTTATAGGAGTATATTCCTCTACACTATTGGGCCTATTACATATTAGGCCAGTTGCAAGGCCCAGTCACGAGGGGTTGGGCCACCCCCACAACACCTAGCATGTCTAGTTCTCCTAAGCAAATATTTATCATTATAAAGAATAGGCTTAGGAGTGTTACCTATGGGACAATCCTTTCCAATATGTCCATTCTCCTGGTAATTGTAGCAAGTTGGGCTTTTGCTTTCTCTTATCTTCTTATCTTACTCATTGCTGGCTTGTCTCTTTTTTGATGATTTTTACTTGTCATCCACTTGGGTTAGGGCACACCGAAAGCACTTGATATACTTCATATGTCTTACATTGTGCTTTGTTTTGCTCTTCTCTATCTTGGAGATGAAGCTAATTCCTCTCTTGTAATACAAGCTCCTTTGATTACTCAATATATCATCAAGAGATGTTTTCCCTTTATAGCACTTCTCCAAGTCATATTCGACTTGGTGAGTTGAGCCTTGAACTCTTTGTTCTTCTCTACAAGGTTAGTTTCAACAAACATAGAGGAAGTAGAAATATTCATACTAGAACAACAAGGTATATCAAGCAAATCATCACTAGATGTAGATATACTAATCTTAGATGAAATACATGGACTAAGAGCTATACATTGCATATCATCTAGTAAATCACATGTTGTAGGATCGGTATAGCAAGAAAGGGGGGCGTGAACCGCGCCTTCAAATTTGTGCCCCAAGTATTCATCCATCTGTACTTCAATAGCTATAAAAATCTAGAAAGATTAGAGACTAATCACCACACAATGAATCCAAGCAAAATGAAGCAAAACAACCTTCGATGTGCCCGCAGGTTAGACTAGATGAATAATACCTAGTCAGATTGGTGAACAACAGCTGGTCAGACTGCTATAGTAATTTTAGCATCAAAATAGTAATTTTAGCACTATTTTGAAATAAAAAATCCATGAAACTTTTGATTCGTAGATCCAAATAATATGAAACTTGGCGTGTACCTTTTCTAGGATGTCACAAACCTATTCTAACCCACGATTGAAAGACAAAGAAATTATTTTGGCCAGTCAGACTGGTTTTGGCCGGTGGTCTGACCACTAGGGAGGGCCGGTATGACTACTCCCGCTAGCTGGTCAGATCAGTTTGTCTGCAGGCTGTTCGACAAATCTGATAAATTTACAAATTTAAATTTCCACACTTCTCAAATGGCAATGCTTCATCACAACATAATTTTGGACTTTCTCACATGGTTCTTCCCATGTAGTGCCTATATCCACCTTGGACTTAGTGAGTTCCTTGAGAAGAAGAGACTCAGACTCATCCTTTAGCACATTATAATCATTTTGAAGAGAGATATGCTCATTCTTCTATACTTTAAACTTGGTCTTCTGCTTCCGAAGATATTTATTTATCTCCTCTAGCATATCCATCAATTCTTCATAAGATGGTTTTTCATCATTTACCTCATTTTACCTTTGGCATAAAACAATAAGGTGATGTAGATGGAGTTGCTGGCTCCTCATCATTTGAGCTAGAAGTTGGCCTTTCTTCTCCCACATCTATTCTTCAATGCAATCATCCTTTGCTATAAGGAACCCTTTATGATTTTTTTGAAGATGGGTCCACATTGCACGAGCACTCTTAAGATTGCATACATTATTGAACACATCTCCACTCAAAATACTAAATAAAGTATTAATTGCTTGAGCGTCGAGATGTAAGTATTTCTCTTCCTTATTTGTTGGAGCAAGAGAATCCATTGGAGCAGCAAAGCCCATATCTACAATCTACCAAAATTTTGGGCTCATGACCTTAAATTAAAAACACACGTGGATATTCCAATGAGCATAATTTGTGGGATCAAATAGAGGTGTCTCACAAACAAGGTTGTCAGAATTGTGATCCTGAATCGGATCAGAGGTTCTTTTGTATGATTGCAAATCGTAGAATCGATGTAAAATCTAAGATCTTATCTGATTCTACCAAAGAAATATTTTACAAAATCTACAGTGTATTATAACACTACTGCATTTTTAAAATTATGTCTTTTGAACTTTTCTGTACAAATTGTAAAGTAAAGGTAAGATCATGTGTTATTTTATGATAATTATAGTGAACATAAAGAGATAAAAGTTAAAATTTTCAATTAAAAGGAAGAATACAAGTAATTATTTATAATAAAACAATAGAATTGACATAATCGAGTAGGATCGTGTGAAAATTTTGATCATGATCTTATAAAAGATTGGGTAGAATCATAAGAACATTAAGATTATACTATATTAAGATTCTACCATAGTATCGGATCGGTCTAGTCAATCTTATATCGTAAAATCTTAGGATCGAATGATAGAATCGAGATTCTACCAACCTTGCTCACAAATGTGCTCTATATCACTAGTGACCATTCTTTACTTTCTAGGCGGTAAAGCCTAATAAAATAAGAGACTAAGCTCTTATACCACTTATAAGATCAACGAGACCGACTAAAGAGGGTGAATAGGCGGTTTTAAAAACTCTTAGGCTAAAACTGAAGTTTATATGCAGAAGCAAATCAAAATGGTTCTTGCACAATTAAGGCCTAAATCAACTAGTCTCACTAAGTGCATCAATAACCTAAATCTAGATCAAGGTTTGCCATCCTAGGATGTAAGCAAATAATTTAATTCTCAGAATGTAAGTTACACATGGTAATGCACAAGAGAGCAAACTAACACAAGGTGACATGATCTCTTTTTACCATGGTGTTCAAAGACTTGCTAGTCTACCTTAGTCAACGTTGAGGTAAGACCAAACGAATTGGACCAGCTCCACGAATTTAGCTAAACACCTCGATTCCACTAACGGTAGCTCTTTTTCACTATAGGTAGATGAGCTCCAACCTTCACACCAATACTGGCCCCTTCACAACCTTCTTAAAGAGATCATTAGTTCTCACACCTCCAACGATATAGGAATCGACAACCTCTGAGAATAACAAGCCAAACCCCACTCTCACCGAGTGCAACACACACATAAGTGGATAATCAATCCACTTTCAGAAACAACACATGCAATTAGAGAATTCTATCCTTACTCAAGGTGCAATACGTGCACAATTAAAAGCAGAAGCTTGTACTACCTCAAAAGAGTAAAATAGGATGTAACAACCTTTCTCCCAACCAGTCATGGTGGGTATTATAGCCACTATAACATGAACACCCCTTTAACAACACATATATGCGTTGCCGAAAGTCCAAATAGGTGTTGCCAAGGCATATACCAACGCATCATATATGTGTTGCCATTAGTGGCGTTGCAAGGCTCTACTACAACATATATATAAGCGTTGGTAACAAAGAGAAAAAAAGCGTTGCTAGGTAGCAACACATATATTTAAGCTGTAGCAATAATTTTATGCGTTGTTATGTTCAGGGAATGCACTGCTCATAATTCTTTACAACGCTTGTAAGTGTATTAATCATAATCATCAAAACTCATACGATGTACGGTATAAAAAGTAGATTTGACGGCAATAGAAAGTGAAAATCAACAATTAATTTCATTTATATGTACAAACTGTATCCTTTTGCATGTACACTACAATCATTGCATGAACTTTTGTACATTGTCACGACAAACACATCTTAGCATTAAAATGTGAACATCTGATTTGATGTTGAATCTTTCTAAATTTACCAGCACTAACATCTTCCTAAATCAACTAGCACCAACAGGGCCATCATCTTCTGGCATCCATACCATGAGAAGATCATCACTTCGTGAAAAATGCAGTCAAGGTAACTTGCACCTTCTCCTTCTTCCCCCTTCAAAAAAAAAAGAAGAGAAATAACCGCGAACAACTAGTTTAATGATCACTTAGAAATAGTAGAAAAAAATTGTAGACAGTCAAATAAAAGTACTACTACCAACCTGGAAGTTCATTCAAGTTTTTGGTTCCTGGCTCACTGAAGTTGTGTGCCTGTTTAGCTTTACAAAAATACAAGGCAAAACATGTATAAAACTTATACATATTTAAGGATGTAAAGTAGATCAATTGAAGAAAATATACTCCCCATGTAAATATAGTAGTCAATAGCATATATAGTACTTCCAGAGGTATCCTTACCTCGTAAAGAATACTAAAATGCAGAAGGAAAAAGCATATATGCAGTTCATGTAAAAGGGACATCCTAACCTTGCTACAAGCACAAGACTTTGATTTCTTTCTTGACTCTTCTTCTTTAGCCTCGTAGCTTTATATTCCTAATTACAGTGCACAAGTTTAGAAGATATCCCTCTTGTTTGCACGTGTTAAAAAACTGCATAAGCACACCATTGTTATCACACTAAATTATCTGAAACTTTAGAATCGTAGAAAGTAGGATAAATTATGGACTATGGAATATGCAAGAAAAATATTACAGAATCAAGATAAATTAGGGATCTAGAAATCTTAGTTGCCTTTAGAACCAGGGGAAGTTGAGTCAAACAATGGAAAAGGGGCCTCGCCTTGTCGCCCCTTTATGTGGCATTGCTGTCAGCAAGTTACGCCTCTGATCTGCTTCTCTACAGCATCACCACAGACATTATACCTCCCCTCTGCTAGGCTGCTGTGGCCATCACGCCTCTATTCTCTGCTTTGGTGAACAAAATCAGATCGAAGCCCTAAGGCAAAAAAATCAATGAAACTGATAGAAATTAGGACTCTGGAATTAAAGAGAAATTAGGGATTATGGAGTATGAAACAAACCAAAATTTTCAAGAAATTTAAAATTTTCTTTTGAATTTGTTTTCTTGCCCAAATTAGCTCAAATCCCAGCTCATTTGCGCCCTAAACACCCTGCCAAATCACCCTATCAGCCCTAACTCTTGTCGGCACTGTTCACAGTCAAAAGTTTTCGCCGCCTTCCCGATATTTGCCGCCACCGGTTCTTCCCGAACCCTCTCGCGCCGACGCCCGATCTTTTCCGCCGACCAAGCCCTAGCGCTCTCCTGCGCCTTCCAGCTCCTGCCAAACCACCTTGCTTTGCACCGACACTGCTCAACCACATATAGTTTTGCCGCTGTCCTAAAAACAGCCGTCGCCCTGGTTTTACCCTTGCCCGAGCCTTTTCGCACCATCTCGTGCTCTCCCGTCGCCACTGCTCTGCTGCAAGCATCCAATGACCGTACACTCCTCTGACAGCCCTACCAGCCCCTTCCCTTGACCCTCATTGAGCTTCCGGGCTGCAATTTGCCGCCGCCCTAACCGACCTTCGGTGCCGAACCGCCTTCGGGTTCTTATAAAAGCCAAGGACCCCTCCAAACATCCCCACGCACCCCAGTGAGCCCCTCCACACCTCCAATTAGACTGCCGACCAGAGCCTCGCCAGCAATCGCCGAAGAACCCTAAATTAGGTTTGAATTCAATCCCTCTGACTCAGCTTCTTAATTTCCAATTGCTTGCGTTTGTAATTTCCCCTTGCTCCCTAAAACCTCCCCGACCTGTCGCCCAAGCTTGCTGAGCCTTCTTCTTCCCTGCCATCGAAGCCCGCCGCTCGGCAGCGAAGCCTCTCTGTGGCCAACCTTACACGATCCTTCCTAGCCCAAACCGCCACCTTCCCTAAGTTTCCCTAGCTCTGCAGATGCTCAATCGCCCGGTTAAACCTCTGTTCACCCTACACCACTCAAAAACTGAGCCGAGTTCATAAGCTCGCCGCCGGCGATCGCCGCCTCCCCGGCCGCCGCCGACCCCAAAAATGGGTTCTCAGAATCCCCAGGAGTTCGTCCATAGCCTTATTTTCCGTCGCAATTCGCCCTAGCGCCGCCGGTCGCCGCCGCTTCCTTCCCCTGTTCTCAGGCATGTGTAGGGGCGAGAGGTAGAAGAAGGCACTGTTCACAATGGGCTATGCAGTAACGGGCGAAACACGAAGCAAACCAGGCCGCTATTCACTGTAGCTATCGGGCGCGTGTGCAAATGGGCGGAGTGCTGTAGCACGCGGATCTAGCGCCGGTGAAACCCAAACCTGGTGTGAACAGTAAATGCCCTCTTTGGACAGTATTCCGCTCGCAATGAATAGTATCCAAACCCGTTAAGCTATTTCAAAACCCAAAATTGCAAAAATATACTCGTTTTGACCGTTTCGAGCCCGCCGACCCATTTCTTACACCCATTCCACCTTTTGAACCTCCTATAAACCCTAAACCCATTTTTTTGGTTTTTCTCGAATTTTCTTTCTTTATTTCATTTCTTTGTTCCTAGCTCATTTTCTTTGAGCGTGGGATTAAATTATTTTCTTGGCTTTACGCTAGCAGGCGACATCAAAGATCGACTAATTCAAGAAGAAGGAACCCCGAATCAAGCTCAAGATCGAGAAATTGAAGAATACAAAATTGTCGAAGTTACAAATCCGCAAGGCAAGTCACATGTCTTTGATCATATTGAACCTACATTCTGTTAATTATTTATTTATTCATATTTTCATTATGTTATTTACGTACTGTTACTTCTTGTACAATAAATGTTTAGAATGACATGATATTAGCTAATGTCCTACCACCCGAAAAAGCCCTGTTTAATTTGATGGCCATATTCACCTTGACAAAACTTAGTAATATTAAAAGTATTATTATTGTAATCATGGTAGTTCAGGAACTCATTAACTTTTACTACTAAAGTCTTGGTATTTTGTCGATTGAAATTTTGAAAGTGGTTCTGTGATAAAGTATCATGGGACGCCATGAGATGGCTTGAGCCCATGACCTCATTCCAGAATGAGGGTTTGGTTGTGAATTGATAACAGTGCCGCGGGCGCTGAAATGTGAATTTGGAGATGAATGATGTTTTAGTGAAAAGTAAGGACTAAACCTTATGCCAAATGAAGAACATAGTGATTGCTCAACCACAAATTTTGACTTGTCAAACCTGTTTTAGTAGCTGCTCAAATCGATTGAATCTCTAACGGAGTACAAATAGTTAGTATGGAAACGGTAAAACCATACTAAACAACGTTAGATTCCATCTAGGACGGGTAGTCTGGCCATAGTGGCGGATGCCCGGGCCTGAGTTGAGATCTAACGGGTACGGGAAAGTTAGTATCTGGCCGTGTCGGCGGATAAAGTGTCTGGCCGTGTCGACGGACCCTTGGGTCTGTTTGGAGGTCTATCGGGTAGAGCCTATATAAAGAGATGAGCGGTGAAATGACCTTGTTTTCTCAACTCAGTCATGATGGTTGAGGAACCTTGTGGGTAAAGTTGGGCAACTCTGCAGAGTCAATTATAAATAGTATTCGAATACGTCATACTATGTTTGATGGGTGATTCCAATAGCATGGCATAACAAGATTTAGAATGGTTCTGGAAATGTGATTTGATATTTCATGTTTAAAAGCAAAGTGTTTACAAACAATGATGCATCCACATAAAATAATGAACTGCTTTACTCCATTCCATGGCAATCCCCTACATATAGTTAAATAGCATTTCCCATGTGACTTGTTGAGTACAGTTGGTTGTACTCAGTCTTGCTATATTTTCCCCACCAACACAAAGATCAGCAGAGGACAGGACATTACAAGTTTTTGTGTTAGGGTTGCGACCACACTCAAGCGTTCATGTGGAGTTTCTTTGGCTCTTCCGATTGTAAGTTAAGTTTTAGGATTGAATGCCCTTAAAATTGTTAAAATTGACTATTAAATCTTTATTTTCATTAAACTAACTCCTTTTAAATGTTCGTGAGCAGGCATGATACTCCTTCTATCCGTAACTGAACTCATGGGTTGTTACAGAAGGTAATGACATTCCTGTTCCCAAAAACGGGGGTGTTACAGAATGGTATCAGAGCAGGCTTGACTGTAGGTTGTAACCCTAGGTGTAAGTTTGATTACGATAAGAATACGATTTTACAAAGTTATATTTTCAAATACAAAAGAATTTCGCAAACCATAAGTATTATTGCTATCTCGCCTCTCCTACTTCTATCTCCTCTCTCTTAGAGTTGTGGTAATTTTTTCTTTTGAGTTTTGTCAAAATCCTAAAAATACGAGTAGACGTTTTGACTAACTGCTTGTTGTAGGTATTTGACCAAATGGAACAAAAGCTAGCTCTAGCTGATGAAGTATTACAGATGGTGTTAAGAAGAATAGTGCGAATACCCTGGCCAAAGCTCTTCCTTTTGAAAAGTTAAAAGGCCACCGCTCGAGTAGTTAGCAAACAATACCCGCTTAATATCCTTGATGCAATGGGGAAAAACCATTCAAGTAGACGAAGATTTCTGATTGTATTAATAGCCAAATTGTGCTATTATCCTGTAGGTTGCTATATAAGCAATTTGTGTAAGACTAATTTCTGATTTTAAATAAAGATTATGTTAAAAGCTTTCTACTCCTATCCCATTTTGTCTTGATTCTTACCTGTGCTCTTCTGTTCTCTCCTTACCTATCAGGCAAATCTCAGAAGGAATTAAATGCAAATTTCTGATTGCAATAAATATGTTTAAAAGCAAAGTGTTTACAAACAAAATTGCATCCATAAAAAATAATGAACTGCTTTACTCCATTCCATGGCAATCCCCTGCATATAGTTAAATAGCATTTCCCATGTGACTTGTTGAGTACGGTTGGTTGTACTCAGGCTTGTTAAAATTGACTGTTAAGTCTTTATTTTAATTAAACTAACTCCTTTTAAATGTTCGTGAGCAGGCATGATACTCCTTCTGTCCATAACTGAACTCCTGGGCTGTTATGGATGGTAACGATATTCCCGTTCCCAAAAACGGGGGTGTTACAGAGTAACCTTGATTGCAAGCACAGCGGAGAAATGAGGCAGCCTGAACCAAATCCAACGGGATTAATCTGGTGAAGTAGGTGACCAAGGCAGGGAGGTGCATGGGGGACTCAGCCATGAGCAGGGCAGCCGTGGTCAAGGTTGGGCAGCCATGGCAAATCTTCCAGCGTTGAGCTGGGGGAGATCGAGTCTTGTAGATAGAGCTAGGAATTGGGCCGTGGCACAGCCGGCCCGATACGTGGCGGGCCGTGCGGCACGCAGACGAACGGTGGGTCAAGCCAGGCTCGAAAACCGTCCGTTGGGCGGCGCGGCGGCACACGGCGAGCACGGCAAGCACGAAGCGGCACGACGGGCATGCCGGCGCCACGGCGGGCCGCCTTGGCTCTACATCGCCTCCCGGTCCCCCCCGTCGACATCTCTCACGGTCATCCCAGATTCCCCACAAGGCCACAACCACAACCCATCACACATCACAGAGCAGAGAGAGGGAGTAGAGGGGAAGAAGGTATACCGGTCACCGGAGCTTGGACAGTCTGACGAGTGGACGATGGCCGTAGGAGGAGCGGTGTGGCCGCGGCGGCTCCGGCGCGAAGACGCCCGGCGACGGTGGCTCAAAAGCAAGCCATCCATGACTAACTCGTCGTCGGCGCCCCCGATCGCCGCCCGGGCATCCTCCGTGGGTGGGCTCATTGCCGGAGTAGTCGAGGTCGTCGTCACCGCCGCTCGAGCAACTGTGAGGCCGGGAGGAGGGGGAGACGGGGAGGAGGAGGCACTGGGGGAGGGGGGCCGGGAGGAGAGGAGGGATGGTGGGAAGAGGTGGCGGTGGAGGAGGAGGGAGGCTGGGGAAAGGGGCCCAGGCGAGGAGAGGCGGCCATGGGAGGAGGAAAGGTTGGAGGGGGAGGAGGGGGGTGGGGAGATCCAGGGAGGAGGGAAGGAGGGAAGGAGGGGGGCGGGGTGGAGGGGCGACTAGGGAGGGGCGGGGAGGGGTGGCGGGCGGAGGGGGGTGGGAGAGATCCGGGAGGAGGGGTGGCGGCGGGAGGGGCGGCCAGGCGAGTTGGGCGAGGAGGGAGGAGGGGCGGCGAAGGAGGAGGGAAGTAGGGGGCGGCGGGAGGGGGCGGTGGGGAGATCCGGGGAGGAGGGACGGAGGAGGAGGAGGGAAGGAGGGGCGGCGGGAGGGGCGGTGGGGTAGATCTGGGAGGAAGGAGCGGCGAGGAGGAGGAGAAGGACCGAGGAGGCGCGGAGATCGGGAGGAATGAGTTGGGTGGCGGCGGAGGATTTTAGGGTTAGGGTTTTAGGTATTCTTGCGATTTAGTCCTTCAATTTTTCTGAAATCTATGAATAGGTTTTTATCTATTTTGATTTCTTCTGTTCTAGCCCTCGTAAATTCTAATTTCATCGCGAAAAGATCCTATACATCTGCTGTGACATATACATCTGACGGAGCAGTCCTTAGAATGCCAAATTTGAAGATTGAGTTAGGTTTTGGAGATGTGAATGTGTGATGTGTGTGTGTGTGTGTATATATATATATATATATATGAGATGAGGGGAAAGATGAGGATTGTTGGATCTTAATATAATGAATGAAAAAAGTTACTAAGATATGCTGTGATTTAGGACGAGTTTAATTTTGCACTTGTGATATGAGGTGTCTTTTCTTCATTTTTGCACTTGTGATATAATATGTCTTTTATTGTTCTTTCTTAAGAAATATCATCGTACAAAAATAATGAGTATTTTCAATGTTGCTCCTCCTTAGGTCACACCATTGAACTCTAGGTCGTATCCTCACAGTTTTCTTGCTTCTTTGTATATAATCGTAGGGCTGGACTGCTGGAGAAGAAGATCAATCAAATCAACATATTCTAACATATATGATGAGATAACCACCCCACGTATGTTACAATTAACCATTATGTAAACGGAGATAGGCTGTTATTGGTGTGTGTATTCCAAGTAGTTACTAAATGTTCCAGAAACTACTTAAAATTGATTTCTTAACTATAGTAAGCTGCACTCATGACTCTCCTTGAGCTTTTCTATTTGACTAGTTGGGCAGCCCTACGCTAGATTGTCGGGCGATGAGCTAGATGTCCACATACGCTACAGTCCAATTTACACCAATATATGCATACCATTGGACAGATGACCAAGTTCAGAGGTGGAATGGCATGAGACAATAGTATCGAATTTTAAGTAGGTTTTTAATAAAGCGGGTACAAGAGAAAG
This sequence comes from Bonia amplexicaulis, assembly GCA_036346245.1. Classification (NCBI taxonomy): domain Eukaryota; kingdom Viridiplantae; phylum Streptophyta; class Magnoliopsida; order Poales; family Poaceae; genus Bonia; species Bonia amplexicaulis. The sequence continues at coordinate 9,803,847 of CM070766.1, forward strand.
GAAGATGGCGGCCACCGCTACCATTGTCGCCGTTGCTTTCATCGTGTATAGTTACTTTGGGCTGGGCTTGGGCTGGCACGGCACGAACATCGGCACGGCGGGCTTTGGGCCGTGCTTGGGCCTAGCCAAAAGCGAGGCCGGCCGGCACGGCACGTCACGATGAGATGACTGGGCCAAGCCGGCATGGCACGAAATGGCCCGAAGCACGGTGGGCCCGGGCCGTGCCGACTGGCACGACCCAATTCCCACCTCTACTTGTAGAGATGCTTGGCAGCAGGATGTGGGTGGGAGAAGGATCAGGATTCGAAGAGCCACCTTGACCAGGTAGGGGGATATTCGAGGAGCCACCTTGACCAGGACTTATGGCAGGATAAGATAAAATATCACCTCATTCGTTTTACGTAGGTGTGGAGAGTAGAGGTGAAACGGGTCGGATAGTTTTCGATCTATCTGGATGAAAACAAATATAAATTGTGTTGGATCGTATTTTCTTTAGATAATTCTCGGATTGAAAATAAATACGAATTTTTTTGTCAAAAATGGATACGAATACAGTAGGGCTGATATCCGGCGAATACGAATATAAATACGGATTATCCGGATAATATGGAATCGGATATCCGAAATTTCAGCCCAACATTGCCTAGCCCAAGCCAGCCTCTCTCATCTCCCATGCCACCAACCCACAGCCCAACCAAGCCATAAGCCTCCATTACCATTAGGCATTAGGTTCCCTAGTCATATTAAATTACAAACACTACTAGCAAATATTTATGTTTATTAAAAATAAATTTAGTGTTGTCAGTAGATTAAAATTTGTACCGATTAAATTGATATACTGCCATTTAAATCATTCTGATGCAAATTTAAATTCTTAATTAATTTATTAGTCACATGTAAATGGTAGAAATCCATTAAGAATTATTTAGGACTTTAGAAAAATTAATTGCCATTTGAAGATTTAAAATCTATACAATGGTATGACTGTTGTGGATAAAAATACTTATGCTTGTTTAGATTTCATTAATGTTTTGACAAGATAAACTATTTGTGTGTTTTCATTGATTTTGGATGTATAGTTTAAGGGGTTTTCATATTCCGATAAATATTCATGACTGTATTCGTTTCAATTCGTATTCGCTCCGTATCTATATTCGATATTATTCGTATTTGTATTCTTATCCGAGGTATCCGTATTCATATCCGCATCCGAGAAAAAAAAATATGAAAACAAATATGATAGAGGCATTATCCGTCCGTATTCGATCCGTTTGCGTCCCTAGTGGAGAGGTGGTGAAGTTGGGTGCTAATTATAAGTTGTTAACTAGCAATGTATATATTTTCGTTGGAAGACATGCGTTGGGAAAGGGGTGTTTCTGTTGTAGTGAGCCCATATACAAAATTAGCCGTTGGGATAAGATTCTAACAAAATTAACCAAGACGGTCTAACCGCCAACACATGGCCGATCAAACTGGCCTACACTGCAATGGTTAGAGAACTAGCAGTTACAGACCAGGGCGACCGCCCACATAGGGTTCGGTCAAACCGCTCAAACACCACCGGTCAGACTGCTCGACTAAAACATCAGAGATACACCAAAAACATGCTCTTTGAAAAAAAGTTACAGGCTACATAGTCCGGTCGGACTGCCAACACATAGCCATTCAGACCGCTCACATGGAGCCGGCCTAACCGTTGACATGGAGCCAATCGTACTGGCGGTGAGTCCGACTGCTCGCATAGAGCCAATCATACCCTAAAATTTCCAACAGATATAGAGATGTATGTACTTTAATAACTTTGCAAAACATTCATAAATCATAGTACTATCTACACAAGGATTAAAATATGATTCACAACAAGTTACAAAATACATTCGCACACTTTAGAATCATACCACAAGGTTTAAGAAACCTGGACTCAAACAGTTTGCAAAACACATTCGTAGGGCCTGTTCTTTTCGGCTGCGGCTTATGGCTTTTGGCTGAAATTTTTGAATTTTGGCTGTTTACGGTACAGATTACAGAGAGACAGATACTCACTTGCGATTTTGGTAGGTACAAATGTTGGGTTTTTAACGTGTAGATCGTTTAACCTGTAGACTCTATCTTGAGAAAATACTCCGTTTAAAAGTTAGGTACTGTAGCAAAAGCCAAAAGCCGCTGGCTTCGGAGGAAAAGAACAGGCCCGTAAACTAGTGTCACATGCTACAAGGATTATGCATGAGCTTTAAGTATTTGCAAAACACATTATTCGTAAATACTAGCACCATGCCATGGAGAACTAGAGCAAGCGGGATATAGCTAGCAACACATGATAAGACTCAAACTACTAGATAATACCCCTCTTAATAGTATAGTAACCCACACTAGCAATTCAGTCTTGCAACCAAACACTGAGACCGGTAAAAGACTAGAAACACATTATTAGCTTATGCTAGTTATACATTTGCCTTGCGCATCCACTTGGAGCTTTCACTTGATGACAATCACCTTCTTTCCAAGTCTGGATCCTTATCTTATTCATCAACACATAATGAACTCATTTGATGTCGGGATCTTGACTTGGTGACTATCAATATATGATATCATCCACATCCTGAACCTTGACTGGATGACTATCAACACATGACGCCATCCAAAGTCTTCATCATCATGGCACATAACCTATTTCACCAACTTATAGAAAATATTAGTCCCACAAACCGATTATTATTAATTATAGAAACTCACCATTAACTCATAATGGAGGGACTAGATTCTTCACCCAGATACCGTCTACTAATTTTATGTGTGCTTCTTTTAGTTCATGTGCACAGGTTGGTCAAAACAACATAGAAAAGCCTGTAGTGCGTGAGGTGCATGCGAAGCATGGAGTTGGAGCTGGCATGGTGTGTGGGTCTATGCACAAACCATTGCATAAAGCTTCCATGGGAGCTAGGAGGAAAACGAGATACATGCATATGCAACAGAACAGGCATGCATGAAACTTGTGCTTGCAAGTGTCCATGAAATCAAGATAAAGGAAGTCCATGAAATCATGGGATTATATTTTAATTTCCATGCACAAGATAAGGCTAAATTAAATAATATTCTACATCTACACGTTTACAAGCAATGGCATGAAGGATAAAATACAATCCTATCCTATTTGCATGGGAGAAAAGATAGGGTCGTTGCATGTAGTTTCCTACCTACATGTTTTCCTTTCTCTAGATGCGCTTAGAGGACCCACCTACAGCACGAGTCAAGGAGGGATGGTGCACCAAGTTAATATGTCGAGTAAAGTACTAGAGTCCGTTTGTAACTTAATTTTTGTTATCTTCTAAATAGAAGTCAAGTTTATAGATAGACTCTAAATAGGAGTTGGGCCTTTTGGCCAATGTGTGTTATGCCTATATAAAGGCAAGGTGTGTGCCTTATGTACGGAGAGATTATTGATTATGAGTTGAGTTTATGTCCAGATAGCTTTAAGGGTGAATCCTTGGGTGTGTGTCACCACGTGTTGAGTTTTGAGTAAACCTGCATGTGTTTATTCTGAGAGCGCAGATTAAGAACTTCGAGTTCTTGGTTTGTGTTTGTTGTAGGGGTGGCCCCCACCTAAACTCAACTGGCCTGCTAGGACGCAGTAAGGCCTAAGACGGGACATGTACAATAGCGTTTATACCCCTATGGAGGGTATTCCGATGTAAGGGTATAGTTGTAAGATGTTCCCCATGTAACCATATATATATATGGAATCCAACCCTGGGGAAAACCCTAGAAGCATTATTCACCTACTCTCCACTACCATCTCTCTTTCTGTTTGGCATGTAACCACAACAGTTGGCGCCGTCCGTGGGGAGGACAAGGGCAAGCCTCAAGATCCGAAGAAGGATGGCACCAAGAAAAGCTTTATCGTCAGCGGTGAAGAAGAAGGGAAACACAACAGAACCCCACGTCAACACCAGGGCCTCGGCCTCAGCAGCTGCGGGCGTGGACAATGACGCGGCCATGGCCGCAGCGAACGTCGACACCCGTCACGCGATGATCGACCCTGCTACTACCGGCGCGGCTGGCACCACCTCGCGCGCGACAACCGACACCGCTATGGCTGGCGCGACCGCAGACGCCACCGCCGACGTTGCGGGAATGGCGAGCGGTTCTGGTGGTAACGTCGGCCCCGCCGCCGACCTTCGAGTCCACCGCGCCGGCGCATCGGGCAACCTAGGAACACAGGCCATGGTCCCCGTGCCCCCAGCGGCACGACCAAGTGCGCCGATGGCCGAGAGCGCTCTACTAACATCCATCGGCACGCTCCGACAGGAGCTGACGGACCTCCGGGGAGCTGTGCGAAATATGCAAGAGGCTAGGAGTCAGCAGACCCCGCTGGTGGCCGCGCCGGAGCGGGTCGACAGTCGCGACGCCCCCACGTCCAGCCGCGCCCCGTTGCGACACGTGGACCTGGAGTCCCCGGCGCGTGGACCCGGAGCTGTAACACCCCAGGACCCACATTACCCTGGGATGCTACTAAAACCACTCCATAACTAGCCAATTTACAAGATAAATTAAACTGGTAACAATTACTAAACAAGATAGTATAAGCGGAATCATAAACAACTGAGGAATAACATGATAGTGATAGCAATTCAATATTTAGAATATCCTCCAATATTTCAATCTAAAACATAGTTCACAAATTTAACATTATTAAGATAATGTAAACAGAGCTATGCAAAGGTCTAGAATCCTTTCAACTTTATTACAACATCAAAGTATGATCCAAGTGCATCAGTGTGGTGCCACTCTACCCTTCTCATGCATGCTGAAAGTCCATCTGAGGGAGGGGGAAACAAGGATGAGATAAAATCTGAGCAAGCAAATAGTTTAACAGGCTATTCAAACTACAAACAATTATACATCATCATTTATAATTAACAATGTTTATATCCTCAACCTCAAATCACCATCAATGACGGTAAATCATTAACAAATATATCTTGTTTGACTACTTTAAAACCTCAACCAATACCACTACCAAAGGCAATAAAACATATGTATGTTTTACTTCAATACTTTACTATTTCTCACATTCACAATTGTTATCAACAATTAATACGAGAGAAAAGAATCTCATACCACAATCACAACCCTTACCGTACACAAGGGACAACTCCATTCCACGACCACATCCACATACCTCATACCGCAAATAGCTCACATGAGCCAGTTCCACTTTACAACTATGAAGTTGAATATTCCACATTACAACTATGAGTTGAATATATCATAAAATAACTTCACCACGATATATTGCATATGTATACAAATGATCTTTCCTCAATACAATGCATATGAATGCTTTCATGCTATGCTCCACATCACTCTTTCTACGCGGGATAGGAGGTGCATCGTATTACGGCAATATACGATGCTCCCAACGGGATAAGAGGTGCATCGTATTACGGCAATATACGATGCTGTACCGGTACGGTCGCGGCTAGGTGCGGCGACATCCACATATGCATATGACATGATATGATATGATATAAATGATATGATAATCATAAATCACATTAATCCATCCTCAAAGGAGCATCATCATGCTCACAACATATCCACATCTACCACAAATTATTTTCATATTCCACATTATAACATTAAGCAAGAACTCTATATGTCTGCTAGCAGATTATCAACATATCAATGGATCAATACTTGCTACCATCTCCACAATTAAAATATCATGCAATCATGACATAATGTATTAAATTACGATAATAATGTAAACTGCAAGTAGAAGGAATAACAAGTTAAACGGTAGCTACCACCGCTATGTTTACTTGCCTCAATCCGACGAAGCGAAGTAAAATCAAGAGCGCTCAGGGACAAGACCACCTGTCCAAAAGGCAACTTTCAGCACACAGCTACAGCATACAAACATGACATAAATAATTAAAGATGTCGCTAGAACCCCGAACACGCACAAACTCCTCTCCGTTCAACAAAACAGCAAACTACCCACTGCAGCAGTGCTACTTAATATTTTCGTATCTTTAAAAATATTGATCCAATTATAGCAAACGATGCCTCTTTGTATTCATCACTTAAAATCCTATATTTTTCATGTAGAACACATATTTTTATTTTGATCACAGCTAGGTGTAATTTAATGCTCAAAACAGAGGAAGATCTCTGTTCTGGCAGATTGGATAGCAATAACAAAATGCGTCCCAACATCAGTACATGGGTCCACAAATTCTAAATTTTATACAGCAGCTAGAATTCTGAATTATATAAAACTTTCTCAATTACGGACCTGAGCATAAAAATCATTTACTACCTCAAATTCACAGTTTAATGTCGGTTTGTACCAATCTGCTCGCCTGACGAACAGCAGTATTCCCGACCCTGTGATTCCCAGATACCATGGCCAAAAATTCCAAAAAGAATACAGGAGTTGCATCTGGAAGTCTTATACAACTTTCCTTTTGGGAGAGTCTGCAGAAAAAAGCATTTACTAGGTCAAAGCAGTATGAACAAACGCAACAAGCGAATCAATCTCTGTGCATGACGGTAATCTCTAATCGGGCAATTAATCTATAATCTCCCCTCAAAATCCGTGCCAAGAACTCTAATTATTCATAAGAATAGAGGGTTTAGAATGGGAAAAAATTATCTAGATGGTGGATCATCCCTCTTCTTTCCTCCTCTTCTTCTTCTCCTTCCTTCTCTTCTCCTTCTTCTCCTTCTCCTTGGCTCCAATGGCAGCAGCTTGTGGGGGAAAGATGGGGTGCCAAACAGGAGAGGAGGGTGCCCAAAGGGGTGGAGAGGAGGGTGGCGGTGTGGGGGAAGGGGAGGGTTAGGGTTAAGAGGGACGGGTGCGCCACCCCTTGGGCCTCGGCCAGGCGGTCGCCCACTCCCAGGCAGCCCACTTTGGGTTTTTAATTTAATATTTAATTTATTTTACTCATTTTACATTGTTCTACAATTTATAGTTTTTTCTTCCCGTGATTTACCGAAAAACCGGCGACTCCGCGATTGTTTTAAAAACTTACATCGTAACGACGTTCAGGATATTACACGAGCACTCGAGCCCGCTACCACTCGCCACGCGGTGATAGAACCACCACTTCATCCAACTCGGCTCCCACTTCGCACGCGTTGAGTTCGCAGGAAAGAGCTTCCCGCATACCGGCTGCAGGGCAAAGTTAACACTACCGAAGTTGGAAAACGTCCCGTCATGCAAAAACGCGAACAATGAGGTGCTGGGCCAGCACGCCTCCGTACGCAAGGCCCAGCTATACACGGCCAAGCGGGCTATCGCGTTCGGGGTCAGCGGAGCCAGCTTGAGCCCGAAGGTCTGCAACACGGCACCAACAATCCTAGCGGCCGGAATACGAAGTCCGGCGTCAAAATATGCAACGAAGACGATCGCCTCCAACTTCTCGGGCCGCGGTTCCATCTCGTCCACGGGCGGCAGCCGCACTTCCCGACGGTCGGTCAGCTTCGCTTCACGCAGCAGCGTGTGGATCGTCTCCTCCGTTGCAAGCATCGGGCCCAAAACGCGGGAGCACGTACCTTCCATCTTCTCCGCAGCCACCCACCATTTCTCTCCCACCGACGAATCGCATCCCTCGAGCGTATACAACACCTCGAGGGAGGATGGCCGCCGGGGAATGGTGTAGTCGCCGACTTGCTGAGCGACTTCTTCGCCGGACGCCATCACTCTAGGGTAGTTAAGCGACAACAGGGATAGCGCAATGGCCGATGGAAAACAAGCAGCACTGAGGAAGCGACCAGCAGGCGTGCGGGAGAGAACGGATATGGTGCTGCAAGGGGATATTTTAACCCCTCGCCGCATGCACTACCAGCAGGCGAACCGTTCGCCTCCCACGATTACACGTCACAGCAGCACGACCATCGACGTGTCTCGTGCTCTGTTAGGAATGGACGCGTGACCGCGACTGTACGACGTCCTGACAGCGTATGACATGCCAACCGCCACCCGCCACGTAACATGGCCTCGGGACAGAGATAGGCCGCAGGACGTGACGCTCTCTGGCGGGTGTCGGCACAACTCTCGGAGTCATCAATATAGTAGGACCAAGCGCAACCTCACTGCGCTTCTACAAAACTACGCAAGCTCCCCCCTCGAACCGTCCGATAGTGTGTGGGCCTTCGACCTCCAGTCCGCGCGAAGTCCCCGGAGCCCACTTCGACCGAACCAATGCAGCAACGCCGGAGGCCATCTTCACTTCGAAGATCGATGGCCCCACAACTGCGGAGCGCAAATTCTGACCTGCGACAGGTTTTGGCTTGTTCTTATAAACAGGCCACCTTCACTCCAACTTTTTCTGGTATTAGTGCCTACCGACGTGCCCCCAGAATGCGGATGAAGCGAAGAAGGCCTGCTTAAGAGAACAGGGCAAACCTTTTCTCATACACAACCGCAGCCCGCCGTGGAGCTCCGACCGTCTACGTGGAGCACGAATGCTGATCTAAGACAAACCTTGGCTTGCTCTCATAAATAGGCCACCTCCCATCCACCAACATTCTTTGATATCAGCGCTATTGAGCGCGATCAGAGAAAGCGGATAAACCCAAGAAGGCCTACCTGTGAGAACAGGGCAAACCTTGTCTCATGCAAGAACGCGGCCTGCTTGGGTAGAAAGCAACAAAGCGCACAGTCAACGGTGCGGAAAGGCGAGGCTGCAATAGCGGCACTTATATACCCACCTTCCCCTGGCTGAAACCGTCCAAACCGGCGGAAGATAAACCAGCAAAAGCTCAACTGGTGGCAGGTAAGGCGCCACAGTCAAAAGCGTGCGCGGCACACCTGTCCCGTCCTCGGGAAGACGCATGATGCACGCGTCCCCTAGCAGCATGCGCACGCGCAGCACCCGAGGCGGTCCCCTGACAGCGTACGGCTCCCCAATCAAGCCACGCGATCCCCACTGCCATTAAGACGTCGCCTCTAGACTGCGAAGTTATCGGACCACACATCGACTACACCTCTTCTGCGTGACCCCGGAAGGTACCGTCGCGACGAGCTACCTCCGGACCCATGCACGGGAATTCGACCTGCCCCGTGCCCCAGCGTGTCTGCAACATGAGCTGCCTCTACCCTGATCGGCCACGTCACCTCACAAATGGGCGGCAAAACCGCAAACCACTCCGGCTTCAACGGGTCAAGACGGGAGGGCGGCCTCTACACTCAGTGGTATCCACGATAGAACCCCCCCCCCACCACATAGACTCATGAAGTCTTGACTTCGACAAGAAACAGTCCCATCCAAGACCATCCGAGGTCACAGGCCGCAAGAACGGAACAGGCCAAATGACTAGGCTACATAGCTTCAGCCTGTGAAGTCCTTCACCAAGAGAGGCTCCTGTTGTAGGGGTGGCTCCCACCTAAACCCAACCGGCCTGCTAGGATGCGGTAAGGCCCAGGACGGGACATGTACAATGGCTTTTATACCCCTATGGATGGTATTCGAATGTAAGGGTATAGTTGTAAGATGTTCCCCATGTAACCGTATATATATATGGAATCCAACCCTGGGGAAAACCCTAGAAGCATTGTTCACCTACTCTCCACTACCATCTCTCTTTCTATTTGGCCTGTAGCCACAACAGTGTTCCTTGTTTACAAGTTATCATCATAGATTGGTTTGTGAACTTGTCTTCATTGTGTCTACTCATACAGATTGTGATCAACACTAGTTATCCTTATTCTTGGTTGGCATCTAGTAAATCAGGAGTTATTTATCTACCGTTACTTCTCCACCGTGAAAGATTGGGCCACCCTATGGCGATCGATCTCACCACGAGGTTGGATCTGCATTAAGAAGAGGGTAGAAAATGAATACGAGACACAATGAATGATGTGGAAGATGGAGATGGCACATGATAGTGACATACAAAAATTGAAGATGGAACATGAAAATGATGTTTGCAAGCTAAAATTGGTTTTCTTTGGTGCAATGGCCCTGATGTTGTTGACCCTTACACATTTTAGTGCTAGTGTGACCATTAAGATTGAATCCACTACTCTAACCATTAGCATCCATGCACTTCTATTTTCAAGTACGAACATGTATGTTGGATGGAATTCTATTTACATGCATTGATATGTGTTTTGGCTGGAGTTGTAGTTTGGATGGACCTCTCTTTTGGACGTATGAAGTTCAAATACTTGCATGCACTAATATTTGCATGCATGAAATTGGAGTTGTCATGAATAGATATGTTTGCATGTTTTGACATGTATTTTGTAACCAATATGCAAGATGGTCCTCTCATTCATCTTGTGTATATTGATAGTGTGTTATGCATGCTTTTTCAAATGTTGTGAGTAGACCACGCCATTTTGTATGCTGAAATTTGCGAGAGTAGATGATTCCTATAACTTGCTTTTTTAGAATGTGTCGCCATAACATCACATTACCTCATCACACAAAGCCACAACATCACACAATGCTACAACACAATGAAAATATAATGTTCCACAACTCATACTTCATAACTAGTTCATCATGGCCACCGACACAAGTAGCCATACAAAAGAGTTTCAAGTGCCACCATGCTAACATATGTCCGTACAAGCCACAAATTAAATGGACACTACTACGATCCATACAACATAAATTTTCCATACAAATTGAATGACATGCACGAATTAAACATACAATGCATGGTGCATACATGACCAACGAGCACAATCAATGTAGGAGAGGGCCCAAGTGGGGGCATGCACCAATATTGTTTTTTCCACGTGTCTGGATCCGTTGGAGGCTTCTCTTGATGAGCCTTTTTCTGTCTCTGCCACCACATGTCCATCCTCTCCTTTCCCTTCTTTTGTAATTCTTCGTTGTGTGCCTTGGCACGCGTATGGGTCTCGAGTCCATAGACAGGGACCAAATCGTGTAATCATTACAATGCTTGCACCACACATAAGGTGGCTCATATGAGTTGTAGTATTCAATGGCTACAATGGTGGAGAGATCCCCTGTACCACTAATCTCCAGGGTAATGCCTTTGGCAATGAATGGTACCAGCTAAAGGAGTTGAAGTTTGGACCATCGATCCACTAGAAAAACAATATCCTTTGAACTCCTGGCCACAGATGTAGGCCTTCCTCCTACATGTGGACTAAACTCAGGAATGATCGATCTTAGCTAGTATATGGCAATCACACTTTAGGTGTGGATCCCTTGGTGGAATGGGAGTATCCTTCTTCATCTAATCCGAGAAGATTATGTAGCCATACTTCACTCTATCACGCAACCTTGCTTTCTCTCTCTCCTCGATGATGACCCCACATGTGGCATCGTCAACAACCTGTGCATGCAAAAATGAACTTGAGACCAAATCAAGCAAGCATCTCCATGAAAATATGTTACTACTGTAACACCCCAGCCAAACAATGACCTGGAATCCTACCAAACTAGTAACATAACAAGGATAAACTAAATATGTCTCACAAAATTTCGACAGAACCTCCTTTGTTCACTACCTAAATCGAAGGTTTCAACAGGCATAAATAAAAGAGCAATGAATAACATCAAGTAATATAATCAAGTCTAAGCAAATTGGCTTAAGTCTACTAGAGCATCCATAGTTTTAATATTTAGATAAAGAGCGGAAACATCATAAGAGAATTCTAATCCTTTATTACAATTTAAATCCGGCAATCAAAAATCATCTACTACTTAAGTAATTCATGCAAATAGTAGTAAATTTTCTTCTTAGAACGTGCAAAGTGCAATAATTCTAATCTTTCCTTTCCCCATGCATGCCGGTCTCATAAAGGTACCTAAAAAAACACAACAACAACAAGAGTGAGACCAACGACTCAGCAAATATAATAGAAGGCAACAAGAACATAGAATGAGCATCACTTCACAATTCCATCCATCAACCATATAAATAAGCCATGCTATGCAAGATGATCAAAAATCTCTTTATCTCTTTCTCTTCTGCATTTTACCGGTAATGTAAAGTGTGCATCCGTCGATGCACACCTATGCCTGTACCATCTGGTACAAGGACCAATTGCCCATACTCCACAAGTATGGGGACCTTTAGCCCGTCATGTCATTAACATGACGGGGACCTTGGCGCTTGGTCATCTCGTGACCAAGACTTCAATAAATCAACATGATGCATATGTGTGAATGTCTCAATAAGTAAAACTTGCATCCACAATATCTATGCACCAGAAATACTCATGAACACTTTAAATTGCAATCAACCATAAACAGCACCATACATCCTTACCACAACCATGAACACATACACTCATAATATAGACCAAACATCAATAATTCATCAAACATCAATAATCCACACTCTCAATTTTAAACCATCATTATACTTACCTTAACCGCGAGAAAACGTGGGATGTGCAGAAGGTGCTGCCCCTGGGATCTGTCCTCCACCTGAATAATAATTATAATATTTGCTAAGATAACAGTAGCTGACCTTTGCCCAAATAAAAATAATCACGAACTAGTAAATTCGTCTAACTTGATTCCAATCCCCAAATCCTACAGGTCATCCTACCTCCTCTTAGAACAGTCAATTTCAAAAATTCATATCTATTGGTACAGGAGTCCGAATAGGATGTTCTTAGACTTTCTGGAAAAATAATTAAATTGTCTATCTAAACTTAGTTGGTGAGCCTCCCTGATCCGGCCATCTTCTACCCGTACCATCCAATTTTCTAAAGCATCAATTTCACGTCGGGTTCTCTGAACAGCGCACTAAAATTGCCATAACTTTCACCCCGAGTGTCCAATCATGATTTATTGATCTTCCTGGAAAGCTAAGATAATTATCTACAACTTTCATAATATGGAGATCCTCTGCTTCTCCCGTTTTCTAATCGCCCAAACCAATCTACCAAAACCTGACAAAAATCTCCCGATCTGCAGAACAGTCCTACAAGAAAACTCATAACTTCTGCTACAAAGGTCTGAATGATGCGTTCTAATACTTCATGGAAAGATAACGACGTCTAACACAGCCGTCTAACACAATCTGTCCTAGTAGTCCAGAATACCGACATTGCAACAACTAGTAAAAATGCATCTAATTGGGGAACAACAGAGATTACCCTTGACAAACTGATGTAGATTACGATGAATGCCCTACGAACTCCTCATCTTCTCCTTTTCCTCTTTTTCCCTTCATCTTCCCTTCCTCCGGATCCAATCGCCTCGCTGCGATTGATCTCCTTCCTCCGCTGGACCGGCAGCAAATAGAGATCTTTTTCACCGGCAATGGAGGAGAGGGGAGGGAGAGGGGCTGCTGGGGGTGCACAAGGGGCAGGGGAGGCGGCTGCGCAAGGGGAGGGGAGAGGCGGATAGGGTTGGAGGAGGTGGGCGCCTCCCCCCTCTTGGCCAGTTTTCCCCTGGGCTAAGGCCCAGGCCTAGGTTGACTGGAAAATTCAGAAAACCTCCCTCTAAAACCATTATTTAATTCTTTTCTAAAAGGTCCCTTCCTCCAATTAATCGATTATTTGTCGAATCACTTCCGAAATATTACAACTACTACCACAACAATAGCAACTACATGAGAGGTTAGGGCAAACAAAGCAAGCCTCACCATGCAACCATAGTACGTATGTACATACGTACTAACTATTACTACTACCACCACCACCACTAGTGCCACCACAACATTACCAATACAAAGAAATAGTGTGAGATATTGGAAACCACATCTTGTAAACAGTCTATGGACTTGCAATGGTGACCAATCTACTACAGCACTTTCACATCTTGTAAACATTATATGAAATCACAAGTATTACAAACCAATTCAACCCAAACTTTCACATCATGCAAAACCCTCAAAATCAACAATTTTTCACGTCATGCAAAAAAAGAGTAGGGATTGGGAGAGCATACCTTCCTAGATGTTCCCCATGCCAAAATGGGCTTCAAATCGGCTACCAAGTGGTGCATTTGAAGAGATAGGGTCAGGGGGAGAGAGCTACGGGAGGAAGGGGGAGGAGGAGATAATGATTTAGGGTTCGGATAGGGCTGGCTTGGCCACTCTTTATTGCCCTTTGCCATGCCACGATTCCTGGCGTAGTTGCACACTTTTGACACACCAAGATTGGTGGTGTCGTAGGATTGGACACCTTCAGGGCTCGTTGTTTGTAACTGTGCTGGACAAACACAAAGAGTGGCATGACAACACGCTTCGGCCACACTAAACAAGGCGGTGTGACAAAATCTTCTTGCCACACCATTTCTTATGGTGTGGTTGGACTAGACCCCAACCTTGGCCATGTAGGTTGTCCACCCGGTGTCGGTACGAATAGAAGGGCTTGCGTGGTCTGGCGGTGTGCTTTTCCTATGCCATGCTTTCTGGCGTGGCCAAAGGGTTAGAATTGAAAATAAATCTACGGAGCGGTTATCTTTAAACTATTATTAAAAGGATTAAATAATAAAAAAGTTCGCATGAGGTGGTAGCACAACATATCCTATAATTGGTCCCCCACTAACTGTGAAGAACCATGTGAGAAGCTCTAGAATATTGTTGTGATGAACCATTGCAAGTTTTATGCAGTGGTAAAGTAGTTTTTGTAAAGATTGCATTTGATTTGAACTGTTTTTCTGGAAGTGTCAAGAATATCGAAAATATCGCAGGTATTTATGCAGTAGTACTGACGTTGTGAGAGCGGTCATACCGCAAGAATGGTAGTTCTGCTCTGAGTTATGGTACATTTTTCCAGAGTGGTCTAGTGCGAAATGCGAAGGAGCGGTAGTACCAGTTTGGAGAGCAGTAGTACCACAATACGGTAGTACCAACATTGTAAGTGCGGTACCACTGTAATGCCCCAGATTGTTTTATTAATTGTTATTCAATTGTTTGTTTGATTATTAAATAGAGAGAGGGACCTAGAAGGAAAAGATTGAAAACTAAAAGAGTTTTGAGGGGTTTTCTGAAAAGTTAATCAAACCTGGGCCTAGGCCTTGGCCCAGGTGGGTTTTTCTTGGCCCAAGAGGGGAGGGAGGCCACCCCTTTTTAACCCAGGCAGCCGCCCCCCTGCCCTAGCCGCCGCCTCCCCCTGCCCCTGCAGCCGCCGCCCCTCCTCCGCCGCGCCAGCGCCACCCCTGCCACCCCTGCCGCACTGCTGCCGCCTGCCACGCGCCCGGCAGCCCTGCCGCGCCTGCCGCGCCAGCCATTGCCGCCCCGACGTCTCCTCCTTCCCGGTGCGCCGTCGCCGTCATCCGTCGATGCACCATTTGGATCCGGAGGAAGGAGAAGAGGAGTTCGCGGAAGAGATCCCGGGCGTGTACTTCCTCCTCGTCGTGTTCTTCATATTGTCTTCAAGGGTAATCCCGGTTAACCCATCTAGATGGATAATTTAGCCAAGTTAGAGTTTCGTCGGTTTTCTGGACTGCTGTGACAGATTGGCTTAATCGGCAGTTTTGGGTTAGATCCGTCGGGATTCAGGTCTGGACTCCTTCTAGAGAATTGTAGAGGACGTAATTATCTTTTCAGGGAGTGCTAGAACGCGTTATTCCGATTTGTGTAGCGAAAGTTATGATTTTTCTAGTGTGGCTGTTCGGCAGATCGGGGAAGTTCTGGACAGTTTTCGGTAGATCGCTTTGGGCGACGGGAAATCGGGCGAATCAGAAATTCATCATGTTAGGAAAGTTTTAGATAATTTTCTTACCTTTCCAGAAAGGTCAAGAAGTCCGGATTCCGATGATCTGGGCGAAAGTTATGGCTGTTTTAGTGCGCTGTCCAGAGAGGTAGTTGTGGCTATTGATGTTTTAGAAAAGGGATTGGATTGGGTAGAAAATGGCAGAATCAGAGAGGCTTCCCAACTAAGTTTATTTAGATACTTTAATTATCTTTCCAGAAAGTCTGATAACTCTTAATTTGGATTTACGTACTGGAAGTTATGGATTTTTGAAGTCGGCTGTCCGTGGTTGGGCAGATTTGGCCGAGGGGAGTTGGGGATTTTAATTGAGATAAATTGTTGGGGTAATTGGGGTTGCTGATATTTTGTATCTAGAAACCCGTTACTGTTATGTTAGTAATTATTCATTAATTATTCAGGAGGAGAGCGGTTTCGGGGTTTCGCCTACCTTTCGTTCTTCGTTGTCTCACGGTTGAGGCAAGTATAACTTTGCTATGATTAATCTGTGTAATTTGATGATTTGGATGATATGAGTGATGATTGAGTTATGAATGCTTTACTTGTGAATTTTAGTAAAGTTATGAGTTGATAATGCTATTTATGTTCTGTTTACATTATAGCATTTTTGAGATTAAATTGATGCATAGTATGTTGAATGCCTGTTTATCTTGTTGATACATTCACATATATGCATCATGCTGAGAATTGTTGAAGTCTTGGTCACGTGGTGATCAAGTGTCGAGGTCCCCACACTTGTGGAGTGTGGGCAATTGGTCCCTGTACCCGAGGGTACAGGCATGGGTGTGCATTGACGGATGCACACTCCGCATTACCGGTAAAATGCGAAGAGATGAGAAAGGACTTTTGATCATATTGCATAGCATGAAATTCATGTGAAACATGATTAACTTGACAGTTAATGTCCATGCTTGTTTTTGTTACAGTTTATACTTGCTGAGTCGTTGGACTCACCCTTGTTGTTGTTTGTTTATTTTAGGTACCAATGTGAGATCAACATACATGGGGACATGAATGACTAGACCAGATGCACGTGCACTATTCCTTCAATAAGAAATAAAGACAATCATTATAATCTTAGTGGCTGATTAGTTTAATTGGATCATTTTATTATTCATCAGATTAAATGTAATAGTAATTAGAACTATTTGATATCGCCTGCTTCTTTATTATGGAAATAGAACTGCTTCGTTTATCTAGATTTGCTATTAATGATTGAATAGATAAGACTTGGTCGAATCTTTTGGAATAATTATTAGAAGTTTTAATTTTGGCTAGAAGTTGGTAGCATTTTAGGCCATTGTTTGGCTGGGATGTTACAACCACCGATCTTACCAAAAAATAGGGTTTTAGGAATTTGAGTCATGGATTGAGTTGGGATGACCTGAGTATTGGATTAAGATCGCATGATGCATGTCTTGGCTAATGTTGGTCAAGTTGTGAAGAACTTGTGCATCAAAATGATTTCTTTGCCTTGGATGTGCAGGGTCGCTTAGAGTCAACTATGGTCAACGGCGATGATCGGAGCTAGGCTTATAGAGGTGTTGAGTCCCAGAACAATCGAGGATGCTGGGTGAGATGGTGAGCTCAAGCATGGCATGAGAAAGGCGGAAAATGTTCAAGGTGAGTTCGAACAGCGAGATGACGCCATGTGGCTTGCACGGGCCAAGTGAGCCGTGGTTCGGTGCAACTGGGATGGGAGAGACATGGCGATGTGTGGCAAGCTAGTGGTGCAGCTACACGTGGCAAGTATAGCGATGTTTGGTGATGACCGGGTCAAGAATGACCAAAATATCAAAAACTATCTTTGTCAAAACCACAGCGCATGGGTTATGCATTGTAGAGCGGTTTAAGTCAAGGTGGAGTTGATTTGATCAAGGTATATCAAGGCTAAGGAATGAGCAGATGCGCACTTATGCGCTTCAAAAACCCATGTGTGTGGGGTTAGCTGGTTTTCCCTATTGTAATAGTGGATAGTATCTAGTAAGGTAAATATGTGGCTAGTTGCCTACATATAAAAGGGGGTTAGGATGGAGACATGTGATGTTAACCATCCAACCCATCTCTTGTACTCTCTTCTCTAGGTTTATGGTTAGGGTTTGAGAGTAAGTACCTTCGGTGCTCTTTGTTCTCCAAGGTGCAGTGGTTGTAAAACCTAACTTCTCATGTAAGCAATACATTAATCTTTGTGCAACTTTTGAGTCCCTCTTGTTTTTTATTGATGTGCTTAACTTTTTGTGGGTTTTAATCTCTTTTTTCCTTCTTGCGATCTTGATATGCCAAGGATGCGTAAGAGATGGAGATAATCCTTGGGAATACATCTCCACCCATCTAGGCACTTTGATTGCAAGATTCACGAGAAAAACCAAGTTTTACTTGACTTTGGCCTCTTTGGTCCATCTCTTGATCTGTGAGTTTTTGGCTTGGTTTCTATTGTGATCTAACTTGCCGTGATGTGTGAGAATACATCTAGACCCTTTTTGGTTATCATCACCCCACGAGCAAGTTGTATTCGCTGATTTTGGTTTTGACTCGGTTTCGGTGGACCTTTACTTCAAACTGAAAAAGTCTCAATTTTGACCATAATTTTCATGATCATTTATTAGAATAGGTTCTTGATAACCTAGAGAAGATTACATTCAGGCTCAAGGCTATGCGATCTAGAAGAAGGTTAAGACTCGATTTATTGTTCCTACCGATGCGAACATCACGGTTATGAATACATCAAATGTTGAGGCAAACGCTGAGACAAGGAATATCATCATTCAGGGTCTTAGCCAAAGTAAGTTTGATCGCATCTCTCACCTCACGTCGGCATTCAATATCTGGATGACCCTTGATGCATACCATGAGGGTACTACTTAGATCAAGACTGTTCGATAGGTGTAATACCCCAGAAGCGATTCGAGAGATAATCGATTAATTCGAAGGAAGGACCATATAGAAAATAATTTAACAAGAATTTTTAGAGGGGTGATTTCTGAAAAATCCGGGCAACCTGGGCCTGGGCCCTGGCCCATGTGGAGGCCGACCAAAAGGGGGAAGGCGCCCCTCTCCCCAACCCTAGCCGCCACCCTCTTTGCCCCCTCCTCCTTCTCCCTTGGCCGCCACCCCCTCTCCTCCCTGCGCCTTTGTAACATCCTGAAAAGTTAAATTTTGGATTATAAAATTTCCTTGCATTAATTGCTGTGATTTTGCTTTGAAATTGATTTTCTTAGAACATTTCTTAATTAAAGAGCTGATGATGTCCAATGGGCAAAAGAAATGAAATAATAGAACATAAAATAATAAAATGAGAATCTGAAAAGATGATCCAGTGTCAAAAAGAAAGTAGTTGATCCTAAGTAATGGGCTATATTTTTAGGGTTAAATCTTTGCAAAGGAAATGAGAGAGAAAAACAAATTAGATAAGTATATATATGTAAATACAAATATGTATATTTGAAGGATGGAAATAATTAAAAAGGGATTTTTAAATGAATAAAAATATGTAGATGAGCTCCCCTTAAAAATAGGGATTTAGAAGTATATATGTATATATTTTCATATTTGCAAATATGTGAAAGAAATAAGTGAAATTAAATAAAAATAGAAAAGAAAAATTAAAAAGAAAATAATTTTTTTGGGGCGATCGGCCGGCCAAATTAACCAAGCCCACCCGCCTGCATGACCCCAGCCCGCTCTGTTCTTCTTCTCCCCTCTCTCTCTCTCGCCCCACAGGCCACGCCCTCGCTCTCGCCCCGCGCCGCCTTCGCCCGCCAGCCCGGCCCGTCTGATCGTTCGGACCGTTGGAGACCCCCCGCCGGACCACCGGCGCCCGCCCGACCGCGCCTCCTTTTCCCGCCGCACCCCTTCTGCGCGCCCAAGAACTCCTCTCGCGTGGCGCGCATGCATCGCCTCCGCCCATGGTTTTCCCCGGCCCGGCCATGCGCCACCACGACCGCCACCCCACCCCTTCACCTGCTCCGTCGGCTGGCCGAAAAGACCGCACGGGAGGCACTCGATCTTGGCCTCCCGCGTGCCCTTAAGAACCCCGAGTTTCCTCCGTCCTTCCCACGCTCCTTGCCCTTTTCACCACGAGATTTCACCCTAGACACCCCAAAGCGCCGGTCTCAATTTCTTCCCCAACTCGTGACGCCTCCCATGGACCCAGTCCACCCGAGCTAAATTCCTAGCTCCTACTCCATCTTGAGCCTCACAAACCCATTCCGGCCTCCCCGGACCTCCCCGGCCAGTATCTCGCCGGCACGGGAGGCACCCAGGCACCCCTCCACCGCTGAGCCACGTCGCCGGCCACTCTCCCGCCTCCAGGCCCTCGTCACCACCACGAGCCTCACCTCGGCGCCAAGATTGTATTTCACGCTGCCAGAACCTCTCCGGCCCTCCCTCGCCGCCGGCGCCATCACCGACGCCAGCATCGGCCACCTTTGCCAGCCCCCTCGCACCGCATACCTCAAAGGGTATTAGCGTGCATAAGGGGTAGGCAAAGCCTCCCCGCCCACTTGGTTACCGCAGCGCGTTCTCTTTCCCCCTGGCTCCCGGCGCGCGTTCGAGCCCCCGGCTCCGCTGGTTGAGCCTTTCTTTTATTTTCCGCTGACGGTGGGCCCACTTTGTCGGTACCGCTGGTCAAATGGGCTGTTGCGAGATGGGCCCCACCCGTCGGCGAGTGCGGCGCAACCCGAGCCATCGACCGTGGGCCCCACCCGTCGATGGCACAATGAAGAGAAAGAAAAATATAAAATAACTATGTGGGTCCCACCTGTCAGATTTTAGTTATTTTAGCAATTTATTTGATCTGAGAACTTTGAAAATGCATAACTTCTTCATTTTAACTCCAAATCGGGTGAGGAAAATTTCTAAATTCATCTAAATTCAAGATCTATCAAATGGCACTGGAATCATAATTTTTAGATTTTATTTGAATTTCTGGTGTTATTTGGATTGATTTGTTGCTTTGCTTTCAATTGCAAATTTTCGCGTACGGATTAAATAGCTTACGAGACTCAAGAAGAAGAGGCCGAGGCAGCATTGCAGATCCCAACCCCAACCCTCTGAGCACTTTGACCAAGGCGAGTTATCACTTGATCATATTGAACCCCTGTTTATGCAAATTACTTTTCTTTAAACTATTCAAGTGCATGCTATTATTTTATGTGCTAAAGTATGTTCAAATTTCATAGATTCTAGATATAGACCCATTACTATGCTTGTTAGTAGTAACTGTGAAACCTTTGGGACATGTGAACCTTGTCGCCTTAGCAAAACTAGCGTAATGTAGTTTTTCATAAATAAGGTTGATGATATATCGTACTGCTTAGTTTGCTAGATAAACGGGGATGCTAGTTATCCCAAAATATTTCATTTGCGAATATGACGATAATTTGGGCGGTCATGGTGGGAATATTTGGAGAAAATTTGGAACTGTTATTTTATGCTCCCAAAAGCCTCAAACTTGCTTAGTATCCGAGTGGATGGTGTGGGGGTGGTATGTGGTGCGTGGAAGCACAAAGAGTTTGGGATGTGGTAGAACCACTCGAGATAACCCTAAGGTCCGAATCTTGTCATGTTAGCCTGTAAAACAAAGACAACCACAAGTCTCAGAAATTACAACTGGATAAGTAGATTTATCGAAACCCCTGACTCATCTCACCGGTAGTGGATAGGCGTGGTTTGCAAGGGCAAGGAAGGCCTAAAGGGACACCAAGGGAGGGTGAAGTTTTCCACCGTCCTAAGCGTTGCGGAAGTGGAGCCCTGCTGTTAGTGATTGTGGAAAACATCCCGTGCAACGTATGGGACCCACCGCAAGTGGGATAAGCCCATAGGGTGAGATGACGAAAGAGGCTAGATATCTTGAAAGGTTACGGTGACGGTCTGCTCAACCATATGACTAAGGAATCATGTGGGGCAACGAGTTGGCAGTCTCTTGTGGGGAATGTGTACAAACTCTGCAGAGTCAAAACTATTCGAATAGCCGTGCCCACGGTCATGGGCAGACATGGGGACTTAACTAGATATAGTTCTGTTTCAGAAATAATTTTGTGGGTGAATTGGAAAAACATAGGGCAGGAAAGGCCCTAGTTTGGATTTGTCCTGGGTGTCGTCCCAGTGGTAAGATAGGCAGCTATAATGCTAAAAGGTGTTGTAAAGTGCAGAGGCCATGTAATGGTGGATGGACTCTGTGCACTATTAATACAATTATTTCCAGAAAATGGTGTCCTTCATAAACTGCTAGGTCATAGGGATTTCTAATTACTGTATTAAAAAGGCGGTTTACGCAAAATAAAATAAACCTAGAGCCTTCTCTTGATCAGCCAACATTCTATTACTGCATTCTGTGTGATGATTCGCTGAGCACGGTGGTTAGTGTGCTCACACTCGCATTAACACAACAGAGACAGGGACACAGGACCATTATGAATATGAAGATGCCCCGGTCACAGAAGGAAGGAAGGACGATGGGAATTAGGTCGTCTCGCGTACTTTTCTGAGCTTAGACAAGTTAGACCTAAGGCATTGTGTGCACGTATATTATCTATCCTAGGTAATATACACTGCACACATTACCCCCCAGTCGCTTGCCTGAGGTTATGGCCCTACTTTTGCTTTCTCTTCCGCTGTTCTTATGTAATGATGACATTCGGTAAAGTGCCCCTTTTGTAAACTATTGCCCGACGTGGCTTAATTTGGAACCAAGGTTTGTAATATTATTGTTTAGCGATGTATGACATGATACAAGAATGTACCGTGGGCATTATCTACGATCCGAGGAATAATGCCGTAATCACAGAAGATTCTGGATTGAAAAATCCGGGTCTGACAGAGCTGGTATCAGAGCATACGACTGTAGGGTAAAGGCCTTAGTATGGACGTTAGCCAAAGGATAGGATTATAATTTTATCAAACTTATAAAAAGAGTTTCCAAAAATATAGTGTATTACTTCTTTCTCTATCCTTCTTAGACCTGTTCTGTTCTATCCTTCATTGATATTTTGAAAAGTTACTAACACTAGAAATTTAAATTACAGATGGCTGGAGCTGGAGATGAGGGTGACTGGGACTATCTGGCCCACGGAGTGTACGAGGGGGAGTTTGCCAGCATTCTGCGCAAGCTCCTCCATTACCTGGGCTATCCGGACCAGCCCGTGTACCGTGGTCTCAAGACCACAGCTGGAGGAGAGGAGTCTTGGCTGATTGAGGTGTTCATCTACCCGAAGACTGCGCACGACCAGCCTCACGTCTTCCGGACAGAGCACCAGCGGACCATCCGGACTGTGGCACTTCAGACGCCGCCGCCTTGCTTGCCGCACTGCGGATGTGCGACATCTACAAGGCCCGCCTCCGGCACGCACCCCTTCTGCTACTACCCCTCGCGCCAGGAGAATGCGCGATACAATGAGACATACATGCCGGTGAACGAGAACAACCCGATGCTCACACATCAGGTTGACCTGACCAGGGCCATGGGATCGGCCCTGCACCGCCTCGGAGGAGATCACCGCCCTCCGAGTTCACCTCGTCGCCACACACACCGAGGTGGCGACCCTCCGCGAGCAGCTCGCCCAGTGCGAGCAAGCCTTGGTCACGCCAAGGCAGAGGCAACAGCATGGCAGGTGCAGCCCAGCGAGTCCCAGCTCTGCTGCTACTCCAGCCCCTCCCGCCCCGGCCGGGGGCGCGGTGGACCCGCACCACCGCCATGCACGCAGGCGTGCGACCTCCGGGACCACGGACGACTCTTGGCCATGGAGGTCACGTCGCGATCGCGCCGCTCCGCTCGAGACCGACCCCTCCGAGTTCAGTGGCAGCCGGTCTCGTTCTCAGTCGCCGACTTACAGTCCTTCCAGCCCAGGCGCTGGAAACATGGAGGAGTAGACCGGATGGCGCGGTACTTGCTTGATGTGGCGCAAGTACTAAGGGGTGCACCGTAGCATGTTATCCAAAACCTTTTGTATCGTAGTGGTTATTCCCATCAAAACTTTAATTAATTGTGATGTAATTGTAAGTCCAGCCTAGAAGCTGGCTATGTGGTGTTTATTCTAAGAACCTCCTCGTGTTTGAAAATTGCTTTTGTCGTTTATCTTGTTGGCTTTTATTTGCTGTATAGGCAGTCTTCTTTCGCTTTGCCTAGCATTGGTGCTAAGCCAATTGTATGTATAAATATAACTGCAGATGGCCAGCCAGAGGGTAACCAGGGCTCAGGCCAATGCCACCCTCAACCAAGGAGTGGTGGACTCCGCACCCGGTGTCATGCCAGCAGGGCATGAGCAGACCCAAGATCAGGAAGCCAACCTTCCGCCCCCTCCAACCAACCCCACCATGGCGCAAGTCATGGCGCAACAAACCCAATTGTTGCAGGGCTATATTCTTAGGGCAACAAGGTGGCACCGGCAGATCTAGAGTCGACTGGTGACTTTCAAAGGACCCGCCCCTTACTTTCTCCTCGGTAGGACGAACCTCTCGGCCAAGATTGGCTTCGGGATACGAGAAGGAAGCTGCGCTGGCCAAGTCTTGTTGAAGAAGAAAAGTAATATTTGCACCCATCGGCTCAGGGCACCGCAAATTGGTGGGAGAACTACCTTGCGGCCCGAGGTCAAGAGGAGACCTCCATGGACAACGACATGGAGGTCATACCTTGGTCGGAGTTCAAGACGACTTTCAAAACTAACCCGTCCCGGTGGAATTCTAAGGATGAAGAAGAACGAGTTCCGTACTCTTAAGCAAAGGGGCATGACCATTAGTGAATACCTTACAAAATTCACTCAGCTTGCTCGTTACGCCTCGACTGACGTGGCTGATGAAGAGGAAAAGATTGACAGATTTCTTGAAGGCATGAATGAGGAGCTAAGGGTACAGCTGATCGTGCAAGACTTCACCAGCTTCCACCAGCTGGTGAACAAGGCTTTAATTCTAGAAAATGAAAAGAAGAATCTGGAGGCCAGCCGTAAGCGCAAGCTAACCACTCGTGACCGAAGGGAGATTTATTCGAAGTTCTTCAACAACCCTCATTCTCAAGACCCAATCAACCTGGGCTCCAACTCCGGCACCCGATCAAGCGGGGTTCTTTCCAAACCCACGCACCGAGTCGAGTCCCCGCAGACCAACCTTATCATATACGTGTATTTCGCCAACCAAACAAGCATAACGTCCGTAGCCAAGCCTTAATTACCCCAACTCACAAGGGAAGAGTCAACCATGTTACAAGAAGCCGAGGAAGCAATGAGTCCTAATGGGTACGTTCTCTGTCAAGTCCATACCAGCACAAACTCTGTTTGATTCTGGAGCTTCACATTCATTTATATCCAAGGGGTATGCGGACAAACTAGGGTTACCTACCTATCCTCTAAAGATGCCAGTAATACTTAAGTCACCAGCTGGTATGATAACAGCTACCTTAGTGTGCCCTGGGGTAACGATAGTCATGGAAAGGTGCAACTTCCCAGCGGATCTAATAGTACTAAGCTCCCAGACTCTGGATATTATACTAGGAATGGACCAAGTTAGCGGATATAAAGGAGTTATAGATCGCCTCCGTGACAAGAAACCGACTAAATGCCTTGGAATGACCATAGAAGTGAAAATGGACCCACCATACTGGGGCCGGAAATAAATTATCTTGAAGATGTACCTTAGAAGGAATGATAGTGGTGCAAGATTATCGTGACGTATTTCGAGGACCTTCCCGCATGCCCCAGACGAGACTTGGAGTTCGTTATTAATTTGAAGCCAGGTGCTGCTCCCATTTCCAAGCGACCATATAGGATGACGGTGGAAGAGCTAGGAGAGCTAAAGACCCAACTCCATGAATTGCAGGAAAAGGGATTCATTAGACCCGCCTCCTCACCACAGGGATCTCCAAGATTATTCAGAAGAAGAAGGATGGCACGGCGTAATGTGTGTGGATTAGGGCATTAAATGAGGTAACTATCAAGAACAAATACCCCTCCCGTGATTGACGATCTATTTGACCAACTTGGTGGAGCCACCATCTTCTCTAAAATAGATCGAGGTCGGGTACCACCAGTGAAAATTAGGGTGAAGATATACCCAAGACAGCCTTTTACCACTAGGTATGGACCATTTGAGTTCTGGTCATGTCTTTTGGTCTGACAAATGCCCCAGCATACTTTATGAATCTTATGAATAAAGTATTCATGGAATATTTGGACAAGTTTGTGGTGGTGTTCATTGATGACATTCTCATCTACTCCAAGACTGCAGAAGATCATGCGGAGCATCTACGCCTAGTGCTAGGGAAGCTAAGAGAGCATCAGTTATATGCTAAGTATAGCAAGTGTGAATTCTGACTAAGTGACATCAGCTTCTTGGGGCATATAGTGTCTGCAGAAGGAGTATCTGTTGATCCCGCCAAGATTGCGGTAGTGATGTAATGGAAGCCACCTTCCTCCGCACCGAGGTGCAGTTTCTGGGATTGGCGGGATATTATAGAAGATTCATAGAGGGATTCTCAAGAATAGCCCGGCCAATGACTCAACTACTCAAGAAGGAACAGAAGTTTGAATGGACCACAGCCTGCGAAGGAAGCTTTCAAGAGCTCAAGAAAAGATTGACTACCACCCCGGTGCTAGTCCTTCCTGATGTACGCAAGGATTTTGAAGTATACTGTGATGCTTCCCATCAAGGATTGGGATGCGTACTGATGCAGGGAGGCAAGGTTGTGGCATATGCATCCGTGCAACTCCGTCCTCATGAGGTTAACTATCCCACCCATGATCCGGATGCCTTAAAACTTTGGAGGCATTATCGATTGGCAATCACCGTGATATATACACGCATCACAAGAGCCTCAAGTATTTCTTCACTCAGTCACACCTTAATCTGAGGCAAAGGAGATGGTTAGAGTTGATCAAGGATTACGACCTGAGTGTCCATTACCACCCAGGGAAGGCCAATGTGGTAGCCGATGCTCTGAGTCGGAAGGCCTACTGCAATAACCTCATGGCTCAGGAACGCCAGCCTGAACTTTATAAAGAGTCGCAGCCCCAACACGGGATCGTGAAGAAGGAGCCCTAACCACAGGAAGATCAAACAAGCATTGAAGAAATGATAGAGGCGCACGAGAGAAGACCCAACTGTTTTGAAGTGGAAGAAATTAATGGAAGAGGAAAGCCCTAAAATGACGATGGATCATCAAGGAGTTCTCAAGTACGGAACCGTGTCTTCATACCTCACAAAAAGGACCTTAGGGATTTAATGCTCCGGGAAGCCCATAACTCTGCGTATTCCCTTCATCCTGGGAGTACCAAAATGTACCAAGATATGAGGCAATATTACTGGTGGCCAGGTATGAAGAGGGACATTGCCGAGCACGTCGCCTGCTGTGATGTCTGTCAAAGAGTGAAGGCCGAGCACCAAAGACCGGCAGGATCATATAACCCTCGAAGATACCGCAATGGAAGTGGGAAGAAGTAGGGATGGATTTTATCACGGGTTTCCCGAACAAGGTCGAGGATACGACTCCATTTGGGTCGTGGTGGATAGATCGACCAAGGTTGCCCATTTTATCCTGTCAAGACAACTTACAAGGGAGACAAATTGGCGAATCAGATATGTCCCGCATCGTGTGTTTACACGGTGTGCCAAAACGGATAGTCTCAGATCGAGGGTCCCAATTTACCTCGCATTTCTGGGCTAGCCTGCATGAAGCCCTTGGTACTCATCTGGATTTTAGTACCGCCTATCACCCCCAGACAGATGGTTAGACAGAGAGAGTAAATCAAGTATTGGAAGATATGCTTCGGGCCTGTGCCCTGGATTTCTCCAAGGACTGGGATAAGTGTCTGCCGTATGCAGAGTTTGCTTACAACAACAGCTATCAAACCGCCTTCGATGTCCCTTTTGAAGCATTGTGCGGAAGAAAGTGCCGCACCCTCTGCATTGGTCGAAGTAGGGAAGGATATATATTCGGACTGATACTCAAGCGGTAGGAGAGAAAGTCCGCCTGATCAGAGATCGGTTATTAGCCGCCCAGTCAAGACATAAAAGTTATGCAGATAAAAGGAGGAGGCCATTAAGTTTTGAAATCGGAGACCATGTCTACCTGAAGGTGTCACCCCTACGAGGAATCAGAAGATTTAAAGTCAAAGGCAAACTTGCCCCTCGCTATGTTGGACCATTTCCGATCATAGCTAAGAAAGGAGAAGTGGCTTTCATGTGTCCCAACTCAAGAAATGCCTTCGGGTACCTGAGGACCAAACCCCGATGGAAGCAGTGGAGCTCGAGAGTGACCTGACCTACAAGGAGCGTCCAATTAAGATCTTGGACACTGTGGAAAAGAAAACCAGGAATCAAACCATCCGCACCTGCAGAGTGCAATGGAGTCATCACTCCAAGAAGGAGGCCACCTGGGAACGCGAAGATCAACTAAAGAGAGACTACCCCGAATTATTCGCCAACTAGACTGAATCTCGGGGTCGAGATTCCCTTTAAGGGGGGGTAGGTTTGTAACATCCTGAAAAGTTAAATTTTGGATTATAAAATTTCCTTGCATTAATTGCTATGATTTTGCTTTGAAATTGATTTTCTTAGAACATTTCTTAATTAAAGAGCTGATGATGTCCAATGGGCAAAAGAAATGAAATAATAGAACATAAAATAATAAAATGAGAATCAAAAGATGATCCAAAGGTCAAAAAGAAAGTAGTTGATCCTAAGTAATGGGCTATATTTTTAGGGTTAAATCTTTGCAAAGGAAATGAGAGAGAAAAACAAATTAGATAAGTATATATATGTAAATACAAATATGTATATTTGAAGGATGGAAATAATTAAAAAGGGATTTTTAAATGAATAAAAATATGTAGATGAGCTCCCCTTAAAAATAGGGATTTAGAAGTATATATGTATATATTTTCATGTTTGCAAATATGTGAAAGAAATAAGTGAAATTAAATAAAATAGAAAAGAAAATTAAAAGAAAATAATTTTTTGGGGCGGCCAGCTGCCCCAGTAACTGCCCACCTCCACCCATGCCCCCCCCCCCCCGCCTGTTCTTCTCCTCCCTCTCTCTCTCTCACTCACGCCCTCAGCCTTCGCGCCCGCGCCCAGCGCCGCCCAATGGACCTCATCTGGACAACAGTGGAGCCATTGCAGCCCGAGCCTAGATCGCACCGTAAGTCAAGCACATTCTGGATTTCATCTCATCCGCGAGATTGTGGAGAGGCGATGTTAAGATATGCAAAGTACACCTTTTGAACATTGCGCATCCGCTGACAAAGCCGCTCTCCCCAAAGCATGAGGCTCACACTAGGCAATGGGTATTAGATACCACATGGTTGACTCTAGTGCAAGTGGGAGGCTGTTGGTGATATGCCCTAGAGGCAACATGGAGATGTTGAATATATCACATACTATGTTTATGATACATTGCTTTGTTCCTTGAAATAGACATTATCATTATTGATCAATGAGTATGTGACTTATTCATGAGACTCTTAATGCCAAAATGTTGCTATTTCTAAATGATCCCGATTATATTTCATATGAGGAACAAATATGATTCAAAGATCAAGATATGTATTGATTGATGATCATGTCTCATGGATCATGGTATGGAGATACCAAATCAATAATATGGACATGTGTTAGTGAACATATGTTGGATAGACCCGCCATGAGACACTTCAGAGATTCCAAGTGTCATCGCTGGTCTCAAGTAGTGTTTATGTGGAATCCTTAGACTTGAGATCATCATGGTTCCCAAGATGCGTAGTAGCTTACTTTGGGATTACTAAACACTACTCCGTGAATCGGGTAGTCATAAAAGTAGTCTTTGGGTTTGCCATGAAACATGTAGTGGGATGTGAATGATCAAGATAGAATTTGCCCTCCTTATGGGAGAGATATCTCGGGCCCCTCGATGTAATGGATTATGAAAGTGCATGGCCATGCCAAGGTGATTGAGGAGTCAATCACGAGTTTATAATCCATCACGGAATCGAGAGAGTGATTGAGCTATTAAGAGGATGACACAGGTCTCGCCTTGAGCTTAATCTATATCGTGAGGCAAAGGGATTAGTACATGAGAACATTACAGTTCACCGATATGATCTTTACGTATACTTTGGGGTTAATATGTCTTGCTAGAGGCCGCTATTAACGTGGTGACCGAAAGGTGTTTCGGGTCGCGACCAAGTATACGTGAACCTCTGTGGTCGCACACTTAACGGGTTGGAACACTAATTCAATGTGATTGGATATGGGCTCAATTCGGATAGAGATCCTGATAGACTCCTATTGGGCCTCGGTCCACGAGGCCCAAGTTAGGAGGTCTATATATATGGAGGCGAGGGGCTGAGGGAACGCATCTGATAATCCCGAGCTAAACTCTAGCCGCCACCCCCAGAGCCAAACCCTAGCCGCTCGCGAGTGCTGGTACACTCGCGATCGGCGTTCCAACCGGACGTGTGGATACCGTGGGCGGCGCCGTTGCGGCGTTGATCGGCATCAACAACCTCTGATTGGATCCGCTCGTGGTGTGGTTGATCGCGTGGAGGAGACGATCGGTTCGGGACGATCGACTACTTCCACTACTACTTCACGCGTGGTTGGATCGGCTTCTCCAACTCTTCTTCACTGCTGCTGCGCGTCTAGTGGTAACGATCCATGATCCTCCTTAAGCATGATGTTCTTGTGTGCGCGGTGAAAAATTTTGTTTTCTCGCTCTCGTAGCCTACTCGCGATCCTTTAGTGGTATCAGAGCCATCTTGCTTAGTTTGCGATCTGGATCAGCGCATATGTTGATATGCGGTTGTAATAGATTGGATCTATTACGGACTAGATCAATCGGTCATAAGGGGTTGGAATATGTATGAGTTGATAGCATCATGTGGCCAAAAGATTAGTTCGTGCTCCTTCTTTGATGTACGCGACTTGCCCCTACCTACCGGTAACACCATCGGGGCTAATCGCAAGACAACGATGAGATTGAGCCAACGGATCGAGGTCTTGTGTTGCGGTCTCCTCAAGCATACCGATCGCGATGATTGATGTGATTGATCTAATGAAAATTGAGACATTTTGAATGGCTCGGTTTGGGTTGATTTGATCGGCCCGATGAGATTTTCATAGCGATTTCATAGATGCGATCTATGTAATTCCGTGAGGTTTTCAGGGCGCTGCCCTGAAACCCGCGGGGGGCGGCTCCCCCCTCGAATGATGTGAATGGTATGGCATAGATGCATATGTGATGCATGTGTGTTTTGGCGGCCTGTGTGTCGTATTAATCACAGTAGGGTTGAGGTCGTTTTAATTGTATAACGACCTGCGTGTCGACTTGTGATGCTTGAGCTCCTCATGTAATTCATTTGCTACCTATTAGTTGTAATAGTTTAGTTCTTTGCTATGGATGCTTCAAGCATGATGACAAAGAGGACAAGAAGTGTGGCGAAGAATATCACCGTGGAACCATGGCGATGGCGACCACTACGATACAAAATGTCATACCATTCACAGTATAATGTGATTATATGCATGTGATGTTTATTTCTTGTCATACTATTCTTTCATGCCATACCAACTAAGGGTTAGTTTTTCATGATAGAATAGCTTCTCTCAAGAAAAATTAAGAATTTGTTTTGATGCCCTTCCAATTGTTTGCGCCTATAAGAATCATGATCATTGTTTGGTAGGTCCGCCAAAGCGAGTACCATCAACTATCTTGATCTAATAGGGTGGATGTCGGACATCCACATGCATAGTATTGGTTTACTTGACAAGGCTATCAAATTAGATTTGGGCCTTGGGGCATGGTGTTGGGAGCCGGGCATTGGATGCCACCCAACAAACAAGAGTCACATAAGATGTGATTAGCAAGTGTTGCTTACCTCGTCACTAGGTTTCTAGCAGTGATGCCAAAGCTCACTAGAACTTAGATGAACATGGATCTTGACCACTATATGTCATTAGAGGAAGACGATTACAAAACATATAGTGGGAGTATCTTTGTTAAATTGTTTAATGGAAGATCAAACATGAACATAGTGCTAAACTTTGCATATTCTTTGTTGTAGATCATGTCAACTAATGCCGCATCCAGCTTCTTTTAATTTGCGATCTATTCTTGAGAAAGAAAACTCAATGGAACGAACTTTTGGATTGGTATCGCAACCCGAGAATTGTTCTCAAGCAAGAGCGCAAGGAGCATGTCCTTGAGTCTCCTTATCCCGATGACTTGCACGATAATGCTACCGTGGTGCTGCACGGAAAGCTTATGAGAAGCAAGCGAATGATTACCTTGATGTGAGTCGTCTCATGCTTGCCACAATGTCCTCTGAGCTTGAAGCAATATGAGAACACGATGCCTACAATATCATTGTGGGGTTGCGTGGTATGTTTGAGAACCAAGCAAGGGTGAGAGGTTCAACACTTCAAAGTCCTTGTTTGCGTGCTTGCGAAGGGAATCCGTCGACCCTCATGTGATTAAGATGATTGGCTACATTGAGAGTCCGGAAAAGCTTGGTTTTCCCCTTAGCCAAGAGTTGGCTATCGATGTGATTCTTCGATCGCTCCCTCGAGCTTTGAGCCATTCATTCGAACTATCACATGAACAACATGGACAAGACCTTGGTGAGTTGCATGGGATGCTAAAATCAGCCGAGGAAAGCATTAAGAAAAGCAGCCATCATGTGATGATGATGCGAAAGGCAAGGGCAAGCCCTATGTAAAGAAAGGCGCGGTCAAAGAAAGTTAGCTCCCGATGAGATCGCGAGCGGTTCTAAGGCCAAGCAAGTCAAGAAGGGCCTGCTCGATGCGATTGCTACTCAGAAGCAATCGGGACATCGGAAAAGGAACCGCCCAAAGTACTTGGAGGATCTTGAGAAAAGAAGGAAGTACGACTTCGCTCCGGTATAAATGTTATAGAAATCAATCTTGCTACTTCATCTATCGATTCTTGGGTATTTGATACGGATCGGTTGCTCACATTTGCAAATCGTTGCGAGGGCTAAGAAGAAGTAGAAGTTTGAGGAGGAGCGAAGTGGATCTTCGCGTTGGCAATGGAGCAAAGTTGTCATGGTGGTGTTGGCACCATGCCATTGTCTTTACCTTCGTGATTAGTTTTGGAATTGAATAATTGTTATTGTGTTCCATCTCTTTCCAAGAACATTATTTCGCTTCATGTTTACAAGCGAAGGTTATGACTTTAGATCCGTGAACAATGGTTGTTCTCTTTATTTCAAAGATATGTTCTATTGTCATACTCCATTGGTGAATGGGTTATATGTTCTTACTCTTGAAGAGTCATCGGTCTATAACATTAATACAAAGAGGCAACGATCGAATGATTTGAATCCCACGCTTATTTGGCACCGCCGCTAGGTCACATAAATGAGAAACGCATGGAGAAGCTCCATAGAGATGGTATTCTGCACTCATTTGATTTTGAATCATTTGAGACATGCGAATCTTGTTTACTTGGCAAGATGACAAAAGCACCTTTCACCGGTCAAGGTGAACGGGCAAGTGACTTATTGGCACTCGTACATTCTGATGTATGTGGACCAATGAGCTCAACAACCGAGGTGGTTTTCAAGATTTCATAACTTTTATCGATGACTTTAGTAGATATGGATATATCTACCGATGAAGATAAGTCCGAATCCTTTGAAAAGTTCAAAGAATTCCAAAATGAAGTGCAAAATCATTTAGGCAAGACAATCAAGTTTCTACGATCCGATCGTGGAGGCGCAGTATTTGAGCCATGAGTTTGGTAATCATCGAAGGATTGTGGAATTGTTCCACAATTGACTCACCTAACACCTCAATGGAATGGGGTATCTGAACGGAGAAATCGCACCTTATTAGATATGGTGCGCTCCATGATGAGCCACAGTGATCTTCCGTTGTCTTTTTGGGGGTACGCTCTTGAAACAGCCGCTTTCACACTAAACAGAGTTCCATCAAAATCAGTAGAAAAGACACCATATGAGATGTGGACAGGACAACGTCCTAGCTTGTCTTTTCTTAAGATTTGGGGATGTGAGACTTATGTAAAACGTTTACAACTGATAAGCTCACCCTAAATCGATAAATGCTTCTTTATCGGGTATCCTAAGGAAACAAAAGGATATTACTTCTATAATCAAGAAGAAGGCAAAGTGTTTGTCGCCTCAAGATGGTGTCTTCTTAGAGAAAGAGTTTCTCTCAAGAAGGGATAGTGGGAGCATGGTGCAACTTGAAGAAATTCGAGAAACACTTGAAAGTGTTTCACTCCTCTGTAACCACAACAGATGAACAAACTGTTGAAGAACCTTGTGGACACACCGCACCACGTAGGTCGAGAGGTCACGTCGTGTACCGAGAGGTACATGTTCTTGACTACTCAACAACGGGATATATTGTTGTTAGACAACGATGAACCTAAGACCTATGAAGAAGCAATGGTGGGACCAGACTCGAGAAATGGCTTGAAGCCATGAGATCCGAAATTGAATCCATGCACAAGAATCAAGTTTGGAACTTGGTTGATCCACCGATGGTGTTAAAACCATTGAGTGCAAATGGGTTTTCAAGAAAAGATAGACATAGATGGAAATGTTCACATCTATAAAGCGCGATTGGTGGCCAAGGTTTCAAACAAATTCAAGGTGTTGATTATGATGAAACTTTTTCGCCGTCGCAATGCTAAAGTCTATTTGGATCATTCTAGCGATTGTCGCTATTTCGACTATGAAATATGGCAATGGATGTCAAAACAGCTTTCCTTAATGGAAATCGAGTGAGGATGTGTACATGACACGACCCACGTGTTTTGTCGATCCGCAATCGCCTAGAAAGATATGCAAGCTGCAAAGATCCATTTATGGATTAAAGCGAGCATCTCGGAGTTGGAACATTCGCTTTGATGAAGTAATCAAAGGGTTTGGTTTCATCAAGAACGAAGAAGAGCCTTGTGTTTACAAAAGGCTAGTGGGAGCGCACTCGTGTTTACGGTCTTATATGTGGATGACATATTATTGATCGGAAATGACATTCCTATGTCGAATCATAAGTCTTCATTGAAAAGTAGTTTCTCTATGAAAGACTTAGGAGAGGCGATATATTCTGGGCATCAAGATCTATAGAGATAGATCAAAAGGTGATTGGATTAAGCCAAGATACGTACATTGACAAGGTGTTGAAAAGGTTCAACATGCAGATTCCAAGAAAGGCTTCCTACCTATGTCACATGGTATAAATCTTAGCAAGAATCGGTGTCCTAGTACACCGATGAGCGGGATAAAATGAATGCGATTCCATATGCTTCACTATTGGATCCATTATGTATGCCATGCTTTGTACATCGCCCGATGTCTCGTATGCTTTAAGTGCTACGAGTAGATACTCGAGATCCGGTGAAAGTCATCGGATTACCGTAAAGAACAACTTGAAGTACTTGAGAAGAACTAAAGATGTGTTCCTCGTCTATGGGGTGAGGAAGAGCTCGTTGTAAATGGTTACACCGATGCTAGCTTCCAAACCGACAAAGATGATTTTAGATCGCAATCGGGATTTGTGTTCTCCTCGAATGGCGGTGCGGTGGTGGAAGAGTTCCAAGCAGAGACAGTTCTTGATTCTACAATGTAAGCCGAGTACATAGCGGCCTCAAGTCGCTAAAGAGGTCGTTTGGATCAAGAAATTTGTTTCGAGCTTGGTGTGATGGCTAGTGCCTCCACCCAATGGACCTCTCTGTGACAACAAGTGGAGCCATTGCGCAAGCCAAGGAGCCTAGATCGCACTGTAAGTCCAAGCACATTCTACTGGCGATTTCATCTCATCCGCGAGATTGTGGAGAGGCGATGTTAAGATATGCAAAGTACACACGGATTTGAACATTGCGGATCCGTTGACAAAGCCGCTTCCCACCCAAAGCATGAGGCTCACACTAGGGCAATGGGTATTAGATACCTACATGGTTGACTCTAGTGCAAGTGGGAGATCACAGTGATATGCCCTAGAGGCAACATGGAGATGTTGAATATATCACATACTATGTTTATGATACATTGCTTTGTTCCTTGAAATAGACATTATCATTATTGATCAATGAGTATGTGACTTATTCATGAGACTCTTAATGCCAAAATGTTGCTATTTCTAAATGATCCCCGATTATATTTCATATGAGGAACAAATATGATTCAAAGATCAAGATATGTATTGATTGATGATCATGTCTCATGGATCATGGTATGGAGATACCAAATCAATAATATGGACATGTGTTAGTGAACATATGTTGGATAGACCCGCCATGAGACACCGCAGAGATTCCAAGTGTCATCGGTTGGTCTCAAGTAGTGTTTATGTGGAATCCTTAGACTTGAGATCATCATGGTTCCCAAGATGCGTAGTAGCTTACTTTGGGACTACTAAACACTACTCCGTGAATCGGGTAGTCATAAAAGTAGTCTTTGGGTTTGCCATGAAACATGTAGTGGGATGTGAATGATCAAGATAGAATTTGCCCTCCTTATGGGAGAGATATCTCGGGCCCCTCGATGTAATGGATTATGAAAGTGCATGGCCATGCCAAGGTGATTGAGGAGTCAATCACGAGTTTATAATCCATCACGGAATCGAGAGAGTGATTGAGCTATTAAGAGGATGACACAGGTCTCGCCTTGAGCTTAATCTATATCGTGAGGCAAAGGGATTAGTACATGAGAACATTACAGTTCACCGATATGATCTTTACGTATACTTTGGGGTTAATATGTCTTGCTAGAGGCCGCTATTAATGTGGTGACCGGAAGGTGTTTCGGTCGCGACCAAGTATACGTGAACCTGCTGTGGTCGCACACTTAACGGGTTGGAACACTAATTCGAATGTGATTCGGATATGGGCTCAATTCGGATAGAGATCCGGATAGACTCTATTGGGCCTCGGTCCACGAGGCCCAAGTTAGAGGTCTATATATATGGAGGCGAGGGCCGAGGAACGATCCGATAATCCCGAGCTAAACTCTAGCCGCCACCCCGCAGCCAAACCCTAGCCTCATGAGTCTTTGGTACACTCGCGATCGGCGTTCCCACCGGGACGTGTGGATACCGGTGGAGGCGCCGCTGCTGCGGCGTTGATCGGCATCAACAACCTCTGATTGGATCCGCTCGTGGTGTGGTTGATCGCGTGGAGGAGACGATCGGTTCGGGACGATCGACTACTTCCACTACTACTTGACGCGTGGTTGGATCGGCTTCTCCAACTCTTCTTCATTGCTGCTGGCGTCTAGTGGTAACGATCCATGATCCTCCTTAAGCATGATGTTCTTGTGTGCGGTAGAAAATTTTGTTTTCGCTCGTAGCCTACTCGCGATCCTTTAGTGGTATCGAGCCATCTTGCTTAGTTTGCGATCGGATCGCGCATATGTTGATATGCGGTTGTAATAGATTGGATCTATTATGGACTAGATCAATCGGTCATAAGGGGTTGGAATATGTATGAGTTGATAGCATCATGTGGCCAAAAGATTAGTTCGTGCTCCTTCTTTGATGTACGCGCGACTTGCCCCTACCTACCGGTAACACCATCGGGCTAATCACACGATCGATGGATTGAGCCAACGGATCGAGGTCTTGTGTTGCGGTCTCCTCAAGCATACCGATCGCGATGATTGATGTGATTGATCTAATGAAAATTGAGACATTTTGAATGGTCGATTTGGGTTGATTTGATCGGCCGATGAGATTTTCATAGCGATTTCATAGATGCGATCTATATAATTCGTGAGGTTTTCGTGCCGCCACGAACCCGCGGGGCCCCTCGAATGAAATCGGAGGCACCGGCCTCACAAACCCATTCCCGCCTCCCCCAGACCTCCCCCCGGCCGTATCTCGCCGGCACCGGAGGCACCCCCGGGCCACTGCCGAGCCACGTCGCCGGCCACTCTCCGGCGCCTCCCGACCCTCGTCGCCACCACAACGAGCCTCACCTCGGCGCCAAGATTGTATTTCACGCGCCGCCCGAACCTCTCCGGCCCTCCCTCGCCGCCGGCGCCATCACCGACGCCAGCATCGGCCACCTTTGCCAGCCCCCTCGCACCGCATACCTCAAAGGGTATTAGCGTGCATAAGGGGTAGGCAAAGCCTCCCCACCACTTGGTTACCGCAGCGTTCGTTCTTCCCCGGCTCCGTGCGTTCGAGCCCCGGCTCATGCTGGTTGAGCCTTTCTTTTATTTTCATGACAGTGGGCCCCGCTTTGTCGCCCGCTATGTCCGTGGGCTCACCGGATGGGCCCCACCCGTCGTGAGTGCAACAGACCCGAGCCATCGACCAGTGGGCCCCACCCGTCGATGGCACAAGAAAGAGAAAGAAAATATAAAATAACTATGTGGGTCCCACCTGTCAGATTTTAGTTATTTTAGCAATTTATTTGATCTGAGAACTTTGAAAATGCATAACTTCTTCATTTTAACTCCAAATCGGGTGAGGAAAATTTCTAAATTCATCTAAATTCAAGATCTATCAAATGGCACTGGAATCATAATTTTTAGATTTTATTTGAATTTCTGGTGTTATTTGGATTGATTTGTTGCTTTGCTTTCAATTGCAAATTTTCGCGTACGGATTAAATAGCTTACGAGACTCAAGAAGAAGAGGCCGAGGCAGCAGCTGCAGATCCCAACCCCCAACCCTCTGAGCACTTTGACCAAGGCGAGTTATCACTTGATCATATTGAACCCCTGTTTATGCAAATTACTTTTCTTTAAACTATTCAAGTGCATGCTATTATTTTATGTGCTAAAGTATGTTCAAATTTCATAGATTCTAGATATAGACCCATTACTATGCTTGTTAGTAGTAACTGTGAAACCTTTGGGATATGTGAACCTTGTCGCCTTAGCAAAACTAGCGTAATGTAGTTTTTCATAAATAAGGTTGATGATATATCGTACTGCTTAGTTTGCTAGATAAACGGGGATGCTAGTTATCCCAAAATATTTCATTTGCGAATATGACGATAATTTGGGCAGTCATGGTGGGAATGACTGGAGAAAATTTGGAACTGTTATTTTATGCTCCCAAAAGCCTCAAACTTGCTTAGTATCTGAGTGGATGGTGTGGGGGCTGGTATGTGGTGCAGGGGAAGCACAAAGAGTTTGGGATGTGGTAGAACCACTCAGATAACCCTAAGGTCCGAATCTTGTCATGTTAGCCCGTGTAAAACAGTACAACCACAAGTCTGTAAATTACAACCTGGCTAAGTAGATTTATCGAAACCCCCGGACTCATCTCACTGGTAGTGGATAGGCGTGGTTTTGCAAGGGCAAGGAAGGCCTAAAGGGACACCAAGGGGAGGGTGAAGTTTTCCAGCTGTCCTAAGCGTTGCGGAAGTGGAGCCCTACTGCGTTAGTGACTGTGGAAAACATCCCGCAACGTATGGGACCCACCGCAAGTGGGATAAGCCCATAGGGTGAGATGACGAAGAGGCTAGATATCTTGAAAGGTTACGGTGACGATCCGCTCAACCATATGACTAAGGAATCATGTGGGCAACGAGTTGGCGCCTCTTGTGGGGAATGTGTACAAACTCGCAGAGTCAAAACTATTCGAATAGCCGTGCCCACGGTCATGGGCAGACATGGGGACTTAACTAGATATAGTTCTGTTTCAGAAATAATTTCGTGGGTGAATTGGAAAAACATAGGGCAAGAAAGGCCCTAGTTTGGATTTGTCCTGGGTGTCGTCCCAGTGGTAAGATAGGCAGCTATAATGCTAAAAGGTGTTGTAAAGTGCAGGGGCCATGTAATGGTGGATGGACTCTGTGCACTATTAATACAATTATTTCCAGAAAATGGTGTCCTTCATAAACCGCTAGGTCATAGGGATTTCTAATTCTCAGTATTAAAAGGCGTTTCGGCAAAATAAAATAAACCTAGAGCCTTCTCTTGATCGCCCAACATTCTATTACTGCATTCTGTGTGATGATTCGCTGAGCACGGTGGTTAGTGTGCTCACACTCGCATTAACACAACAGAGACAGGGACACAGGACCATTATGAATATGAAGATGCCCCGGTCACAGAAGGAAGGAAGGACGATGGGAATTAGGTCGTCTCGCGTACTTTTCTGAGCTTAGACAAGTTAGACCTAAGGCATTGTGTGCACGTATATTATCTATCCTAGGTAATATACACTGCACACATTACCCCCCAGTCGCTTGCCTGAGGTTATGGCTCTACTTTTGCTTTCTCTTCCGCTGTTCTTATGTAATGATGACATTCGGCCGAAGTGCCCCCCTTTTGTAAACTATTGCCCGACGTGGCTTAATTTGGAACCAAGGTTTGTAATATTATTGTTTAAGCGATGTATGACATGATACAGCAATGTACATGTGGGCATTATCTACTGATCCAGGGAATAATGCCGTAATCACAGAAGATTCTGGATTGAAAAATCCGGGTCTGACAGCCTTCACCTCCCCCCATTGTTGTCCCTTGGTACTAGGAGAAAGCGAGAATGAAAGAAGAAGGGAGGGAAGGAGAAGAAAGGAAGGAGGAGGAAGAAGGGGAAGAAGAGGGGTGATCCCAAGGGGATCCCCTAGGTAACTATCACTCATCTCAAATCCCTTTATTATTTCTGTAATTACGGTTTTTAGCCTAAGAATTGGTGGGGATTAGTAATTAGATTCACCGATTAGGGAAATCATGCTGTCTGTCTGTAGATCAATTCGAGCAGTGTGACTTTTTGCGCAGTTTAGACCTACGAAAAGATTTTTCCTGCAGGTCTTCCCAAAAGGAAAATTATATAGGATGTCGAGACTCATCTACTGTATTTGTTTTAGAATTTTTGGCCGCAAGATTTGGGCGTAGCAAGGTCGGGAACCTCGCTGTCTCGTCGGGGTGCAGGTCAGGGCGATTGTCGTTCGGTGTGATTTAGGAGTAGTAGATGATTTTTATGTTTTTGGTCACAATTGAGAAAAATTTGGGGAATTCAGTAGTGTAACTGCTGTATAAAAATCATAATTATTAGAGCCTTACACTGTGGTTGGGATGTGTTAGAATCTGGCTGCCCAGATTGCCAGAATAGAGAACGTCCTCTATTTTGCGTGTTAAGTTACACCTTGATAGTAACGAAATAAAAATAAGTGATCTACATGAATAGTGAAGGTATTTAAATGAGGAATCCAGAAATATATCTGTCTTTGTAAATGGTTTAATAATCTTAAAGATACAAAAAATTAAGCAATACTGTGCAATGGCAGAGTGTAGAACCGTTAAGCGGAGAGGGAATTGCGGGTTTTAGGCATAGAGGCATTTACTTCTCAGTTGTGAATATTGTATTATGGTTTTGTACTGAGTGGTGCCTTGTGAATAGGTGGCTTCACTCGTATTCATGAGTAATCTTTGTGCATATTTGTTGTGGTTGCAAGTTTTATTAAATTGATACCTTCACATATATGCATTCATATTGGCTTATTGAAGACTTGGTCATGTGGTGACCAAGCATTTGCTGAGGTCCCCGTCATATTAATGACGGGCTAAAGGTCCCCATACTTGCGGAATATGGGCAATTGATCCCTGTATCAGATGGTACAAGCATGGGTGTGCATCGACGGATGCGCACTTTGCATTACCGGTAAAATACAAAAGAGAAAGAGA
Organism: Bonia amplexicaulis; assembly: GCA_036346245.1. Lineage (NCBI taxonomy): Eukaryota > Viridiplantae > Streptophyta > Magnoliopsida > Poales > Poaceae > Bonia > Bonia amplexicaulis. The sequence continues at coordinate 9,845,103 of CM070766.1, forward strand.
TAAAGATATTGTTGATCATATTTCATAGCATGTGTTTTGAAGTGACCGTTGGATGTTCTTATGGAATGGTACACATGTATGCATATCAAGTGTTGATAAGTAACTGTTGGATGTTTTTATGAAATGAGGAATATGTATGCATAGCATGCGTTTATAAGTAACTGTTGGATGTTCTTATGGAATGATGTACATGTATGTTGTTGTTACCATTTATTATATTTGCTGAGTCGTTGGACTCACCCTTGTTGTTGTTGTGTTTTTTATGTACCTTTATGAGATCAGCATGCATGGAGAAAAGGAAAGAATAGTCTTGTCGCACTTTGCACGACCTACTCATAATGGAAAGAAAGGAAGAAAAATTAAATACTAGATGCATGAACTACTTAAGTACTGTTTGATTATGGCTTGCTGGATTTAAATTGTAATAAAGGATTAGAATTTTTATGATGTTCCTGTTCTTTATCTAGATGTTATAACTATGGTTGTTCTAGTAACCTTTAGCCAACTTTGCTTAGTCTTGATAATAATACATGATGATTGTCTATTTTTAATAAATCTGCTTGTTGAAACCTCTGATTTAGACACTTAAACAATGGAGGTTCTGCCGAAATTTTGTGTATCATATTTAGTTTATCTTTGTCATACTTCTAGTTGGGTAGCATTCCAGGTCATGGCTTGGATGGGGTGATACAATAGGACCAGTACAAGCGAGAATACAAAAAATTCAAGATGCTTGCTGGTGAGTCCCTTGATAAGTGCTTTAGAAGATTTCACAAGATTCTGAGCAACCTCCGAGCTGTTGGTCTTACATACTCAGACTTAGACAATGCTCGTTAGATGCTTTCTGCCTTGAACCTCGGAGTTTGAAAAATGAAAGTGACCATAATCAAGGATACGATTGATATATTGACCTTGACTTTTGACGCGTTATACTCACGCCTCAAGAATCATAGGATCGACATCGTCTCTCGTAAGACGAAGACATAGTTGGTGGCCTTGGTCACCGATCCCATATATGCTTCCAGAGCATTTTCTGATGGTTCTTCTTGTTTTTCTCTAGCTGCTCTGTGTGAGATGAGTGAGAATTAGTTTGAGCAGTTTTCAAAAGAGTGAGTTAGCCCTCTTAGCTAGAAAATTCTCTCCTGTATACAAAAGGGTTAGAGAGAGGAAGAGAGGAGGTCTGGTGATTTGTTTTGAATGTGGTGGTCCCAACCACATTCGTGAACTATCCCAAGCTGGAGAACGGCAAGAGCGACTACGACGATGTGAGCAATAATGACTACATCAGCAAGAATTGCAACAAGAAGCCGTCAGCTTGTGATCAAGGCAAGGACAAAAAGTACCACAACTTCGACAAGGCCAAGAATCTCTTCCACTACGTCCTCACCGCCTTCGATAACTTCAACTCCAGTAACATGGAGGGCTGGAGCGATGATGACGACAAGGATGATCCGCAGAAGGACACCAATAATGGCGATGACTTCACCAGGATGCGCTTCATGAGTGACGAGAATGGCATCAACAATGGCGATTTCTACAATGACTTCGATGAGGTATGTCCATCCTACGACCAGCTTAATGATAATTTTCTCAAGTTAGGAAAATTTTATGTTAGGTCTAGGATTAGGTGTGGCAAATTAGAGAGCTTGTCAAGGGAGCTTACTTCACTTAGATCTGCTCCCTCCTGTGACAATTGTGATGTATATGCTTCATTGCTTGGAGACATGGAGAAACTAAGGACCCCGCATGATAGTGTGAATTTTGAGCTGGATTTGTTTGAGGTGGAGAATGTTAGTCTATTAGCTGAATTAGAAGTGGCTAGAGTTGTTCCTTCTCAGTCAGATTTGTTGAGACTACATTCTGCACCTCATGTGAGGATAAGGACAATTCTTTTAGAGGCCTATATACCATGCTCCTTGATCTGTTTGAAATCTATGCTAGGTGTACCAACTTGAAAATTAATTTAAAAAAGATAGATCATAAAATCACTGAAATGCATGCTACTTTGATTCAGCCTGTTGCTTCTTGTGCAAACTGTCCTAAATTGACTACTGAACTTGAATATGTTTCTAAACAATTTCAGGACATGTGTGATCATAACAAAAAAATAGCTTAATATGCTTCTAAGGCAACTATTAGCTCATCATGTAATAATTGTGAAAAACTAAAATCTGAATTATTGCTTTGGATGAAAAATGTGTTAAGCTAACTAAGAATCTACTAGAGAAGCTACAATATGATTGCTTGTTATGTGCTAAAGTTGAGGAGAAGTTAGAGGATATGCAAGAGACTTTTAGGAAGAGTTACGAGGCCCAGACGGCTAGGATTAGAACTGCTCCCTTTGTGTCTTGCAAATCCTCAAAGTTCAGGCAGCCATACATAAGGAGAGATATGTATGTGTTATTCGATCTTCTCCTTTTAGTTCTTCATTCTCTCCTTGTTGTTCCTTACCCTCTGCCTTTCCTTGTGCTTCATGTACCTCTCTTTTTTAGGAGTGTGAGTACCTCATGAACACTCTCAAAATTTGTTGGAGGTAAGAAAAGGCTAAATCTTATCCTAGACAAATCCAAGATTTATAAGTTCAATCAAGGTCTAGGATATAATTTCTCAGAGGATTGAGGAAACATCCACCTACAGTAGTTAGAGCTGTAGCTGGAGGCGTGATTGAGGTTGTGCCCGAGACTAAAAATATAGTGTTTAAATTTACGAGTTTTGTCTAGGGGATTTCTGATAGTAATGTTGTTCCACCTATTGCTTCGACCACTTAGAAGGTGAGTATCATCTTGCTGCTTCAACATCTCAGAAAGCGAAGTATCATTGTACATTCTGTCAGAATAATGGACATATGCTTGTGTTCTACTTCAGGTACGCCAAGATTGCGCGTAGAGACCGTGTTCGTGCTTAGGGGTATTCAGGGTCAGCGCCAGACTCGAAGTGCTCCTAAGACCAACACAAGATCTAGAGTCATAGGCAGCTCTTCTGAGTTGTTTGGTGTTAGGCAGCGTCGAGGACTTAGCTTTCAGGCTCCTTCTGGGTTTGGTCCTCGAGTTGCTTCTGATCAGGGTGTCCGTCGTCCTGAGGATAGACCTCGTTTTCCCCCATCGAGGTAGCTATCCATGCCATAATTAGCATACTGATGGTGGTTAGACCCGCTCTTCAATAGCGGTCAGATCTAGCAGAGGCTTGTGGTCTATTCTTAGACCTGTTGTTCCCATGAGAGACGAGGTGTGTAGTATCACTAGAGTTTAGTCTTTTACTTCTAGGACTGGATCTTTTGCTCATCGTGTGACTCAGTATTGCGTTCCTACATTTACTCTTATTTATCCAAGTACTAAGTCACCGATGTTGTCTTCTCACTGACTCAGGTTCACCGGGCTGGGAAGTGAGAAGTTTGGCTTATGGACTCCGGTTGTTCTCACCACATGACCGGAGACTCGCATTGATTCTCTTCCCTAGTTCAAGCTCTAGGTGATAAGACGATCACTTTTGGAGACGCTTCTTCAAGTCGAGTCATTGCTAAAGGTACTATGTGCATTAATGATTCTTTCATTCTTAGGGATGTTGCCTTAGTGAGTAAGTGGCGTTATAATTTGCTATCTATTTCATAGCTTACTGATGATGATTTTGAGGTAAGCTTTAAAAAAATGCTTGTAAAATCCATGATTCTTTGGGAAGTCTAGTTTGCAGGATTTTTAGGTTTTGGAGGATCTTTTGTGCTGATTTTATTGAGTCTTCTGGTGATTCTCTCAGATGCTTAGTTGCTTCTGAGTCTCATGATTTCTCCTTCTGGTATAGGAGACTTCGTCACATTGGCTTTGATCATTTGACCCGAGTGAGAGGCCATGACCTCGTTTGTGGTCTGTCTAAGCTTAGGATGGTCAAAGACTTAGTTTGTGCTTCTTGCGGGTATGGCAAGATGGTTGCTGCTTCTCATCCCTAGTCACTGTGATTATGAACGATGCATCGGGACAACTTCTTCATATGGACACTGTTGGTCCAGCTGAGTGCAGTCGGCCGGTGGAAAGTGGTACATTCTTGTTGTGGTCGATGACTTCTCGAGGTTTTCTTATGTGTTTTTCTTAGCCTCGAAGGATGAGACCTTCAGTCATTTTCGTGGTTTGTTCGGTAGGTTGTCTGTTGAGCTCCCTAGTACCGTATGAGCGCTCCATAGTGACAATGGTATGGAATTCAAGAACTCCTACTTTGAGAGCTTCTATGATGAGTCAGGTGTAGAACATCAGTTCTCATCTCCACACATCCTTTAGCAAAATGGCATTGTGGAGAGTAAGAATCGTACCTTGGTCGAGATGGCCAGGACGATGCTAGATAAGTATGCTACACTTAGGAGTTTTAAGCAAAGGCTATAGCAACCGCGTGCCATGTTTTGAATAGAGTTTTTCTAAGGGCACACTTGCATCACACTTCTTATGAGTTGAGGTATGTGTGAAAGCCCAGTGTCTCTCATTTTTGTATTTTCGGTTGTAAATGTTTTATTTTGAAGTCTAGGAACCTAGATAAATTCAAATCTTGTTCTTCTGATGGTATCTTTTTGGGTTACTCGACTTCCTCACGGGGTTATAGGGTCTGAAACTACGAGATTAGTAGGATTATAGAGACTTGTGAAGTTACTTTCGATGAGACTAATCCTGGTACTAGGCTAGATATATCAGATCTAGTTGTTCAGTCTGAGACCATCTTTGTAGATGATGAGGATGGAGATCAAGGTTCTTTACCTGATCCAGTCCATTCTTCTCTTGAGGTGCCTGCTTCTACTATTGCGCCTTAGGGTGATCAGCCCTTACCTTCTGATTCTTCTAGAGCTTGTGGCTCTGCTCCTACCTCCTCAGCTCATGAGGTAGAGGCCCCTTCTTTTTCTCATCCAGGACCTCCCCGACACATCCAACGTCGCCATCCTTCGGAGTAGATCATAGGAGCTTTTGTCAAAATCTGGCATATCTCACTTCTGTCTATATTCTGCTTTTGTCACCACATTTGAGCCCAAAGATATTTTCCATGCAATATCTGATGAGCCTTGGGTCAATGCCTTGATGAGTTAGAAAATTTTAAGAGAAACGAGGTCTGGTCGCTTGTTGAGCCCCCGAGTAGTCAAAATATCATAGGAACCAAGTGGGTCTTCAAGAACAAGCAGAATAAGGATGGGGTAATTATTTGAAACAAGGCTAGACTGGTGGCTCAGGGTTTCTCCTAGGTTGAGGGTTTATATTTTGAGAAGACCTTCACCATTGTAGCTAGGCTAGAGGCCATTAGGATTCTGCTTGCCTTTGCAGCGTCTAAGGGCTTCAAGTTATACCAGATGTATGTTAAAAGTGCCTTCCTCAATATACCTATTGAGGAAATGGTCTATGTTAGACAGTCTCTAGGTTTTGAGAACCCTAGATACCCGAATCATGTCTTCATGCTTTCAAAAGCTCTATATGGATTTAAGCAAGCCCCTAGAGCTTAGTATGACAGGCTTAAATCCTATCTATTGAGTCATATGTTTGAGATAGGTAAGATAGACAAGACCTTGTTCATTCACAGGCATGACAATGACTTTCTACTCATCCAGATTTATGTGGATGACATTATCTTTGGTGGCACCTCTCATGTTCTTGTTTCCTAGTTTTCTGATGTTATGAGCACAGAGTTTGAGATGAGCATTATGGGCGAGTTGAGCTTCTTCCTCGGCTTCCAGATCAAGTAAACTCGGGAGGGTACCTTGATGAGCTAATGTTGTTCGATCTTTCGATGAGAAGGATAGTTTTGATTGGACGATGATCAATTCTCACGATCCAGGCTACAAACGCAACACATATGAACCAAGCAATCGTCGAACTAATTACCAAGTCGTTATCAATCATGCCAAAGACCCGATTGACCTGATCACGAGAATCAATTCCTGCAAGCAATTGAAGAATAAGCAAGAACAGTAACAAGCAATCTGAATTGCAAATATATGAATTGAGTTCAAAAAGTTGGGATTCCTCAGAGGTTCCTTACGGTTGGTGTAGTCGACATAAGCGAAGAACAAGAGTTTTCACGATGGAAAAACTAAGCAAACGAAATCCAAGAAAACTAGAAGGGTGCCACCTCCTTAAATAGGGGAGGGAAAGCCGTGCAAAACTAAGATATAACGGGTGGTACTATTCACAGTACTGTTCGCGTAAACAGTATGGCCGTAAATAGTATAGGCCAAGAGAGAGGGCGCCTTCCCCTTGGGCACAAGCATTACAAGGCCCAATTTGGCCCAAACAGGTGATGCAACATCTTCTTTTAGTAATTGTGGTATGCATAGGAGAAATTGGAGGTGAGGCCAGATCCATTGGAAAGAGGAAGAGATAATCTTTCCATCAAGTACTCATGAATCTTAAACGGACTCCGTATGTGAAAATTATGAACATGTGAAGTTAGTGTTGTCTTCGGAGGCCGAATTGAATCGCACATGTTTGTCTTCATAATTAGCTCCTAAGTTCTTGAGTAAAAGAACATAACATGCATTAGGTAGTAGCATATTCTTATTAGAAACAAAATACACTCCTAGAAACGAAGTTACCTGATAGTTCAATTGTTGTGCACAAGCTCTTGTGATTGGACCTTACAAGTGCATAGGTTCAGATTCATTGGTTGTATGCATGGAAGTAATGTCCTCATCAGTACCTTCTTGCATCAAGGCAAGTACACTCAAGATCTTCTGAGGCGCTTCGACATAAGTGATGGCAAGCTAATATCAATTCCAACGGAGACCTCAACTACTCTTGATCCTGATGAGGATGGCAAGCCAGTAGATCAGAAGGAGTACCGTAGTATGATCGGCTCCCTTCTGTACCTCACTACTTCGAGGCTAGACATACATTTCACTATGTGTCTTTGAGCTCGATTTCAGGCCTCTCCTCGCGCTTCTCACCATCAGGCGGTGAAGCGCATCTTCAGGTACTTTCAAGCTACTTTAGACTATGGTATCTGGTACTCTTTTACTTCCTGTCTTTCCCTTAAAGCCTTATCTGACGCAGACTTTGCTAGCTATAGGATAGATAGAAAGAGCACTTCTGGCACTTGCCAATTCATTAGTACTTCTCTTGTTTCTTGGTCTTCTAGGAAGCAGTCTAGTGTTGCACAGTCCACTACAGAGGCCGAGTATGTTGCAGTCGCTAGTTGCTGTAGTCAGGTGCTTTGGATGGTTTTGACTTGCGGGACATTAGTTTATCCATAGATAGTATTCCTCTATTCCGTGATAACACTTCTGCCATTAACATTGCCAAGAACCCCATGCAGCATTCCAAGACCAAGTACATAGATACCAGATATCATTTCCTTAGAGACCATGTGGAGAAGGGTGATATAATGCTTCAGTTTGTGGAGAGTGACCACCAGTTGGCTGACATTTTCACCAAGCCTTTAGATAGCTCGAGGTTCATAACCTTGTGGGGAGGGTTTGGGGTGGTCTGTCCTTATAGCTTAATCTGAGGGAAGCATCATGTACTTTTTGTATTATATGTACATTTTCATTCTGTTGTACTTTGTTTATTAGGTACATTTGAGTTAGTCTTTCTAGCATAGACTAGAATGATTCTCATTCTCAGCTAGTTAGACTTCTTTCCTTCATCTTGTGATCCTAGGATGTTGCTTAATAGGTTGAGTTCACTCATTTCTTTTAGGTCTAGCAGGGGTTAGGCCCCCCTTGAGTAGACAAGAAACGTGTTTACTCATTTGTGTCTTAGATGACTAGCAGGGGTTAAATCATGTCTTGCTCTATGAATCCTTTTATGATTCATGCTGTGTCAAATAAGCTAAGTTGAGTTTTGAATCTATATTGAGCTTTAGATTAAGTTATGCTAGTTCATTAGTGAAGCATGAGTTAGTATTAACTCCTTGTTCTTGAACTAAGTCAAGAAAATACAAAAAGATCTCTTTTGTATGAAAATTTTGATCTCACCAATCTTTTCTTATAAGACGGCTTGCCATTGCACTAGGTATGAACTCAAAGAGCGTTTTGGATGACCAAGAGCACTTCCTTAATCTTCTTGCTTGGAATGATTGTATAAGGCTTAAGATCTAGTACATAGCTAAAGAAACTAAATTTTGTGAAAAATGGTTGAAGCTCAGCTAAAACCAAAAATGAATTCAAAATTTGCCAAGTATGCTAAATTTGCTCGAATTGCAAGTAATATTAAGTGCTTAAATAAAATATTTTATTTTTGAACTTGTAGCACTCTAAATTAACTCAATGGTAGCTTCTTGGTTCCATTTAGCATATTGACAGGGCCTGGCTCATTTTTGGATACTCTTGATTAAATTATGAACTTGAGCACCTAGACATGTTAAGAATTTATTTAATTTCAGATTATTGCTTATGTGACTTTAGCTTGGCTATACATATTTTGCCATGATCTAGATAGCACTTTCACTTTTTATGCTAAGTCAATTTGGATAATCTTCATGACTCCTAATGCTTCAAATGAATAAAATGTAGTCATTTAATTCTAGTCATGCTCCATCTTCTTCCATGCATCTTGATGATCCCATTGTCAAACAGGGAGAAAGATTGGTAAAAATACACATCTAGAGCGTGATTTGAAGTTTTCATGCAAAAACTTTATTTTTGGAGCCTTTTTGTGTTGTTGTGATTTTTTGATCTTTAGATCACTTCTTACCATGATTAAGGTCATATCAAACACTTGTTCTTTAATATGGACCTAGGTCAAGGTGGGGCTGGTTTGATAAAGCCAGATCAAGGCTAAGGAATGAGCGGATGCACACTTATGCGCTTTAAAAAGTGCGCATAAGTGAACTTGTGTGAGTAAAACCTGTTTGTATGGGGTTAACATGTTTTCCCCATTAGTATTCACTAAGGTGAATAGGTGGCTGATTGCCCACCTATAAAAGGGGTTAAGATGGAGACATGTGATGTTAACCATCCAACTCATCTCTTGTGCTCTCTTCTCTAGGTTTATGGTTAGAGTTTGAGAGTGAGAATTTGGGTGTGCTTTGTCCTCCAAGGTGGAACGACTGTAACACCTATCTTCTCAGGTAAGCAATACATCATCTTTGTGCAAATCTTGAGTCCCTCTTGTTTTGATTAATGTGCTTGACTTTTGGTTGGTTTTGATCTTTCTTCTTTCTTTCTTGTGATCTTGCTGTGCCAAGGACGTGTAAAAGATGGAGATAATCTCTGGGAATATATCTCCATCCATCTAGGCACTTTGATAGCAAGATTCACGAGAAAACCCAATTTTACTTGACTTTGGCCTCTTTGGTCCATCTCTTGATCCGAGGGTTTTTGGCTTGGTTTCTGTGGTGATCTAACTTGTTGTGATGTGTGGGAATACATCTAGACCCTTCTTGGTCATCATCACCCCACGAGCAAGTTGTGTTCACCAATTTTGGTTTTGGCACGGTTTCGGTGCACCTTTCCGTCAAACTGAAAAGGACTTAACTTTGGCCTTGATTTTTACAATCGTTTGTTAGAATATGTTCTTGATCCTAGAGAAGATCCCTGTAAATTTTATGTCATTTGGATCTGTGAATTAAAAGTTCCACCAATTTTAGTTTTTGAATTTGGGCTGATTTCATTGTTCATCGAGGAAAGGTAGCACCGTAGTTATAACAAAAGTAATTCCGATTTCGGTAGTACTATAGTTATAACAAAGGTACTTTCGATTTCCCTATTTTTCTCCAAAATTTTACATGTTTGTTTTGCTTGTTTGGTGTTGATTTCTTATTCCAATCTTCATAGCTTGTAGCTATTGGAGTTAAGAAGTGCTGAATACTTGGAGTGTCCACCTTCGTGCTCTCCTCCAACCTCGACGTTGTCATTCGAGCTGACCATCCGTCGCACTGGCTTGGGCGACCCTGTGCTCTCCTTCAACTCCCACATCCTGATGTTCCCTATTTCCTTTTTTACATATCTAGAAACTTGATTGAATTTGAGTGCTGTGGTGCCACCGCTGGGTGTGCCATTGTCAAAAATTCGAGGCGCACTGTGGTGTTTGGCGTGGGAGCTTCTTTGGTCTCTACGGATTTAGGGCAGAGTTGGTTTTCGAATGGGTTTTGCACGGAGGCGAGGAAGAAGTTTGGGCTTCTAGAGAAGCACAAGGACTATGTCATTCGGGCGTGAGCTTACCACAAGAAGGAACAAACAATAAGGGTATCACTTCTGTTCTATGCTTTATGAAATTAGGAAATCGGATGTATTGTATCAAAGTTGGAAGACCTTTCCATGTTGGTTTGGTTGTTAAAGTTTGCATAATTATCCAACATTCTTTTTTATTCACCTATGTAATTATGAGTATTGAGTAGTTGTTGTCTTTTATTCTGTGGCTTCAAGCATTTTGAGATTGACTCGGTGTTCCCTGATAAGTGATAATGAAGCAATTGTCAGTTTTGTGGGGGAAATTTCATTTGCTTCGAGGCAAATTATTAGACTCGAACTGTTGTCAGTATAGTGTTTTAAGCCCCACAGCTATGAAAACATACTCAGTAGAAAAGTTTTAGGGCATAGCGGAGTTCAAGGGAACATTTTCATCTTTTCATTAGTACATTCCTTGGGATTATATACATTGTAACTATCTTAACCTATTGTCATTGTTGTTCATGGTTCATTACAGAAATTGAAGGAGAAGGCAGCATTCAAGAACCCAGATGAGGTCTATTTTGGCTGTTTACGGTACAGATTACGGAGAGATCGATACTCACTTGCGATTTTGGCTGGTACAGATGTTAAACTTTTAACGTGTACTACGTTTAACTTGTAGACCCCGTCTTGAAAAAATACTCCGTTTAAAAGTTAGGTACTGTAGCGGCTGCCAAAAGCCGACCGGCTTGTGCCTGCCGAACACCCCCACAATCTGGTCCCTCTAGCAGTTCAAGGTTTGATATATTCTATGTTTTAACGTGGGCTATGTCATGCTTTTTGTTAGGCCTGAAGCAAATAAGTATACTGAAGGCGAGCTTATGCTATTAAAAAATAAAGATATGGGATACATCCTTCAGAGTATTCAAGGTGAAAAGAAAGTTGTGGTCATGTTTAAAACATTCGAAGCTAATAAGCAGTTTGTTTCTTATGATTAAATGATGTATTCTATTCTAATGAATGTGACCCCTTTACAGAAAATCAAATGATTAAGCTCAAAACTTCATGAATTGGATGACAAATCTTCGAACAAGCATATTTACTTTGTTGAAAATTGGTATAATCACTACATTCATTTTGCTTGCCATTTTTTCAATTCAAGTTGTAATGTTCATTTCAAAATTGAGATGGTTAGCTGTTTTGTTTCAGCGAAGAAGCTAATGAAATACAATCCAGGATAGAGCAAAGCAGCAACTCACCTCATTTTGGCGACATCCCTTCTCGTATAAAGGGGTAACTTGCACTTCTTTTTGGGAATTTGATACAGCTGAGTTATATCTGTGGTCACTATTATTAGTATTATGCTTGAGAAGAATCACTTTCACTATTGGTTTGGTGAATGAATTATTGGTCTTTCACTCTCATCTGAAATACCTTTTGGTAACAAATGAAAACATGTTTTGGTGATTTAGTTTATGTTATTTACAATCATTGTGCATGTAGTTAGGAATATACTTTCTGGTAATGTTCCATAAGTGAGATGGGATTATGTTTCCCAGCTCAATGCATTATGTTGCATAGTTTAGTGGATTGCTACATGATAAACCTGTACTCCCATCGAATCCTTTCAAGAAAAATAGCTTCTTCCTGCAAGGAGTTAGAAGAGAGGAAATGGAGGGCTCAAAAGCTTGAGAAACTGTATGCAGACATGGCTTTGCAAAAAAAAGTTAAAGGTACGGGATCTCTGACATTAAGAATATTTATTTTTCTTGGGGAGATAGTGAGTGGTGGGCTGACAAGTTCTCCTATGAAAACTATAATGGATCAACTCCAACACTATACATTTGGAATGACATGAATGAGCCATCAGTCTTCAATGGCCCTAAGGTATGTCATTGAATTGGAATATGCTTGGTGTTATATTGTGACAACAAAGTATACAACAAAATCGAACTATCTTGTTCATGGATCAATCTTGAAAACTATTTTTTTCCTTAAATAGGTCACCATGCCTAGAGATGCAATACATTATGGGGATGTTGAACACTAAGAACTGCACAATGCATATGGATACTACTTCCATATGGCTACATCCGATGGGCTTCTCAAGCGAGGTGAGGAGAAAGACAGGCCCTTCGTTTTGTCAAGGCCCTTCTTGCTGAAAGTGAACGGTATGGGGGCTATTTGGACAAGCAATAACTCTGTAGATTGGAATCACCTTAAACATTCTATTATGATGGTTTTAACCTTGGTCTAACTAGCATGACTTTCTCTGGTGGGTGGACTTACTTCACTTTAGTAATTACTGATGTTAGAAGCCTTACTAACATTTGAGGATTTGACAGGTGCGGATATTGGTGGATTCTTTGGTAATCCAGAACCTGACCTATTGGTGCGTTGGTACCAAGTAGGAGCATTCTATCCTTTCTTTATAGCTAATGCTAACCATGACACCAAGAGACGTGGGCCATGGTTATTTGGGTAATGCCTCAAATACTAAACTTTGTGGAATTTTGTTTATCTTTGAAGTTTTGTTCAACTTGGCTGATAATTTCCTCTAAAAATGCCCTGGAAGATAATTTGATGATATAAAAGGTAATTAAATTGTGTTGATTTTTCTCTTTGGTCCATCATTGCAAAAGAAAAGAAAAGATTTACTAAGTGGATAATTTGATGAAATCAAAACTAAACAAATTGTGATGTCTATGTGCTCCATGAGAGGAAAGCATGCTACTTTAGTTATTGTGCACCTCTTGCTTAGAGCAACACTTCAAAATTGTTGTTCTCTTCGTTTGCTGTGAAACAATGGGGAAAATACTATAACCTTGATTATTTCCGAGTGTTCTAATATATAGTACCATACAAAAGGGGGAGGGGAAAAGAAATTCTATTTTTTAAAAAGTAGAAATGCTATGTCATAAGAGAACTATTCGTTCTTGCCGTTTGATTTAACATTTCTGATATGGATGAGATGTCAATTGACATTACTTAAGACGACACTTTCCTCTAGAAAGGCTTTGTAAATTTGAATGTAGGACATGCACAAAGATGAGTTTGGTGACTTAGTTTGAAAAGAAGTAATGTAAATACTTCTTTCTATTTTAGGTTGTGATACCAAGGCAAGGAGAGTACGCAAAGGACTGTGATCTAGGTGTCCACAGACGCTACAGGGTTGTTGGACAGGTTTGTAAATAATTTAAACACAGAGTATGCAATATGAAATGAAAAGTTTAAATAGCCATAGCTAATTTGGCTTTCGTCTAGCTTGCAGGATTCAAAAGTGACTTATTTTCATGCTTATATCGATGGAGTTGATTTTGTGTTCACAGAGGCCCCCCCTTTCGGCACCGTCACAATTATATTTATGAAGAAGAAAGATCGGTAAGCCTCTATTTTCCTTGAGCTTCGTTGGCATTAGAAAATTAAAGCGAATTTCTGTTAATGCTCATGTAAATAATGCTTGTACATTTCTTCATTTATTGGCAGGATGTTTTGAAGCGCATGATATTGTTTTGCAAGGTTATTGTTGAGGTACATTCTAAAATTATACTGCTATAGATGTCTAAGCAATTCACAAAGAACTAACCTACCTTAGTGTTTACATCATTAACTAACTACATCTCAATACGAAAAGCAAATTAACCATAGAAATTCATGCCTGATGTTTGAAAAGTCAGCTGTGTCTGGGTCTAATAGACTCATATGCAAGATGTACTCTACCAGCCGGTCTTCAGTCAATATATTTTCTAGCAGCAAGCTACATTTCCATCTCTTGCAGTAAGCTTCTCTACACCTTAATGATTAGCTTGTCATGAGTCATAACAAACATAAGGACACTTGATGTGATGCTTTTAATTGGTTGATTTGCTTCATAATTAACAGTGACACACCATTCTATCGTTAAAAAAATAACGACGAGAAATTGTACGATACTGTTAAAAGTAAGGTATACAATTTGCATATGAGATTTTACAATTGAATTCATTTTTGTATTTCTTGCTTGAAGACTTTTTCTCATATTAGTTTGCATGTTTTGTAACTGCATCAACCTCTAACATTGGTTTTTGTAAAGACACAACGTGAGGCTAACTCATTGAGATACTTGTTTCTATAGTTTATGTTTCCGTTGCAACGCACGGACGCATGACTAGTTCCCTAAAGAACACACCCCAGTATCTCAATTTTAACATCACACAATTACGACATCGTTCATATTAGCTTCTAAAAGCCGTTTTTCTACAGTAAATAGTTTTTTTTACAATACCTAACTTTCAAACAAAGTATTTTTCAAGACGTGGTCTACTAGTCGATTGTAGTAGACATTGTAGTGACTTCATTTATATCGGCCAAAATAACATCTGGTCTTTATTTCTCCGTACTTTCTCTCACGAACAGTTAAAAGCTGTTACTATTTAGAAGGCAAAGCCAAAAGCTATCAGCAAAAGCCAACATGGGCATGTTCATATTGGCTTTTATCTTTAGCTTTTGGCTTATAAATAGTAACAAGTTATAGAAATAAACACTCATGTGTGATTTTGGCTGATATAAATAAAGTCACTACAGTGTATACTACAATCGACTAGTAAATTTCATTTTGAAAAGATATTCTATTTAAAAGTTAGCTGCTATAGAAAAATTATTTATCGTATAAAAATATTTTTTGGGATCATTACAAACAGGTGTAAACAGGCCCGTACCCCAAGCCGTGCGCCACCTTGGCTAAGCTGCGTGCACCCTAGCCAGATGCCCAGATCCAACCTGACTCGACAAGGCCGAGCCCAACACAGCAATAAGCACCAAAAACCGAGGAGAAAATAAAAAGAGAGAACCAAACCGAGAAACACTCCCGCACGCGCCGGCGCAGCTCCACCACCTCCCTCTCCGATCGACCCGCCCCGATCCCTCCCGACCGCCGCCCGCCGCGCTCCCTGATGGCGGCCGATCCCTCCGCGGCCGCGGCGGCCGCCGACCCCGACGGCCCCGACGCCGTCCGCCTCACCTGGAACGCCTGGCCGCGCTCCAAGGTCGAGGCCAGCCGCTGCGTCGTCCCGCTCGCCGCCGCCATCTCCCCGGTCCGCGCCCCCGAGTCCCTCGCGTCGCCGCCGCTCCCCTACCCGCCGCTCCGGTGCAAGCAGCCCTGCTCCGCGCTTCTCAACCCCTTCGCCCGCGTCGACTTCGCCGCCAAGATCTGGATCTGCCCGCTCTGCTTCTCGCGCAACCACTTCCCCCCGCACTATGCCGCCATATCCGAGTCCAACGTCCCCGCCGAGCTCTTCCCGCAGTGCTCCACCGTCGAGTACCTCGTCGCCGGCGCCCCGGGATCGCCCGCGCCGCCGCCGCCGGTGTTCCTGTTCGTGATCGACACGTGCGTCATCGAGGAGGAGCTGGAGTTTGTCAAGATGTCCATGCGGAAGGCGGTGGCGCTCCTGCCGGAGCACTCGCTCGTCGGGTTGGTCACGTTCGGGACGCAGGTGCACCTGCACGAGCTCGGGTTTTCCGATCTCAGCAAGATCTACGTGTTCCGGGGGACGAAGGAGATCTCCAAGGAGCAGATTTTGGATCAGCTTGGGTTAGCGGGTGCGGGGCGGCCGGGGTTCCCAAAGATGCCACAGCAGCCGGTTGGGCCACAGATCAACGGAATTTATCCGCCGGCAAATGCCGGGGTGAACAGGTTCTTGCTCCCGGTTTCAGAGTGTGAGTGCACGCTCAGCACGGTGAGGAATTCGCGATTTGGGCCATTGGATTTGGCGATTTGTGTTGAAACAAGTGTAACTTGATGTAGTTGTTTCATTGCAGTTGCTGGACGAGTTGCAGTCGGATCAGTGGCCTGTGGAGGCTGGGAACCGTGCGATCCGGTGCACGGGTGTTGCGCTGAGCGTGGCAGCTGGGTTGCTAGGGGCTTGCATGCCTGGGACGGGTGCAAGGATTATTGCACTGCTTGGTGGGCCATGTACCGAGGGTCCTGGAATGGTAAAGATCACTGCTTTATTGTGCGCTTTGCAATTGGACATTATTGTGTTACAATTTGGTGATCGCTGTGGATGATTCTTCAAGTACTTAGATGTTGGCCTGTTAAAAATAGGAGATTTCTGCCTGGTTGGTGATATGATAATATATTGGTTGGGGCTACAGGTTTCCGAAGTATCAGAAGCATGGTTCTGAGGTACACTCATGACAGTGACTAAGACGCAAAGTTCTGTTAAAATTTTTGCCCTCTTGTGTTGAAGGTGCATAGTGAATCTTAGGAACTTGCTATAGATGATATCGTTTGAACAATTAGTATATTAGTTTATGCGTATACGCCACTGTAATGACAATAATTCCTCTGAGTTCACCTAAGCTTATGCATAAGTACACTTAAGCAAAAAATGCATCTTTCACCATACTCGTGGGGCATGGAGTGTGTGGGATCTTGGTACAGGAGGATGAGTTTCTTCTTGTCCGGGTTGGGTGGGGTGTTGAAGCACATAGGTTATGGGCATGCACTTCGCCGTTGTGCAACAGCAGGTCAAATCATGTTCTTCTAAGGTTGCAGAGTAAAAACTGTGTACAGTAGGACAGTGTGCATGGAGCATAGCGGTCAATTTCGAGGTGAAACTTCAAACAATCCTTACGTACCCCCCAGAATGTACTGGGTCTTGGTAGTGTCTATTACTCAGAACAGATAGTGGAAAACCATAATCTCTTTTTGTCTCCTTTTTTATTTAGAAGTAGGTTTCAAGTGAAGAAAAACATACCTTGTAAGACATAGATGGTGTCCTTCAGATTTGTAATACTTTTTTGCATCATGCTGTTTGTTCACATAAATCTTTTATATTTCTTCTCCATACTTGTGTTCATATAGTCTTGAAATGTTGCTTTATATTCCATTGGATAATGCAGATTGTGTCGAAAGATTTGTCAGAGCCAGTTAGATCACATAAGGATCTTGATAAGGATGCAGTTCCTCACTTCCAGAAAGCTGTCAAATTTTACGATGGTCTTGCCAAGCAATTGGTCAGTCAAGGTCATGTGTTAGATGTTTTCGCATCTGCTCTTGATCAGGTTTGTATAGTATTCTCTTTAGCCAGCAATTTATGCTCATGTATGAATTTGTGTTTCTATCTTGCTCATTAGATTTACATGATGCTGAAATCTTGTACCTCATATTGTTATCTGGAAAGAATGCTGTTGTGGAGCTGTACTCACGATTTAAGTTCAGAATGTTATTGTCAGTTCCCTCTTTTGTAAAGTTCTTTGTTCAAATGACTAAGACTAACTGAAAACCTCTTAAGAATAAGTTTTGTGATTATTTCGCATAAGATGTAAGATGCATAAATGTTTCCTGCATCTTTTGTACCAAGTGTACTAAGCATTGAGGACTTAAGGGAATTAATATATTGACTTTTTAATATGTTGGCTTCATGAACTGGAGCTTAAATAATGAGTTTTGTACCAACCCATGTATCTTTATAATTGATTGGAAAATTTAGGATCAAGTTAGCAGGATATATGGGAGGTATATTGAATTGGATGCTATTGGACCACTAGAAATTGTTTAAGTGTTGATTCTGATAAAGTATATCTTCTTGTTACCAACAAACTTTGAACTACCATAACCCATTGTGGTTGATCCTTTTCCTTTCCCACTTTGCTGGTGTCTGAAGAGATTATCGTAAAGAACTCCTCTTTCTGGAACCCCCTCTCCAACACACACACAAATTGTCGGTGTTGACTTAGTTCTTGCTGGTTCACAATTGTCAGCTGATATGTTCAGTCATTTCCTAACTGCTGATTGTGTTAAAACATGGCTTGAGCTTATGTTTATGTCTCTTTTAATGTTTGGAACACCAACAGGTCGGGCTAGCTGAGATGAAGGTTGCTATTGAGAGAACAGGTGGCCTTGTTGTATTATCTGAAAGTTTTGGGCATTCAGTATTTAAGGATTCATTTAAACGTATTTTTGAGGGAGGTGAACAATCTCTTGGCCTTTCATTCAAGTAAGTTTTCTGTCTGTTCTCTCCTTTTCTTCCCTTTTCTTTTACATTTTCAGCCTAAGTTGGTATGTTTGGAACCTTCAATAGATCTGTATGACTGTTTTATCAGTCTTTTTCCTGGAAGTTGTTATATAATGTCTGTATTTGTGTGTAAAATCCGATTATATTCATAACTGTATTAATCTTCAGCACTATCTTGTTTCATATTCATACCCAATTCTGAATCCGAGGAAGTGTATGGTATAGAATATGAAAGGACTTGATCTGACTGTACTGCATTTCTAATCTTGCCTTGCTGGATGCATTGGCAATAGAGTAGCAGCAGAATGTCCTGATGAGATGAGATGTGCTGAATTCACAGTATTGAGTCTGCTACTTCATGAAGAATAAACGAAGTACATAGGCCAATTGAATAATCATAAGTTTTTTCCCTATCATTATGGTTGATTTGTATTGTGCTTGTTACTCACTAATAGTGGAGTCTGGATGTGGCACCAACATTGCATTCTTCATATTGAGAAATTAGAAGTTGAACCAAAGCCCTAGCAACATGTAATTCCCTGAATATTGACTAGTTATAGTGGAGGCTAATCTTATGAACAAAAGATATATTTACTTATTTCCACTCTTAAAATTAAGTCTCATGAGGTTTGATTTGCACTACTGTACAGGTATGTCACAAAATCTGCTTTGCACTACATGTACTGATTGTTGTGTTGTTTTGTTTTGAAGTGGCACACTTGAAATAAACTGTTCGAAGGACATTAAAGTTCAAGGTGTTATTGGACCGTGTACATCTTTGGAGAAGGTAGGCCTATCTATACCATGTTCTAGATGCGCTAATATGTTTTAAATTGGAAGTACCAATTTTAAGACTTGGCTTGATATTTGCACTGTGACATTCGTAGAAAGGAGCTCTGTGTGCAGACACAGTTGTTGGTCAAGGAAATACAACGGCGTGGAAAATGTGTGGTCTTGACAGGACTACTTCCTTGACAGTATTTTTTGATGTCTCACCGAGTGAACAGTCAAGCCAACCAGGACATCAAAATCCCCATTTGTATATACAATTTGTAACAAGGTATATTCCACTCTTCTATCTTACCTTTGGTGTAATGGCTCAATGTACTAAGTGTGCTGATTCTTTTGTAGTTACCAACACCCAGAAGGTCATATGAGGATAAGAGTTACTACTATATGCAGAAAATGGGTGGATGGTGCCACCAATACCGAGGTTAGCCTTGAAAGTTTGGTACTTGGTTTGTATGTTATGATGTTTTGTACTGTGCTAAATGAAACTTTAACAATCGTAATCTGTATTCATTGAAAGTGTGGAGCATCTGTTCTGTGTTGGGTAGATTATAGACTATTGTATGCATTTACATGGTTGCCTTGTAATTGTATTATTTCTCATGTACATATGTTACAACCCATGTGTTTTATGTGTGAGCATTAGCAATGTGGGCTCTATTGGATAAAGTGAACTATATATCTAAAGTTGTCCAATTAAATGTTGGCTCTGCTTGGGAGAAAGATGCTTTAAACCTGTGCATTATTTATTGTATATTTGTATAACTGAAATGCTCATGCTAAATTCTGATTAAACAAATGTGTGCTTCCTTAATAAGAAGAATATCGATTCCAGAGTGTTTCTTGCAGTACTATTAGATTTCATTGGATGATATGGCAAGCAAGGCAAATGTCCTGCGCTTTTGACTTAACAGACATTTCTTTTGAATATAGGAATTAGTCGAAGGATTCGACCAGGAAACTGCAGCTGTTGTGTTGGCAAGATACATCTCTTTGAAAATGGAAACGGAGGTAACTTTTTTCATGCATCTTGACTCTAGGAATCATAAGTCTGACCTCCTAAATTATTTTATCTGATAACTTCATAGTCCTCAGCACTCATGACCTATTCAAACCAAAATTGATAGTTATATAGATATATATATTTTTGTTTTATTGCATTAACATCATGTTGCACTAGGTGCATATTGTTCTTGTTGTGTTGGAGCAAAAGCCAGTCTTGCCCTGACATTTGCATTCACCTAATTTTTGTGTTGGACAGACGTCCAGAACCCTAATAATGGACAATTCGTAGGAGCCTTGTGCCCTTGTGTCGTATTAAATCTACTCTGAATGTTTAATTGAATTAGTAACGTAGGTGGATCTATGAATGTATTGATTTTGGTTTTCACTCTCAAGCCAACAATCAACTAATTAGACTTATGTGGATGATATTTAAAAACTTTGAATGTAATATTTGTTTTATTTACACTATTTTACAAAATTCTCAAAACTTCATTGGCGTCCAGGATATTTGTTTTATTTGGACGCGCTGTGTTGGGTAATTTAATCGTCTCAAGACACCTGCTTCCATATGTAACACCAGAAAAAAGAATAAACCATTGAGTTCTATATATTGTGTCTCCTCCCTAAAATGTGTGCACACATGTACTTGCCAGATGCTCATTATCGGTAACTATTTTTTTTAATTATAGGATTAATGACTCTAGATTACTCTGTGTGTTTGTGTATGCTTTTGATGTGTGCGTGCATGTGTGTGTTTTTATTGCTTGGGAGAACGATACAGTCTACGAACTTCAGTTGGATTGTTGGGAAAAAATCCTGTCATTGAACCTGTACACTGAGGGCCTGTTCGGCAAGTCAAAAGCCGGACGGCCTTTTGCTTTTGCTACAGTACCTAACTTTCAAACGGAGTATTTTCTCAAGACGGGGTCTACAAGTTAAACGTAGTACATGTTAAAAGCTCAACATCTGTACCAGCCAAAATCGTGAGTATCGATCTCTCCGTAATCTGTACCGTAAACAGCCAAAATTCAAAAATTTCAGCCAAAAGCCATAAGCTGTAGCCAAAAAGAACAGGCCCACAAGCTCCTCTGCAGATTATCTGTGACTTGTCCCCTCCATCTGAATGACAACACCACCCCCAATTCCCCTTCTTCTATTTGTTGTTTGATTGAGTGTCTAAAATATATTATAAACATCCATGCGAATTTTCATCTCTTTGAATGGAAGATGTTAGAGACACATTATCTTTAATTTTAATGTGTATTATTAAATGACAGATTTCCTACTTGATTCAGTTAATAGCTTTTGGAAATTTGTGTGCATTGTGTGTCTTTATGAGCTTAGACCCTCTGAGTTAAGACAATTTGAAATTTTGAATTTGTTTCTTTAGCTGATTTAGTAAAACATTTTCACACACCTGCGTATGTTCATGCAATTTGCTGCCCTTTTCTTTCTGTCACTAAATTAAAATTTGTGTTTGAGATGCATCATTACCCTTCTATTTTAACCATTTTTGTAGGAAGAGTTTGACGCAACACGGTGGCTTGATAGGTCTCTCATACGGCTTTGTTCAAGATTTGGGGATTATCGGAAGGATGATCCCTCTTCATTTAGCCTGCATTCTAATTTATCATTGTTTCCTCAATTTATGTTTAATCTGCGGCGTTCACAATTTGTTCAGGTGATGTGTTACACACCTGCCTTTTTTTCCCTTTGGGAAATCCTTGCCTTATTAATACTCTCAGATTCTTTGTTGCAGGTTTTCAATAACAGTCCTGATGAGACAGCTTATTTCCGGATGTTACTCAACCGTGAGAGTATTGCCAACTCAGTTGCCATGATCCAGCCTTCATTAATTTCATTTTCTTTTGATTCACCTCCTTCTCCAGTATTCCTTGATGTGGCATCAATAGCAGCAGACCGTATACTGCTACTTGATGCATACTTCAGTGTTGTCATCTTCCATGGCATGACAATCGCTCAGTGGAGAAACATGGGTTACCAGAATCAACCTGAGCATCAGGTAACTTGTGTTTCCTTCCTGTATCTTCTAGTCCATAAGAACTTCCCCCTTGCGACTGTTCAAACACAACTCTACAAGCTGTCTCTCTCTAATAATTTGTTAGGTATATAGGCCCACCCCAGTCCTATTTAGCTTGAGAAGAAACATGGATTTGATATGCCTTCAAGGCTTTGACAGCAATATGTCTTAGTTTTAGAAATTAGCATGTACTGGTGTGCTGGTTTCACTAGTTGCTGTAATTAACTTACTGGATAGTGGATACACTAGCTGTTCCTCGGTATACTAGTGGTGGTGAGTCACCAGTTTACTGGTCATAACCATCTATTGTAAAAGAGCTCTGAGCCAGGTTTCTGAAAACTGCCGGTAACCGGCCAGCTTCCGGTTTTTAGAACCCTTGCCTGGTTCACATCAAGCCCAGGCCATTTTGATCAGTTCTTGCACAATACTAGTTTTAGAACATGTAGATTACAATCCAAACATCAAAATTTGAAAAAGGAAAACGGACTTTTGTGTGTGTGTGTGTGTGGGGGGTTGTTCCAGGAAAAACTGGAACCAAACAGGTTCCGGTTTGCAACCCCTGAACAGTTTTCAAAATCCTGGTCTGAGCTCCTCTTGGAGACATTAAATAGTGCATCACAACGCTTAACCTGTGTTAAATTTACATTCTTTGTTTGTTGATAAGACTTTTGTATATGTGTTTAGCTGATGTTTGCCTGCAACACTATCTGTATTCTAGAGGTTCCCACGCTTATGCTTACTATATATTTGTTTTGTTCAGCAATTTGCACAATTGTTACAAGCTCCTCAAGAGGAGGCTCAGATGATAATAAAAGGTCGATTTCCAGTTCCAAGACTAGTAGTTTGTGACCAACATGGTTCGCAGGTATGTGTATTTATTTATTTATTTCTTGTCTCTTTTATTTGTTGCTACTGCCGTAATTAGCTTGTGTATTTCAACGAAGTCTGTAGGTCTTATCTCACATCCTATGCCTTTTGGCATATGCACTGGAAACAGATGTTTTGAAAATTTAGTCTTTGTTCTGATCTTTTGCCAGCGTTCCATTTTTCTGTTTGAAATTTATAAAGTACAAAAAAATCATTTCTTCTGAATTTTATGCAACAGCGTACTACATGTATGAAGAAAACGATAGCAACTTGTTCTATGTAATATTTCACTTATCATATACTCTTCTGTCCTATGCAGGCAAGGTTCTTGCTGGCAAAGCTGAATCCATCGGCCACATATAACACAGCACACGATGTTCCTCCAGGTTCCGACATCATATTCACCGATGATGTTAGCTTCCAGGTCTTCTGTGAGCATCTTCAAAGGCTGGCCGTGCAGTCGTAGGACTTGTATTTGATAGCTATATAAAATTGGGTTCGTAGAGTGTTTGAGAAACAAATCCCTTTTCCGTTTCTTTTTGGCCATGTGTCCTTACATCGTGACAGGTTTCCGATATCAGACAATTTTTCGGGAAATAATCCTAAAATCATGTATAAGTCGCGTCCCCAGAAGTCTATTATCTTCCATCAACTATACATCTATATGTTGACATCACTCCAACCTCTTCTTAAGGTGTGTACATTTAATTGAAGTTTTTTTTGTTAGCAGCTATCATATTTTATTTATGTGAAATTGAACTCGGTACATTGTACGACATGTTGCTTTACCCTACGAATTATGTTGAATTGTTTGCTGGGATGCTTTGTTTTACAGAGTGTAAGCTGTTGACCTGTAGTCAACCAAGTCCAATTAATGTTGAATGGTTAGCTGGGATGGTTTGGTTTACATAGTGTATGTTACCTTTGTAAAAAAGTGTCAGCAAATCCACCGAAAACAACGGAGCGTAAATTATTGTGTTTTTTCTTTTTAAGTATGGAAGTGCGGAAAATGTACGTTGATATAGCGGACATGAGAGTCACTGCCTTTCGAACATCGATGCGGTTTTTAATACACATTTTTCACCATTACTTTTTCTAATTAGGGATAATTGATTATTTGTCACTCTATGGATGTGCTCCTTTGAGCTATGCTTATGCTTATGGTTTATGATTTTTAGCTGAAGTTGTTGGGTGGGTTTTTTTAGACTGTGATTTATAGCTTAAAATTTAAATTATGTTTGTTTGTGAGATACAGTACGTAGAGGAAAATAGTCGCATATGATTTTGGCCGATACAGCTGAATTCAGTATACTTTTTCTGTTGATCTCATCTTTAAAAAACATACCATTTGAAAGTTAGTTACTGTAGCATAAGTCATAAGCTATAAGTGAAAAAACTTAGCAGTTGTGTTTTTTTGGGCTAATAGCTTATGGCTGAAATTGTTTGCGTTCTATTGGGTGGATTGCTTATGGCTTATTGATGATTTTGACACGTGAAGCACGGACGAAAATTGGTAAACTGCATAGCGTTCTGTCGGAAGTACGTATGTTTTGTGATATAGAGAGGGTCGCGACAAACTTGTCGCGTACGAGCAATGGTAGCAACACGCTCGGACCATATACTTTAGTAACGGACGAGTTCATGATGGTAGTTAGACATACATGACCTATTTATTAGGACTTCAAAATGAAAACATATTACCCTATAATAAGATGGTACGAGATGACGTCCGTATGTAATTCATTTGTGCCTTCCCACTGACCTCTGCCTCTGTTGGTGCCGTCGTGTTGTTCGGTTTGTCTGACCTGTAATCAGGCCCTAACACAGGGTCCTCAAAATCTGGATCGCCCAACTGCTGGTCAATGACGAAATTGTGAAGGGCCATAGTTGCGGAAATTATCTTCGTCTGGGGCTCTACAGGATATACAGTAATGTTCTCCAGTATGTGTCACTTTCGGTTCCACACGTTGAATGGCCGTTCGATAACGTTGTGGAGACAAATAGTGGCATTGAATGTCTCCTTGCATCCATGGGGCACTGGATCATTGTCGAAGTCCAACATGTGGTAACGAGTGTTCCTTTACGGGGCAAGGTACCCTGTATGGTTCAGGTAGTCGGAGTCGACCAGATAGTACTTTTCTGCATCAATGATTCAGGAATAGTGCTGAGGATGGAACAATTGCGCATGTTTTACGACAGAAGTTTTGCGTCTGCGTACCTGCTGCGGGAGCGGTCGGGAACAAATGGTCGTAGCCCACCAACGTGTCCACAAGGATGTGTGTGTCGTGGGCTGAGCCTGACCATCCGACGGTGATCCAGGTGAACCTCATGTCGAAGTCGCAGATGGCTAGCACGTTTTGACTAATATACCCGTGCCGGTTCATGTACACTACCTGTGAAGCCTTCGGAACAACTACAGGAATGTGAGTGCCATCTATTGCTCCGATAGCTCCTGCAAAATGGGGAAAAAGCGAGGCGATAGCAAAGATGTGTGCACATTGGTGAAAAGGGGATCTCGTAGCCTAACGTTGTAATAAGCTAGGTCGTAGACGCACTCAAGAACCTCGCCGAACTTGGTGCTTACAGTTGACGAGGACCTAGCGAAGCGATTGCTTGCCTGGCTATTATTCTGAGGTTCCACTACAGTCCGAAACAATATCCTCAAAACCTCTTTAGAGAAAACTTCTGTAGTAGACTGCAAGCCATGGTGAGCCACAAGGTGAGCATGCAAGCTCTCGAAACAGGCCAGTCCCATCCTGAACATCTCGCCACAGAGATTTGATTTGGCTAGCTGCTCGTCTACCCAGTTCTGGTTCTCTACGGGGCCTTTCGCGATTCCCTCTGTGAGTACCACCAATTCGATGTATGGTGGATGCACCGTGCTGCCGTTGGAGTCGGAGCTGCTGTCGGAGTTGGTGGCGGCGAACATGGCGACTGCGCGTGTAAGTAGAGTTAGCGTCATGGCAAAGCAAGCGACGGCCTGTCACTGTGATTAGAAACTAATCGGCTGCAAACTTCCGCAGGGAGCTCGGAGCCTGCTGCAGGCTTGCGACGGGAGCTCCAGAAGGGCCACGCCGAAATGCCGCAAGGCTTTGCGAGAAGAGCTGCGCTGATATGCCGGAAGCCTTTGCGAGACGGGGCTTTCGTAGTACACAGAATGACCGGCCTGGCAGAGATTCGCAGCCGGGTCCCTCCGTGCTTGCCTCCTCACGCAGCAGACATGCACTTGCAGCAGCCACCAATAATCGGTGCCCAAATAACAGGAAGAAGCACACACATGCACTCGCAGCAGGCACCAATAATCGGTGGCCAAAGAACAGCACTAGGAGCAGCCTCTCGCCTATCGCCTTGCACATTTCACGGTTTTCATTTTGCGCAGCACCATTGTGGTAGTAATCCACACCTCCGAGCCCGCGTGGTAGCCGTCTGCGATAACCGTGCTAAGGAGCTCCTCGAACTCGTTAGGCAAGCTATCTTACTTTAGGGCCGTGGCCGCCATTGAGCCTCGTAGCACTCGCACATACGCTCCATGCAGTTCGACACATGGTTGCCCTTGGAGCATTTGCTGGAGCATGTGTCCTTGGACTGCGCACGAGCGGGCTGCTTGTCGGCCCTTCTCCCGGTGGAGTTGTGGGACTCGAACGACAGCTCTTCCTCTTCTCCCACGCTGTCTTCTGTAGGCCGCCGTGAGCTTGCTGATGTGTCCACGTGCTCGTTTGTGCAGATAGCACCCTCGAACACATCCGCCTTCAAGGCCTCGTGTGTTAGTGGCACAGCCTAGAACCGTCTTAGCTACCCAGGGCCTGCAAAACGAAGTGCGTTGAAGTTAGGCCGTGTCGAACACAACATGATAGCACTGGAAAAAGGTGGCATCACTCTCTTTCTCACTTTTTTCCTCGTCTTCTCTCCTCTGATCTTTCGCTTGTCGCTGCTCCTCTCTTTTTTTCTCTCTGGACTCCATTGGCTTGGCGCTGCAGCCTCGACACGCTCGTGCACAGGCATGCTGACGCGCGTGCAGGCTCACGGGCAACTTGTCGTGCGCACGCAATGATTTGCTCCTATTTAATTGGAAGTTGAGAGTTTTCATTGTGAGTCCTTCGTTTTCAGGGCATGTTCTTTTTGGAATGGATTGGCTCAATGAGTGTTTTATTTGCTTCTCTTGTCAAAGAGATACTCCTTGCAAATTGTAGTGATCCCGCTATGTCACTTGTTATTTTCTTCTAAAAAATGGTTCATTTCGAAAACTGATATATTTTAGAAGTGGATTTTCCTACTAAGGTGGAGTGCGTAATTCTTTGCTTGGGGCATGGAGGAGTTGAAGGATGTGTTGCATTCGTATGTGCACAAAAGTATTGTTTGGTCTTGAGGTGGAATGTGCTCTTCAAGCTATTTGTATGGAGCAGGAGAGTTTGTGCATCCCGAGTAATTCTCATGGGTATGAGTTGGAAGGGGTTTGAGTTTGCAAGCAGAATCATGAGGCAGAGAATTCATGGTTGAATTCTATTAAGGCATAGAATGTAATATTTCAAAAATATTTCTTTTAAGACCTATGTGTAAATAGAGAAAATAGAATATGAAAAAAATAGGATGATTAGAATTTTAGAGAGGAGGTCGTTTCTTAGAGCGAGTTGTATGAGAGGAGCTGAAAATCAAATTTAAGCTTTGCCGTATTTAAAAAAGATGTGGAAAAGAAGAGGAACCAAAACAAGGAACCCTAACCACCTTTCCTTTATTTTCCCTGGCGCCGCACTTCGCAGCAGATCCCATCGCGCTCCAGTGCGCCGGCTTTTCCCATGTGCGCCAGCAGCGCCATCCCAATTACTTTTTCTACCACCTGTGCGAGTGCGCACCACACGCCAGCATTGGCAATCTCCAGCTTGGCGTTGCCCACCAGCCGCCTCATTACCGCGCGCAAGCAATCTCCATGCGCTAGCGCCTGTCCGCCTGCCACGTCGCTTGTGTGGCGCGTGGCGTCGCCACGCGCTAGTGGGGGCTGCAGTGCACGGCGCTCCTTCGCCAGACGCCACACGCTGCTTCGCCCAATCGCCCAGCTGCCTGCCTGAGCTCTTCCGGCGTGTCGCTTCGCCACGTGTTGGTGGTTTCCCGTGCAAGCCCGTGTAGCAAAGCTAGCCCGTAGCCGCCCACGCGCGAGAAGGGGCGTCGCCCACCGTCCGTTTGGTCAGCACGCGATGGGATCTGCTGCAAAGTGCGGCGCCAGGGAAAATAAAGGAAAGGTAGTTAGGGTTTCTTGATTTTGGTTCCTCTTCTTCTCCGTGTCTTTTTTAACACGGCGAAGCTTAGATTTAATTTACAGTTTTTCTCGTACAACTCGCTCCAAGAAACAACCATCTCTCTAAAATTCCAATCATCCTATTTTTTTCATATTCTGTTTTCTCTATTTACACAAAGATCCTCAAGAGAAATATTTTTGAAATATTACATTCTATCCCTTAATAGAATTCGACCACGAATTCTGTGCCTCATGACTCTGCTTGCAAACTCTAACCTTCCAACTCATACCCATAAGAATTACTCGAGATGCACAAACTCTCTGACTCTATACAAATAGCTTGAAGAGCACATCCCACCTCAAGACTAAACAATACTTTTGTGCACATACGAATACAACACATCCTTCGACTCCTCCATGCCCCAAGCAAAGAATTACACACTCCATCTTAGTAGGAAAATCCACTTCTAAAATATATCAGTTTTCAAAATGAACCATTTTTTAGAAGAAAATAACAAGTGACATAGCGGGATCACTACAATTTGCAAGGAGTATCTCTTTGACAAGAGAAGCAAATAAAACACTCATTGACCCAATCCATTCCAAAAAGAACATGCCCTGAAAACGAAGAACTCATAATGAAAACTCTCAACTTCCAATTAAATAGGAGCAAATCAAAACCATATAAGCCAATGGAAAAACCACTTAAACTCTCGAATTAACAATTTTCTTTTTTTCCTTAAAAGGAAATGACTACCCATACTAACATAAAATCAGTTGACTTCGCAAATGAACATGAGATGTAAATACATAAATCCGTTAAGAACCAGATGGGTACCTCCGTATCCCAATAAAACACACTCTACTCAAATTTTTAGGGAAGAAATTTTGGTCTTAAATAATGAAATTCCAAATTCTCACATACCACACCGACTCATTTATCTCAATTTGGCAACCTCAAAGATATGCACAATCCTAGAGTAATATCCACCAAATCTAGAGAGGTTCAACTAATCCACAAAATACACTAATCAACTCCTTTACCAAAGAAATATCCCCACAAATAATTCCAAATGAACTAAATTACATATTTCACCTTGAATCTTATTGTCTCAACTCTTTAAGGATAATCAACTTGAAGATCCTGACACACACACACACACATACCACATCCAAATAAATTCGATCAACAATCATCACAATTTCCAGAGTCAAGTTGTTGTCGTACTTGCACACATATTCATGGACATATATAATTATGGACTAAAGCACTAAGTCTAATTCCATCTCCTCTCATCCATAGATTGGGACAAACTTCTATTGAGATTGTAGAAAAAAAACCAGAAATTCACAGTCTCATAAACCACAAAAAGCTCTCCCCCCATTTACTCTTATTAACTTTAACCTCAATGACTCCTACAATCTAGTTTTAATAATAATTGGTAGGGGAATCCTCAAAACTGCTGACTAAAATTCTGGTAATCCAATAGACTCAATCATTAAGATACCAATAACTAAATACAATCCCTACCAACTAAACTATATAAAGATTCTAACTCCTAGAGATATATTCATTAAAGATCAAATCATACCACATATAATCCAACAATCCTCACCATTCAAGTAACTGCTACATCGATTAAATTACTTCACCAATCTAGATTCTCATTAACCCATGCCATCTAATTTCATCTACAAAATCCAGCAACTTACACAATCACAACGTTCTACCTAATAGATCAATTTTTTGGACTTTTGATAACCCCAAATAACCCACAATATATATCAACATATCATTATTCACTATCCACTGTGGGTCCTACTAGTAACTACAATATGATCAGTTTGCTGCAAACATAACCAATGCATGAAGTCAATTTCTCCAAAATTATGGTATAACATCAAATTATCCTCCTATGCATCTCAAATAACTTGGCACTCAATGCCTTATAAGATTGTGTACTGGATCACTACTAGTCAGTTATCACTATATATCTTAAAGAACTTCATAACACAAATTAGCTATTTTCTTCACAAGAAAAATAAATAGAAGCCAATAAGAATAAATTCAGAAGACCAGGAAAATGATAGCAATTTGCACCAAGCAAATCCCTAAGAAAAATGATCAAATAGAAATGCAGCAGAAAGTAAAACTCCAAGAAAAATGATAAAATAGCAAGGCACTTTTTTCTTTTCAAGACAAAATTTCGTAAACCTCTTATAAACCATGGGAATTCTCCAACACTTCACTGAAGTTCTCTTTGATGCAATAAATAACACAACTTCCTCATAAGTCACGAACTCTAAAAGCCCATAAGCACGAAAACTCCAAAATATTTCATTTAAATGGCACCACGAAAGATGACCAAATTCCTTTCCTTCTAAAATAATCACTACTATCCCCAATATGCCTCTACTAAATAAGCCTGATTTCATCAATTTACTAAAACTCCTAACAAAGATCATCAGAATCCACTAAATCATAGAACTCTTCAAGACTCTCTAAATTACTTCATACTACTTTATCATTTCATCTTTAAACATAGAATTCACCCAAACTTTGCAACCTTACCACAATAAACACTTTACTCTAGAATATGTCTAATGCACAAATCAAAATGTTCAACTAAATTTCTTTTATCAATCACCAACTATCATCCAACAATTCCACAAGCCCATAAACATGAGATGCTTATTAAAATCTAGAAACTCGACTCTTTTAGTGATTCTTAATACCAAATCCTAGCACACAATAATTGCACTTCAATTATTTCTGTTAACAATTGATTTTATCGTAAAATATAATGGCTATCCTACTTCTACTTGAATTCACCTGAACGTGCCTGAATGTGCACAACTACAGCTTCAATTATTCCACCTTGCATAATCCCGATAAAACTTCATTAATCATATTCCTTTAACCATCAAAGTCCCTCATGACATTACAACAAATTTCATCCAATCACTCTAGCTAGAGTAACTTACCCAATACTCCTCCCATAAAAATTTGAGATCCACCAATATTCGGATTTTTGAATCATTTCTACACAACTCCATCAATTAGTTATGTTGACAAATGAATCTAGTAATTGAATATGTTCACCAAGTGTCCATAGAAGGGGTACTTCTAAGAGTAATATCCACCAAGACAATAATTCAACATCTTCCTAACTTATCCATCCAAACGGTTAGATTAATCCATGGAGACCCAACTAATCCAATGTATCCGACAAAATTTGGTAGATTAAACAATATTAATGATCATCCATCAATATTTCATACTTCTTCACATTTCATTAGTTCATATAAGAAAAGAGCATACTCTTAGTCACTATTCACCATGTAACTACTCTAAGGCACCATCAAATTTAATATGTATCTCTCTAAGGAATATTAATTAAAATCAACTATACACCATGTCATCTATAGCAGTTAGCCTCCCACATACCTTGTCTCTTAAATCCTATGATTACGATATCTCATCCAAGCATTGAAAAGACATCTCAAAAGGGTTTTAATACTCTTCTTCACAAAAAGGGCATTTAACTTTAGTCACCCAAAATATTCAAAAAGGACCACATATGTTTAAATCTTCCTTATAAAAAATTGCAAAAGGTATTTTCCATTGCCCACAACATTGCGTAAATAACCAAACCATCTTCCTTAATAAAATGGCAAAACTTTCGTAAAAAGGGTGATCTTACAACTTAACAACTTTCATGAGCAGCAAGAAGAGCTCAATATTTGGAAAGGTAACAATTCCTTCATGAAACCAAAATAGCTAATGAAATCACATTGCCAACACTTCAAATGACTAATCAAGGAAAACTCAAGGAAAGAATCATAACTCACCCAAAGAATAAAAACAACCAATAGAAACTCATCCCCAATCATTTGTGACTGATGTTATCTAAGAAAAACTCATCATCACTTACTCACCATGTACAATGGCACCTACTCTCCCCCATTGCTGTCCCTTGGTGCTAGGAGAAAGCGAGAAGGAAAGACAAAGAAGGGAGGGAAGGAGAAGAAAAGGAGGAGGAAGAAGGGGAAGAAGAGGGGTGATCCCAAGGGGATCCCCTAGGTAACTCTCCCTCATCTCAAATCCCTCTGTTATTTATGTAATTAGGGTTCTTCACCTAAGAATTGGTGGGGATTAGCAATTAGATTCCTCGATTAGGGAAATCCTGTTGTCTGTCTGTAGATCAATCCGCGCAGCGCGACTGTTTGCACAGTTTAGACCTACGAAACAATTTTTCCTGCAGGTCTTCCCAAAAGGAAAATTGTAGAGGACATCGAGACCCATCTACTGTATTGTTTTTAGAATTTTTGGATGTGGGATTTGGGCGTAGCAGGGTCGGGAACCTCGCTGTCTATCGGGGTGCAGACTGGGGCAGATTGCTGTTCAGGTGTGATTTAGGAGTAGTAGATGATTTTTATGTTTTTGATCACAATTGAGAAAAATGTGGGTAATTCAGTAATCTAACTACTGTATAAAAATTATAATTTTTAGAGCCTTACACTGTGGTTGGGATGCGTTAGAATCTGGCTGCCCAGATTGCCAGAACAGAGAACGTCCTCTGTTTTGTGTGTTAAGTTACACCTTGATAGTAACGAAATAAAAATAAGTGATCTACATGAAAAGTGAAGGTATTTAAGTGAGGAATCCAGAAATATATCTGTATTTGTAAATGGTTTAATAATCTTAAAGATGCAAAAAAATTAAGCAGCGCTGCTGCAGTGGGCATAGTGTAGAACCGTTAAGCGGAGAGGGAATTACGGGTTTTGGGCATAGAGGCATTTACTTCTCAGTTGTAAATATTGTATTGTGGTTTTGTGCTGAGTGGTGCCTTGTGAATAGGTAGCTTTGCTCCTGATCGTGCTTGATCCCTTCCCTCCTTCGGTAAAGGCAAATATAATAATGGTTTCAATTGATATTGTGGAATGTCAATGTTTGATTTATATTGTGAGTAATTGTGTTCATGGATGTGGTGAAGGTGTACCAGTGAAGTTCATGGTTGTTTGCAAGTTATGGTTTTCATGAGTAATCCTTGTGCATAGTTGTTATGGATGCAAGTTTTATTAAATTGAGACCTTCACACATATGCATTCATGTTGGGTTATTGAAGACTTGGTCATGTTGTGGCCAAGCATTTGCTGAGGTCTCTGTCATGTTGATGACAGGCTAAAGGTCCCCATACTTGCGGAGTTTGGGCAATTGGTCCCTGTACCAGATGGTACAGACATGGGTGTGCAACGACGGATGCACACTTTGCATTACCGGTAAAATGCAAAAGAGAAAGAGATAAAGATATTGTTGATCATATTGCATAGCATGTGTTTTGAAGTGACAGTTGGATGTTCTTATGGAATGGTGCACATGTATGCATATCATGTGTTGATAAGTAACTGTTGAATGTTTTTATGGAATGATGTACATGTATACATAGCATATGTTTACTAGTAATTGTTGGATGTTCTTATGGAATGATGTACATGTATGCTGTTGTTACTATTTATTATATTTGCTGAGTCGTTGGACTCACCCTTGTTGCTGTTGTGTTTTTTAGGTACCCTTATGAGATCGGCATGCATGGGAAAAAGAAAAGATTAGTCTTGTCGCACTTTGCACGATCTACTCATAATAGAAAGAAAGGAATAAAATTAAATACTAGATGTATGAACTACTTAAGTACTATTTGATTATGGCTTGCTGGATTTAAATTGTAATAAAGGATTAGAATTTTTATGATGCTCCTGTTCTTTATCTAGATGTTATAACTATAGATGTTCTAGTAACCTTTCGTCAATTTTGTTTAGTCCTGATCATAATACATGATGATTGTCTATTTTTATTAATTCTTCCTGTTGAAACCTCTGATTTAGACAGTTAAACAAAGGAGGTTCTGCCGAAATTTTGTGTAACATATTTAGTTTATCTTTGTCATACTTCTAGTTGGGTAGCATTCCAGGTCATTGTTTGGCTGGGGTGTTACATCAATACCAACATAGGCAACAACTCAACATTCCTTAATAATTATACAACTAACGGAAATGTAAATGCAATGTATGACACAATCCCATCCTACTGTGTACCAGTGTGTCAAGTTTCTATTTTAAATTAATTATTCTAAGTTAAATTTTAGATTTAGTTTTCTAAGTCATGTTATTATTATGGTTTCTATTGTCTTTAAATTACCAATCCTATGTCAAATTTTAGTTGATTAAATAAGTTCTTAATTCATTCACCACAGACCGAAAGCCCTCTCTAATACTAACTGTAACACCTCGGCCTAACAAAAGCTTAACATGTCACCTACAACTACCATCGCTACCAATTTTAACTAATAAGCAAATGTTACTATCAAATAGATTTCAAGAATAAACATTTAATGTGATAGTAAATATAAATTTCAGCAATACAATAAACCATAAACTGACCTTGATATGAACCAATAAATACCAAGACGAAATATAACGAAGACTGAAATGAGTAAAGCATCAAACAATAACATTATGAACTATAAAGACTAAAGGAAACCATAAATTATCTAATCAATGCTATGCAAACTACTAAATTGTTCATGTCCATAAATGATAAATTACTAGGTGAAGTGAAAAGCTACAAAGTGCAATATTCCATCTTCTAATTCCACCCATGCATGTCGCTTGCAACGTTCATGTAAAAATAGCAACAAAGCAAAGGTGACTCTATGACTCAGCAAGTACAAAACAGAATAATAAATACATCCACATCATTTTAACAATTTATATCCATTTTTTATGGGAAGTGGTAGGAGAGACTCCTACTGTGCTATATTAGATAGATAATAATGTATAAGAGAGAAGGGGGACACAGAGGAAAAGGAAGCAA
This sequence comes from Bonia amplexicaulis, assembly GCA_036346245.1. Classification (NCBI taxonomy): domain Eukaryota; kingdom Viridiplantae; phylum Streptophyta; class Magnoliopsida; order Poales; family Poaceae; genus Bonia; species Bonia amplexicaulis. The sequence goes on from CM070766.1 coordinate 9,879,975, forward strand.
CAATGAGAAAAGAGAAATCAAAGAGACCGAATCCAAGTACAAAGTAGTTGACGAGAGGCCGGTTTGACCCTATGTAAAAGCAGAGCCACCTCCATCCCAAGTTTTGCTTTCTAGTCATCTAGGCTATGATGCTATTGCTGGAATATGTGTCCATTTCAAATTTTCCAAATGTGCTAGGCAGCCATAATGAACTTTTCTACGAAGATCTATCCTGTATAAATTGTTTTCGTGTTGAGCACCATTATTGGCATATCCATATCCATGGCCCAGTGAATCCCAATTACATTCCACCATTGCAAGGTAAAGGGGCACTCAAAGAAGAGGTGGCAATGGGTCTCGACCCTCTGGAGGTCATAGAGCACACAAAAAGTGTCTCCATTAGTGTTGAAGTTATTCCTCCTTAACATATCCTTTATGTTGGGCCTATATATCATTAGGAGCCAAGCAAAAACCTTGAGCTTCATCATACATCTGCTCTTCCATACAAGAGAGAAAACCGAAGAAGTGCTCAATTGGCTAAACTGGCAAGCGTACCATTTTTGGGAGGAGTACATAAAGTTTCCCCAGATGCAAGTCCACTGGTCTGATGTATTTTGTCTGATCATAACTGCATTTGTGAAATTCAGCTATTGTGCGTATTCTTGGTAAGCTTCCTCTGATAGTGGCAACTGATAAAGGCCATGTGGCTCCATTGAGTGCATATAATTTTTGACTGAGATGTCCTGATTAAGGGTATACGAGTATAATCTTGGGTATTTTATGCAGAGAAGGTGCCCATCCCAGCAGTCTTTCCAGAACAGAATATCTTGTCCGTCCCCCAGCTTCCCCATTGCAATGCCACGAAACTACATGATGCTTTTCATGACATGTTTCCACTAGAAGGAGCCACATGCAGTTGATGCATGAGGAACCAAATTTGTGTAGTATTTGCGCCAAATTAGATTAACCCATGGGGCATCACCTTTCCCATAGAACTTGTGCAGGTGCTTCACGAGTAGGCCCTTGTTGATAACTCGAAGGTTCAATACTCCCAATCCTCCTTTGTTCTTTGGCTTGTAAACTTTGTCCCATGAAGCCAGGGAGTTGAACGTGTTTGAGGATCAAAGGAGCCTCTCCAGAGGCAATGTCACTACGCTTTGTCAATATGATGTATCACCCTTATTAGCATTCTGAGCATGCACATGTGGTAGATCGGCTGTAGGGAAAGGACTGAATTGATGACCATAAGTCTTCCTCCGTAAGACATAAAACTTGTCATGCTAGCAAGACGCCTTTCAACCCTGTCCACCATGGGGAGGAAATCCTTTACTTTTAGTCTTGTTGTCCTAACGAGAAGTCCTCAATAGGTAAACAACATAGTTTTAATTTTGCATCCAAACATTCCTGCAAGATTGGCCACTTTGTCGAGCGGTACGTTAATAGGGATCATGATTGATTTGTGAAGGTTAACTTTAAGAATAGTGGAGACTGAGAAAGTGTGAAGTAGGCCTCTTAAGCAAAGAAGCTGTTTGGAGCAAGCCGAGAGAGTTATTAAGGTGTCATCTACATACTGAACCACTGAGAAGTCTTCATTTCCTAGAGGCGGGATCAGGTGCTTGAGAAGTTCTCTTCTAGCTGCCTCATTGATTATTGACTGCAAAAGGTCGGCCCCTAGTACAAACAAGAGCAGTGAGAGTAGATCACCTTGCCTTACTCCCCTTTTGCACCAGAAGGAATTTCCAGGTACCCCATTTGTAAGAACAGAAGAATGACTCGAGGAGAGAATGTAGGCTATCTAAGAGATCCATTTGTCAGGAAAGCCTTTTGCACTCATTACAGCCACAAAGCTACATGTTCAATTGTGTCAAGTGCCTTTTCATGTCTAGCTTGAGTACTAAGATTTCCCTTTTGCTCTATTGACATTGCTAGATATATTTGAAGACTCAAGCAAGGCAATCTTGTATTGTCCTTGTTTTTATGAATCCATACTGATCTATGTGTACTAGGCTAATGATAACTTTTTGAAGTCTATTTGCTAAAATCTTTGTAAGAATCTTTAAGACTGAGTTGAGTAGAGAAATCAGTCTAAAATCATTCAGTGTCTAAGGGCTCATCTTTTGGACTAGAGTAATGAATGAGCCATTAATGCTTGAGATGTTAACTACATTATTGAAGAAATCCTAACACATCAAATAAAAGTCATGTCTAATTATATTCCAGCACTTACGGATGAACAAGCCATTAAACCCATCTGGTCTTGGAGCTTTGTCCCATGGCAGCATATTGACTGTGTCATCCACTTCTTTTTTAGAACAATTTGCAGCCAGGTCTTGAAGATGCTCTAGAGCTGGTATTAGTTTGCTAAGAGCGAAGTGCATGGTGGGGTGAGTAATTGTTCCCATTCTTTGTTTGAAGGCATTCCATATAGCCACTACCGTGTCTTCATGGGAATATATTGTAGTTTCATCTTCTAGAGTTAAGGAGCGAACAGAGTTCCTTCTATGATGCTCAGTCGCCTGCGCCTGGAAGTACTTAGTATTTTCATCTCCTAGCTTTGCCCAATGGGTAGTGCAGTGCTTCTTCCAATACATGTGATGGTATTTCGGTAGCCTTGAGTAGTGATTCTTAATTATAATTCAGAAATTCCTTTCTTCTGCATATAAGCACCGCTGCCCTTCCAAGTTGTCCATGAAGAGGATTACCGTTCAACAATTCTGAATGAGAAGGGTTAGCTGAGAAATGGATTTGCATGTAGATCTATATACGTCTTCTTGGTGATCAGAGGGTAGTGCTCAATTGCTTCTAATAACTTATATGCCTTATAATAGAAAAAGATGATAGGTAGGTTTTTGTTTAGATCTAGCTAGCTAGGCTTAGAAAGATAATGGTACTTTGCTCAATTTCAGAATACGTAAGTACTCGATCCTAGTTTACTTCAATATATTCTTGCTTAATATTATTATTTCAAGCTAGCTACCTAATATAGATGTGTGTAATTAAGTAGCTAGTCTGATTTGCTATAGTAGTGCTAATAATCCAATTTGACACCCATTTGTTATATGTGTAGCGTAGGTGGATCGAAGCTGGATGTACATTGAGAATCATGTGAGTGAATAGTACATTAATAGCGTCTCTACTTTTAGAAGAACGGCCGAACTAGATATATTGAAGAAGGAGATGTGATATATGTACTGTCTATGCATTGATTGTGATAATCCAAAGATGTTTAGTAACTTAACGCAGATCAAAGCTCACTTGATTCGAAGGAGTTTTAGAAAAGGGTACAAATGTTGGACCAGTCACGGTGAAGAGAAGATTACACAAGAAGATAGTTATGACATCATCGAGAGAGACAACGATATGCCGGTTGTGGACTGTGCTTTCGATGAGGATAGGTCGCAGGATGACAAACTGGATCAGATGCTACGTGATGCAGAAGGAACTATAGTGAGAGAGAGTTTGGTAAATTAGAAGGCTTGATGGAGGGCTCAGAGAAACATTTGTTCTCGGGCTGCAAGCCGCAATACATAAGGTTTTCACCCATTCTAGAACTGCTAAAATTGAAGGCAAGCAGTGGTTGGTCCGATAAGAGTTTCACGACATTGTTAGGCCTCCTAGCAGACATGCTTCCAAAGGAAAATATGTTGCCGAATACCACCTACCAAGCTAAGAAGATTCTTTGTCCATTGGGAATGGAAGTAGAAAGAGTACATTCATGTCTGAATAATTGTATCCTCTACCGTAAAGAGTATGCTAGCTTACATGTTTGTCTGGTATGCAAAGCATCCAGATACACATGTAAAAATGACTCCGATGATGGGAAGGGTATCGAGTTGAAGCAAGGACTTCCTCTAAGGTGTTGTGGTGTTTTCCTGTAATTCCCCGTTTGAAGCGTTTATTTACATACCAAAAGGATGCAAGATTGGTGCGTTGGCACGGAGCAGCTTAAGAAAGACGAAATGATAAGACACACCGCTGATTCTACCTAGTGGAGGAACATTGATAGGATGTTTGTAGACTTCGGTGTGGAACCGAGGAATATAAGGTTTGGGTTGAGTATAGATGGAATGAATCCTTTTGCTAACATGAGCAACTGACATAACACCTGGCCCATGACTCTGTGCATGTACAACCTTCCTCCTTGGCTGTGTATGAAGCGGAAGTATATTTTTATGTCACTACTTATCCAAGGGCCGAAGCAACCTAGTAACGATATTGATGTGTACCTAGCAACATTGGTGGAAGATCTTGCGATATTGTGGAACGAAGGGTACATGTATGGGATGCGAACAAACGAGAGAACTTCACTTTGCGCACTATGTTGTTCTGCAACATTAATGATTTTCCTACCCTTGGTGGTTATGTCAGGGTTGAGTACAAAAGGAGCCAAAGCCTATCTGCACTTCTTAGATTGTACCGAGAGTGTGTGGTTGAACAATTTGCGCAAAACTGTGTACATGTGTCATCGTAGGTTCCTTCCAAAGTATCACCCATACCACAAGATGAAGAAAGAATTGACAGAAAAAAGAGGATAACTCAGTACCAAGGCCTTTTAGCGAGAAAAAAGTTTATGATATGGTCAAGGATATCGACGTTGTGCTTGGAAAGAGATGTAAATTGAGGACCTATCGAAAGAACATGTGGAAGAAGATGTCAATATTTTGGAACTTGCCTTATTGGGAGCATTTAGAAGTTCGCAATTGCATCGATTTCATGCACGTAGAGAAAAATGTATGTGACAATTTGATTGGTCTCTTACTGAATATTCCTAACAAAACAAAAGATGGTGTCAATGCAAGGCGTGACGTGGTCGCTATGAACATCAGGATTGAGTTAGCACCGATAGAGACCAATAAAGGCTGGACGTACCTTCCCCCAGCTTGATACACTCTAAGTCCGAAAGAACTCAATTGTGCTAGTGCTTGCATGGTGTGAAAGTTCCATCCGGTCACTCCACCAGCATGAAGAAACTTGTTTCTATAGAACATTTGAAATTAATTGGCATGAAGTCTCATGACTATCATGTGCTAATGACATAAATGCTACCTGTCGTAATTAGAAGTATTTTGCCGAACAAGATTCGAGTGACAATCATAAGGCTAAGTTATTTATTTAACGCAATTGCTCAGAAGGTATCGATCCTGATGGACTAGATGCTCTATAGACCGAGGTGGTGACGACTCTATATCATCTAGAGATGTATTTCCCTCCGTCATTTTTTGATATCATGGTCCATCTTATTGTCCACCTTGTGAAAGAGATAAAGATATGCGGCCCGGTGTTTCTATGTAATATGTACCCATTCGAGAGGTAAATAGGAATTCTCAAGTCCTATGTACGCAATCGATTTCGACCGGACGGTAGCATCATCGAAAGTTATACAACCGAAGATGTCATTGAATTTTGCATCGGTTACATGGCTTAGGTCGATCCGATAGGTGTACCTCTATCTCATCACGAGGGAAGGCTAGGGGGTATCGGGACTATCAGAAGGAAAGAAATAACTCCGGATCGAGATACGTATGCTCAAGCCCTTTTCACGGTTTTGAAACACATGACTGAAGTGACCCCATATATTGAAGAGCACAAGGACATGCTACGCGAAGAGAATGTGGGCCAGTCAGAGCTTTGGATCACGAGACAACACAACCATCAGTTCAATAAATGGTTAAAGGTGCGATTGACTAGGAGGTCATCAAGTGAAACACTACAATGGTTGGCAAAAGGGCTAAAATTTACAATTATGACATGACAAGGATACGATATTAATGGCTACATATTTTATACAACAGATCAGGATAGAAAGAGCACAGTGCACAACTCAGGTGTCCGCATTGATGCCTTTAATGTGCACGTTAGTACCGCTGGCCCAAGCTCGTACTACAGGCTTGTAGAGGAGATTTGTGAGCTTGACTACGTAATTTTTAAGATTCCACTATTTCGGTGTCGTTGGGTCCAACTCCCACAGGGTGTAATGGTCGACAAGTACGACGTCACTATCGTGGACCTCGAATGTGTTGGATACAAAGACGAACCATTCGTAACCGTGAGGCAAATTGTTCAAGTATTTTATGTAACCGACCCGACAAATAAGAAGCGCCACGTAGTTCTTCATGGAAAAAGAAGGATTGTGGGAGTTGAGAATATCATGGATGAGGAAGATCACAATCAATTTGATGAGTTGCCTCTATTCGGAGACGACATCAGGCTCAAGGAAGAACAAGGCGATGAAGCAAGCTATATGCGTGTCGATCATCGTGAAGGGTTTTATTTAAAGGGTAATAGCCAAGTGTAATCAATTATCATCGTGGAGGGATTTATTTAAAAGGAAATAGCCAAGTGTAATCAATTATAATTAGGAAACTCAGCATGTAACTCTGGACCATTACGACGCCGCCTCTCCCTCCCGACGCCGCCTCTACCTCCCGACGCCGGCCGCCTCTCCTTCCTACAGTATGAAACCCTAATCCCACAATGGGTTCGAATATTAGCTCAATGATGATATTGGTCTAATACTGCATGATATATAGTACTTTATGATATATGCGTCACTTGTTAGCTACAAGATCTAATCTCAATAGTTGGCTAATTTGTTTTGTGATCTTTAGTACTTCATGATATATGCTTCACTTGTTAGCTACAAGATCTAATCTCAATAGTTGGCTAATTTGCTTTATGATCTTTAGGACTTCATGATATATGCTTCACTTGTTAGCTACAAGATCTAATACTAAAATTGTTACTATTATTGTCATTTGTCAATCTTGTGGTGTCAAGGTTGAGCTCTAAATTGTTAGTATTACTGTCATTTGTCAATCTTGTGGTCTGTCTTAATAGGTGGCTAATTTGTTTTGTGATCTTCAATAGTTGGCTAATTTGTTTTATGATCTTTAGTACTTCATGATATATGCTTCACTTGTTAGCTACAAGATCTAATACTAAAATTGTTACTATTACTATCATTTGTCAATCTTGTGGTCTCAAGCTTGAGCTCTAAATTGTTATTATTACTGTCATTTGTCAATCTTGTGGTCTGTCTCAATAGTTGGCTAATTTATTTTGTGATCTTTAGTAGTTGGCTAATTTGTTTTATGACCATATTTGTTGCCAAGCCCATGAAGAATAAGAAACTTATATTTAACACCCCAGCCAAGCAATGGCCTGAAATGCTACCATCTTCTAGCTAATAATAAATTTTCTAATAACTATTCCATAATAACTCGACAAAGTTTTATCAATTTATTCATTAATAGCAACTCTAGATGAACAGAAATAGTTCTTGTAATACCCCGGAAATTGTTTAATTAATTGTTTAATTAATAGAGAGAGGGACTTTTGTGAAATAATTAAATTTATAAGAGTTTTGAGGGTTTTATGAAAATTTAAGACAACTCGGCCTAGGCCTTGGCCTGTGGGTTTTTCTTGGCCCAAGAGGGAAGGGGAGGCCACCTCTTAAAACCCTAGGCAGCCCCCCACCCCCTGCGCCTCCACCCCAGCAGCCGCCGCCCCGTGCTGCCCCGACGTCTTCTTCCCGGCGCCGTCGTCGTCTTCATCGTCGTCGTCTCCTCCCCGTGCGCCGCCGCCGACGCTCGCCGCCGTACCGCGTGGATCCGGAGGAAAGAGAGGAGGAGATCGTGGGCGTGTTCGTCGCTGTGTTCGTCGTGTTCGCCGACGTGTTCGCCGTCGTGTCGTCAAGGGTAATCCCGGTAGTCTCTAGATTGGTTTTAATCAAGTTAGATTCGTCGGTTTTCGGGCTGCCGGGACGGTAGTTGTTTCTCGGCGGTTTTGATCTAGTTTCATCGGGATTCAGGTCTGGACCCGTTCTAGAAAGTTGTAGAGGGTTTAATTATCTTTCCAGGGATTACAAGAACACGTGATTCGGATTTGTGTACCGAAAGTTATGAATTTTCTAGTATTACTGTTCTGCAGATCGAGGTAGTTCTGGACAGAGTTTAGTAGATCGGTTTGTGCGACGGAAATAGTTGCGATTCAGGAGTCCTTAAAATTGAGAAAGTTGTAGATAAGTTTCTTAGCTTTCAATAGAGGTAAAGAAGTCCAGATTCCGAATTTCTGGGCGAAAGTTATGCCTGTTTTAGTGCGCTGTCCGAGAGTCCGACGTGAATTTGGATGCTTTAGAAAAGGGTTTGGATCGGCTAGTTAATGGCGAATCGAGAGTCTCCCCAACTAAGTTTTTGTAGATAATTTAATTATCTTTCCAGAGAGTCCAAGAACGCTTAATTTGGAGTTATCATATATGCATTCACATATATGCATCATATTGAGAATTGTTGAAGTCTTGATCATGCGGTGATTAAGCATCGAGGTCCCCACACTTGCGGAGTGTGGGCAATTGGTCCCTGCACCGAGGGTAGGCATGGTGTGCATTGACGGATGCACACCCGCGACACGGTAAAATGCGAAAGAGATGAGAAAGAGGAGCTTTTGATCATAATGCATAGCATGAAATTCATATGTAAAATGTTTAACTTGAGAGTTAATGTTCATGCTTGCATTTATTACAGTTATACTTGCTGAGTCATTGGACTCACTCTTGCTGTTGTTTTGTTGTTGTTGTTTGTTTATTTTAGGTACCTTCACGAGGTCAGCATGCATGGGAATAAAGAGGGATTAGTATTGTTGCACTTGCACGAAATATTCACCATGGAGAAGATAGAGAACTCTAATTATTATTTGTTGATTAGTTCAAGTGGTATTTGATTATGACCTTGATTAAGATGTAATAATGGATTAGAACTTCTTCATATTGCTTCCGTGCTTTACTTAAGTTTTATAGATGTTTCTGCTTAGTAGCCAAATTACTTTGCTTGCGGTTATTCATACCTTTTGATAATATTGTTAGAACTTCATTTTTATCAATAAACAAAGGAGGCTCTGCCGAAATTTTATAGAATGCCTTAGCATAGTTTTATTATGTTGTTAGTTTGGTAGCATTTCGTGCCATTGTTTGGCTGGGGTGTTACAGTTGGTATCAGAGCGGGCTTTAGGTCCGTGGTAATTAAACTATTAAATTGACACACCGGTGCATGAGGATGGGATGGGTCAAGCATTGCATTTATGCTTTTGACATGTTATATTGATGATTTACATTATGAGATAATCTTGTATGCTTATTGATAATCTTGTATGATTATGATTTGCTCCTATGATCATTATGACCGAGAATAGTCAATGATATGATGTAGATATTGTGATGTGCTACCTTGGTATTGCCGATTATATCATTGTTTGTAGTATGAGGATTAGCAATGTAGCTACCTCGTGTAACTTAATTGCGGTGTTGGGTGAATTTATTAGAAAAGTTGTTATTATCCTTGTTGATTTCGCCAATTCTTGGCGATTGGAGTTAATGAATTTCTTTTGAGATTGTGGTTCTTGCAGTTGAGGGTATGCAATTGGTCTCACCGCTCCTTGAAGCGCTTATTGTTTCTTTCCGGACTCACCGAGATACTTTGCTACCGTGCTTTTTGTTGATTTGTAAGGTTAGTTCCTTCGTGGAGTTTGTCTTGTTGCGAATCATGGCTCATTGTTCGCTTGGTGTTTTCTTTTATTAATGCGAATTTTGAGTTGCAAAACTCATTGTTATGTGAAAGCTTTGGATCTATGTTTTCTTTACCTCGGCGTTGAAGTTTATTGTTCCTTTTCCTTTTGAAAGAGAGTGTTAAAATCCTTTATGTTGTTTTGCTATGCTTAAGTGGAAGGTGGTAGTCGATAAACTAATTCATAAGGTTGAATTATCGGTTGATATGTTAGCATAGTGTATAATTAAATTTTTACTAGTATCCTTGGAAGTGTAGTTGTTTAATTTGATATTGCCCGTAATAGTTTTTAGAAGAACTATGATTAAGAATTTGTTTACTCATGATAGTAACTCATGGAGTTATTGAGGAGTGTGTAATAAGAACCGAATGATTATTATGATTGTTAAAATGTCTATCATGATTGGATAAATTGAATTATCTGTGTCTTTAGTAATTAATCCGACCGCTTGGAATGATTAAGTAAGGAGGTGTTAGAATATTACCTTGGTAATATTGACCCTTAATATGTCTTTTATTTAGATGCTTTATGAGCATGCACAATTGCTAGTTTCATCTATCTTTTACCATGCTAGATTGTTGAAATACGATAAAGGAATATATGAAGGTTGATGCATTGACTTGTAGAAACTTGTCTTACGAGTGGTATCATTGAAGTTTAAAGTCATTTCCATTCTAATTTCTGAATGTAAGGTAGGATACAAAATCTATGCTCATGAATGTCTTATAATTGTAAAATGGAGTTAGGATCATGAATGTTGTTATGACCGAATAATAATCAATTATTGCCAATAGTGAATAGAGTACAATCAATTGGTGCTAAGTTAGAGTTGAGCACCAATAAAGAATGGAATATATGAAATCTAGTAAGAAATTTATACTAGCATGATTTCGAGATTATCTTGTTCTAGTATCATCTTGTTTAAGAGCTTTGTTCTATTTATGTGGCTTATGCACTAGGTTCTCCTAGATCAAGTAGTTGCAACCTTACTTAGATATTAGAAACATGATGCAATGATTTCTTATGTTTCTTTTGGAAAAGTTTATGAAGGAGTTGAGGATATGATGATGCTTGTTAAGAATGTATTATTCGATGTTAGTATGTTGGTCCATTTGTGGTTATGATGGTAATGTTGAAGGTTCATTAAATAGAAGAATTTGAATAAATTCCTTGGTACTATTTAAATCAAAAGTTTTGATAGTGTGTATGCGATCTTTGATCTCATGATTTATGTGGTAGCTGAAATTGTTTTAAGCAAAGTGTCGTGTTGAGGATTTTAATTAGTTCTTAAAGAATTAATGTGTTGTGGTCTTCAACTCTTCTTTTGTTGGAATTGTTAAGGTGATACCGTATTCAAAGAAGGTTGTTCTCTTTGTTAAAAGGAAAAGTTTGATAAAAGTTTTGAAGGTTGAAGTCAAGTTGTGCAATCTTTGTGAAGTGTGTTTGACTTCTTATTTTCGCCGCTTAAGAGTTTCGAGCTCAAATGACAATCTCGTATTCGTATTGGTTGAGATTTGATGTTTTCGCCTCGAGGAGGCATGCGCCTTCACCGTGGTCTTATCCTTTGTTGTCCAAGATCTTTGTTTTCTTGGTTTTGTGTTTATTGCGATGGACATTGTGCTGAAATTTTCTTCTTTGCTTCTCCAAGAAAGGGTACGCAGCTTGGGTTGCAAAGACCTTTAAGATGTGTATGGCAACCGGTTGGTGTGGTTTTGTGATTAGTCCGGTGAGATTGTGGGTATCAAGATACTTGAGATTCTTGGAGTGATAAATTGTTCGTTGAATAATTCTCGATGAGGATTTGATTTAAAGAAGATGTTGTCCTTGGGGCTAAATAGTTTTATTGTTGCAACTAGAAGAACCTAGCGTGGTTCATGAGTGTTACGTTCATTTTGTCGAACGTTGGAATTATTGAAAGTATGGGAATCTTGATCAATTTTATTGGAGCATCATGATGGGGTACTTTGCAAGGATTATTAGAATGATTATGATGGTGTAGTTAATGAGTTTATAATTGTGAAGAAGCCCAACCGTTGTGGGAATTATTGGGATAGTAAGGATTGTTGAATTTTGCCATGTATAACTTAGCTCGTTGAGTAACCCTCTAGGAGTTAGAATCTTTCTACAGATAATCAAGTTGAGAATATGTTTCATATGGTTGTTAATGATTGAGTATGGTTGATTGTGGAAATTTTAGTCACCGAATTTAAGAGTCTTTGTATTAAATATATCAAGTATATGTATAGAAGCCTTAGAGATGGGAAATTTTGGTTGGTGATCTATGCTAGAACCTTGGAGGCTAATGTTGTTGCGTGAGAATAGTGGAAGGAGTGGATTCCGAATATTATGATGTTCCTTGATAGTATCCTTTGGATGTAGTAAATGGGTATGTGAGCCGAGAAATTCATGTTGATTGTCCTTAAGATTTGTGGTGAAGTGTTGGTGGGTGAAAAATAACGATGAGGTGCATTGGAAATTATTCGTTAAAGTAACATGTGGGAAGAGGAGTTGACTACAGATGTTATTATGAGAATAGTAGAGTCCCTCTACAAAAGTGTGTTGGATGCACTCGGTTTGAACATAGAGTTGATGTTGCCAATTTAAGAGAATTGAGCTAGTATGGTATGGGATAATTTGGAACCTCGTGATTCAAGAGGAAGTTTAATAAAAAAATCGGTAGTAAAATGCTCCCGATTCTTGTTTGAGCTACGTGATGAGAGAAAAGTTTTTGTGGTTTGAGTTGACTTTTGTTGGCTTGTGTGGTTTTTCCGGTTTAGGAAAAAAAATGGACGGGTTTGACATTTGAGTGATTCCCTTTGACGTATGTGTTGTTTGTTTGCAAACCACCTACTTGGAAGGTGGAGAGGTTCTTATGTTGAATCCTCGATTTTCTTTATGATTTGACCCTTTGGTGGGGAGTGGGTGATGCGTGATTGCAATAAGAATCCCTTATTTTCAGTTGTATTCTGTGTGAAAGAGTGGGTTTACCTTGACCCCTGTGGTGTGCCCGTGTTTAAGGGGGTGCTCATTGCTAAGGTAAAGAGATCGATTGAGAATGGAAACATGAGATATATGTGCTGTGCAGATTGTGTGGGTTGGTACTAAAGGGAATGATAACCCGATGTGTATTTAATCGCTTTTGTTAATTGCGAAGTTTTAGGGGTTTGTGTATCACTAGGACTACCTTGGGTTCTAGTGTGGGATACACAGCGCTTTGTATGACTCGGTATCGAGGGAGAACTTGAAAGATCTGGAGCGTGGGCTTCATTAAAACCGTTGACCAACGAGTAAGACCAGCCACCATTCAAGAATTAAAGCTACACAATTCAAGTGTTGTAGGGCGTAAGTTCAACGAGTGGCCTTGGTGAGTCGAATCATTGGTCGCCCGAGCGGTGAAAAGTTATGCGATGTAAGGAGCAAGGATCGGAGGTTGGCAAACCACTTGGATCTTCAAGAACCTATGTGCGAGGTGCAAGCAATTAGAAAAAAAAATATTTAGTATGTCAAAGCGCTTTGGTCGCAGCAGACCGAGAGAGAAGCAACTTGGGAGTTGGAGTCTCGCATGCGCGAGCAGTACCCGGCGTTGTTCACGTCGGGTGCTAGTTAATTGCTAGTTGGTTGTTTTTGTTTTCTGTTGAGGTTGCAGTTAGAATTGGGTCGAATTCTGCTTAAGGGGTAGAATGTAATACCCAGAAATTGTTTAATTAATAGAGAGAGAGACTTTGTGAAATAATTAAATTTATAAGAGTTTTGAGGGTTTTATGAAAATTTAAGACAACCCGGCCTAGGCCTTGGCCGGTGGGTTTTTCTTGGCTCAAGAGGGAGGAGGCCACCTCTTAAAACCCTAGGCAGCCCCCACCCCTGCGCCTCCACCCCTGCGCCTCCACCCAGCACCGCCGCCTGCGTGCTGCCCCGACGCCTTCTTCCCGGCGCGCCGCCGTCGTCTTCATCGTCGTCGTCTCCTCCCGGTCGCCGCCGCCGACGCTCGTCGCTGCACGCGTGGATCCGGAGGAAAGAGAGGAGGAGATCGCGGGCGTGTTCGTCGCTGTGTTCGTCGTGTTCGCCGACGTGTTCGCCGTCGTGTCGTCAAGGGTAATCCCGGTAGTCTCTAGAGTGGTTTTAATCAAGTTAGATTCGTCGGTTTTCGGGCTCTTTGGGACGGTAGTTGTTTCTCGGCGGTGATCTAGTTTCGTCGGGATTCAGGTCTGGACCCTTCTAGAAAGTTGTAGAGGGTTTAATTATCTTTCCAGGGATTACAAGAACACGTGATTCGGATTTGTGTAGCGAAAGTTATGAATTTTCTAGTGTTACTGTTCTGCAGATCGGGGTAGTTCTGGATAGAGTTTAGTAGATCGGTTTGTGCGACGGAAATAGTTGCGATTCAGGAGTCCTTAAAATTGAGAAAGTTGTAGATAAGTTTCTTATCTTTCAATAGAGGTAAAGAAGTCCGATTCAATTTCTGGGCGAAAGTTATGCCTGTTTTAGTGCGCTGTCCAGAGAGTCCGACGTGAATTTGGATGCTTTAGAAAAGGGTTTGGATCGGCTAGTTAATAGCAGAATCAGAGAGTCTCCCCAACTAAGTTTTGTAGATAATTTAATTATCTTTCCAGAGAGTCCAAGAACGCTTAATTGGAGTTACGTATGAAAGTTATGATTTTGGAATTCGGTTGTCGTGGTTGGGCGATTTGGCGAGGGAGTTGGGGATTTAATTGAGATAAATTGTTGGGTTAATTGGGGTTGCTGTTATTTTATATCTAGAAACCCGCTACTGTCATGTTGGTAATTATTAATTAAATATTCAGGAGGAGAGCGGATTCGGGGTTGTGCCTTCTCGTGTTCTTCATTTTCTCGCGGTTGAGGCAAGTATATTTGTGATGTGAAAATCGTGTGTTTATGGATTTGTTGAATTGTTTGGATGATGGTTGAATCATGACTGTTTAAATTGTGAGTATGAGTAAGTGATGAATTGAGAATGCTATTTATGTTCTTTACATTATGGCATTTATGAGATTGGTTGATGCGTAGTATGGTGAATGCTCGTTATCTTTTGATACATTCACATATATGCATCATATTGAGAATTGTTGAAGTCTTGATCATGCGGTGATCAAGATCGAGGTCCCCACACTTGCGGAGTGTGGGCATTGGTCCCTGCACCGAGGGTAGGGCATGGTGTGCATTGACGGATGCACACCGCATTACCGTAAAATGCGAAAGAGATGAGAAAGAGGAGCTTTTGATCATAATGCATAGCATGAAATTCATATGTAAAATGTTTAACTTGAGAGTTAATGTTCATGCTTGCATTTGTTACTGATTATACTTGCCGAGTCATTGGACTCACTCTTCTCGTTGTTTTGTTGTTGTTGTTTGTTTATTTTAGGTACCTTCACGAGGTCAAGATGCATGGGAATAAAGAGGATTAGTATTGTTGCACTTGCACGAAATATTCACCATGGAGAAGATAGAGAACTCTAATTATTATTTGTTGATTAGTTCAAGTGGTATTTGATTATGACCTTGATTAAGATGTAATAATGGATTAGAACTTCTTCATATTGCTTCCGTGCTTTACTTAAGTTTTATAGATGTTTCGCTTAGTAGCCAAATTACTTTGCTTATGTTATTCATACCTTTTGATAATATTGTTAGAACTTCATTTTTATCAATAAACAAAGGAGGCTCTACCGAAATTTTATAGAATGCCTTAGCATAGTTTTATTATGTTGTTAGTTTGGTAGCATTTCAGGCCATTGTTTGGCTGGGGTGTTACAGTTCTAAATCCAAATTAATGAACGGAAGCGATAACAAATAGTTCTAACCATTATTACATTTAACCCGACGAAGGATAAAAGAACCAATTAAGCTAACCAACAAAATGATTATAATAAATATCTTTATTTCGGTTGAATGAAAAGTGCACGTGCAATCGGACTAGCCCTTTCACGATCCCATGTATGCCGATCACATATTGGTACCTAAAATAAACAAACAACAACAAGGGTGAGTCCAACGACTCGGAAGTATAACTGTAATTAAAGCAAGCATGATCATTAACTGGCAAGTTAA
The DNA here is from genome assembly GCA_036346245.1 of Bonia amplexicaulis. NCBI lineage: Eukaryota > Viridiplantae > Streptophyta > Magnoliopsida > Poales > Poaceae > Bonia > Bonia amplexicaulis. The sequence goes on from CM070766.1 coordinate 9,895,581, forward strand.
ACATATGACATATGAATTTCATGCTATGCAATATGATCAAAAGTTCCTTTTCTCATCTCTTCGCATTTTACCGTAACGCGAGTGTGCATCCGTCAATGCACACTCATGCCTGCACTCGTGCATGGGGACCAATTGCCCACACTCCACAAGTATGGGGACCTCGACACTTGATCACCACATGACCAAGACTTCAATACTCAACATGATGCATATATGTGAATGTATCAACAAGATAAACAAGCATTCAACATACTATGCATCAATTTAATCTCATAAATGTCATAATGTAAATGTAACATAAATAGCATTATCAACTCTTAACTTTACTAAAATTCACAAGTAAAGTATTCATAGCTCAATCATCACTCACAACATGCAATAACATCAAATCACACGATAATCCGTATCAAGGTTATACTTGCCTCAACCGCGAGAAAACGAAGAACGAGCGTAAGGCGAAACCCCTAATCCGCCTCCTCCTGAATAATTAATTAATAATTACTAACATAACGAACGGGTTTCGATACAAAATATCAGCAACCCCAATTACCCCAACAATTTATGTCAATTAAATCCCCAACCCCTCGCCAACTCGCCCATCCACGACATCCGACTTCAAAATTCATAACTTCCAAGACGTAAATCCAATTAAGTGTTCTCGACTTTCTGAAAGATAATTAAATTATCTAAATAAACTTAGTTGGGGAGCCTTCCAGATTCTCGCGGTTTTCTACCGATCCAAACCCTTTTCTAAAACATCAATAATCACGACGGACTCTCCGGACAGCGATTAAAACGATCATAACTTCCACCCGAAACTCGAATCCAGACTTCTTTACCTCTCGAAAGCTAAGAAACTTATCTACAACTTTCCCAATTTGAAAGACTCTGGTTGCCACAATTCCGTCGCCCAAACCGATGTACACAAAAGTGTCCGAACTACCCGATCCGCAGAACACCGCACTAGAAAATTCATAACTTTCTACACATATCCAATAACGCGCTCTAGTACTCCCGGAAAGCTAATCACGTCCGCTACAATATTCTAGAAGGGGTCCAGACCGAATCCCGACGGATCTACCCCAAAACTGTCGACTAACAATTTCGTCCCGGTCAGTCGTAAAACCGACGAATCTAACTCGATTAAAAACTCATCTAGGGGACTAACAAGGATTACCTTGATGACACGACGAAGAACACGTCGATGAACATGACAAACATGCCCGCGATCTCCTCCTCTCCTTCCTCCGGATCCACGCGGTGCGGCGACGGACGAAGACGACGGCCAGCAGCGTGGCACTAAGATAGCGGTGGCGGCCACGGCAGCTTGCCACGGCGGCGGCAGCAGGCAGCCCGGCGGCGGCGGGGAGGCGGGCAGGTGGCTGGCGTGGCAGCTCGCAGCGGGCGCGGCAGGTTCCGACAGCAAAGGCGGCAGGCAGCAAAGGCGCCGGCGACTAGTCGCGGGCGCGCGGTGGCACTAGGGCGGGCTGCATGGGGGAGGGGTGAGGGCTAGGTTAAGAGGTGGCCTCCCCTCTTGGGCCAAGGGCTCCCTCTTGGGCCAAGGCCTAGGCCCAGGTTGTCTCGCATTTTCAGAAAACCCCTTAAGACAAGCATTAAATTAAACTTTCTCCCCATGTCCTCCGCTTTAATTTAATTAAGTAATTTAATAAACATTCTGGGGCATTACATTATACTTGCTGAAAAGTTTATTCTAAGGCCCATGCAATGCTAAGGTGCCAGTCCAAGAAAACTTGTGGTCACACCACTGTGGCTGAAACAATGTAACGGTTGTGCAAGAGAAGGCCCAACTGCATGGAGAGGAAAGGCCCAAGAATAGGGAGGAAAGCCCAACCACATGGGGAGGATTAGCCCATGTGTGCAAGAGGGAGCTCACACACCAGCCAACCATCCGTGACTTGCCCATGAAGGAAGAGCTTCGGTTTTCAAGAGTTTCTCCTAAGCACTGGCCGGTTTTCAAGAGAAACTCCTAAAAACTGGGCACATCAATCTAAAGCTGATCCGTGGGACTGTGTGCCAATATCACGACCAAAACCAACTCCTTTCAGTCATGTATCTCCATTTTACTATATGAGTCCTAATTTGACTTTTGAAAAGAGTCCGAACTAGTTTAGGGTTTAATCTAGGAGTCCTATTTGGTTTCTCTTGGCCAAATAGAATCTATTTTGGTGTTTGTTCTAGTCGAACAAATTAGAGTTGGCCTTAGGCATTACTATGTGTGTGAGATTGTAGGGGAGGTGCCCTTAAATACCCCAGCACCCCCCTTGTATTGGGGACCACTTTTGAATAAAGAAACAACATATTGCTCTTGTTCTTCCATGTACCGACCAAATTTACTTGAGGGGAATTGGGAGTATTGAATCGAGATCATTCAACCTTTTCGTTGGAAATTAGGAGCACGATTGATCTTCACTTTAATGGTCGGTGAGATCAGTGCATGTGTTCTTGCGAATTATAGAGTGCTAATCCTTGCATGGGCAATGGAAGATCACTACAATTCAGCGAGACTATACATGAATATCTTGATTCTACGTTGAGAAGATCGAATGACCCATATTAGTCTTGTAAATTGAGGACTTTTTATCTACCATTATTCTTTTACCATGAAAGATTGAGCTACCCTATGGTGATCGATCTCACCATAAGGTTCAATCCGCATCAATGTTTAAATTTAAGAAAAGGTTAATGTTATTGGAGCATGCATTCCTCTATTGAATGACATATTACAACTACTCATCTATTATTTAAGCATTAAAGTAGAGCTATATGGTAGAAATATTGTAATAACTACACCTTTGGTCTCCGTAATGGAGGACAACATTTCCCGAAAATGAGGACCTATATTGTGGGATGGAGAGAGTAGTAAAAATTATTTCATAATATTAATGATACGAAAGTATTTTTGATGATAGTTGTAACATTTGTATGTGATAAATCCAATGACTTTTGTGCGTATTAGCAATCAAAGATTTGAAAGGTTGACTGTACGTATTCCAAAATGATAACTAAAAAAATAATAGAGAATCAATTTTTTATCTGAGCCAATCACTTTTTTTGAGTGTGTATAATGAGGATGCGTACCACTACTAATGGCACACACGCACATAGAAGCGTGCATATGCACTACACACTAGAAATATTGAGGAGATTCTAAGGCTTCAAGAAGTGTGGACATGTGCTTTACCATTGAATATATATGTGTGCATATTCTAATTAAATAAAATACACTACAATAACCGTAGCAATCTAAGTAGGGCCCATTTGTAAGAGAGATGAAAGGGAAGGATAAGGCCGTCTGCACCAAACACCCGTGAGAAGGGGATCTAGACTGATTCCCTCATCTTCTTGTGATGGACTTGGTCCGACATTGTGGGATCTAGTCTAATATTTTAAAATTAGACGGTTGAGATCGGACTGAGAAGGTGAATATATTTCTAAAGATTTCTCCTAATTTTGTGAAGAAGGTGGAATAATTCACGAAGTTACTCCACCATATTCTCCCCAATCAAATGGAGTAACCGAATGTAAGAACCAGACTCTTTGTGACTTGGTGAATATCATGTTACAGAGTTCAGGTATGTCGGACTCATGGTGGGGCGAGGTAGTTCTCACGGCTAATTATGTCCTGAATAGGGTGCCTCTCCACAATAGCAGAGAAACACCTTATGAAGGATGGAAGGGGAGAAAATCGAATATGTCCTTTCTTCGTACTTAGGACTGTCTTGCAAAAGTGTATGCGTCTTTGCCAAAGAAAAGAAAACTTGGTCCCATGACTGTTGATTGTATCTTTCTAGCATACAGATTTTCTAGTGGTCAAATCCAAAGTTAGCGATATCGCTAATAATGTCCTTATGGAATCTCGTGGTGTGACTTTCTTTGAGAATGTGTTTCCTGTAAAAGCAAATGAAGTCATTGTTCCTGGTGGTTCTTGTGAACACTCTATTCCCCCTAGTGTGGATGACACAACTTTTGAATTGGAGTTAAGGAGAGTACCTGACAGAGGACTAAAAAGTCTTTAGGCGATGACTTTGTCACCTACCTCGTGGATGATGAACCACATACCCTTTCAGAGGCATACACGTCCCCAGATGCTGAGTACCGAAAGGATGTAGTCCGTAGTGAGATGAATTCCATCATAGCTACTAGAACATGGGAGATTACTGATCTTCCAAATGGATATAAGCCCGTGGACTGCAAATGGATCTTCAAAAGAAAGCGAAGACCCGATGGTACTATTGAAAAGTACAAGGCCCAACTAGTTGCTAAGGGTTTTACACAAAAAGAGGGTGAAGACTATTTTGACACATACTCACCTATGGCTCGATTGCTCACAATCCGAGTGCTTTTGTCACTAGCTATTGCATGTAAATTCCATGTACATCAAATGGATATTAAGACTGTTTTTCTAAATTGAGAGTTGGATGAGGATATGTACATGCAATAGCCTGATGGTTTTGTGGCTAAAGGGCAAGAGAGAAAAGTATGTCACTTGGTTAAATCTCTGTACGGTCTAAAACAAGCTCCCAAGCAATGGCATAAGAAATTTGATAATACGTTGACATCAGTCGGTTTTTGTGTTAATGATGCCGATAAGTGCATATATTATCGATTTAATGGAAGTGAAGGTGTCATCCTCTGTCTTTTCATGGAGGACATACTATTGTTTGAGACCAACATGGATGTAATCAATAAACTAAGTTGTTCCTCTCCCAGAACTTTGATATGAAGGATCTAGGTGAAGCTGATGTTATTTTGAACATCAAGCTAATAAAGAGTGAGAATAGGATTACTTTAATAAAATCTCATTTTGTGGATAAGATCCTCAATCGCTTTGGATTCATGGATGCTAAGCATGTAGCCACACCCTATGATCTAAATGTTAAGATACATAAAAACACTAGACATGAAAAAGACTAGCTTAAATACTCTCAAATAATTGGGTCATTGATGTATTTAACTAGCGCAACGAGGCTTGACATCTCATATGCTATAAGCATATTGAGCTGATACACGGCCAATCCAGGAGATGATCATTGGATAACACTAGAAAGGGTATTTAGGTATCTAAAAGGAACCAAGAATTTGGGGATATATTATACTGGCCATCTGGCAGTCCTGGAAGGATTTAGTGACTCTAACTAGATCGGTGACTCGGATGATATGAAGGCTACGCGTGGTTATGTATTAACTCTAGCAAGTGGGGCTGTTGCATGGAAGTCTTCTAAACAACTATCCTTACACGGTCTACCATGAAGGCTGAGCTAGTAGCACTTGAATTAGCAGTAGTAGAGGTAGAATGGCTCAAAGAGCTTTTTTCTAACCTACCTAAGTGAGTATGATCGTGGGGTCACGATCAATAGAGAGTATGTGTATGCTTTCTTAAATACTCATGAAAAGATACAGGAACATGACCGTAACATTCCAACCCCTGAGATGCGGTTCAGCTGCCATGTATAGAGTATAGCATAAGTAAAAGCTCTCAAACCAAGACACTGGATGAAGGCGCAGTCCTCCATTATCTTTGCAGAGTCATAGCATTTGTTGCTAGGCATTGGGTTGAAACCCGTAAGGTACCTATGTTGAATAACTATATATAAAACTAAGCTATTTCAACCCTATTTGAGAAGTCACAAATTGATGTAAATTGGTGTGGATTGTTGGACAATTTGGGAATTTTTCCTCAATTCCGGAATAAAAGAAAAAAGAAAAAGAAAAGCAGAGTAGAGCCCATTTGTAAGAGAGATGAAACGGAAGGATAAGACCGTCTGCACCGAACACCCTTGAGAAGGGGATCTGGACTGATTCCCTTCTCTTCTTGTGATGGACTTGATCTGACATTGTGGGGCACCGCCTCCTTCTCCTCTAATCTTTGATCTCCTCATTCCTCTCTATTAATGAACCCATGGAAGAGCTAGGTAGGAAGAAGAAGAGAAAGAAACCAAAAGGACATACCCAGATTTGAGAGCAAGTGTGGTGATTTCTCTGATCTCCTGTACGGTTTGCTCCGGAGAACTCACTGGGGTCTCGGTGATTTCATGCCAGCGAGGCCCTGCTGATTCTCTGAGGTGTTAGCCTTGTTTGTTTCTGCCGTGGTTGAATTACCGTGGTCGTTTTGCTATGGTCGATTTGCTATGGTTGTTCTGCCATGGTCAATCAGCCGTGCTCGATCTGCCATGGTCGACTTGCCGTAGTCGATCTGCCGTGGTCAACCTGCAGTGGTTGATTAGCTGTGGTCGAGTTGCTTTATCCGATTGGAGATTGTGTTGGCTTTGTGTGGCAACACTTGTGATTGGTTTTCTGGGACATCGTCCTTGCGATGAGCCTTGCCCCGTTGGCCTTCTCAATGGCTTGGACTTCCACTGCACTGTGAGCTTTACTTTACATCCTTTAACTCTATTGTGCATTAATTAGCCGTGCTAGTACATTTGTTCATTATCTCTGAAATCGGTGATTGTTTGCTGGCACTGGGAGGACTATTGCATGATAGATTATGAGCTTTTGAGATTGCTCAATAAGGAAACTTGTCAAAGTTGAAATCACAGTGACTGTTTAGGAATATTCTGCTAGTTTGATTTCTCAGTTGCTAGTTGTATACTTTAGTTGACTGTAGTCTGTTGTTCTGTCAATTTCTAGTCTTATTCACCTGTTTAGTACTACTTACTGCTGTTCTTTGGTTATTGCCCGGGCGGTGAATGGTGCCTTCAAAAATTCGCCCCCAAAGTATCAATAATATCTTCTTCTCCGATAGTTATATAAGCTATGAAGAAATAAATTGGATGATTACTTGAAATGCCAAGATCCGATTTAATAAGCGAGTTAAGACAGGATTGACCAAAAAGGTAAAACAGAAATAAACTAGCTGTCAGTCCTTCTAAAGAAAGTTGTAAAAATCAGACACTGAACCGACAAGAGAGAGAGACTTCTGAAAGACCATTGCTTTTTAAAGCCAAAGAGCTGTTCGGCAAAAAGAGTATGAAACAACTGATTGAACTGCTGAACAGGGAAACTGAACATAGCTGCACCGAAAATGCACACCCAACAAAGAAAAAAAGTTGCAATGCAGCTAATAGTCGATAACTGAAGGTTTTAGTTCCTTTTTAGTGCAGCTACAGAAACTAACCTAAAGCACTCGAAAATAGTAGCAATTGATGTCGATTTGCGACTTAAAATAGCAGACCGAAAGCCCAAAATTCAGATCAGAAAGATTGCTGTAGCAAGGAACTTTGTTAACAAAACCGAGCTATACTTGAACTGAACTGAAACAAAGGATTAGCCGAAGAATCTGCAGAGAAGGAGTAGTAGCCGAAAGCCAAAACTAACATCAATTCTGCACAATTAAAAGAAAACATTGTCTTTGAGAGAGTCGGGAATTAGCAAACCGAAAGCTGAAGGCAAGTTAAACTGCAGGCAATGAACTCAAAAAGGAGAAAAGGATCGGCTGCAAAGAAAAACAATAAGAGGAGAAAAGCAGACAAGGGACAGTCTCAACCAAAAATAAATAGACAGAGCAACATTCGGCTGAAAGATTGAAACTCAGAACAAGAACCCGAAAGAACAAAATGAGGAGCAAAGAGACACCAAAATCTCAAAAGCTTGTGATTCTCATGTCTCTAGAAGATGAATCATTTGATTTCCGTAGAGAGACATATCAGGAGAGAAATCCACAAAGCTAGAATATCATTTTGAACAGATTAGTCCCAAACACAAAGTTTTTGTATCAAGCTTGAGCCAAGAGACCAAATGAGAGGAAAACCAATAGAAAAGCAAATACTTAGAATAATTCCAAAGGTATCTTGATACAAACAGAGCTGATTACAGCTGAGACACACATCGCTCACTGAGTCCCCGTACACGATTGAGAATCATATGGTATTACATCCTCAACAGAACATTCAAAGAAAACAAGAACTCAAAACAGCCAACCTTCTTTCCAACAACTCACGCAGGAGAAGAAAGGAAAGCACACACTTGTTCTGCCATCTCTACCTACTCTTCAACAGAAAAAGAAAAGGGTCCAAAGCAAGACCCCTTTTGGAAACCCTCACACACATTCTCAAGCACACATGAAGAGAAACAACCACGAAACTCTCTCCCAAAAACCATGAGGGGGTATGCAGCCCCCAACTCCTATTTATAACCCTTGGCTAATGGGTCTCCAACCCGTTACTCCCAAAGCTGTCAAATCATCATAATAATCATCCTAATCCTATTGACCAGGTTTGACCAAGTCCGACCGAGCCCGTTGCACCCCGCAACGACATGGTCCGAACCAACCAACTCAAACTCGACTTCCCTAAACCGATGTCAATTACTCATCATACACAACGGGATGACCTCCACATGGTCTCTCAATCTCCCCCTTGATGAGTATATTGACAAACCCAGAAAAAACACAAAGTTGAGTTTGAAATACAAGAAAGAAGTCACACATGGTCCAAAGGAAAGAAATGATGCTTGGATAATTCTCATGGCTCTAAATGCTTGGATTAATCAAATCAGCCATTTCATCCATCATAATGACTTTTTCTCCTTCTTGCATTCTTGATGCGTTTATTGCCAAAAGGGGGAGAATAGTGGTAGAAAAAAGTCACTTGGGAGCTTTGAGGAAAACTTGTTCTTTCTTTTGCTCCTTCTGTCAACATGGTCATTAGCTTTATTTTCTTCTTTGGACCATGTTGGACTCTTCAAACTCAACTTCATGCTTTTTCTGGGTTTGTCAATATACTCATCAAGGGGGAGATTGAGAGACCATGTGGAGGTCATCCCGTGTGTATGATGAGTAATTGACATCGGCTTAGGGAAGTCGAGTTTGAGTTGGTTGGTTCGGACCATGTCGTTGCGGGATGCAACGGGCTCGGTCAGACTTGGTCAAACCTGGTCAATGGGATTAGGATGCTTATTCTGATGATTTGACAGGTTTAAACTTAATATTGTGTCACTGATGCTAGTTATGCTTTCATGTTTCATGCGGTGCTATGTGATGGTTTGCTTGTCTGTGTGGTTGCAGGACTTCGGAGCTAGGTCATGGTGAGGCGTGGGAGGACCGGACTAGGCACGGGAGGTGTTGAGGTCCGCATACCGGAGACGCCGATGATGATCGAGGTCGCCGAGGTGGTTGCGAGCCGGAGACGAGGAACCGAGCTGAGCTACGGAGGTGGACACGACGGCAACGGCGAATGGATCGGGACTAGACTCGTGGAGGAGTCGAGGTTCGACGGTCGGATACCGCCTGCGATGGTGTGCGACGGAATAGACCGGACTAGACTCAGGAGGAGTCGGAGGTCCAGTCGGTCGGAGTCAGGTGCGGTCATGCGTGAACGACAAGGAGCGCGGAAGCTTCCGGAAGGTGCGGGAGGCGCGAATCGGTAATTCGCAAGGTCGCACAAGCGGAGACGGCTCCGTTAGGTTTAGCCGGCGAACGGGTTGGAGACCCATAGCCAAGAGCTATAAATATGTGTTGGGGCTGCATACCCCTTGAGAGTTTTGTGCATTTGCTCTCCATTTTGTGTGTGTTCCTCCCAAGAAGCATGTGAGGCTCTTGGTGTTCTTGAGGATTGAGAGGGAGATGATGGATTGAGAGTCTTGTAATCTTTCTTGTTCTAATGTCCATGCGTATCGGGACTCCTTTGTATCTTTTTGATTGGAATGAAATTTTTCTGAGATATGGTTTATGATCTGAGGTTCAGTCTTTTCTATGTTTACTTGTGCCATCTGCTCTTCCTTTCTCTTCTCGGTTGATTGGAGTTTCTTGGTTGATATAGCTACAGAAACTTAAGCTTTGAACTGGAACTCATTTCAAAAGCCTCTTGGCTGGGTTGTTTCAAAGCAAAGTTTTCGAGCAGCTTCTTTCCAAGGAAATATGATCGCTACTCTTTTCTCTGCTTTTGTTTTGGCTAGGGCCTCACTGTAAGGGAGGCGAGGATCAACGTTTCTTGTATTTCTTGGTGGAAAGGGTTTTGGTCTGTATTCTTTTGCTGTGAGGATTATTCGCTAGTACAACATCGCCTTCTTGATTCATCGCCACTGCCTTGGCGGCAAAAAATACAGCTCAACTACATTCTCTGTTTTCCTCTGTCGACTGCAGTGTTTCTCCCTGGCCGGTGTTCTTCTTGGATGATCCAGTGGTTGTAGTTTCCATCTTTGAGATATATGATCTGATGGTATGTAACATCCCAAATTTTGCAAATTTTGAAAAAAATTAAATTCAAATTAATTATTTTAAAGTAGTTGGATCTTATTTGAATTTTTCTGAGTTTTTCCAGATTTTAAAATTAATTTCTAGAATTAAAAAGAAATTTTAATATGAAAATATATTACCAAAATAAGTTGAAAATATTTTATATAAGTCCAAAATATCCCCAAAAGCTTCTGTAAATTTTTCTAGAATTTTTTAAGTTTATTTTGTATTTTTCTGAGGCTTAATGAATTTCCTGGTATTTTCTGAAAATCAAAGACTAAAACAAAAATTATTTTCTCCCTTCTCTCTCCGGCCACGTGTGACGGCCAAGATCCGCCCACGCCGCCGCCTCCTTCCCGCTACCCCTTCCCTGTGGCCGACACGTGACGACTCGGATTGAGCCACGCCCGCCACGCCCATCCCTCCGCCCGCCTCCTCTCTCTCTGCCGCCCGACCCCACCTGTCGGTGCCTCTCCCCACCCGCACCACCCGGCCCGCCTGTCATCCCGACCTCCGGCCCTCCTCGCACGTGCCCGCCTCCGCCGCCCCAACCGCCTGCAACCGCCTCCGGTCTCCTCGGCCCCCACCTTCCCTCTCCTCACTCCTCTCCCTTCCGTGCGCCGCCCACCCCGCACCTTCCCCTCTCCCCACGCCCACTTTCCCCAAACCGCCGCAACCGCCGCCCACTCCCCACGCCGGTGAGAAATTGCCGCTGCCTCCCTCCTCTCCCTATTTAAACCCTCCGAGCCTCCCCATTCCTCCTTCCTCTTCGCCCACTCACCTCTCACTCTCGGCCGCTCCACCGCCCGACACCGCGCGCCTGCCGCCGCCACCTCTACCTCCGGCGAGCAATCACCGCCGCCTCGGCCATGCCGCACTCGCCACCACCTCCATCGGCTTCCCGCATCGCCGCGGCACTCCCCGCACTCGCCGCCTCCCCACCGCCAGCGCCGCCGCACTGTAGTCCCCGAGCCACCGCCGCTTCCCCACGCCGCCGGCCACTCCCGCCGCCGCTGGACTCCGCGCCAAGGTGAATTGAGATCCCTCTTCTCCTCTTCCTCCTCCGCCTCGCCACGGGCCGCCGCGCCGCCGCCGCCTTCATCGGCCAACCGGCCACCGTGCCGACGTGGCCGCCATGTGGCGCCACGTCCGCGCCACCTCGGCGCCCCGCCCGCCGGCCGCCACGCCACACCCTCGCCACCTCACCGACCGCCGGCTCGTGGACTCGGTCCATGGACCGAGACCCACCTTTCAGTGGGGTTTACCCAGGTACGACGTCATAAACCCGATTTTCCCATTTAAAAATAATTCGGCTGAAAAGAAATTCTATGCTGATGTCATAATTCTGAATTTTCTTTAGAAAAATAATTCGAAAAATCCAGTTTATTCATTTTAGTTGTTTTCAAACTTCCCAAGGCCATAACTTTTTCATCCTAACTCCGATTGTGTCCATTCAAATTTCTAAATTCATCAAAAATTCCAATATTTAAATTTCTGCCATCCTTTCAAGTTTTTGAAATTTATTTGATATTTTGAAATTTAAATTTCAAATTTCAAATACCCTTTCTCCCTCGTTTGAACTCCGAATCCATTAAAACTTCCTCCTAAATTCATCTAAATTTATAAACTTTATTCCAGTAATATTATTATAATATCTGTACTTTTATTTATATTTATTTGTTCTTTGTGTTCTCGTTTTGCGTGTAGAATCCGATCTGGTCGAAGAGTTCGCAGAACCGCAACAAGAGAATCAGGAATTCACCCACGAAGGCAAGTCTCCTTTGATCATCTTGAACCTATGTTTGTGAAATATTTTTTAATTATTTTAAATTTAATGCATTGCTATGTTACATAAAATGATAGTTTCTGTTGTAGAGGTAATAGTTAAACCGAAGAATTGTTATACCCTCATTTAACTTTGACAACCATGTACCTTTGACACCCTAGGAATTCTCTTGTCTCATTATTGAGATTATTATGAATCTTTGATAATTGTTGTATCGGTAGTAAGATGCTTAGACAAGCTATATAACTTTAGTAACTTTAGATTGAGAACTACATTTCAATGAACTAGACTTTTGTTCAGAATCGAATGGCAAATGGTGTTGCCTCTGTTCATGTGAAATGAATTAAATTGTGAAACAGTTTTAGACCAGGGCGGATGGTTGGTTTGGATTGGTGTGGTTAGCATGAGATCTTGAAAAGTGTATGTTCCGCCCTAGTCAATTAAGGACCGACGCTTGTGTTTGTCCAGTCCGAGCACTACCGTACAACCACATGTCTATATGGGTACGACCTAGCCGATTAACTTATGTTAGACTAGTTTAGATATCACCAGTGGAAAGTGAGTGCCAGGGTTACTGGTTATTCACAGTGAGGGACAGGGTTACTGTACTCATACGGCGCAAGAGGGGGCTTCTGTCTGGGTGGATTTAACCCTTCAGCGGTGAAACCTCAGCGGGTGGTGTCTAGCTAGACTAGAGTAAGGTAAAAGCTTTGTGATGAATTATCTGGGTCTCATGCCTAAGGAAGCGTGGTGACTATTAAGATGACTTGTCTCTTGTGGGTAAAGTGTACAACCTCTGCAGAGTGTAAAACTATTCGAATAGCCGTGCCCACGGTCAAGGGCGGGCAAGGAATGCTTTCACATGGTAGATCTTTATTTTTGGTTTAAAATAAAGTTTTGGGAATCCGAGAGTGGATGGAACTCTCGGGGAATTTGACCTGGTGGCTGGAACCAGAGTGGGTGGTTAGAACCCGTAGTATCAAACTTGGTGGTAGAATCTTTATGATTAAAAATGTTTAATGATTTTAGTTAGAGTAAATACTTCAGTTAAACTGTCGCCTTCAAAAATAGTTAATGGTATTGGAAATAAAATGTCGCTTTGTGCAAAAGAGCCATATAGCCCTCTTTGTTAAACCTTGCATCTATTGCATTTTCCCAAGACTTGGAGTACTTTATGTACTCACATGCTACACCTAAAATATATCTCGAGGAGTATGAAACTCAAGAAGGAGACTAGAACTACTTGGTGGATTTGAAGAAGGATGTCCGACGCTTAGGTCGCTCCCACCAATTGCCTGTGGCGTATTGATGGGATTTTATCAATGTTTATTTTGCTTCAGCTGTGTTTGTGTTTATTTGTGAGGTCTAGAAACCTCGTTTGTGTTGTAAGACCTTTGGTCAAGACTCTCTATAATATTGTAATATTCGCCTTTGGCAATGTAATCATCATGCTTAACTGTGTGCACTAGCTTTGATCTCAGATACACGAGGGTCCGGATTTGGTAATCCGGGTCCCGGCAGAGATGGTATCGAGCCAATTTGATATAGGACGTGACCTAGTTTAGAATGGCAAAGCCTTAAGGACCTATATTTATTAAAATATATATTCTAGAAAATTTTCTATACTTCTTTATCTCTGTTCTATTTATAATCACTTACTCAAAATTCTTTACTAAACTTCTCTATCTTTTCAAATTTGTAGAAGGCCGGCTCTATCTCCGCAGATTCGTGGGACTACATCTCCCATGTCGAGATCAAGGTGCATTTGTTGAGCTTCTTCGCCAACTTATGCAAGACTGAAGTTCCGTCTCACCGCCTATCTTCGAGGGCGGAAAGTCCGGATATTGGATCGAGATTCTTGGACAATGGAGGTATTCCCGTATGCACGGAAGGGAATTTGAATCCCATAGATACCCCATTGATCATCCCTGACCGATCGTTCGGACGCCACTCAGGATGCACCATCGTGCCATAATTGGTCTGTGTCAGATTTACCAGGAGATTCTGCAGCAGTCGCCCTACTGTTTCTTTTCATGCACTCGAGCGGGACAGAGTCATCCGCAGCCCTTCGAGATCGCCGTGGACGATCCCCGCCTTTCACATCAGGTTCAGCTCACTCAGGCGATGGCAGCCACCTACGCCAGCGCTTTGAAAGAGATTGGACAGCTTCGGATGCTACTCACTTCCAGCTATCAAGACTCGACACCCTCCGTGCTCACTCATCCATAACCAGCAAGCAGAGTTTGAGTGGGCGACCCCGAGCTGCATGGCCAGCCTCCACCGACTACACACCATCTTCACCAAGACCACCGTCGTCCCCAACAACCAGTGCTCGACTCGGCGCAGACAGACCCCGTGCCTTACTCACGGCACGCAAGAGTGTGCGGTGCCCTAGTCCGCTGCCGACATCGACATCGAGACTCCAAAGAAGAGACGCAGCTCTCTCGCTCCGTTCGCTCTCGGTCTATTGCCTCCAGCAGTAGTGACCATCTTCATACCCGTGCCTCTTGCAACCGCCCCGAATGTGGTTGTAAGCTGCGTCACGTGGGTATCCTAGAGGAGGATCCAGAGGAGGATCCGGAGGAGCTTGTCTTCGAGGAGGACAATTAGTTGCAGAGACAGTAACACCCAATTTAATGTTTAATTTCTTAGAACGATTTGTATTTTATTCTAGTGTGTGGGATGGACTGTACCAAGCACTTGTGCACCTGTGGTACAGCCATTTCCTTAGCCCAAACCAAGTCCAGCAAATTCCGCACGCACCCAATCAAGCACCACAATCCAAGCTGGGGGAGTTTATGCGAACTCGTCCCCCAACTTTCAGTGGGTCAGTAGACCCGATGGAAGCTGACGACTGGATCAAGGACGTCGAAAGGAAGCTGAATTTGGCACAATGCAATGGAAATGAAAAGGTGTTGTATGCCGCTCACCAGCTGAAAGGAATTGCAGCTAACTGGTGGGAGAATTATTGTGCTGCTCACCAGAATGCACAAGATATTACTTGAGCTGAGTTTGAAGAAGCATTCCGTACTGCACACATTCCTACTGGAATCATGGAAATGAAAAGGATGGAATTCTATAAGTTGCAACAAGGAAACCTCAGCGTGGCTGAGTATCTGAACAAATTTACCCAATTGGCCAGATATGCTTCAGAGGATGTTGCAACTGATGCAAAGAAAATTTGAGATTCATGCAAGGACTGGATCCCAATCTCAAGGTGCGCTTAGTGTCTAATGATTATCCAACTTTCCAAAGACATGGTGAACAAAGCTATCATCCAAGAAGATGCCCAACGCCGCTTACATGAAGTCCGAAGAAGAAATTCCGAGCACGCAGGTGCCGAACACTCGCCACCGTCCAAATCACCACACTTTTCGTGCCTTCTATGCCGAGTGTGCCGAGGACACCAATCAGTGGACCTCGCCCAATACCTCAGGCTCCACGACCAATCAATGGAGGTCAACCCCAACAAAACAAGACTGCAACAAATAGGAATTCAAGCTTCAACGCAAGAACATGGGGCATTACGCCAACAATCGTCCGCAGAACGCCAGCATGACTCATGTCCGTTTCAACACGGGACTACTCCAAGACGAGCCCCACCAACAGACAAGTCCGTGGAACACCGCAAGCGACAAGGACTCCACAAGTGATAAACAGGGACATGTCAACCATGTTACCGCAGGCGACTCAGAAGCACCGAGGTAGTTCGGTAAGTTCCTTGTCAACTCAAGACCGCCTCAAGATTATTTGATTCGGAGCTTCGATTCGCTTATTTCAAAGGATTTGCTGAAAGAAACAATTTGGATGCTCAATTGTTAAAGAATAATATGCTAGTCCAATCACCGGGAAGGGAAATGAGGACTAATACGGTCTGCCCTAGAGCAACTATAGATATAAATGGAGTTAAGTTCCTAGCGGATCTAATTATAATAGACTCCAATAGTCTAGATGTGATACTTGGAATGGATTGGTTAACCAAGCATAAAGGGCAGATAGATTGTGCCAACCGTGCTATTACCCTTACCAACTCTGAAGGAATCCAAATAGAGTGCAAGCCGAGTTTATCCTCAAGGAATGGATGTGAGTTGAACAGCTTGAAGGCAATAACTATGGAAAAAGTACCTATAGTAAAAGAATATCCAGATGTATTTTCTAAAGATTTACCGGGAATGCCACCAGATAGAGAAGTTGAATTTGTTGTTAATCTGCACCCTAATGCCCCATTTCAAGAGACCCTACCGGATGTCTGCCAATGATCTAGCAGAAGTCAAGAAGCAGATCCAAGAACTACAAGAGAAAGGATTTGTCAGACCAAGTTCTTCACCATGGGAGCACCAAGATTTAGTGAAGAAAAAGGATGGCGCTCACGATGTGTGTGGATTACGAGCATTGAATGATGCAACAATCAAGAACAAGTACCCTCTACCCAGGATAGATGACTTATTTGATCAGTTAAAAGGATCATGTGTCTTTTCTAAAATTGATCTTCGATCAGGTTACCATCAAATGAAGATCAGACCAGAGGATATACCAAAGACAGCTTTTGCTACTCGTTATGGGTTATAATGAGTTTACTGAGAATGTCCTTTGGCCTGACCAATGCTCCTGCGTATTTTATGAATCTGATGAATAAGGTGTTTATGGAATATTTGGATAAGTTTGTCGTCGTGTTCATTGATGACATTCTGATTTATTCTCGAAATGAAGAAGAGCATGCCCAACATCTGATGATAGTATTGGAAAAACTTAGAGAACACCAGCTGTATGCCAAGTTCAGCAAGTGTGAGTTCTGGTTAAAGAAAGTGGTTTTCTTGGGTCATGTCAAGGAAAAAGCTCAACTCGCCCATCATGCTCATCTCAAACTCCGAGCTCATGATATCGGAAAACTGGGAAACGAGAGCATGCGAGGATCCGCCAAAGATGATGTCATCCACATAAATCTGGACTAGCAGAAGATCATTGCCATGCCGACGGATGAACAAGGTCTTGTCTACTTTACCCATTTCAAAACCATGACTCAACAGATAGGACTTAAGCGTCTCATACCAAGTTCTAGGGGCCTGCTTAAGTCCATACAATGCTTTGGAGAGCTTGTAGACATGGTTTGGGTATTTGGGGTTTTCGAAACCAGGAGGCTGTCTCACATAGACTTCTTCCTCAATAAGGCCATTGAGAAAGGCACTCTTGACGTCCATCTGGTAAAGCTTGAAACCCTTAGAAGCTGCGAAGGCAAGCAGGATTCTAATGGCCTCAAGTCTAGCTACAGGGGCAAAGGTCTCCTCAAAATCTAGACCCTCAACCTGGGAGAACCCCTGAGCTACCAGTCTAGCCTTGTTTCGAATAACCACACCATTCTCACTTTGCTTGTTCTTAAACACCCACTTAGTCCCAATGATATTGTGACCTTGTGGAGGCTCAACAAGCTACCAGACCTTGTTTCTCTCAAAATTCTCTAACTCCTCATGCATGGTATTTACCCAAGACTCGTCAGATAAAGCATGACAAATATCCTTGGGCTCAAATTAGGCAACAAAAGCAGAGTGGAGACAGAAGAGTGACATGCCAGACTTTGAGCGTGTGACTCACTCAAAAAGGTCTCCAATCATCTGCTCAGAAGGATGAGCTTTCTGGATATGTCTAGGAGGTCCAGGATGAGATGAAGAAGTGGCCTCTACCTCGTGAGCTGATGAGGTAGGAACAGAGCCACTAGCTCTAGAGGAGGCAAAAGGCATGGGCTGATCGCCTTGAGGTGCGGTGGAAAGGCACCCGGAAGCTCAACAGAAAGCCTACTGAAAAGACCTCGGAAATGTGTAAACATCTCATCTTTCGAGGCTAAGAAAAACACCCAAGAATACCTCGAGAAGTCATCGACCATAACAAGAACATACCACTTCCCTCCTGCTGACTGCACTCTAGCTGGTCCAACTGTGTCCATATGGAGCACCGTCCGGTGCATCGGTCATAGTAACTGGATCGAGGATGGAAGCGGCAACCATCTTGCCGTGCCGGCAAGGAGCACAAACTAGATCTTTGACCATCTTGAGTTTCGGCAAACCACGAATGAGATCGTGGCCGCTAACTCGGGTCAAATGATCAAAGCCAATATGACCAAGTCTCCTATGCCAGAAAGTCAAGTCACGGGACTCTGAAGCAACCAAACACCGGAGAGGATCACCAAAAGACTCAGAAAAATCAGCACGAAAGATCCTCCCAAAACGAGAAATCCATAAACCGCACTCACCAAGAATCAAGAATTTTGCAATTGTTTTCTTAAAGCTCAACTCAAAGCCGTCATCGAAGTCGAGAAACAAAAAGCAAATTATACCGCACTTACTAACCAAGGCAACATCTTTTAAAATAAAAGACTCATTAACGCCAAGACTGCACCTTTGGCGATGACACGCCCAGACGAAGCGTCTCCAAAGGTGATCGTCTCATCACCTGGAGCACGGGCAAGGAAAGAAAACCAACGAGAGTCTCCGGTCATGTGTCGTGAATATCCGGAGTCTACGAGCCAAACCTTTCCCTTCCCTACCCGGCGAACGTGAGTCAAACAGAGAGTAAAGTCTCAGTACTGGGGTCAATCAAGAGTGATTTTGGCACCCAAACTGAGTAACACATCGAGCAGATGAAGTAGTCAAGCACGACTGACCTCTATCTACCCTACGCTCTCTGTCACTTAACAAGCCAGAAGGTCTGTGAGCGCACCAAGTCGTTGTTGGGCTTGACTGCTACAGAGGAGCGAGTCAAGACACTAGCAACATGTCGATCACGCCGCGGTAGCTATCTCGATGGGGAAACGAGATCTACCCTCAGGACGGCGGAAGTCACGACCAAAGGGAGCATGAGGACGAAAACCAGAAAACTCGAAAAAACCAAGTCCTCGATGCTGCCCAAACCAATCAGCTGAAGCAACTCTAGACCTCGTGTTGGTCTTAGGTGCACTCAAAGTCTGGGGCTGACCCTGAATACGCCTAAGAGACTCAACTCGGTCTCTACGCGCGATCCTGGCGTGCCTAAAGCATCGATCGATCAAATGTCCATCCTTCTGACAGAAGGTGCAATGATACTTCACCTTCTGAGAGGTAGAAGTAACATGATGAGGCTTCGCCTTCTGAGAGATTGAAGCTGCAGGTGGAATCACCTTGCTGTCAGAAATCCCTTGGATAAAGTCCGCTGATTTGAATTGAACTTTCTTAGTCCTGGGCTTGACCTCGATCACACTTGCGGCTACAGGTCTGAGCACGGCAGGTGGATGCTTCCTCACATCCTCTAAGTAATCATATCCTAGACCTTGATTAAACTTGCAAATCTTGGACTTGTCTAGAATAAGATTCAGCTTTTTCTTGCCTCCAACGAATCTTTCAAGAGTGTTCATAAGGTATTGGCACTCCTGAAAGAGAAAGTTGCAAGAGGAGCAAGGGGAAGGAGAAGAGACAGCAGGAGGAGAGGAAGAAGAACCAACAGTAGAAGAGCGACTGGCACGTGCGTATCTCTCCTTATACACGGCCGCCTCAACCTTGAGGGCTTCGCAGGACACACAAGGGGCAGTCCTAATCCTAGCCATTTGGTACTCATAACTCTTCCTAAACGTCTCTACCATGTCCTTATCCTTTTCCATCACCTCAGCATAGAAGGCACAAGCAGGATGTGATTTTTCTAGAAGGTCCTTAGTTAGTTTCACACATTTTCCATCCAATTCAATCAAGTCAGATTTTAGTTTATCACAATTTTTGCACGGTGAGCTAACAGGGTCCTTAGAAGCATACTGAGCCATTTTCTTATTGTAGTCAATCATTTCTTGAAACTGTTTTGAGACAGATTCAAGTTCAGCAGTTAACTTAGGACAGTTTGTGCAAGAAACAATTGGCTCAAGTAGAACAGCTTGTAATTCAGCAATTTTATGATCTGCCCGTTTTAGGTTCATCTTCAAATTATTACAACTTTCACAAATCTCGGGCAGATCGAGAAGCATAGTGTAAAGACCTCTAAAAGCATTGACATTATCCTCACAAGAGGTGCAGAAAGTAGTCTCAATAGTAGATGAAGGAATAACAATCCTAGTCATTTCTAGTTCAGCAAGCAGATTAACATTCTCCACCTTAAGAATATCTAGCTCAGAGGTCACACTATCATAAGAAGTCCTTAACTTCTCCATATCACCAATCAAAGCAGGGCATGTATCACATTCGTCACGGAGGGAGCGATATAAGTGAAGTAAGCTCTCGTGATGCTCATCTACTTCCTTCTCCAACTCGCTACATCTAGCTCTAGATCTAGCATGAAATTTACCTAGCTTAAGAAAGGCATCATTAAGTCGGTCGTAAGATGGGTATACCTCGCCGAGTCGGAGTAGAGCTCACCGTCGCTCGCCGCCTCGAGAGCCATGAAGCACATGCCGGAGAAGTCGTCGCCACCTTTGGGGTCTTGATCACCGGTCCCGTCGTCATCGCTCCATCCCTCCACCTCACTGAGGTCAAGGTCATCGAATGCGGTGAGGACGTGGTGGAAGAGCTTCTTGACCTTCCCAAAGTCGCGAAACTTCTTCTTGCCTTGTGGATGTGCTGGAGGCTTCTTGTTGCGGTTCTTGTCGGTGTAGTCGTTCTTGCCCGAACCACCGTAGTCGTTCTTGCCCTTCTCCAGCTTGGGGCAGTTTGCCCGAATGTGGTTGGGGCCACCACACTCGAAGCAAATCACGGGTCCTCCTCTCTTTCCGTCCCTCCTCCTCTTGTAAGCATGAGAAAATCTTCGAGCTAGGAGGGCTAATCGCTCATCCGCAGTCGCTCTAATCGATCATCGCTATGTCACGAGAGCGCAAGGGAGAAACCGCAAATCGGCTCAGAAGAAGAAGATCCAGAAGTGGGATCGGTGACTAAGGCCATCGACTGCGACTTCGACCTACGAGAGACTATGTCAATCTCGTGAGTCTTGAGGCGTGAATACAACGCGTCAAGAGTCAGGGTCGAGAGGTCGGTCGTGTCTTTAATTGTGGTCACCTTCATCTCCCAAACGCGCAAGTCAAGAGCCTGCGAGCATCTGACGAGCATTATCCGAGTCGGGGTATGTGAGACCGACCGCTCGGAGATTGCTCAAAATCTTGTGAAAATGCGCAAAGCACTCATCGAGGGACTCGCTAGCGAGCATTTCAAACTTGTTGTAATCTCGCTTGAACTGGTCCTGTCGAACTGTCTTGATCTGGGTGGTGCCCTCATGGTAAGCGTTGAGGGTTACCCAGATGTCGAAAGCCGACGAAAGATGAGATATGCGGTCAAACTCGCTACGACTCAGGCCCTGGGTTATGATGTTCCTTGCCTTTGCGTTTGCCTCAACGTCAGCCATGTTTCCTGCATTGACGTCTTCATCGGTAGGAACAGCAAACCAAACCTTGACCTTTCGCCGATGGCGAGTCCCGAGCCTCGGATGTGGTCTCCATCCGACTCTTCCGTAAGGGATAGTCCATCCCATCAAGATCGGGGCTTGGTAGAGTATTTGTCTGTCGCCATGGCTCACAGACCGGTTAAGATCTATAGAAAAGAGCTAACCGGCTCTGATACCAATTGTAGGATCGGAAACAGCAACAGATGGGGGTGAATGGTGCCTTCAAAAATTCGCCCCAAAAGTATCCATAATATCTTCTTCTCCGATAGCTATAGAAGCTATGAAGAAGTAAATTGGATGATTACTTGAAATGCCAAGATCCGATTTAACAAGCGAGTTAAGACATGATTGACCAAAAAGGTAAAAAAGAAATAAACTAAGTTGTCAGTCCTTCTAAAGAAAGTTGTAAAAATCAGACATTGAACCGACAAGAGAGAGAGACTTCTGAAAGACCATTGCTTTTTAAAGCCAAAGAGCTGTTCGGCAAAAAGAGTATGAAACAACCGATTGAATCTCACGAATGGGAAATCGAACATAGCTGCACCGAAAATGCACACCCAACAAAGAAAAAAAGCTGCAATGCAGCTAATAGTCCATAACTGAAGGTTTCAGTTCCTTTTTAGTGCAGCTACAGAAACTAACCTAAAGCACTCGAAAATAGCAAAGAATCAGATGCCGATTTGCGACTTAAAATAGCAGACCGAAAGCCCAAAATTCAGATCAGAAAGATTGCTGTAGCAAGGAACTTTGTTAACAAAACCGAGCTATACTTGAACTGAACTGAAACAAAGGATTAGCCGAAGAATCTGCAGAGAAGGAGTAGTAGCCGAAAGCCAAAACTAACATCAATTCTGCACAGCTGAAAAGAAAACATTGCTGCCGAGAGCTGGGAATTAGCAAACCGAAAGCTGAAGGCAAGTTAAACTGCAGGCAATGAACTCAAAAAGGAGAAAAGGATCGGCTGCAAAGAAAAACAATAAGAGGAGAAAAGCAGACAAGGGACAGTCTCAACCAAAAATAAATAGACAGAGCAACATTTGGCTGAAAGATTTGAAACTCAGAACAAGAACCCGAAAGAACAAAATGAGGAGCAAAGAGACACCAAAATCTCAAAAGCTTGGGATTATCATGTCTCTAGAAGATGAATCATTTGATTTCTGTAGAGAGACATATCAGGAGAGAAATCCACAAAGCTAGAATATCATTTTGAACAGATTAGTCCCAAACACAAAGTTTCTGTATCAAGCTTGAGCCAAGAGACCAAATGAGAGGAAAACCAATAGAAAAGCAAATACTTAGAATAATTCCAAAGGTATCTTGATACAAACAGAGCTGATTACAGCTGAGACACACATCGCTCACTGAGTCCCTGTACACGATTGAGAATCATATGGTATTACATCCTCAACAGAACATTCAAAGAAAACAAGAACTCAAAACAGCCAACCTTCTTTCCAACAACTCACGCAGGAGAAGAAAGGAAAGCACACACTTGTTCTGCCATCTCTACCTACTCTTCAACAGAAAAAGAAAAGGGTCCAAAGCAAGACCCCTTTTGGAAACCCTCACACACATTCTCAAGCACACATGAAGAGAAACAACCAGGAAACTCTCTCCCAAAAACCATGAGGGGGTATGCAGCCCCTAATTCCTATTTATAGCCCTTGGCTAATGGGTCTCCAACCCGTTACGTGTGCTAAACCCTAACGGAGCCGTCTCCCGCTTGTGCAGCCTTGCGAATTTACCGATTCACCCCTCCTGCACCTTCCCGGAAGCTTCCGCGCTCCTTGCCGTCCACGACTCGCAACCACATCGAATCTCCGCCGTCTTCGACACATCCGACCGTTCTGACCTCGACACCGCCTGTGTCTAGTCCGGTCACCCCGTGTCTCGCCACGACTCGCCTCGACGCCCCGCACAAGATGCATAAGAAACACATCAAATAGCACCGCCCGATACATGAAAGCATAATAACATTAGTGACACAATATTAAGCCCAAACCTGTCAAATCATCAGAATAATCATCCTAATCCTATGGACCAGGTTTGACCAAGTCCGACCGAGCCCGTTACACCCCGCAACGACATGGTCCGAACCAACCAACTCAAACTCGACTTCCCTAAACCGATGTCAATTACTCATTATACACAACGGGATGACCTCAACATGGTCTCTCACTTTAATTATTGATATATTGACAAGAGTGGAAGAAGGCCAAGTTTGAGAACTTGTGCAAATTCCTCACCTGAGAGCAAATTAAGACAACTTAATCTGTGCATTATGCAGATTTTAATTGTCTACTTTTTTTCTTAGTTTAGCATATAGTCTTGGTTAAATGACTTGAATTCATTATCTGTGTTGAGAGATAATTGCTTTATTTTCATGTCAGTTTTGTGTTTTTGGATATCTACTTTATTGTGTATGCTTAAATTTGAAGTTCATCTGGAAAAATTGCTAAAACCACATAATTTCCTACAGCGAACACCCTTATTTCCATCACGAGGCCACTAGCCCATCCTTTTTTCACGCTAATCACTTATTTGTTTAATGGTGTGCAAGTTAATGTTGTATTAAAAGATTGAAAAAACCATGCTTGTTGTGCGGTAATTTTTTTATGCGTGGACACTTAACTAGGACATAAGAGTCATAACTAGTTCTAATAACAACTTCTCATTAGTCTCCCTATAAATGCATGGGCAGATCCTAGCAAAGTTTCTCTCTATTTTTCATCGTGCATTTGGAGACCGAGAAGTTTTCAAACACGGTAACGTCTGAGAGCCCATGCCGGTTTGGCCACTAGTTTTGACTCATCTCGAGCCCGAGTTCATTATTTACCTCCTCACAGAATTCTTGAATATTTGTGTAATTGAAAAAAAAAGTTCTTTTACGAAGTTCTTTATGGACAAATTAGCACGGACGTATCAGTTGATAGACCGATCTATAGTGATAAATATTAATCATGATACATGTTTAGTTGGACGCTTTGATGGAAACTATTAAACTAAGTAATCAGGATAGTTCTAAAATAAAATATTTGTTAATTTGGATCATATTTTTTGGAATCACTTGTAGTGAGAATCCCCACGATAAGTAGGTGTATAGCTCAACTGTATTTGATTAGTTATGTTTCTCTGAATGAATGAGCATGATTATAACATCCTGAAACTATTGTCACTGCTGAACTAAAAATAATAAAGGGAGATATATAAATGACTGGTGCTCTGATGGAAACTGATCGACTTGCGATGTAGGTTGCTAATCTTTTTAATATCGCTAATCTTTATAACATCTTAATTAAAACCCGAAGAACTGAGTGTATAAAAGTTGGTGGTACTTCTTTTTTTTTTTAAGAGAGTTGGTGGTACTTCCACTGCGTAGCCAGCATGTAGGCTTCAGTAGGCGAGCCCACCCTCCAGCATCAGTAACCCTCTATCTCTTTAGCTAGTCCTTGTAGTTTTGGTTTCAATATTATATATGAGGTCATATTTTATGATAGAGAACGAGAGAGTTATATGTTAATTTGAAAAAATGATATTGTGAAATTTTATATACCAATTTTCATTTCGAAATGATATATCTGGATACTAAATTTGATTATTTGAGGATGAATGGATGAATGAGAGGAATATCTAACTAAGAAATAGTGAGTCAAATTGAGAGAATGAATGTGCTTCCTTGTCTATCTAATTTTAGGTTTGATTTCAGTCTAAAAATTACAATGGTTGTGAACATTGTATGCATGATGCATAAATCAACTAGTTTGCGACAAATTAGCTATATTTAGATTTGTCCCAGATAAAATTTTATCATGCACCCGCCACTGCAAGCTATATTTAGATTTACGGTGTCCCAAGCGTTTTGGAGCTACAGAGAGAGAGAGAGTGTGTGTGTGCGCGCGGGCGCACGTGTGTTTTGGAACTACGGTGCAATTTACAGTTCGCTAAATACGATTTACATCTCTATTGACCAACTTGCAGCTAACAATCTGCACACAGATCATTCAGTACAATCAGGGGCTGAATTCAGATAGTAGTAAGGTGATGACAGACGACGTAAGGGACTGAGGAATGCAGTAGGGGAACATCTCTAATTCTCAACACCCACTAATCACAGTTCTTCGTCAGCTCTACAACCTTCGGAGTTGCAGAATTCTTAGCATAGCTGCTTAGTCCCATCCTTAGCTTCTGAAGAGTAATACCATTCTCCACGCGCACACAACAAACTCCCAATTTACTTGTCTGAAACGGCAGAGAGAAAGTTCAAGAGAAAATAAGTTATATACATCAATCTATGATTGGTCTCTCTTATAGCTTCTACAACAAAAACCTCGATACAACTAAGAGGATACATATATTCATTAAATCGTTACAGGACAATTGGAGTTGGAGCAACTTTTGATAAATCAACTGCTAGATTCCAGTTCATTGATACACTGAATTTGCAACTGGAACATCTCTCAACTGGGCTGACAACAAAAATGCGGCACCACTCTGCTTGATTGAGAAATAATTGACTGGAACAAAACCGGGATGAATTGCAACTAGTAATAGGGCAGTGCAACAAATTCCTAGCAAAGCCTTGCCGGAGAAAGGCATCATCATAATTGATGCTGGAGAGTGGAGACCACAGCTTAGTTAAATTGTACTAGTGCTTTTGCAAGGCTACTATATCAACATAGGTTGCACTGACAATTAGTTCCAGACAGGATGTGTTATCGATGTGCCATGGCATCCAAGAGAATTAATTCCAAACAGGATATATTTCAGATCTCCATTACAGTCTTCCTAATATATATATAAATGAACTTGTTGCCAATATGGGTCCATGTCACTGGCTAGGAAATACTGGAACTTGAAAGGTTAGCTCTTATAAAATCAATCTGTTCTGCCATGTGCAAGTTCATGGGTCTATAATTAAAAAATGAACCCCATATAAGCTGGTCCACATGCAGTAGAAATGAATAGGTTGTGGTTTGCTGTTACAGCGCTGCTGTGAAAGGAGATGAACCAGTTTATTTCTTTTGTTCGAAGCCTCACAAAGTTCCAATCTAACAAGATAAAAAAAAAGGCACTTTTCATTTTCTGAGCAACATGCTGAAGATTTACGTATATACTTTTTCTTCAATATTATTTGCATCTTTGACTTTCCAAACAAATTGAAGCAGCATCACATTGAAAACACAATACACATCACATATGCCATATGGTATAGGGAACTTACAGCTATAACATTCCTGACTTCATCATCAAAGAAAAGCATATATTTGAAAGGTACACCTGTCTTCCTATGGATGCTCTGGAAATGCTCACTCTTTGCGCTCCAGGTGTAGAATATTTCCTATGATACATAAAAGTTTCTTTAGTGAAAGTGGGCAAGTAGAAGTCCATTGAGTTCTACCGAGATTTCATTAGGCATGACAAGAGAACATAAGTTACACATCTAACTTTCAACATTTTCGAGGGTTTATCATGTCAGTTTTGTACAAGTAGAGGGACCATGTTGTATATTAAACAAAAAAAAAGGGACTTGACTAGGATGGAAAATACAAAATCTAGGTGAAGTTTATAGCTGTATATAAAAAATACACCTATGTTGCAGTGGTGGATACAAAACTGCATCAAATTTCAGTGACACAAATAAAACATTTTCTTGCAAAAAGTTTACTCGTGGCCATTATTGAAATGGATTTGTAAAATGCTTTTTTATTATGAAAAACCCACTCTACTTGAAACCTCCATGTTTTTATTTAAGTGTTAATGGCCTGTAACTTTGGATGTGCCATAGACCCATAGCAAGAAAGTATGAGCAACTAGTAGACTCCAAAAGGTGTTGTTATTATGATGGCAACACCAATATGTCATGGCAACACTTAAAAATAGGAACATGCACTACTTGGTAAATAGTAAATTTTTTGACCTTTTAAGAATTGGGACAAAAATAGCGATATAAAATGTACTCACCTGTGTCCCAAATATGAAGTCAATGCCAAGTTTTTCCAGAAATGTTTTAGCAGCACCTCTCCTAGATGCTCGAGAAGCAATGGCCACCTCCACTCCTTTATCCTTGAGTGCATTCAGTATGCCCCTAGCTTGTGGATAAAGATAAGGGATTTCATCTTTGGGCAGACGGTCGCTGGAATAAAATTATAACGTTAATTCAAGTCACAAGTTAGAAATAATAATTGACCTAGGAAGAGAAACAGCTACCCATTCAGGCAACTGCTCAAATGTTAAAAATATAGCATTAGTTTCTGGAAAAATAAAACAGGGTGATTTGTCAATTGTCATAGACTTTGTCTAGATCACAAAGGAATGCTCAATTTTGGAAAGATGGAAGCATATGACTATGCTATAAACATAGAAACCTTGAGAAAGAAACTGTCGACAGGTGCTGCTATCAGTCCA
Organism: Bonia amplexicaulis; assembly: GCA_036346245.1. Classification (NCBI taxonomy): domain Eukaryota; kingdom Viridiplantae; phylum Streptophyta; class Magnoliopsida; order Poales; family Poaceae; genus Bonia; species Bonia amplexicaulis. Next base: position 9,923,348 of record CM070766.1, read on the forward strand.
TTGGCAAGGGATTTGATGGACTTGTTACTTTGTTAGCAAAAATGGCCATGTGGTACAGTAGTGCAAAAGGAAACTACGGAGAACTGCTAGAAGAAACCTCTCACAGCAGAAGTTGATGTACAATGTTTGGTCACACTGAATATGAAAAACATTACTGAAGCCACAGACAGAGTTAGTGTTATGGTCTGGCGCTACTATTGGTGTCGCAAGCGCAGAAGCAGCGTGACTAGCGTGGCGGCTGCACAGCCTTAAGGAGCAAGGTGCAGGGTTTGGTCTTATCTTATCCAATCAATTGGTTTGTTTCCAAATTAGATGATTTGTTACTTCCTTAGAGATATTCTTGTTAGGTGCCATCCTATTGATGGGATTGCCGCATATATGATTTCTTTCAAGAAATAACAAAGTCTCTGCCTCCCTCTTTGTGCCGCCGGCGCATCATCTCTTCCTGTCTGGCGCCACCACGCCCAAGAAAAACAACTTTTATCGCCTGCTCCAACTAGTTGCCTTTGGTGGACACAATGATCGCAATACTCTCATTTTGGTCTGTCTCTCCTCTTTTTGACCATACCCTTTATGCACTTGTCTCTATGTAATCGTAGTTCTTGTTTCACCATTTCTAATTCCTCGGTTGAGGGCTCAGCAGTCAGCACTGTGTATTCTGATAACCACCATCAAGCAGAACCTGTGACATGAATAGCCTCCTTTGTTATGAATGTTTGACTTTCTTTCTTTTAACTCCGAAATTTTATGCTGATGGGATCTAATCCAGAGTCAGTAGTAAGTTCTGCATGTCAGGAAATGGAGCACCTAATAACGCATCTTCACAGACCAAGAACAATAAGATCACAACCCTTTCATTCTGTGGTCGGGAAATCGTACCATTCAAGCCTATTTTTCAATGCTTTTCTGGCAGTCTTGAGAAAGCAGCACTCAATAGGACTTTCCTAATCCTCCCTTCCAAGGAAGAATTTTTCCTTTCTGCAGGAGCCAGGAGATTGGATCTAGCACGGGCTCAAATAGATCCCCATGACACTGTGCATTGTGTCATTATAAACTTCAAGGAGAGAGCCTTAGGTAATCTAGCGCTTAAGTTACACACTCGAGAGAACCATGTCCATAGTAAATCAAAGAGTACTTATTCCATTTTCTACTATATACAGGTTATTCCTATCATATGCAAGAGTTATATTTGTTCAACAGCCTACAATGGCTAACAAAAAAGAGGAAAATGTTTAAATCATGGCGCACAACACAACCAAGAAGTCTGAACAATGTAGCAGTAACACCCTTTTGTTGTTGTGCTCGCAGCTAATGGTACGCAAATCCTGAAACCTAGAGTCATCTCAAAGCTACTGAAGGTGAGACATAACACCCGGTTTCATTTGTAGAAACGAAAAATGAAGTTCACTACATAGAGCAGGGTACAGAACATGATTTTAGCAGAGAGAAGGACCCAACTCAACTGCTTTTAACATATAAAGACTGAAACAAACCAGGCAAAATACAAAACCGGGAACAGATACTAACCGAAGACAAGTCTCGTGTTAATAGCAACAAGCTAGCAGAATTATCAGCTTAGTCTTCTGATTATTCAGGCTCAGCCTTGTTCACATCCATGACACCTAACATGATGACTATTTTACCGAGCTGAGTTGATTTTATAAGTTTTTCTAGTTTACATATATCTTCAGTATTGTTTCAGTTTTGGACATAATGTATGTCCCCTCCATCCTGTAATCACCCTGTAATTTAACAAGGCAATATCAATGTCATCACTTGTGATGAACCTTAGTTCATCGGGGTAAACACCACCGGGAGGAAGGCCGGGCAGCCTCAGCTTGATTGGGAAGAGACTTTAAAGGAGGAAGATAGACATATATGGGGATGAACTCTTGTTTCTCTCTTCTTATTGCTTAATACGAATAGATGAAAATACCATCCTTACATAAAGCCGGCCCTAACAAACACAATCTAAACCTTCCAACTAATAGAGATAACATTCCAGCTAATAGAGATAACATTTTATCTTCTAAAGATATCAACTTACTAATTAAGTTGATACTATTAATAATATAATCACCTAGCCTTAGGAAGGTGCAGCTACTGTTTTCATGCATGAACAGTAACCGCGCACTGTCCACTTGAACAGTACCTCTGCGCGTAACAACTTCTCCCTCCCTTCGCGACAGCTTGTCCTCGAGCTGTGGAGCAGCCATGGTTGCAAGCCTTGGTAGCCCCACTTTGGTGAGCAATTATAATGCCTTGCATGGGAAATTGGGATGGTGTTGACGACAGTCGATGGCAAAGGCGTGAAAGCCATAATGCTGCCCGATGTCGAGGAAGTTGCCGATAGTGAGGGCCATCGGTGTAGGACAGCAGTGGCGTGCTTCTCGCCACAAGAAGTGACGAGGCTGGGAAAGACACGACAACATCGCGAAATCCGAGACGCCTCCAGTGGTATAGATCGCACAGCAGCATCTGTCTGTGCCTTCTCTTCCTTTTCCATCAGTTTGGCCACCATCATGTCGTCTACGCTGACACTCATCCCATTGAGGGTGGCCCTCATGGCCTTGAAATTCTTAGCAACAAAAGCCATGGTGTTGGCTCTGATACCAAATGTGATGAACCTTAGTTCATTGGGGTAAATACCACCGAGAGGAAGGCTAGGCGGCGTCGGCTTGATTGGGGAGAGACTTTGGAGGAGGAAGATAGACATAGATAGTGATGAACTATTGTTTCTCTCTTCTTATTGCTTAATGAGAATATATGACAATGCCATCCTTACATAGAGCTGGCGCAAACAAATACAATCTAAACCTTCCAACAAATAGAGATAACATTCCGGCTAATATAGATAACATTCTATCTTCTAAAGATATCAACTTGCTAATCAAATTGATACTATTTCTAATATAATCAGCCAGCCTTAGGAAGGTGCAACTGTTGTTTCCATGCATGATCAGTAACCGCAACTGTTCACATGAACAGTACCTCTGCTAGTTGTCATATGCCGAATTACTGTTCACGCACACTGCTCACACGCGTGAATATTACCTGAGTACTGTAGCAGACGCATATGGCGGGGTCAGATTAGATAAGATAGAGATGAGAATAGTTAGTTTTCTTATTATATGAGTTTACTATCTTATAGATATATTCTATCTATTAGATATAGGTTTTTTCAGAGATAGAGATTATTTCTTAGAGCTCAAGTCGAGTTATCCCTATAAAAAGGACAACATGTATCTATTATCATGAAGCAATGAATAATAAAGAAGTATTCTCATGTCCTCGATTCCTAGCTCTGATCTCTCCTCCAGACCGGCTACTCTAGATCTATTCCTCTCCCCCAATCGGTGCCCTCCTTCATTGTTCTACCTCAAGTCGTCGCCGTCCGACCTCCCTCCGATGGATGGTTATCCCATTGTGAACTAAGCTTCATGACATCACTGTTCTGAACAGTCATAAAAAAATAACAGATAGACAGTTTTTTAAAAAAGTTCTCTATAGTCTGGATAAATATGCTATACTACTTCCAAAGGATTAATTTAACAGGTATATTAATTGAGTAAAGATAGTGGTGAAACTGAAAGTAAAGGGTCTTAAGAAATGACTCAAATTAATGTGACCAAAGAATAAAATCAAAAGACCACATTTTTTTACCCTAGTTGTACAATATTCCTAAAATCTTGAAGCAACCACTCCACTCAGTTTTCACAAACTAAACCCAAAAACTTCGCATAGTAAACTAAAATGAGGCTTGAACTCGAAATTACATGACACAGATAATGAAATTAATCGTTAGTTATATTGATACGGCTATCAATCTTAGTAACTTGCATTCTACAAAGCATATGAGCACAAGATAAACCTTTTTTAGATATGACACGAGATGAAAATTCTAAAATTTACCCTGAAATCAAAACTAGTGACTTGTGTTATATAAGTTCTGACTTAATTGCTGAGATTTGTACAACAATCAGCGGATTTAAAGAACTCAAGAACCGGCAAAGTCCTGAGATTCCAAGAATCGTTCTTGGAAATTCACCACTCTCGCAATCAACCAGTCAACAAATGAGAAAGCTCGACGGAAAATAGACCCAAAAGACACTAATAAACATTATAAAAGAACAGGGTAGAGGGGGCGAAGGACGGACCACTGGAACGGCCAGAGGGTGTGGTCGAGGTCGAAGACGACGAGGCGCGGCAGCGCCGGGTGTTCCGCCATCAGCTCCAGCGCCTCCGCTTTCACCGCCTCCGCGTCGGCCTCCGGTGGCGGCGGCGGCCGCCGTGGGCGCTTCCGCCGCCACCACGGCTCGGAGGCATCGACGCCATCTCCCGCGGTAGCGGCCATCGCGGTGGCGGCGAGCGAGGGTTGTGCCGCCTATTGTTCCCGCCAGGTACCGAGCAGAATATTCGGTTTGTACAGGGAACGGACTCGTGATATCTGGGAGAATCGGAGAGAACATCCTCCATGCGTCCGCTGCTCCGAAAATAGTCCAAATGGTTACGAAAAATTGTGAAACAATTTATTGACATAAAATTAATATATCCTACCATAAAATTTCAAATCTAATTCAATCTACCCAATAAGGAACAAAAAAGAAAAATTCCGCTGAAAAGAAAATCCGAAATAAAAAGGAAAAGATAAAGCTACTGTTCACTATTTTTTTCCCTCACCTGGTATACATTGCATCTCTAGTTGAAATTTGTAGGTTGCTTGATTATATCATACCCTATCTAAACAAATGTTTTCAAAATTTTCGTGAACAAATCCTTTTCGTGAGTAGTGGGAGCATGAGTAACACAAAATAGGCTGGGAGCACAAGATATGTTCTCATACCTGGGAACGTAGTGAGAATGTAATTATGGAAGCAAAACTGTAATCATCACTCACCTGCAAATTTGCAAAAATCAGTCAAATTTCATTTTGTTAGATAAGGGATTTTTGGGAATTTTTATTAAAATAATAATTTTTATATTCGGATTACAAAAATATACCTATGATTTTTTTTTGCACTTTTGACCTCATATCGCTCAACTGTTGGGGAATTTCGGCTAGTCGCCCAACCGTTAGACGACACGTGGACAAGTGGCCCAACGGTTGGACGACTAGTCAATGTCGTCCAACGGTTAAGCGACTTTGCCCCTAGTCGTCTAATCGTTGAGTGACTAGGCGGTATTTACCCCCACGTAGCCGACGCCTCCCCCCATTCGGCCGAGAGCAAGAACCGAAAGCAAGAAAGGAGAAAAGGAGAAGGAAAGAGAGGGGAGAAGGAGAGGAAAGAAAAGAAAGATGAGGAGAGGAGGAGGAGGAGGAGGAAGAGGACAGGAGGAGGAGACGAAGACGAGAGGGAGGGGAAGAGATGAGGAGGAGGAATCTACGCATCGACGACGGTGAGTTTTTTGCATTGCTTGCATAATTATTTTTGAAACATATTAGTATAGCAATTGAAATCACTGAATTTTAGTTTAGAAACTAACGGTAATTTAGTTAATAATAATTGTATTGCCGTTTAGATCGCTCTGTTGTGCATTTGAAGGCGCAATCAATTTTGTTACTCGTTTATAAATTGTAGAAACCCATAAATTAGTATTCTTAATAGGAATCAAAATATTTAAAACTGTTCATGACGATTAAAATAGGACACGTTGATTTAAAATAGTACGTGACAATTTAAGATTACATGCAGCGACTGAAACTGTACGCGACGATTTAAATAGCATTTGATTTGTAAAAATTCAAAAATGACTAAAATAAAATTTTGTTAGGTGTTTATAAATTGTACAAAACTGTTCGTGACGATTAGAATAGGATGCACCGATTTAAAATAGTTCGCGACGATTTAAATAGCATTTGAGTTGTAAAAATTCACAATGGCTAAATTTAAATTTTGTCAGTTGCTTATAAATTGTATAAACCCCATAATTAGTATTCTTAATAGGCATTGGAGGATTTAAAATTGTTCATGATGATTAGTATAGGACACGCTGATTTAAAACAGTGCACGATGATTTAAGATTACGTGTAGCGACTAAAACTATACGCGGCGATTTAAATAGCATTGGAGTTGTAAAAATTTAGAAATGACCAAAATACAATTTTGTCAATCGCTTATAAATTGTACAAACGCCATATTTGTATTCTTAATAGGTATCGAATGATTTAAAACTGTTCGTGACGACGATTTAAATAACATTTGAGTTGTGAAAATTCACAAATGACTAAAATAAATTTTTTCAGTTGGTTATAAATTGTACAAACCCCGTAAAATTTAGTATAATTCATTTAATTATTTTATGTAAAATTTACTTTCTTTTATATCTGTAAGTAATTGTGTCATAATTACTTGCTTAAAATTGATTTATAGATATGGCTCGCGATGTTGGCGGTTTATACTGATCTTTCGGCTTGCTCAAGCAGCACATCGACACGCAGCGATGCGTGAGACGTCGTGTCACGCATCCCAAGGGTGGGGCGGGGAGACCGAGTTAGGGGTGGTCCGTACGCGGACACCTCGACGGGTTGGAGACTAGACCCACGCTGGAGAGACAGGTCTGTGTACAAACTATAGCACGTCTTTTTACGATATTTGCACTGTAATATCCCGGGAGAGGTTTATTAGTTAAGCAATTCATTGGAGAGAAGGACCTTAAAGGAAAGATTAAAATAACAATTTTTGAGGGGGTTTTCTGATTTTCCAGACAACTGGGCTCGGCCTTGGCCTGTGGGATTCGGCCGGGGATTTCGCCGGGGCGCGCCCAACCCTAACCGCCCGCCTCCCTAACCGCCCGCCTCCCATATTGCGCCGCCCGCCTCCCCTGCGCCCCTGCTCAGGCGCCGCCTCCTCCTCCCCTTGCGCGCCTCCCCAGTAGCACCCGTCCCTCCCCACGCCTCCATTGCCGGTGATCAAGACCTCCATTTCTTCCGGACGAACGGGAGAAGAAGATCACTCGTTGCAAGGCAATTGGATCCGGAGGAAGAGAAGAACAAGAGGAGAAAGAGAAGAGGAGGGATTCGTGGGGTGTTCGTCGCGTTCTTCGTCGATTCATCAAGGGTAATCCCTATTTTCCCCAATTAGATTAATAATTTAGTTGTGCTAGCAATATCGTAAATCTGGACTGCTAGGGCAGATCTGGTTATACGGCTGTTTTGGGATAGATCCGTGGGGATTCAGGTCTGGACCTCTCCTAGAGATTTGTAGAAGACGTCGTTATCTTTCCATGAAGTCCTAGAACGCATCATTCGGACTTGTGTAGCAAAAGTTATGATTTTCTAGTTAGACTGTTCTGCAGATCGGGGGAAATCCGGACAGGTTTCAGTAGATTAGTTTGGGCGACGGGAAAACGGGCGAATCAGAAGATCTTCATCTTAGGAAAGTTGTAGATAATTTTCTTAGCTTTCCAGAAAGGTCAAGAAGTCCTGATTCCGACTTTCGGGGTGAAAGTTATGGCATCTTAGTGCGCTGTCCAGAGAGGCAGTCGGGATTGCTGATGCTTTAGAAAATAGGTTGGTGCGGGTAGAAGATGGCCAAATCTAGGAGGCTCACCAAATAGGTTTTGTTATATAATTTAACTATCTTTCCAAAGAATCTGAGAACGCCCTATTGGACCTCTGTATCAAAAGTTATGAATTTTTTAATGTGAATGCCCGTAGAAGTGCAGAGGTTGGCCGAAAGAATTTGGGGAATAAGTCAAGATAAACGTGTGGGTTTAGTTTGGGGGTGTTGTTATTTTATCTAAAGACCCGCTACTGGTGTCTTAGTAATTATTATAATTATTGTTCAGGAGGAGGACGGATCCCAGGGGCCGCACCTTCTGCTCATCCCCCGTTTTCGCGTGGTTAAGGCAAGTATATTTGTGGTTTTAAAACTGTAGTGTGGATTGTGTATGATTGTTGCATTGATGATGATAGTTACAAACTATGGAAATGTGTGCTCATGAATATGTTAATGATTTGTTGGTATTGCTTATGGTCAATTGCAATTGTTATATTCATGAGAATTTATGATGCATAGATATTGTGAATGCAAGTTTATTTATCGAGATATTCACATACATGCATCATGCTGATTATTGAAGTCTTGGTCACGAGATGACCAAGCGTCGAGGTCCCCATCATGTTGATGTCATGACGGGCTAAATGTCCCTATACTTGTGGAGTATGGGCAATTGGTCCATGTACAAGATGGTACAGGCATGGGTGTGTATTGACGGATGCACACTCCGTATTACCGGTAAAATGCGAAAGAGAAGAGAAAAAGAGATTTTTGATCATCTTGCATAGCATGGCTGTTTATATGATTAAGATGTTGTTCATGGTTGGTCATGCTACTATCCTTTAATACTTGCTGAGTCGTTGGACTCACTTTTGCTCTTGTTGTTGTTTGTTGTTTGTTTTAGGTACCTTCATGAAATCAACATGCATGGGAGTAAAGAAGGATTAGTATTGTTGCACTTGCACGAATTATTCACCATGGAAGAACTAGAGAACTTTTCATATTATTTGTTGATTAGCCTATATGACATTTGGTTATGTCTATCAGATTTAAAGTGTAATATTGACTTAGATACCTTTCATATGGCTTCCGTACTTTAATTAAGTTTTATAACTGTTTTGCTTAGTATTGATTACATTGAGTACGGTTAATTATATCTTTTGATTATACTTGTGAGAACTTCAGTTTTAGACTATAAACAAAGGAGACTCTACCGGAATTTTGTAGAATACAAATAGTTTAACTTTGTTAGGTTGTTAGTTTAGTAGCATTCTAGGCCATATTTTGGCTAGGGTGTTACATGCACTATGTACTAACTTCTTCATGCTTTGCAAGCTGAGCGATGCTAGCCTTCTACCTCTTGCGCGGATGGTAGAGGCCACCGACTAGGATGTTGCTCCAGTCAAGGAGGTCGGGGAGGTCCAGGAGCGGTCACGATGGTTACCATTCGACCAGTCATTACTAACAGCTCTGCTGAACCGGTGGTGGTCCGAGACACACACCTTCCACTTCCCATTCGGGGAGATGGCCCTCACTCTGTAGGATGTCGTGATGCTGCTCAGCCTACCTATCATGGGAAAGGCTATCTCCCCAGCGGATGCGCCTGTGAACTAGCACAATGACCTACTGGACATGTTTCACAGGGTTCTTCTAGCCAAGACCGCGACAGTGTACTATGTGTTTGCTGCGCAACAGAAGCCTGGCCCCCCCTATGCAGTGCTTTCGCAGTTCCAGGTATGTATGTTGTCTATTTTTCCTATTTAGCGATGCACTATCTTTGATATATGACGGATTTACTATTTTTTCTTTTGTGCGCAGGTCGAGCAGATGGACATGGATGCCAGTGAGTACTAGGTGTCACAGCACCTCGAGGCGTACTTATTGTGGATGTTTGGCTGGGTACTGTTTACCAGCAACCACGGTGAATCCATCGATGCCCGCCTTGCTGGGCCATCGTCGACGGTGACGAGGTGCACTCTAGCTGGGGATCAGCCGTACTTTCCACGACGTAACGGCCTGTGTGACGCTTGCTACAGGATAAGGACGACCCCTGTCCTGGCAGGCCACCCCTCCTACTACAGCACTGGTCGTTCGAGCGCTTCCCCCTCGGACAACCGATGCTGCTCGATAGCGGTCCGTACCGTGTGGATATGTACCATAGGGACGCCATGGACCGGCGTACCGTAGGGTCCCTTTGGTGCCTGAGAGACCATATAGAGGTAACCCCATGTTTGTGATGAGTAATTGACGCTTTTGTTAGAGAGCTTGAGTTTGTTTTGGGTATTTCATGCTTGAGTACCTTTCACTAATGCTAATGTTTAATTATGCTGTGTCGAGCGGTGCTATACGATATATTTCTTGTCTGTGATGGCTGCAGGACTTTGAGGCTAGGTCGTGGCGAGGCATGGATGGCCAGACTAGGCATAGGCGGTGCTGAGGTCAAAGTGGTCGGGAGATGCCGAAGACGACGAGGACTCGAAGTGGTTGCGAGGCGTGGACAACAAGAAAAGAGGAAGTTTCCAGGAAGGTGCAGCAGGGGCATTTCGGTAAAATACACAAGGCTGCAAAATAGAAGCGGAACTTGTTAAAGACAACAGGTAAAGGGCTGAGGTTGCTAGTGCTAACGGGTAAAGAAAATTGGAGACCCAGTAGTAGAAGGCTATTAATAGAGGAGGTTAGGGTTTGGTGGTGGTGTGCTGTTTCCCTCCTCCATTTGAATGTAAAGAGTTTTTTGGTCTTTGTCTCTTGTTCTGGGAGAAAAGGTTGGGCAGAGGAACCACCTTGTCTTGTTTTCCTTGCCCGTACAAGAACCATGTAGTGAGAGTTGGCTGATAGTTCTTGATTTTCCACTTTGAGTGTGTTGCCTAGGATGTGGATCCATGTATGAATTGGCTGTAGAACTCCTTATCAATGCAATCATTCATGTCTTCTCATCTAGCTTTGAGCTGTTCTTCCTGTGATATGATGTGTGCTTTGTTCTTGTTTTGCTGCCCTCTGTTCTTCTCAGTTTTCTTTCTTTTTGAGGTGAATGTTTGATCGAGTTGTTGTACGCACACACACCAGAATGAACCCCGACAACTCCAACCCTAACATGTCTACGAAACCACAACTAGCTTTCATAATTCTCACTTTCCACGAATGTGATGGCCATCGGCAATATTTAGTTGTTGTCATCAACGCCTATGACCATTAGGATCTGCCCTTTGTATTTGCCTGTCAGAAAGGTCCCATCAACTGAGATCACCGACAGCGTATGCCTGAATGCCTTGATGCAAGCACCAAATGCTAACAAGGCTTTCTGCAACACCGTATATCCTGGTGGACTTATGGATGGCTTATTCTCCACAGCGATATACATGCCCGGGTTCCTATCCTACAACACCTTAAGCATACGAGAAAGATTGTCGTACGCCGCCTCGAAAGACCCGAAACATTTTTTCAACGCCTTCTGCTTAGCACGCCACGCCTTCGCATAGCTAATCTTATACTTGAATTTTATCTCGATAGCTACCACAATATGCGTGGCATCTATGTCTTTCTTCTCTACTATCTCTCCGTACATCAAATTGGTTATAAAGACGGACGTTAGGTTACGATGCCTCGCCAAAACACTGTTGAGAATGCAAGAGTGCGGCTCCACCTTCGACACAATCTAGTGAGTCTCATACTTGGGTCTACGTGCGTGCACCCTCCAAGGACAACCGGCCTACTCGCACTTCACGGTGTATTGCTTCTGGCTAGATTTCATAACCCGAAAATTCCGCTGCATTGAAAGGGCCCATAGCTTGATGGTATCCTGCAGCGCTGCCTTGTCAGCAAACATAGGATGCAACCGAATCTCCGTCTCATGATACTCCAACGCTGATTCATGCTCATCATGTGCGAAAACACCCTCAGCATTAAATTGGTTTCATTCCTGCGGGACGAGAGCTTCATCCTCATCCGAACTATCCTCGTCATCGTCCTGTACAGCCTCATCTTCTGCCCGTGCAGTTTAGTCATCACAGTCCATCTACTGCACGATGTACTCAATATGCTCGCCTTCATCGGCTTGTCCTGTTCTCTCTCCACGGCTTGACCATTGTACCTCTCCTTCATGTACCGCATCAGTTTCATCATGAGCAACTTGATCCTCTTCACCAACATGTGGGCCGTCCGAGTTGTTAGCACCTCCCGGAGCAAGGCCGTATACACAACCTTGCACAGCTTCTAATGAGCACGGTTGCACAAGCAGCACACACTCGTATCCACGGCGTCGGCACCCTTGCACAAACCTGTTCCATGCAGCAGTACACAACAATGTCCTCAACTCCCATCTGATGTCCGTGGGAGACCAGCTCCAAAGCCCTTTGCGCGGCGACGCTGCATACCTCGGGGTCTAATGAAAAACTTCGGGTCAACCAATGCATCACATCTAAGATTCAAGCATTCTCGCCATCCGGATGTACTAGAGTGGCTTCGAAAAACCGCTCAAATCCACACTATTCGAACCTTCACAAACGATTCCAGCACCGTAATGCACTCTCAATATAGTGCCTATTAGCATTGCTGATGTTGGCCTGCATACATATTTTAATTTTGCAACATGTCAAATCACATCGCACAATACCAATGTACCAACATATTGTGATTCATATTTCACCGATGGTTCACATGTCGTAACCCACTACAATAACCTCATTCTATGAACTTCCTATCGGTTTCTCCAACATTTTCCAACGTTTGCACATACGAATTAATTAAATTCTAACATAAACCGTACTGAATTTTTAATACGTACAAATACTAGCGGACGATTAATTCGTACGTTACAGTGATTGAATTTTCTGCAACTACAAATTTTTACGCATGCAAATTTCCTAATGATGCTAATTTTCTAAAACTATGTTCCCTAATTTATACACAACTACACGCTTCTATGGCTGCTAATTTTCTAAAACTACATTTTAACTAAATTTTGCATACGAAAAATTTAGCTATTTGTATCTACATCTACAATTTTCTACTAACAATAACAATCATATAGAATATTTCTATCTACATCTACATCTACTATTGCATGTTCCTCTCCTCTCCGTTTCTACACCTGCTAATTTCCTATAACTGCGTTAACTAAATTTCCTATACTAAAAATTGAACTACTTATATCTGTATCTATAATTTTTACTAACACTAACATTATATAAAAATATACTGCAAATATAATATAGCAAAGAAAAAACATACCTAGATCTGGTTCTTCCCCTTCTCTCCTCCCACTTGTCCTTCCTCCCCCTCCTACTTCTCCTCTCCTCCTCTCCCTCTCCTCGCTCTCCTTTCCTCTTCTCCCCCTCCTTCCTCTCCTCTTCTGCTCTCTCTTTTCTTCTTCTCCTCTCGGCCGAAGGAATGACTGATTTGTGTGTTGTGTGTGGGCGGTGGCGGCCGAGCGCTTGGCCCTTTTAACCCCCTGTCGCCCACCCATTGGGCGACTGGAGCTCCAGTTGCCCAACCATTCGGCGATTGCATTCCAGTTGTCCTCCCGTTGGGCGATAACAATTATTCGCTCAACGGCCGGTGGATTGCCGATATGTCGTCTGGCCGTTGGATGATTGGCTCCAGTCGCTCCTTGTTGAGCGATCGAAGCCTACTTGTGTAAAAAATACTGCCATATATATATTTAGATAATTTTAAATAAAAAATAGGTTATTCATACGAAAAAAACCCTTTGTTCCTGCCTTTAGCTGGAGGCTCCGACCGACGGCTTACTGCGAAGGCTTCTGCTTTTTCTTCTCTACTGAAGCGTACTGTTTCTCTCTGAGAGAGCAAACCCAAGTACTTGCCTTGGGTCCCGTGCTCGTCTAGACGCACAGATTATGTCCTGCGCTGGATTGCTGCCTGCTGGTCGTTGCGTGACGCGATCCTCCCGCGAGCAAATTCTCCTGCTTGCTCCTCTCCCTGGACACAAGGAAAAGAATTTGCTCTGTCCCATTTTTTTCTGGTCTGCACTGGCCTTGCTGCCTTGTTGCGTGCAGCGTGCGTCTTCTGCTTGGACTTTTATTGCTGTGCTGCTCTGGAAGACTGAGTGCACCTCGGAGATGGACACCGCATAGCTCCTGTCCGCGTGACCGTGAGGCTGAAACAGCCCGCTTCCTATCGGACCGAAACACTGTTCTTTTCTTTCGACTCTGATAGCTTTTGATTTTTATTATAGTACTTAATTTTTAAATAAAGTATTTTTTTAAGATAGGATCTATAAGTTAAATGATGTACACATTAAAAACCTAACATCTGTACTATCTAAAATCACAAATAAATATCTCTCTCTGTAATCTATACCGTAAACAACTAAAATTTAAAAATTTCAGTCAAAAACCATAACTCACAGCCGATAACAAATAAGCCCCGAGTCTGTTTGCCTGCTTCGGCTGGACCGAAGGCGTTACTTGTTGAGTCAAGACGCTGCATGGCGTTGGCAAAACGCTTTTTCTCTCTCCCGCTTTTTCTGGTGACTTGACTGCTGCCTTGACTGGCGCGCGTATGCATGGGCGATGGCCGCTGGCTCTCGCTGCTGCATCTGCTCCTCGCGCCGTGACGTAATTGAGTTTCCTGAATACTTCTTGCTCATACGGAATTGGTTATAGCCTTTCTTAATATATAGACTAAGCTCAGATATGATAAGTAGAAGAACAAAAACCATAGAGAGGCAATATTAATATATGTTAGTGTTGAACTCTAGAACCATGGAGAGGCAAAATTAATACATGTTAGTGTTGAACTCTAAGGACAGTTAGATAATTTCCTAATTTAAAAAAAGAAAGAGAGAGGAGGTCTCATCTGTCTGTGGGACGGAGGAAGCTATCTCTCTCGTGCGCCTAGGGGGTGACTGTTTGGCCCAGGCACCTCGACGCCAGCCGGTGGCAGTAGCCCGTTGGCCGTCTCTTCACTTATAATATTTAAGGCAGCCTTCCTCTCCTCTTTTCAGGACCAAAAGCAATGAGTCCTCTTTCTCCTTCTCAATCTCCCATTCCTCTCAGCTGAGTCTCGATTTGAGCATAGGGGCAGCCGCTCCGCCAAGGTCTTCTCCGGCGATGGCAGTTGTGCGATCCGAACTCGTCTTCTCTATAGTTCCCCTTGTGGTTTCTTGTGCCATTTTCTAGATTTGAGATCTAGCATTGAGGAAATTTGGGGATTTTCCTTTAGAGGGCTGGTTCAATTGGATTTGTGCCGAGTTGAGAAGGAATCGATGTCTGGTTGTCGTGTTCTTGGGTGCTCTTGGCCGGAGCACCTATCAGTCTGTTGCAGCAACTTCCTCGACCCTCAACTTCATACTTCGGTGAGCTAAGGTGTGAAGGCCGGCATTGTATCTCCGTCTACCCCGTCTCCTTACGCGGCATAGCGAGGTGCTTGGTTTTTTGGGACAGCGCTCTATGCGTGTCTTGCCTTGTGTGGTTTGTTCTTGGTGATTTCGAGTATCACCAGTGTTGTGAGTATTTCGGCTGTTTACTCTTTGTAATTCCGTGATCTATTTCAGATATCTGTGAATTATCACTAATTGGAAATTGCAAAAGTACTTTTGGTGGGTTAATTGCTCAATGATGGAATGACTTTAAAACTGAGATTATATATGATTTTGAGTATAGATTAGTCTTGAGCTTTCGGCTAGCATGCTATTTGGTATGCTCTGATCATTGAAATTATTATTTACATTGCTTGCTGCTCGCTGTATAGTCTATGTTCTGTGCTTTGTGATCTTTTTCGGTCACTGTAGTTGATATTCAAACATTACTATGCTGTTATAAACTTATAATCAATATTGTTCATCTCATTTAAATGTTAGATTGATTATTGCGCTCTTATACACTATGTACAAGAGAGAGCCAATTATACTGCGGTACTCCATCTAATCTACTGGCTCACCATCCTCATCTAGATCGAGTGATGTTGATATCGCCATCGGAGTTGACACCGGCTTGCCATCACTCATGTTAAAGCGTCTCAGAAGATCTCAAGTGTACTTGCCTTGATGCAAGAAAGTACCCTCCCGAGTCTGCTTGATTTGGATGCTGAGGAAGAGGCTCAACTCGCCCATCATGCTCATCTCAAACTCTGCGCTCATGACTTTAGAAAACTGAGAAACCAGAACATGTGATGAGGCACCAAAGATAATGTCATCCACATAAATCTGGACGAGTAGAAAGTCATTACCATGTCGCAAATGAACAAGGTCTTGTCTACCTTACCCATCTCAAACCTATGAATCAACAAATAAGACTTAAGCCTCTTATACCAAGCTCTAGGGACTTACTTAAGTCCATACAGGGTTTTGAAAAGCTTGTAGACATGATTTGGGTATTTGGGGTTCTCGAAACCTGGAGGTTGTCTAACATAGACCTCTTCCTCAATATACCCATTGAGGAAGGCACTCTTAACATCCATCTGGTACAGCTTGAAGCCCTTAGATGTTGCGAATGCTAGCAAAATCCTAACGGCCTCTAGCCTAGCTACAAGGGCGAAGGTCTCCTTAAAATCTAAACCCTCAACCTGGGAGAAGCCCTGAGCTACTAGTTTAGCCTTGTTTCGAATGATTACCCCATCCTCACTCTGCATGTTCTTGAAGACCACTTGATTCCAATGACATTATAACTGTTAGGGGGTTCAACAAGCGACCATACCTTGTTCCTCTCGAAATTTTCTAGCTTCTCATGCATGGCATTGACCCAAGACTCATCAGAAAGAGCATCGCAAATATCCTTAGCCTCGAAAGAGGCGACGAAGGCAGAATGAAGACATAAATGAGATAAGCCAGGTTTTGAACGCGTGACTTGCTCAGAAGGATCCCCTATGATCTGCTCCGAAGGATGACGTCCTTGGATATGACGGGGAGGACTTGGATGAGAAAAGGAAGTGGCCTCTACCTCATGAGTTGAAGAGGTAGGAGCAGAGCCAATAGCTGTAGAAAAACTGGAAGGAATGGGCTGATCTCCCCGAGATGCAGTGGTAGAAGCAGGCACCTCAAGGGAAGGATGGACATAATCAGGTAAAGAACCTTTATCTTCATCCTCCTCAACATCTACAAAGATGGTATCGGACTGCACTACTGAACCTGAGATGTCGGGCCTAGTGCCAGGACTGGCCTCATCGAAAGTTACCTCACATGTTTGTATAATCCTGCTAGTCTCGCAGTTCCAGACCCTATAACCCCGCGAAGAAGTCGAGTAACCCAGAAAGATACCATCACACGAGCGTGACTCGAACTTATCTAGGTTCCTAGACTTCAGGATAAAACACTTGCAACAAAAAACATGAAAAATGTGAGACACTGGACTTTCGCCCATACCTCAACTCATAAGAAGTGTGATGCAAGTATGTCCTTAGAAAAACTCTATTTGAAACATGGCACGCGGTGGCTATAGCCTCAGCCCAAAACTTCCTAGGTGTAGCATACTCAACTAGCATCGTCCTAGCCATCTCGACCAAGGTACGGTTCTTCCTCTCCATGACGCCATTTTGCTGAGGGACATGCGGAGAAGAGAACTGATGCTCTACACCTGTCTCATCACAGAAAATCTCAAAGTAGGAGTTCTTGAACTCTGTGCCATTGTCACTGCGGGTCGCTCGTAAGGCACCAGGGAGCTCAACAGATATCCTACTAAATAATCCCCGAAAATGATTGAAAGTCTCATCCTTCGAGGCTAAGAAAAATACCTAAGAAAATCTCGAGAAGTCGTCAACCACGACAAGAACATACCACTTCCTACCAGCTGAATGCACTCTAGCTGACCAATAGTGTCCATATGAAGAAGATGTCCTGGTGCATCGGTCATAGTCATTGTGACTAGGGGCTGAAACCAGCAACCATCTTGCCATATTGGCAGAGAGCACAAACTAAGTCTTTGACCACCTTAAGTTTGGACAGACCACGTATGAGACCATGGCCGCTAACTCGAGTCAGATGATCAAAACCAATGTGACCAAATCTCCTATGCTAAAAAGAAAGATCACGGGACTTTGAAACAACTAAGCATCTGAGAGAATTGCCAGAAGACTCGATAAAATCAGCACGAAAGATCCTCCCAAATCTAGAAATTCTGCAAACCAGACTCCCCGAAGAATCAAGAATTTTGCAATCATTTTTCTTGAAACTTACCTCGAAATTGTCATAAGTAAGCTGAGAAATAGATAGCAAATTATATCGCAGCTTACTTACTAAGGCAATATCCTTAAGAATTAAAAAATCATTAATGTGCACAGTACCTTTAGCGATGACTCGACCAGAAGAGGCATCTCCAAAGGTGATCGTCTCATCACCTGGAACTCAGACTAGGGAAGAGAACCAACGAGAGTCTCTAATCATGTGTCGAGAACAGCGGAGTCGACGAGCCAAACCTCTCCCTTCCCAGCCCGACGAACCTGAGTCAACAGGAGAACAACATCTGTGGCTCGGTACTGAGGTAAATAAGAACATATTTAGGAACCCAGTACTGAGTCACGCGATGAGCAGAAGAAGTAGTCATAGACACAAACGACTGACCTCTAACTACCCTACGCTCTCTGCCTCTCACAGACTCAAAAGATCTGGATGTAGACCTGAAGCCTTTGCTGGGTCTGACCGCTATTGAGGAGTGGGTTTGACCAATAGCAATGTGCTGATCATGCCACAGATAGCTATCTCGACGGGGAAAACGAGATCTATCCTCAAGACAACGAATATCCTAACCAGAAGCTACTCGAGGACCAAAAACAAAAGAAGTAGGAAAACCATGTCCTTGACATTAACTAAACACCTCAGAAGTGTTTACTACGAATTTGGACCTCGTGTTGGTCTTATGAGTACTCCGAGTCTGGGGCTGACCCTGAATACGCCTAAGAGCACGAATACGATCTTTTCGCACGATCTTGGCATGCTTAAAACACCTCTCAATCCCATGTCCATCCTTCTGACAAAAGGTACAGTGATACTTCACCTTCTGGGTGGTCGAAGTAGCATGATGAGGCTTCTCCTTTTGAGAGGTCAAAGTAACAGGTGGTATCGCAGACTTAAACTCAATTTTCTTGGTTTTGGGCGCAACCTCGATCACAGCTGCTGCTATAGGTCTCACAACAGCAGGTGGATGTTTCCTTACATCTTCTAAAATGTCATATCCTAGACCTTGATTGAACTTGTAAATCTTGTATTTGTCTAGGATAAGATTAAGTTTTTTCTTGCCTCCAACGAATTTTTCAAGAGTGTTCATGAGGTACTCATACTCCTGAAAAAGAGAGGTGCATGAAGAATAGGGAAGAGGAGAAGATGAAGAACCATAAGGAGAGGGAGAGGAACCAGATGCAGAAGATTGAATAGCACGTGCATATTTCTCTTTGTGCATGGCCACCTCAATCTTGAGGACTTCGCAAGACGCATATGGGGCAGTTCTAATCCTAGCCGTCATGTTCTCATGACTCTTCCTAAAGGTCTCTAGCATTTCCTTAGATTTTCCCCCCACTCCAGCACAGATAGAGCAAGCAGATTGTGGCTTCTCTAGTAAGTCCTTCTTAGTTAGCTTCACAAATTAGTTTTTCACAATTATTGCATGGTGAGCTAACATGAGCCTTAGATGCATATTGAGCCATTTTATTATTATGATCAACCATGTCTTGAAATTGTTTGAAAACAGATTCAAGTTCAGCAGTCAGTTTAGGGCAGTTGACATAAGAAGTAACAGGTTCAAGCAAAGCAGCTTGCATTTCAACAATTTTATAATCTGCCTTTTTTAGGTTAATCTTCAGGTTATTGCAACTTTCATAAGTTTCAGGCAGATCAAGAAGCATGATATATAGACATCTAAAAGCATTGTTCTTATCCTCACATGAGGTGCACAATGTAGTCTCAATAGAATCAGATGACAGTGAAGCTACTCTAGTCATCTCTAGCTCAGCTAACAGACTAACATTCTCCACCTCAAGCAAATCAAGCTCAGAGACCATACTATTATGAGAGGTCCTTAGCTTCTCTATATCTCCTAGCAAAGAAGTACAAACATCACAATCATCACGGGAGAAAACAAATTTAAGTGAAGTAAACTCCCGTGACAAGCTCTCTACCTCCTTATCTAACTCACCACACCTAGCTCTAGATGTAGTATAAAATTTTTCTAACTTAAGAAAAACATCATTGAGCTGGTCATAGGAGGGGCATACCTCATCAGAGTCGCTGTAGAGATCATCATCGTTGATGCCGTTCTCGTCAGCCATGAAGCACATGCCGATGAAGTGGTATCCTTGTGTGGATCATCCTCACCATCGTTGTCGCTCCAGCCCTCCGTGTCACTGAAGTCGAAGTCATCGAAGGTGGTGAGGACGCGGCGGAAGAGCTTCTTGGCCTTGCCAAGGTTGTGGTACTTCTTCATTTTGCCTTGATCATGAGCTGGGGGCTTCTTATTGCGGTTCTTGCTGATGTAGTCGTTCTTACTCACACAGCCGCAATCATTCTTGCCCTTCTCCAGCTTGGGACAGTTTGCTTGAATGTGGTTGGGGCCACCACACTCAAAGCAAATCACTGGCCCACCCCTCTTTCTCTCCCTAACTCACTCTCTCGAAACTTCTCAAATTGATCATCACTCATCTCGCACAAAGCAGCCAAAGAGAAACTAGAAGCACTATCAAAAGATACTCCAGAAGCAGAACCGGGATCGGTGATCAAAGCCATCGACTGTGATTTCGACTTGCGAGAGACAATGTCAATCTCGTGAGTCTTGAAGCATGAGTATAACGCATCAAGAGTCAAAGTCGACAGGTCAGTCATGTCTTGATGGTGGTAACTTTCATCTCCCGCACTCTCAGGTCCAAAGCAGAAAGCATTTGGCGAGCATTGTCCAACTCTGGATATGTAAGACCAACAGCTCAGAGGTTGCTCAAAATCTTGTGAAATCTGGCAAAGCACTCATCCAAGGACTCACCAGTGAGCATCTCAAATTTGTTGTACTCTCGCTTGTATTGGTCCTGTCGAACAGTATTGATTTGGGTGGTACCCTCATGGTATGCATCAAGAGTTACCCAAATATCATATGCTGACGAAAGATGAGTGTCGGGACCCGGATTTCCAAATCCGGTCCCTCTGTGTATTTCAGCACTAGTCTCAGATCAAAGCTAGTGCACACAGTTAAACAGTGATGATTATATTGCCAACAACGAATATTACAATAATAAAGAGTACCGACGGCGACGTGCGGGAGGAAGACGAAGGCGGGGAGGGAGAAGGGTCTGACAGGCGGGCCTGGGATGTCAGCGAGAGAGAGAGAGAAGGAAGACTCGGGCGGAGAAGATTATGGTGCGTGGCGTAGAGTGAATCGGACGGCCGAGGACGTTAAGTGGCAGGGGACGGCAGAGATGAGCCGAGGCGACGTGGGCGGATCTGGCCCGCACACGTGTCGGCCAGCGAGGGAAGGAAGGCGGGATTGAGCGGGCGGTGAGGATGGGCCGAGCGCGTGGGACGTGGATCGATCTGGGCCGTCCACGCGGCGGTCGGAGGGGGAAAATGAATTAATTTTTATTTTCTGATTTTTGGGATTTTCACAAAAGTCTAGGAAATTAAATATAGCTCAGAAAAATATGAAATAAACTTCAAAAATTCTAGAAAAAATCATATAAGTTTCTGGGGGTATTTTGAGCTTAGATAAAATATTTCCAAGTTATTTTGGTATTATATTTTCAAACTAAGATTTCTTTTTAATTCTAGAAATTAATTTTAAAATCTGGAAAACTCAGAAAAATTCAAATAAGATCTAATTTCTTTAAAGTAATTAATTTGAATTTAAAATTTCAAAAATCACAAATTTTGGGATGTTACAATGAGAAATACGATCAAACTCACTTCTACTAAGACCTTGGATAATGATGTTCCTTGCTTTAGCATTTGCCTCCATATCTGGCATATTTATTGCTGTGATGTGTTCATCGGCAGGAACAACAAATCGAGTCTTAACTTTTCTCCATATTGCATAACCTTGAGCTTGAATATAAGACTCCATCCTACTCTTCCAAAAGGGATAGTCGACCGCATCGAAGATAGAAAACTTGGTGGAATACTTGTCGGTTGCTATGGCTCCGAAGACGGGTTAAGATCTTATTGAAAAGAGCTAATCGGATTCTAATACCACTTGTAGGACCGGACAGGCAATAGGGGGGTGAATGGTGCCTTCAAATTCTCCCCAAGTATCCACTCAACTCTTTTCTCCAATAGCTACTAAGCTATGAAGACTAGAGTTGAAGTCTTGTTGGAAAAATAGAGAAGCAGTCTGAATAGAACAAAGAAAACTGAGCTGGTCGAAATCTGACAACGTGGTCGAAACTTACCATGTGGTCGTAAGTCTCAACAACGTGGTCGATAACTGACTGAGAGATCACTGTCTGACTACTCGACAGAAGTACAATGTGATCGGATGCCAATAAGTGGTCGGACAATCAATGTTGTCGTAACTAGTTGATACCGTAGTCGAAACCAATGTGGTCGTAAGCTAACAAGTGGTTGAACAACCAATGTGGTCATAAAGTTCTTAGAAGAAATAGAGAACGAACAGAGAGCGCACGACCGCAAGATTCTAACTACGCATAACTTTTGATAAAGAGATCAAACGGCCAAGAAACTTTGCACACAAGAAGGTGAGGATCTCAAGAGGTTGCTCTGACCTTTAATTGAAAACTTAGCAACCGTAATGAAAGCTTCACAAGACCTCACCAAAAACACCCAAAATAGAGACTAAGAGGATAGGGAGATAATCAGACCATGCAAGTGAGAATAGTATTGCCAAGCCGGCTTCGAGTATGATTTCCTAACACCAAGCAGGTTAGATCATCAACAAAACACCCGAAGGCAGAACTCTTAGATTAAGAAAGTAAAAAGCCAACCGAAGAACAGAGAGATGACATCCAAAACGACCACTCCCAACTCAACTCTAAACATACGAGTAAACATAAACAGAGATAGAAATATATTGCTATGAGAGACGAGTCTACAGCCACTCCATCCAGGAGGACCAAGAGCACAAATGCTCCACACCAAAACCGTAAACACGAATGCACGCAAAAAAACAAGAACACCCAAGAGGTTCACGGATGGATAGCCCTCCATCCCTTTTTATAGCCTCTAGATAGTGGGGATAACCCGTTAACCCCCTACCTACCACCGGTTTTTCTTACACACCCGTTAACACACACAATACAAGAATGCTTTAACAGAAACACCTCCTTTTCAGGTCTTGAGCAAATTACCAAAATACCATTCCACCACCTTCCAGGAAGGTTCTTGTTTTTCTTGCCGACCATGCTTGCAACCACCATGCATTCTTAGTCATCTTCGGTTTCTCCTGACCGTTCTGGACCTCAACACTTCTCTGTGTCTAGTCCCGATCCTTCCACACCTCACCATCCCTAGAAGATTTCCCAGCAGTCTACAACCATTCAGCAAGTCTTTGGAACCATTGCACAGGCTGTTACGACTATGAAAACAGATGCTGCGACCCCGTAGCAATCGCTACGACCATCACTCAAAGTGGTTACGACTTTAATAGACCTTTTCGCAACGACTTATGATCACACTGACAGAGCACTACGGCCATCGACCACTGCTAGCAGAGCTACGACTATCGACCACGGTCAGTCAGAGCTACGTCTGTCGACCACGACCAGTCAGAGCTACGACTATCGACCACGGCTAGTCAGAGCTACGACTATCGACCACGGCCAGTCAGAGCTACGACTATCGACCACAGCCAGTCAGAGGTACGACCATCGACCACGGCCAGTCAGAGCTACGACTATCGACCACGGCCAGTCAGAGCTACGACTATCGACCACGGCCAGTCAGAGCCACGACTATCGACCACGGCCAGTCAGAGCTACGACTATCGACCACAGCCAGTCAGAGCTACGACTATCAACCACAAAGTTGTAAAACTGGCTGCCGACCAGAAAGTCGTAAAATTGGCTGCCGACCATAAAGTCGTAAAACTGACTGCCGACTTTAAAGTCGTAAAACTAGCTGCCGACCATAATGTTGTAAAATCGACTGCCGACGTCAAAGTCGTAAAACTGGTTGCCGACCACAAAGTCGTAAAACCGACTGTCGGCCACCAAGTTGTAATAGCACCTACGACCACCAAGTCGTAAGACAGGCTGTCAATCACAAAGACGAACACGGAAGTCGTAAAGCTAACAAACTTCTGCACAGACCTCAAAAATCAAACTTAGCCTTTAGGCAAACTCTAAAGCAAAGGTTAATTACTCATCACAACTATAGGGTGACTTCCACATAGTCTCACAGACGACCAGTGACATCAACTGAAGAAATTGCTATAGAATTTACGACTATGAACACAACCACATTGAAGGCATAAACGGCGACGAACGGGAACTGCCGATTGATGCGCCTCTTCACACGCCGCTGTTTTTCAAAGCAACTGCCTAACAGAAACCGCACAACACCTATAAGCGATCCAGGCGTTGCAAGGCTTGCAAGCAGCATATTCAAGATGTACAGCCCGTAGTACATCAGCTGAGACAATGCAAGCTTCATAGGTTTCTTCTCACTCATGACCGCGGCTATAGCTGCGAAGAAGCCTAGCATCATGCTGTTCAGTGACAGCCAAAGGAAGTGCATTGAGATCATGAAACCGAGCCATGAGCGGTGAGACCGCGAAGCTCTCCCATAGATCAGCAGTATTGTTGCCATCACAGAAGTGGTCACGGCAACGGTGTCCAGCACCAGGAAGGCATTGAACATTATATCCCCACTCAGATTTGCCTTTCCATCAGATCCGTATGATCCAGGCACGTTGAACGCTGCCGAGAAGGCGACCGTCGCCACGAGTGTGGAAACAATTGCGAGATTTTTCGATGTAGTCTCTCGCCATTTCATGATGTCCTGACCACTCCATTTCTCTATATGGTCTTGCCTCTGTGGCCTGAATTGTGCTCCATAGAGAAAAAGCTTCACCACTAACCTTACCTGCTGGTTGGCAAAATGTGTAATATACTGCGCCATATGAAATGACTGCAAAATTAGCTATAGTGGATTAAGGATAAAAGCTGGAGAGGTTAATTACCATTGAAAAGAAACCTGTTGAATTCTCCACGAGGTCAGATGGGGTTTGGCCTGCATTGTTCATTATGTGGGCTTGCACTTTTCCACTTGATAAGAGCTTAGAAATAGCACTGTATTCCCCTGCAGCCACAGCCAAATGGAGTGGTGTATTCCCCTCCTTGTCTTGTGTGTTCAAAAGATGTTCTAGCATCCGATGTTTTGCAACGTATGAGACAACGGAAGAGCGGCCTTTCATAGCTGCAGCATGCACAAAGCTTCTACCATTGTTATCACGAATGTCTGCAGAAGCAGGATAGAATCCTAGCAACAAGCGGACCGCAGCTGTGTGACCCATCAGTGCTGCGGCATGCAAAGCTGAGAGGCCATCGCTGTCCTTCAGGTATGGAGTGCTGGGTGGTGCGTAAGTTAAGATTGCTTGGATGATAGAACAGTCGCCGTCAGATGAAGCAATATGCAGTGGGCTGCTCTTGTTTATGTCAAGGTTTGTGGCAAGTGCTGGCCTCCATCGCAGTACCAAAGAAACCATTTCTGCAAATAATGGAATGTTCATAATAATGTTTGTGTGCTTGGAGGCTGGAGCACATAGCTGAACAGTTGTAAAGGAAAAGGAAAAAAAATGTTAGACCATGTGGATGGTCGTAAATAAAAAGATGATAAATAATTGGTATTTGATTTGCTTTAGATTTTGCGTTTGTGAAAGACTTGGTCGTTTGCTGTTGAAGACTTTGCTTTCTAGTGATTTTGCTCAGTTACGAGTGATCTCAATCTTCAGACTACAAACTTTAGACAACAGACATCGGACTACGAACACGGCATGCTCCAACCACATCACTTCGACGACTATGGCAGTCTTCGACCACGGCATGAACATGACTACAACTACGGCTGGCTTCGACCTACGGCATGAATATGACTACGACTACGACTGACTTTGATCACTGCAGTTTTCGACCACGACCAGCTTTCGACTAGGTCTGGCTTTCGACCACGGCAGTACGACTTCGACCTTACGACCACGACAGCTTTTAACCACGTCTGGCTTCGACCGCGGCAGTACGACTTCGACCTTACGACCACGGTAGCTTTCGACCATGTCTGGCTTCGACAACGGCAGTACGACTTCGACCTTTCGACCACAGTAGTACGACTATGATCTTACAACCACAGCAGCTTTCGACTACATCTGGCTTCGACCACGGCAGTACGACTTCGACCTTTCGATCGCAGCAGTACGACTTCGATCTTACAACCATGGTCGGACCGAGCGATCGTAAGTGAGCGACCATAAGCGAGCGGTCGGAGCAAACGATCGTAAGAGAAGCAGTTGGAGCAAGCCTTTGGGACGGGCGGTCGTAACGAGCGGTCACAACGACCAGTCAAGTGACAAAGGCTAACGAGTGGTCATAACGAGCAATCGGGAGACTGAGGTGCTCCGAGCACGTATGAATAAGCAGTTGCAGTCGTCGGTAATCCAAATTGCTTCTCTTTTTCTCTGTGTTGGGTTTTGATTTCAGGTGGTAAAAGCAGAGACAATGATTCACCCCCCTGCTGATTGTGCCATATGATCCTACAAGTGGTATCAGAGTCGGTTGCTATGGCGTCAAAGAGGTATGTGAATTGTCCCCCATTCTAGCTGGTTCTGATTTTGCTTTTTGGAAGTGTCGGATGCAAGCTTACATTGAGGCTCAAGGTAGTAAAGTTTGGAATAAAGTTGCTACACCATATGAGGTTCCTACTGCTGTTACTAATTTAAATAAAGCGGATGTTGATTTAAATGCTAAAACCTGTAACTTGTTATTTCAAGGGATTTCTCGCAAAGAGTTTGATCGTGTAGCTCATATTAATTCTGCCCACTTAATATGAAAAACTCTTTATGATTATCATGAAGGAATCACTAAAATCAAGAAAGTGCATAAAAATCTTTATCAAAAAGAATATTCTGATTTTTCTATGAAGCCTGGTGTATCCATTGATGATCTCTTTTCTCGTTTTGAGAATATATCAAATGATTTGCGCGGTGTTAATGTTATTCCTGTTGATGAAAATAATGCAACTAAAATTTTGAGATATTTAGGTTCTGAGTGGTGGATGGTTGTTACAACTATTAATCAAACTGTCGATCTAGATACTTTAACTATGGATGATCTTTATTCTAGATTGATAGAAGCTTTGCCATCCAAGATTGATAAATCTTCACCTTTAGCACTTGTGACTAACCCCGTGCAGGCTGCTTCATCAAGTGCTTTGTCTTATATTTCTTTGTCTGCCTTGTCTTCTTTTTTAGAGGAACAGTTCAAACAGCTCCCTTAAGAGGACTTGCTCTTGATCTCCCCACGAGCATATAAGGCACTCAACAATGTGAGGATGTGGAAGCAAGGTGGCATGTCAGGTCCGATCATATGCTATGAGTGTGGCGAGCCAGGCCAAAATAAGATGGATTGCCCCAAATTGATGAGCAAGGAGGTTAAGGATGACAAGGCTCCAACTTATCGCACTCAATTCAAGATTGACCCAAGCAAGAAGCGCAACTATCACAGGGCGGTCAACAAAGTACTTTCATCACTTGAAGAGATTAATTTGAGTGATGTTGATTCTACGAGCGACGATGAGGATAAAGGCAAGAAGGAAAAAGAGGTATACTTCACAAGGATGTGTTTTATGGCCAACAATGAGGAGCTCAACGATGATGATCTTTACAGTGATCCTGATAAGGTAAAACCTTATACTGATTTATTTCGTGATGTTCTTAGATTGACAGAGGAGCTCAAAAAGTATAAAAAGAAAATGAAAAATCATGATTTTGTTGTTGAGAACTTAAATTCTAAAATTAATAGATTTAGAGCCTCTATTCCTAATGATGAATCTTGTGAGTCTTGCCAAATTTTACATACTGGGTTAGAGACTGCTAGAACAATTAATGCATCAAACCTAGTTCAATTTAGGGATGTAACTGACAAATTTGATGAGTTAAAATTGACACATGAGTCTTGTGATGAAAAATTAAAATTTGCTAATGATGAAATTGAATAGTTTAACTCTAGTTCTTCTGTTCAATCTAAGGCTTGCTCTAAGTGTGATTTGCTTTAGGCTCTAGGCTTAATTCATCTCAGGAGTTAATCCAACAAATGCTCTATCATGAGACTCTTTCTTATTCAAATTGTCCTAAGCTTAACACTGAAATAGAGTCCTTGACTAGACAACTCAATGATTTTGCTGAAAAGGAAAGATTAACTCAGTCTACTGCTTCTAAAGGTCTTGCAAATGATTCTGTTAAGTACACAATCTGTCCTACATTGGCTAAAGAGAATAAGTATCTAAAGAACACTTTAGGGAGATTCTCGTTTGGCAAAAAGAATTTGAACATGATTCTAGACCAATAAAAAACAAGTGTAAAGAAACACGGTCTAGGATTTCATTTCATTGAGCATGCCAAAAATAATTCTCCTAAGGTTGTTAAGCTTCTTGAAACTGAGAAATTTGAAGTAGAATCTTGAACCTAAACAGATTATATTTAAATCTGCTGGTGTTGCAAAGGAATTCTCTACCAAAGTGGGTATTGTGAAGTCAACAGATAAGTATCAATGCACTCATTATGGTAGAGATGGTCATGTGGTTCAATTCTGTTTTCGGAAAGCAAAGAAGGAGAAGAAAGACAAGCTGAAAAAACGTTCCCAACTGGAGATTGTGAAAGCTCCCAACTGTCGTCTTGCCTCCTCTAATTAGTTCTTTGCAGACTCAGGAGCATATTGTCTCTTTGCATGAGCTAACCAATCGTCTGCAGGTTCTACACTCTCTAATTTGTTCTATGCAGCCCTAAGAACTTGCTACTAGACCTGGTCATAGTGGCTGGTCAGCGGTCTGACCAGCCTTGCCAAAACATTCAGACTACCGCGTGGTCGAGTGTTCCGTGGTCGGACGTTCCATGACCAAACCAGGGTATCAACCAGTTGTTCTTCGTGGCCGGACTAGCGTGGTTGAATAGAGTTGTCGGTTAGTTGGTAACTATAGTTGACCAAGGTACTCAGGAGATTTTTGACCAGTTGTCTCAGCTCGTTTAGACCAGTTGGGAGTTAGACCGGCTTTCTTCCATAGTCGGAATAGAGTGATCAGACCAGAGTTCAGATCATCTTCTTCCCATGGTCGTTACAGCGTGGTCGGACCAGGGTTATGACCAGCTGTACAGAGGCGCTCAGATGAGTTTCGACCAGCTGTACAAAAGTGCTCAGATGGGTTACGACCAGCTATACACATGTGCTTAGATGGGTTTCGACTAGTTGTACAGAAGCGCTCAGATGTGTTACGACCAGCCACACAGAGATGCTTAGACAGGTCGGCGGACAGACCGGTTCCTCAACAGCAGTCAGACCAGAATTTGAAAAGGCTAAATCTTCACTTAAATTTCTATCATTGCCTGCGGCTGATCCTTTTTGTCGAGTATCACAGTATTGGATTCCTAAAGCTTACTTGACTAACTCCAGCACTATGAGACTGACGTCTACTGTGATTTGGGACAGGTAACAAGGGGTGAAGAATAGGCACTTGATTTGGTTCCAGTCTTTTGCACCATTACTTGATTGGAACACTAGATGGTTCTTCACCTTCTCTTGGAGTTCCATGAGACTTCACCTTCAGGTTAGACCATATGGAAAGATAGTGTTATTTTACAAGTGGTCTGTTACAAGTGGTGTTTTTCAAGTGGTCTCTGAGCTCTTTTTGGTTTTCTCGATTTCTCTCAAAACTTCTTGCTTCTTCTCAATTTGTTCTTTTCTGAGTGAGATGGGATCATTTTGAGGGGGAGTATGTCATTTGAAGTGGTGCCAGGAGCTTTGCTTATTATACCTGTTATATAATTCATCAAGATTGAGCCATTGAAATCAAATGAGTAGTAGAACTTGCTTTATCATATTTACTCATATGTTGTGTAGCTTAGACCACAACTAGTTTTAATTAATCTTCTACACTTGAATTAAAACATGACTTGGCATAAGTCTTTGACTAGAGTGATTATTGATAGTACTTTGTGATGTTCATCTAAAAGGATTAGCATGATTATGGATCCTATTTTAAAATCTTGGTTTTGAGACTTGTATGTTTCATATCACAATCTTTTTATGCTCACTCAAATTGACATGTTATACATATAAAAAAGAGAAATTCTACAAGTGGTATTATACGAGTGATATCAAGTGATAATTGAGAAAAAGAAGATTGAAAAGATGTATGCTTCAAGCATGCCATAGTTAAACAAAAGAAAAGGCACAACTGAAAAAACGTATGCTTCAAGCATGCCACCATTCAAAAAGAAGTTTGCTACAAAGATAGCATTATGAAAAGAAGTATGCTACAAGCATGCCACATGCCTAAAAATCTAGTGTGAAGCAGTAGATTATTTATGAGACTGGTAGCTCATCTAGATTTAATGTTTCCTTCAATTTTAGGTTTTGACTTTTCGTTGTGATATCTCATTGTGCTCTTTATAATTGGTTTAGTCATTGACAAGATGCCTATCATTGATCTAAATTGCCTAATTGTGCTTAAAGACTAGTTTTCGATCCAGCTATATAATATATGACTTTATATGATCTAGGAAGCTCTACTCACACTGATGGCTTGGTCAAAATACAAATACAACTTGACTTGTATAATCTCAAAAGCTTCTTGATATTTACTCTCATTGCTCCTTCTTAGAATTGTTCTCTCTCTGAAAGTTTCTTGATGATTACATTGCCAAAGAGGGAGAAAATGAAGTAAGGTGGAGAGATGTTTGGAGAGATTTTGAATTGGAGAAATCTGTGAGAAACTTGCACTCAATTTTGCTTCTCTCTTCTCTCTTTCAAGACGCAAATCATTTGAGAATTTTCTAAGTGTTGTCAGTGTATTCACCAAGGGGGAGATTGTTAGACCATGTGGATGGTCGTAAATAAAAAGATGATGAATAATTGACATTTGGTTTGCTTTGGATTTTGTGTTTGTGAAAGACTTCGTCGTTTGTTATTGAAGACTTTACCTTTGAGTGATTTTGCTCAGTTATGAGTGATCTGAGTCTTCAAACTTCAGACATCGGACTACGACGACGGCATGCTCCAACCACAGCATTTCGAACACGACTACGACTATGACAGTCTTCGACTACAGCATGAACACGACTACGACTACGGCTGGCTTCGACCTATGCCATGAACCCGACTACGATACAGCTGGCTTCGACCATGGCAGTTTTCGACCACGACCAGCTTTTGACCACGTCTGGCTTTCGATCACGATAGTACGACTTTGACCATACGACCACGATAGCTTTCGACTGCAACTGGCTTTGACCACGGAAGTACGACTTCGACCTTTAGACCACAGTAGTACGACTACGATCTTACGACCACGGCAGTGTTCAACTACATCTGGCTTCGACCGCAATAGTACGACTTTGACCTTTCGACCACAGCAGTATGACTTCGATCTTACGACCATGACAGTACGACTTTGATCTTAGGACCACGGCAGGTAATCATAGCTACAGTACTCTTGCATGGTCGTAGCTACAATACTCGATAGTCGTAGACTTTACTGTTCGTACACGATAGTCACAGGTTTTACTGGTCGATAGTCGAGGGCTTTGCGGTCGGTGGTCGTAGGTTTTGCAGACCGCTTTCATGGTCGTAGCTACAGTACTCGATAGTCAAAGGATTTACTAGTCGATAGTCGAGGGCTTTGCGGTCGTTGGTCGTAGGTTTTGCGGACTGCTTTCATGATCATAGATTTGGCAGTCTTGTCGGTACTCGTAGACTTTACAATCTGCTGTTCTGTCTTCAGTAGTCAGAGACTTAGCGATCAGTTGCCGTAGGCTTCACGGTCGGTACTTGTAGACTTGCTTGGTCGATACGAGTGCTTCACTCTTGCGATCTTCGAGTACGTCAAGTACT
Source organism: Bonia amplexicaulis (assembly GCA_036346245.1). Classification (NCBI taxonomy): domain Eukaryota; kingdom Viridiplantae; phylum Streptophyta; class Magnoliopsida; order Poales; family Poaceae; genus Bonia; species Bonia amplexicaulis. The sequence goes on from CM070766.1 coordinate 9,954,820, forward strand.
CGTGTTGGGCCAGTGGCTGACTGGTTGGTGTATAGTGGTCGTTGATGAATTGTCATTGCTGCAGTATCAGGTGGGTAGTCGAGGATTGAGGTACTCATAGTCGGAAGACTCGGTACTCGATAGAAGTGGTTTCATGATCGTGGTAAGTGGTCGTGTGTTGGAGTGTGTCTGTACTCGTAGGTTTTGAGTACATGTTACGGCTATGATTTCTGGTTGATACTTGGTAGTCGGTACTCGATAGTCGGTCAGTAGCAGTGCGAGTGGTTTCCGAGTACTTGTGGGTTACGAGTACTTAGAGTTAGCGATCGTATTGAGTGGTCTGAGGGTATGTTTCAATTAGCGTAGACTATATAGTCGTAAACGATCTGAAAGATGGTCGTAGAGGGTTTGGATCTTGTCTGGGGATAGACAAGGGTGTGTTTTGCTAATGTGTGTTGATTATAGTTAAGTTGGGAAGAACTTATATCAATAGATGGCTTCTTTGATCTTTTCATGTGCAGGTGGGCATGGAGGCGGACATGGTCCGTGACGAGGAGGAAAAGTAATAGGAGGGGGTAATCTGAGGTCCAGGCGGTCGGGATGTCACGCGAGGTGGCCGGGCTCATGCTGGAGTATGTGGAGGTCAAAGGTGGATGATGCATGGAGGCGTGGAGATGGTTACAGTCGGTGACGAAGAGGACCAGGACTAGGAGGTGGTCATGCGAGGTGATCGGGCTCATGCGAGAGCACACGGTGATGTTGCACGATGGAGATATAGGAGGGGATATCTTGGAGGCTTCGTCGTGTGTGACGTATAGAATTGCGGATGGAGTTCATGACTTGTACAAGGTGATTAAAACCCGTGTTTGTAAGGGTTTCAGGTCGCTTGATTTGAGGAAGAGATAGAGTTCATGTCTAGGTGGATAGGGACACAATTTTGAGGTGTTCGAGTTAACACGGTTTGTGCGCCGGCCTATAAAAGTAGGGGATGTTGTAGGTTAGCTAACAGAGTTTTAGGGCTTTTAAAAAGAAGGTTTTTAGGGGTGTTGTGAGGTGTTTTGTAGCCAAGAGCTTTATGAAGAAATAGTAGATCAGATCCTTCTTGGGCGACTTGTTTTCCTCTCTGCTTTACGTGATCTGTTTTGTCTTCGGCTTTTACTCATTCGGGCGGTGGTCGAACAGCTGGGGACATCAAGCAGAAGGAGGTCACGACTACGTGCGTTGTGGTCATGCCAAGAGATCAGAACGAGCAGGCGGTCAATCTGAGATCGTGCCGAACGATCAGAACGAGTGGGCGATTGATCCGAGTGGTCGGATCGAGCGATCGTAAGCGAGCGGTCGTAAGCGAGCGGTCTGAACGAGGATCAGAAGCGAGCGATCCTTCTTCTTGTGACTCTTGCTTGTGACAGAGTCGGAAGTGAGCGGTCGGAGCGAGCGTTCGGGACAAGCGGTCGTAACGACCAGTCAAGTGACAGAGGCTAACGAGTGGTTGTAACGAGCAGTCGGGAGACTGAGGTGCTCCGAGCATGTACGAGTAAGCAGCTGCAGTCATCAGTAATCCAGATTGCTTCTCTTTTTTTCTGTGTTGGGTTTTGATTTCAGGTGGTAAAAGCGGAGACAATTATTCACCCTGCTCTGATTGTGCCATACGATCCTACAAAAAAAATCCATAATGTTATCGACCCATGGAGGGTCCGATACACTCTATCTAAACTAGTCCCGTGAGTCCTATTAATGTAGTTTAGTTTGGCATTGCTTATTTTATTTGTTTTGTATATGTAAGCTTTGTTTTTTTTTTCAATTTTTTAGTTAGCTTTTGGTTTTAACTTCTATAAATCGATACTATTTATTAAATATACCAATCGTCAAAAGAGCAGGCTATAGAAGGTGCAGTTTCTTTGCATTGCTGTGTCTTTACATTTTGAATATCTAAGTTGACCAGCATGGTACTTAATTCTATTTTTTTTAATTTACTTCGGCCTACCTTCTCCCCGTGTCACATGGAAGTTGGTTATACTTCTGCTAATTGTCCATTCATCAATGTGTGTACGTGTCCACGTCAGTTTCGCTCCTCCAATTTGAACGCAGATTCCGGCTGGTTAGTTCGGTCAACTTGGCTGGTCGAATTAAAAACAGAAAAAAAAAAGAGTCCATGCGAGACCACCAGCTATCCGCTACATACTAAAAAAATTGATCGCAAGTCTCGATTTCCCTTTGAGCTAGTGAGCTACGTATTCCATAAATATTTTAGTTAGGATAATTTGCACTTAAGCGGATGACCATAATTTGTCCATTTTTCAATAAATTGGACAAAACTTGGTTGTCATTGAAAAATCTCACTGCCACAAACTTCATTTGCTGTGACAGCCTTGCATATTTGGTGACGGTGAGAACAAAACCGTCGGAAACAGGTGATTTGTGACAGTCTTTCAGTGATGGCCAAGGATTTTTCGTGACAGGTTGGGGCCGTCAGAAAGAGTTGAATTCTTTTTCGAGGGAGAGAGAGGACAATTGGTTAATGTAGTTATCTTAAAGCTTGCAACCTATAAGTCAATGGTTCAAATTTCAGATAATTACAGTGGAAAATTTACATAAATAATCCATTCAATTTGTGGTTAGCATGATTCAAACATTCATCATCAGCTAAAGAGATAAGGTACCACGCCACTAAGGTTGACACAAAGAGTTGAATTGCTCGTAAATCTGTGTGTATCCCGGTAGATTATAAAGAAAAGTGACCGAACATACAGTCAAGAAACTGTTGTAACTGCAAGGGCATTTCGATAATTTCCCATTTGAAAAGAAAGAAAACGGAAAAAGAAAAAGAGAGACAGAATGACAGGTGGGGCCCACCTGTCAGTGGGGGCCCACCTGTCAGTGGACCGGCAGAGACGATAAGGGGAGGAGACGGTGTCTCCTCCCGTGACGGTTCGGATGCCGGGCTTCTCGCGAGCGGCGCGACCGCGTCTCCCGGGGCGACTGAGTCGAGCGGCGTAGGAGGCACCACCGGCTTGGACGCTTCGGCGCCAGCCGTGGCTGTAGCCCGTCGGCGTCCGCTCCGCTCCCCTATTTATGCCATCTCCCCTCTTTTTGGTGGTCGAATGCAATAGTAAGTCATCTCCTCTCCGATCTAAAGTCCCGAGAGCCGCCGGCCGAGTTTTCTCTGGTGGCTATCGGCAGAGGAGCTCAAATCGGTGATCTAGGGTTTTTTCGTACGGTTTCCTTGAGCCTTTCTTTGATTTGGCTGAGGGGAAAGGCTGGAGTGACCCTAGAGATTGATTTGGCTCGAGATTGTGATGAGTTTGTGAGAGATTTGTGACCTGTTCTGGTTGTTCTCGTGCGCTCTTGGCCGGAGCACTCGGTGGTCTTGTGCGGCATCAACCCTATTCCTCGACTCCGGCGTCGGCTTCCCGTGGCTGGAGGGGCATTGTATCTCCGTCTGCCTCACTCTTCTTCTGCAATCTGCACAAGTGAAAGATCAAGCTCCATTTTACTTGGTTTTGGTGTTAATGACAAATATCATAATGTGATTCTAATGATAATATCATATATCATTATGTTGTTTTGGTGATATTGACTAATGCATATATGAGACTAATATATTTGTTTAAGTCTATTTATGTTTAGTCTCATTTGGATGGAAAGATGAAATCAAAAAGGTATGCATTTGAAATTATTCTCTCATATATTAGTGCATTTCTTAGATCCAAAATATAGATTGAACTCCACAAATTATACAAAATGAATATGTGCATATGTATTTAATATACACACTTGCATGCACACATTTAGGGGGAGCTCTTTATATGTTTTGAAGTTTCACAAGTAATGATCCATGCTTCTCTAAAATATTCATATTTGGGATCTTTACTTTGAAATACATTGATGGACATATATATATATATATAACTTGTGTAGTTCATATATACTCAAGTGTAATCGGGTTGTCAACTAACATCTCCATTATATCACTGCTACAGAAGAGGCTATACTGGACGGGTACATCACGAGGCGGTTTCTTGGCAACGATGCGTGATATTTTCATAGACGGTTATTAACATGAACCGTGCGTGATAATTGAGACATCACAGACGGTTTTATTAATAACCGCTCGCGAACTTCCTGACGCATCTTAATACGAACCGCCTATACCATCGAGATAACACGACGGGTCCTTTAAGAACCGTCAGGAAAGTTCCTGACGGTTATTAACACGAACCGCTCGTGAAAAGTTAGATAACTACGACGGTTCCTCGCAAGAACCGCTCGTGATAATCTAGGCGACGTGATCCAGAGACCAGAGATGAAGAAAAGAAGTGGGAAGATGCAGATAGATGGTCGCCACCGGAGAAGTCGGGTATGTCGATCGGTGGCTCACCAAGAATCTGAAATATCTTTTTGAACTTTTGTAGGTGGGACCCACATGTCGTGACGGATTTAATAGAAATAGCTCGACCTCGGTGCTGCGTGAGCGAGGGCTCGAACGCGCCGAGGAGGCGGGGGAGAGAGATCACACGATAGCCGGTGGTTCACTCGGTGTTGCTTACTCTATAAGGGTAATAATCCCTTTGAGATATCTCGATGGGCGGGGAACTATCACGCACGGTTGTTACTTATGAACCGTCTCAGGATATTAGTATCACGAGCGGTATGTATTAAAACCGCTCAGGATAATCTGGATTATCACTGCACGGTTTGTAATAAAAACCGTCATCATAATTCAAATTTGTAAAGACACAGGGGATCGAAATAAAAGACAATTTTATTAATATCAAGTGGAGGGAGATCTATTACAAATGTCGCAGATAAAGCATTTCGATTCTAATCTTCCGGGCTTCAGACGCTTCTTCGCCTCGGGAGTTGGAGGAGGGCCCGCCGCGTTCTCGAACGCCGCTAACATTGCCGTTGTCCTCGGCACCTCCTCCTCCGGTGACGCAAACGCTCAGACGTTATTATCTCGTAGAGGATAGCATGGTATGATTCTCGAATCGCACGATCTAATTGATCGGCAATGCTATCCATCGACCTATCTGATCGTGTATTGCTTCTTGACTTCGCACGTTGTATAGTAGAACGAGGGTAATGGTCGCTTCCACATCTTGAGCCGCAGCGAGACGCCTCTGCCGACGGCGGATGGTCAGGTACAGCTGACGGATGGAAGACAGTTGGGGAAGGAGAGGAGGGCGTGACCGCAGAAGCAGGTCCAGTCGTGAATTGCTGGCCGCTTGTGTCAGATTGCGGCCGAACAATTCACGATGAAGAGAAGAGAGGAAGGAGATGATGAGAAGCGGAACAGTAGACATTTTAATGAAATAGACAGCACGTACAGATGAAGAGAGGTAGTAAGAACAGATGAGAGGACACAGTACGTATGTAGAAGAATCGGCGCATATATAACCTTCAAAGACAGACGGTTCGTATACCAAAGAGACGCTCAGATAACGAAGGAGATCGTTACGAAACACAAGAGATACGTTCGACTTTTCATTATCATAGCTTGTTATCGCAGACGGTTTTTAATAAACAACCGTCTGTGTTGTCAACTTCGCAGACGGTTTTGAATAAACAACCGTCTGTGAAAAGCTGGTTATCACAGACGGTTTTTAATAAACAACCGTCGCGAAAATCGTTATCACGCACGGTTGTTTATTAAGAACCGTCTGCGATAACTTTTTTCACGCACGGGTTTTAATATAAAACCGTCGTGAATGATCCTGACGGTTTGCAATAAAACCCGTCGGTGATAATGCCACGAAGCATTTAATGCGCCGCTCGAGCCGCCTCGCCTTCATTTCGATCCGGATCAGAGCCACCGCCGCGCTTCGAGCCTAAGCGATTTGAGGCCGATTATTTTGGTGGGAAGAGGCTTGATGGAGGACTCGGAGAAACCTTTGTTCACGTGATGCAAATACTGAGGCAAGCACAAAACACAACAACACATTGATCGATCGATCTATTACGGGATGACAAGCTAACAAACCCTTCAGGCACGACGGTCCACACTAAACAAGACACACTTACGACACTTACGGCAAGAGTGTGTTGTTTAGTATGAACCGGACGTGCCGCGATGGAGGTGCTAGCGGGGCTCGAACGCCAGGGAGGCGGGGAGAGGCGAGATGTGGCGATAGCCGGTGGTTCATCGGTGTTGTTTACTCTATAAGGGTAATAATCCCTTTGAGATATTATCTCGATGGCGGTGTTGAACTATCACGCACGGTTGTTACTTATGAACCGTATGTGATACTTAGTCGCCATCAATAAGTCGGCAATGTGGGTCGCCGAAGAATCGAGCATCACGACGGTTGTATTAACGCATCGCTCGTGATAAACAATCGCTGCACGGTTCTTAACACGAACCGCTCGTGATAGTATGCATCACGAGGCGGTTCGTGTTAAGAACCGCTCGTGATATGTAGACTATCACGAGCGGTTATTTATGTGAACCGCCTATGATAGGCAACAATCACCGACGGTTATTAAGTTGAACCGCTCGTGATATTGCTTGTATCACAAACGGTTCATATTATTAACCGCCACGCACGGGTTATTAATACGAACCGCTCGTGATATGTCATTTTCACTGCACCGCTTTGTGGTTGGAACCGCTCGTGATATTCTCGCATAGTATTAATTGCTTGGCGTGCTTGCTTGAAGGATGTCGACACCGATCTGCCTTCATTCTTGCCGCATCGGTGGAGCAAGGCGGCCGCTTTAGGGAGTTGAGGCGAAAAAATATCACCGTCTTCTTAGTGATCCGATCGGAGGTTAGTATACTTAATTACTTAACATTCTTAGTGATCGATCGAGATTAGTACTCAATTGCTTAACATTCTTAGTGATCGATCGAGGTTAGTAGTAGGGTAATAATCATTTTGACACCCATTTGTCACTTGTGTAGCGTAGATGGACCAAGTCGGATGTATGTTGAGAACCGTGTGAGTGAAGAGTACATTCTTGGCGTATGCGCTTTTAGAAGGGCTACCGAATGGATATGTTGAAGAAGGGATGAAATATATGTATTGCCCATGTATTGATTGTGATAATCTCAAGATGTTTAGCAACTCAAGTAGATTGAAGCTCACTTGATTCAAGGGTTTCGAAAAGGGTACAAATGTTGGACCATCACGGTGAAGAGAAGAGTAGTACACAAGACGGCTCTTATGACATAGTCGAGGAGACAACGATATGCCGCTTGTGGACCGTTCTTTCGATCATGAGGAAAGGTCGCAGGATGACAATCTGGATCATGAGGATAGGTCGCAGGATGACAATCTGGATCGAGATGTTACGTGATGCGAAGGAACTATAGTGAGAGAGTTTGGTAAATTCGAGGGCTTGATGGAGGACTCGGAGAAACCTTTGTTCCCGGCCGCAAGCCGCAATACACGAGGTTGTCATCGCTTCTAGAACTGCTAAAATTGAAGGCAAGCAATGGTTGGTCCGACAAGAGTTTCACGGCATTATTAGGTCTCCTAGTGGACATGCTTCCAACGGAAATGTGTTGCCGAGAACCACCTACCAAGCCAAGAAGATTCTTTGTCCATTAGGAATGGAAGTAGAAAGAATACATGCATGTCGGAATGATTGTATCCTGTCATCAGTAAAGAGTATGGTAGCTTACATGTTTGTCCGGTGTGCAAAGCATCCCGATACAAGCGTAAAATGACTACGATGATGGGAAGGGCATCGAGGTGAAGCAAGGACCTCCTGCTAAGGTCATGTGGTATCTTCCTGTAATCCCCGTTTGAAGCGTTTGTTGCAAACCGCAAGGATGCAAGATTGATGCGTTAACCGCGAGACGGCGTAAGAAAGACGGAATGATAAGACATGTTGCTGATTACGCGGTGGAGGAACATCGATAGGATGTTTGTAGATTTCGTGTGGAACCGAGAAATATAAGGTTTGGGTTGAGTACGATGGAATGGATCCTTTTGGTAACATGAGCACCGACATAGCACCGCCCGTGACTCGTGCATGTACAACCTTCCTCCTTGGTACGTGTATGAAGCGGAAATATATTTTGATGTCACTACTTATCCAAGGGCGAAGCAACACGGCAACGATATTGATGTGTTCCTAGCCCCATTGGTGGAAGATCTTGCAATACTGTGGAATGAAGGGGTACATGTATGGGATGCGGACAAACGAGAGAACTTCACTCTACACGCCATGTTGTTCTGCACCATTAATGATTTTCCTGCCCTTGGTAACCTGTCAGGGTTGAGTATAAAAGGAGCCAAAGCGTGTCCGCATTGCTTAGATTATACCGAGAGTGTGTGGTTGAACAACTCATGAAAAACGTACACATGTGTCACCGTAGGTTCCTTCCAAAGTATCACCCATACCGCAAGAGGAAGAAACAATTTGACGGAAAAAGAGGATGACTCAAGATCAAGACCTTTTAGCGGAAAGAGGTGTTTGATATGGTCAAGGATATAAATGTTGTGTTTGGCAAGGGACGAAATTGAGGAAGAACATGTGGAAAAAGAGGTCAATATTTTGGGACTTGCCTTATTGGGAGCACTTAGAAGTTCGCAATTGCATCGATGTCATGCACGTAGAGAAGAATGTATGTGACAGTTTGATTGGTCTCTTACTGAACATTCCCGATAAAACAAAGGATGGTGTTAACGCAAGGCGTGACTTGGTCGCTATGAACATCGTGACCGAGTTAGCACCGATAGAGACCGATAAAGGCGGACGCACCTTCCCCAAAGATGTTACACTGCCTAAGTCCGAGAGAACTGAATTGTGCCACCCTTAAATGGTGTGAAAGTTCCATCCGCCACTCCACAAGCATGAAGAAACTTGTTTCCATGGAACATTTGAAATTAATTGGCATGAAGTCTCACGATCCGTCATGTGCTAATGACTCAAATGCTACCGTTGCAATTAGAAGTATTTTGCGAACAAGGTTCGAGTGACAATCATAAGGCTATGTTATTTCTTCAACGCAATTGCTCGTAAGGTCATTGATCCGGATGGACTAGATGCTCGCAAACCGAGGTGGTGACAACTCTATGTCATCTAGAGATGTATTTCCTCCATCATTTTTGATATCATGGTCCATCTCATTGTCCACCTTGTGAAAGAGATAAAATATGTGGCCCGTATTTCTCGCCATATGTACCCTTCGAGAGGTACATGGGAATTCAAGTCCTATGTACGCAATCGATCTCGACCGGAGGGTAGCATCATCGAAGGTTATACAACGAAGAGGTCATTGAATTACGCATCGGCTACATGGCTCGTAGAGCCGATAGGTGTACCTCTATCTCGTCACGAGGGAGGTTAGAGGGTATAGGGACTATCGGGAGGAAAGCAATAACTCCGATCAAAATACGTATGCTCAAGCCCATTTCATGGTTTTACAACACATGACCAAGTGACCCCATATATTGAAGAGCACAAGGACATGCTACGTCGGAGAATGCGAGCCGGTCGAAGTTTGGATCACGAGACAACACAACCGTCGCTTCAACGAATGGTTGAAGGCGCAATTGACTAGGAGGTCGTCAAATGAAACAATACAATGGTTGGCAAAGGGCCAAAATTTACAATTGTGACATGGCAAGGATACGACATTAATGGCTACACATTTTATACAATGATCAAGATAGAAAGAGCACGGTCTGCGAACTCGGTGTCCGCATAGATGCCTATGATTCGCACGGCAAGATCACCGCCCAAGCTCGTACTACGGGCTTGTAGAGGAGATTTGGGAGCTTGACTACGTAATTTTCAAAATTCCTCTATTTCGTGTCGTTGGGTCCAACTCCCACGGGTGTAAAGGTTGACAAATGCACGGCGTCACTACCGTGGACCTCGAATGTGTAGGATACAAAGACGAACCATTCGTATCATGAGGCAAGTTGTTCAAGTATTTTATGTAACCGACCGGCAAATAAGAAGCGCCATGTAGTTCTTCGTGGAAAAGAAGGATTGTCGGGGTTGAGAATGTTGTGGATGAGGAAGAGTACAATCAATTTGATGATTTGCCTCCATTCGGAGACGACATCGAGCTCGATGAAGAACAAGGCGATGAAGCAAGCTATATGCGTGTCGATCATCGTGAAGGGCTTTATTTAAAATGATATAGCCAAAGTGTAATAAATGATATAGGTTATGCTTGTGTTTTCATAAATGCATGTATGTTCCATATTGTTATATTTATGGTTATGCTTATGCTTTTTCATAAATGTATCTATGTTCCATATTGTAATTGTGAAATGACATAGGAACCTAGCTAGCTGCGGTATTTATAGTGAACTATCACAGGCGGTTTATAAAAAGAAACCGCTCGCGGATAACATCCTGAGCGGTTCTATATATATAACCGTCGCGATATATTATCACGCACGGTTCTATATAGAACCGCTCGTGATATATATATATCATGCACGGTTATATATATAGAACCGTCTGTGATATCGTATATCACGACGGTTATATTGATAGAACCGTGCGTGATAGATCATCTATAAATACCGCAACTAGGTCTCGCGGAGTCCGCCATCTCGCCGCAGCTCTTTGTCTCCACTCTGCAGGCGCCCGCTGCTAGCTAGGTTTTGCTCCGACGCCGCCGGTCCCTCCCGACGCCGGTCCCTCCCACCGGACGCCGCCGCCCCAACGCCGGTCCCTCCTCCGGACGCCGCCGCTCCGACGCCGGTCCCTCCGGACGCCGCCGTCCCTCCCGACGCCGGTCCCTCCTCCGGACGCCGCCGCTCCGACGCCGGTCCCTCCTCCGACGCCGCCCCGACGCCGGTCCTCCCGACGCCGCCCCCGACGCCGGTCCCTCCCGACGCCGCTCCCTCCCGACGCCGCCTCTCCCTCCCGCCGGTCCCTCCCGACGCCGCTGGTCCCTCCCGACGCCGCTACCTCCCGACGCCGGTCCCTCCCTGTTCTTCACATGTTAGCTTTATGATATATATATATGCTTCACATGTATTTTATGTTATATGCTTCACATGTTAGCTTTATGATATATGCTTCACATGTTAGCTTTATGTAGCATATAATATATGTCGCACTTGATAGCCGCAAGGTCTATTTGGAAGGCCCATAGCTCACCGCAATTAGTTTTTCTTAGAAGAGATGGCGTCCACACGGTCTTCGTCGTCGTCATCCGGGTCTCACGCTCCCAAGACTGCGAAATCTAAACGTGGCGCGGAGTATCGAATGGCCACAGGCCGAATGACCATCACGGTGGTCTCTCGGATGGGGTCCCTCTGAACCGTCGAAAGCAGCGTCATCATTTCGGACTACTGCGGTATAATTGGAAGGCAACGGTCCCCATCACCATAGCAAGCTGGAAAGATTTGACAAATGATCACAAAATCAGCTATGGGAGGAACTTACAAATTGTTCGAGTTCCCAGCGAAGCACGGGGACTCGTGCAGCGGCAGCGCCTCGCGATGGGAAAAGCATGGAAGAATTTTAAAAGCACTCTTGTGACAAAGTACGTGGCGAGGATGTCACACCCTTCACGGTATCCTTTCGTGTCGCCGGAAACATGGGAGGCCTTTGTGCGAGATGAAGACGACGACCGAATTTGAACAACAAAGTGCGGCGCAAGGACCTTCAATCAAAAACACGCACCCTCACGGACTCGCATCTGCTGGTGCGCGGTAAAATCCCGCAATGGAGGATGCGGGATGAGGTCGCAATCCGATCGGAGGCCTCTCGCCATTTGCCGGATCGCAAACGAGCGCTTCATCGTTAAGAGCGCGGTCATCAACCACATCTTGGTGTCTCTTTCAAAACCCCGCAGATGAGGAAGTGTCCCAACGCGGTAAAATATGTTCAACAAAGATAGTTGTTAACACCTCTTGAACTTCATGGGTTGAAAAATAACATGATTAATTGCCTCTTGCAGCAATCATTGACTACCGAATCTTCTTGTGGCTCCTTTGAAGAATATAGGGAGATAGATTTACTATCACAGGCCTTGGGAATGTAGGACCGAAATGGCGACAGAGGGGGGGTGAATGTCGTTCTCTTTTAAAAATCGTCCCCGAGAATTCGGAAAAATAATTCTGCTAAAAACTGGAACGCATGCTATACTAAAAAATTCAGCATAACTCAAAGAGTGATCAGTAAAAATTTCAGCTGAAAATAATACCGTTTGATCTGCATGCAAAATCGTCAAAGATTAGTAAAAGAATAAAAAGAGAAGAACAAGCTAAACACTATGCTTCTTGGGTCAATCAACTGAACAGGAGACTAAGAAACATTTGGCCAATCACAGCAGCTAGCGGCAAGAGATGAATGCTAATCACGCCGAAAGAAGAATGAACATGGACTCTTCGCTTTGCCGAAAGAGAGTAGACACATGCAAATTTCAGCCAACAAGGAGTGTATGCGATCTGCTTTAAGTTAAAGAGAAACTGTTCCAACTAGTCCGACCAAAGACCGGAAAAGAAACTGAAAAGAAAGACTGCAGGAAGAACCGAAAGCAAAAGAAGGAAGAAAATTCAGAACTTGCCAAGAAGACTGAAAAGGGAAAAGAAGTAAAGAAAAAGGGAAAAAGGAAATCCCAGGCAAAAGGGGAAACAAAAGAGAAACTTCAGCCTACACAAACTGAAAACCAAAGTCACAGTGTTTACTCTGCTGCTGATCCAAAGAACAGAGAATAGGCAAGGAACCGCTGCTCTTCTCAGACTCAGTAGGCCAGAAAATCAAACAAAGTATAACCTTCTTCTACTGCCAAAGAAAGGACTGGAGAGCAGTAAATGAAGAAATGACAAAAGGAGAAGAAGGAACAGACAAATGCCTCACTAGCAATTCTGGACTGAAAAGCCGAATAGAAGAGAAAACAAACAGTGGCTGAGATTCAGAATTGATGCTGACAAGAACAAGTAGTCATATCAACCAAACATATCTCTCATAAAATAAGACAAAGATATACACGATTCCTGAGAGTTTCTCAATAGACACCTCAATTCCTATTGTTCATCCTGGGCTCACACACCCAAGAAGAGAGCACAGAACATATCTCCCTCACGCATGAAAACAAAGACAAAAGCTAAACAAAACCATGTCATTGCTTGCGGATGAACAGAGGACCAAGAACCAAAACCGACATTCATCTCTTGAGGAGAGCAAAACTCGAAAGTTAACAAAAGGATTTATTCATGAAAAACAAGGAATACATAGGATATAGAGGAGTCCCGATACGCATGAACATTAGAACAAGAAAGATAACAAGACTCTCTATCCATCCTCTCCCTCTCAATCCTCAAAATCACCAAGAGCCTCACATGCTTCTTGGGAGGAACACAACACACACAAAGATATGAATAAGCTCACAAGTGTCCTAAGGGGTATGCAGCCCCTCACCTCTATTTATAGCCCTTGGCTAACGGGTCTCCAACCCGTTACGCCGGCTAAACCCTAACGGAGCCGTCTTAAACTTGTGCGGCCTTGCGAAATTCCCGTTTAGCCCTTACGCACCTTCCGGAAGCTTCCGCCCTTGCCTCGCACGCCCGCAACACGTCGAGTCCACGTCGTCTTCGACACCTCATGACCGTTCTGACCTCAGCGCCACCTGCGCCTAGTCCGGTCCACCGTGTCTCGCCACGACTCCGCCTCGCTGTTCTGCGGACACACAGACAAGAAAACACGTCACATAGCACCGCTCGATACATGAACATGTAAATAGCATTAACAAGATCAAATAAGTCGCAATATCAGAATATACATCCTAACCCATACGACTAAGGTTGACCAAAGTCCGACCGAGCCCGTTGTACCCATGCAACGTCAGGGTCCGAACACACCGACTCAAACTCGACTTTTGAAAACAGATGTCAATTTCTCATCACTCACAATGGGATGACCTCCACATGGTCTCTCAATCTCCCCCTTGATGAGTATATTGACAAACACCGAAAAAGCACAAAGTTGAGTTTGCAAAGTCTAACATGGTCCATAAGAACAAGATTGAAGCTAATGACCATGTTGACAGAAGGAGCAAAAGAAAGAACAATTAACAATTTTTCATCAAAGCTCCCGAAGTGGCTTTTTCTACCACTATTCTCCCCCTTTTGGCAATAAACCCATCACAAATGTAAGAAGGAGAAAAAGTCATGAAAATGGATGAAAGGCTGATTGGATCATTTTTAAGTATGTAGAGCCATGAGAATTATCCAAAATGACCATCATGTATTATATCAAGCCATAACATACAAATATGCTATAAAGATCATGACTAAGTATGTGAAGAGAAGCTAAGCAACATAAGGTATAATCTGAATTTTAATTGAAGTGCTTAGCAAGTCAAGTCAAATATGATTTTAGTCTAGCTAATGATATCCACAAATGATGCAAGCCATGTCAATAAGCTAAATGGAATCAAGAAGCTAGTGTTGAGCCAACTAGAGTGCTATTTGTTCAAGAATGATACAATTGTTGAAGTACTTTGAATTTTTTTTTAATTGAGCACTTTTGACATTTTTCTTTTGAGATCTCATGATTGTTTTCAATCATATTTTTGTCATGTGCTAGACCTCAAGCCTTATGCGATCATTCCAAGCGAGAAGCTTAAGGAAATGATCTTGGTCATCAAATCTCCCGAGTTCATGCCTTGTGCAATGGCAAGCCGTCTCATGAGAAGGAATTGGTGAGATCGGTTTTTCGCACGAAGAGATCCTTTTTTGATAGATTGTACTAACTTATGTGTCATCAAGAAACTATATAGCTCAATCTATTGCTCAACTAAGATTCAAGACTCAACTCACCTATTTGACATGGCAAGAACCATAAAAGATAACACAAAGTCGACTAGTCTCAAATATGAACATGACAGAATTAGGTCAAATTTAGCATTTTAATTAACCTATCGGGCAAAGACTTGACTACACATATAAAGTCATGATCAAATTAGCAATGGAGCATAAGTCATGGCAAAATGTATTATAATGAAAACATGTCATGAAAGGATAATAATCATGGCTCCATTAAGTTATGTTACAAATACAAAGAAGAACATCCAGCTCCCCCTTAACAATTGATGCAACTTTCAGTTCAAGTTGAGTTATGTCATCATTAAAATCTAGAAGTTCCCAAATGAACTCCCCACAGACCAAAGCAATAAAACGAGAAGTCGGCAAATAAATCACGAAAATAGGCGCCCTTAAAGCATAGATAAGATAGAGAATACTAATGACTCGGACTAACTCCTATCTACCCCATATGACTCGGGACAACAACCGTCGAGTAAAACACACACTAGAGAGCAAACACGTACCACATCTGCAGGGTGGCCCAACCCTCGCTAGAACCTAAAAGAAGTGAGTGAGCTCAACCTAGTGAGATAAGAAACTGCTATCCTGAAAGCACAAGATAAGAGCAAGAAGTCTAAGCACTCAGCAAGAGACACACTCTAACCTATGCTAGAAGGACTAAACCCAATGCACCAAAAAAAATGTGATGCAATAGTAAGGATACAGAAGCATAAATAAGATAAAGCATTAAATCCCAAAGCTCCCCCTCACAACAGTCCATAAGGACAAACCACCCCAAGCTCTCCCCGCAGAGCTGAAAACCTCGTGCTATCCAAAGGCTTGGTGAAGATATCGACCAACGGTGGTCACTCTCCAAACCGAGCACGATGTCACCCTTCTCTACATGGTCTCGAAGAAAGTGATATCGATATCGATGTGCTTGGTCCGAGAGTGCTGCATCGGGTTCTTAGCAATGCTAATCGCAGGCGTGTTATCGCAAAAGAGCGGAACACGATCGATAGCAACCCAAAGTCCCGCAGAGTCGAGACCATCCAAAGCACTTGGCTACAGCAACTGGCTGCAGCAACCTTCCTCGCCCTCTGCGGTGGACTGTGCAACACCGGACTGCTTCCTCGAAGACCAAGAAACGAGAGAAGTGCCAATGAACTGGCAGGTGCCCGAAGTGCTCTTCCTATCTATCCTACAGCCGGCAAAGTCTGCATCCGAATAGGCTCTAAGGGATAGACAGGATGAGGAAGAGTACCAGATACCATAGTCAATGGTAGCTCGAAGGTACCGAAAGATGCGCTTCACTTTGGCGGTGAGATCTGCGAGGAGAAGCTCAAACCGCACAAAGACACACGAGAAAAGTGTATGTCCGGTCTCGGGCGGTGAGGTACAAGAGAGAGCCAATCATACTTCGAACTCTTTTGATCAACTAGCTCGCCGTCCTCATACGGGTCAAGTGTGGTAGTAGAAGCCATCGAGTCGACACCGCTTTCCATCACTCATGTCGAAGCGTCTCGGGAGATCACGGTGTACTTGCCTTGATGCAAGAAGGTACCCTCCCGAGTCTGCTTGATTTGGAAGCCAAGGAAGAAAGTCAACTCACCCATCATGCTCATCTCAAACTCGGTGCTCATGACATCCGAGAACTGTGAAACTAGAGCATGAGAAGAGCCGCCAAAGATAATGTCATCGACATAAATTTAGGCGGCGAGAATGTCATTGCCAAGCCGTGAATGAACAAGGTCTTGTCAACTTTACCCATCTCAAAATCATGTCTCAATAGATAGGACTTAAGCCTCTCATACCAAGCTCTAGGGGCTTGCTTAAGTCCATACAATGCTTTGGAAAGCTTGAAGACATGACTAGGGTATTTGGGGTTCTCGAAACCTGGAGGCTGTCTGACATAGACTTCTTCCTCAATGAAGCCATTGAGAAAGGCACTCTTGACGTCCATCTGGTAAAGCTTGAAACCCTTAGAAGCTGCAAAGGCAAGCGAATTCTAATGGCCTCAAGGCGAGCTACAGGGCAAGGTCTCCTCGAAATCCGGACCCTCAACACAGGAGTACCCCTGCAACCAGTGAGCCTTGTTTGAATGACTACCCCATCCTCACTTTGCTTGTTCTTGAACACCCATTTGGTTCCAATGATATTTTGATCTCGAGGGGGCTCAACAAGCGTCCAGACCTTGTTTCTCTCGAAACTCTCTAGCTCCTCATGCATGGCGTTTACCCAAGACTCGTCAGATAAAGCATGGCAAACGTCCTTGGGCTCAAAGGAAGCTACGAAGGCAGAGTGGAGACAGAAAAGTGATACGCCAGACTTGGAACGTGTGACTCGCTCAAATAGATCTCCAATCATCTGCTCAGAAGGATGAGATTTTTGGATATGTCTTGGAGGTCTGGATGAGATGAAGAAGTGGCCTCTACCTCGTTACACGACGGGGTGGTGCAGAGCCACTAGCTCCGTAAGAAGCGAAGGTGGGCGATCGCCTCGAGGTGCGGTGGAAGAAGGCACCTCAAGGGGTGGAGAAGGGACTGGATCGGGTGACAACCCTCATCTCCATCATCCTCATCATCCACAAAGATGGTCTCGGACGCTCTAGTGAACACGAGATATCGGGCCTAGTCCCTGACCGGCCTCATCGAAATTACCTCACGTGTTTCTACCATTTTACTAGACTCGCAGCCTGACCCTATAGGCCCGCCAAGAAGTCGAGTAGCCCGAAAAAGTCCATCACAAGAACGTGACTCGAACTTATCTAGGTTCCGGACTTGAGAATAAAACACTTGCAACCAAACACACGAAAATGAGAAACACCGGGCTTTCCGTATCTCAACTCATAAGAGTGCGGTGCAAGTGTGCCCAAGAAAACTCGATTGGAAACATGGCACGCGGTGGCTATAGCCTCACCCAAAACTTCCGCGGTGTAGAGTACTCATCAAGCATCGTCCGGCCATCTCGACCAAGGTGCGGTTCTTTCTCTCCAACGCCATTCTCACGAGGGACGTATGGAGAAGAGAACGGTGCTCTACACTGTCTCACCACGAAACTCTCAAAGTAGGAATTCTTGAACTCCGTGCCATTGTCACCGTGGATCGCTCGTAAGGCACCGGAAGCTCAGCGAAAAGCCTCTTGAAAGACCTCGGAAATGCGAAACGTCTCATCCTTGAGGCTAAGAAAAACACCCAAGAGTACCTCGAGAAGTCATCGACTACGACAAGAACATACCACTTCCCTCCTGCTGACTGCACTCGAGCTGGTCCAACCGTATCCATATGGAGCAGCTGTCCCGGTGCATCGGTCATAGTAATGGACCGGGAGGATGAGAAGCGGCAACCATCTTGCCGTCTTAAGCATGGAGCGCAAACAAGATCTTTGACCATCTTGAGTTTCGGCGAGACCACGAATGAGATCGTGGCCGCTAACTCGAGTCAAATGGTCAAATCCAATATGATCAAGTCTCCTATGCCGAAGGAAAGGTCGCGGGACTCGAAGCAACCAAACACCGGAGAGAATCACCAAGACTCGGAAAAATCAGCACGAAAGATCCTCCCAAAGCGAGAAATCCATAAACCGGACTACAGAAGAATCAAGAATTTTGCAATTGTTTTTCTTAAAACTCACCTCAAAGTCGTCATCGGTAAGCTGAGAGACTGAAAGCAAATTGTACTGCAGCTTACTAACCAAGGCAACATCTTTTAAAACAAATGAATCATTAATGCGCACTGTACCTTTGGCGATGACTCGCCCAGAAGAGGCGTCTCCGAAGGTGATCGTCTCATCACCTGGAGCACGGGCAAGGGAAGAAAACCAACGGGAATCTCCGGTCATGTGTCGTGAACACCCGGAGTCTACAAGCCAAACCTTTCCTTCCACCTTGCGAACCTCGTCCGAGTCGAGTACTGCTCATTGTCGCTCGATTCGCCCTCGAGGCCATGAAGCACATGCTGGGAGAAGTCTTCGCCGCTCTTGGGATCTTGATCACCCGTCCCGTCGTCGTCGCTCCATCCCTCCACCTCGCTGAGGTCGAGGTCGTCGAATGCGGAGAGGACGCGGTGGAAAAGCTTCTTGGCCTTCCCAAAATCGCGGAACTTCTTCTTGCCTTGCGTCTGAGCTGGAGGCTTCTTGTTGCGGTTCTTATCGGTGTAGTCGTTCTTGCCCGAACCGCCGTAGTCGTTCTTGCCCTTCTCCAGCTTGGGGCAGTTTGCTCGAATGTGGTTGGGGCCACCACACTCAAAGCAAATCAATGGTCCTCTTCTTTTCCATCCCTCCTCCTCTTGTAAGCATGGGAGAACTTCCGAGCTAGGAGGGCCACTGTTCATCCTCTAGCTGCTCTAGCGATCATCGGTTACATCACGAGAGCGATAGGGAGAACCCGCAAAGAGAATCGTGAGAAGAACCGAAGCGGCGGTGGGATCGGTGACTAAAGCCATCGATCGAGACTTCGACCGACGAGAGACTATGTCAATCTCGTGAGTCTTGAGGCGCGTAAAGCGCATCAAGAGTCGTGGTCGAGAGGTCCGTGGTGTCCTTGATGGTGGTCACCTTCATTTCCCAAACCCTAAGATCGAGTCGGAAAGAATCATCGGCGTTATCCGAGTCGGAGTATGTGAGACCGACGGCTCGGAGGTTGCTCGTAATCTTATGAAAGCGAGAAAAGCACTCGTCTAGGGACTCACCGACAAGCATCTCAAATTTCTTTGTAGTCGCTTGAATCGGTCTTGTCGCACCGTCTTTATTTGGGTGGTGCCCTCATGGTAAGCATTGAGGTCACCCAAATATCGAAGGTCGACGTCGGTGAGAGATGCGATCAAACTCGCTTCTACTCAAACCCCGAACAATGATGTTCCTCGCTCTTGCGTTAGCCTCAACATCGACCATATTCCGGCATTGATGTTCTCATCGGTAGGAACAACAAACGGACCTTGACCTTTCGCCAGATGGCGTAGCCACGAGCACGGATGTAGGTCTCCATCCGGCTCTTCGAATGGAAAATCCATCCCATCAAAGATCGGGGGCTTGGTCGAGTACTTGTCCGTCGCCATGGCTCTTGAGACCGGTTAAAGATCTATCAAGGAGAGCTAACCGGCTCTGATACCAATTGTAGGACCGAAATGGCGACAGAGGGGGGGTGAATGTCGTTCTCTTTTAAAAATCGTCCCCGAGAATTCGGAAAAATAATTCTGCTAAAAACTGGAACGCATGCTATACTAAAAAATTCAGCATAACTCACAGAGTGATCAGTAAAAATTTCAGCTGAAAATAATACCGTTTGATCTGCATGTAAAATCGTCAAAGATTAGTAAAAGAATAAAAAGAGAAGAACAAGCTAAACACTATGCTTCTTGGGTCAATCAACTGAACAGGAGACTAAGAAACATTTGGCCAATCACAGCAGCTAGCGGCAAGAGATGAATGCTAACTGCTGCCGAAAAGAAGAATGAACATGGACTACTGCTTTGCCGAAAGAGAGTAGACACATGCAAATTTCAGCCAACAAGGAGTGTATGCAGTCCTGCTGAAGTTAAAAGAGAAACCTGTTCCAACTAGCTGCCGACCAAAGACTGGAAAAGAAACTGAAAAGAAAGACTGCAGGAAGAACCGAAAGCAAAAGAAGGAAGAAAATTCAGAACTTGCCAAGAAGACTGAAAAGGGAAAAGAAGTAAAGAAAAAGGGAAAAAGGAAATCCCAGGCAAAAGGGGAAACAAAAGAGAAACTTCACCTACACAAACGAAAACCAAAGTCACAGTGTTTACTCTGCTGATCCAAAGAATGAGAATAGGCAAGGAACCGCTCTTCTCGCACTCGATGGGCGGAAAATCAAACAAAGTATAACCTTCTTCTACTGCCAAAGAAAGGACTGGAGAGCAGTAAATGAAGAAATGACAAAAGGAGAAGAAGGAACAGACAAATGCCTCACTAGCAATTCTGGACTGAAAAGCCGAATAGAAGAGAAAACAAACAGTGGCTGAGATTCAGAATTGATGCTGACAAGAACAAGTAGTCATATCAACCAAACATATCTCTCATAAAATAAGACAAAGATATACACGATTCCTGAGAGTTTCTCAATAGACACCTCAATTCCTATTGTTCATCCTGGGCTCACACACCCGAGAAGAGAGCACAGAACATATCTCCCTCACGCATGAAAACAAAGACAAAAGCTAAACAAAACCATGCTGCTGTTTGCCGGACTGAACAGAGGACCAAGAACCAAAAACTGACATTCATCTCTTGAGGGAGAGCAAAACTCGAAAGTTAACAAAAGGATTCATTCATGAAAAACAAGGAATACATAGGATATAGAGGAGTCCCGATACGCATGAACATTAGAACAAGAAAGATAACAAGACTCTCTATCCATCCTCTCCCTCTCAATCCTCAAAATCACCAAGAGCCTCACATGCTTCTTGGGAGGAACACAACACACACAAAGATATGAATAAGCTCACAAGTGTCCTAAGGGGTATGCAGCCCTCACCTCTATTTATAGCCCTTGGCTAACGGGTCTCCAACCCGTTACCCGTTCTAACGGAGCCGTCTTCCGTGCTAAACCCTAACTTCCG
This sequence comes from Bonia amplexicaulis, assembly GCA_036346245.1. Taxonomy (NCBI): domain Eukaryota; kingdom Viridiplantae; phylum Streptophyta; class Magnoliopsida; order Poales; family Poaceae; genus Bonia; species Bonia amplexicaulis. The sequence continues at coordinate 9,976,103 of CM070766.1, forward strand.
GAGCTCCTTGCCTCGCACTCCGCAACACGCCGAGTCCACGTCGCCTTGACACCTCAATTCGACCTCGTTTAGCGCCTAGTCCGGTCCACCGTGTCTCGCCACGCACCCTTCACGGAAGCTTCACATAGCACCGCCATGAACATGTAAATAGCATTAACAAGATCAAATAAGTCGCAATATCGCATATACATCCACGGTTGACCAAGTCCGACCGAGCCGTTGTACCCATGCAACGTGACACCTCATGACCGATGTCGATTTCCATCACTCACAATGGGATGCCTCCACATGGTCTCTCAATCTCCCCGATGTCTATTGACAAACACACACAAAGTTGAGTTTGCAAAGTCTAACATGGTCCATAAGAACAAGATTGAAGCTAATGACCATGTTGACAAGGAAAAAGAAAGAACACGTAACAATTTTTCATAGCACCGCTTTCCCCTTTGGATACATGAACATGTAAATAGTCATTAACAAGATCAAATAAGTAGAGCCATGATATCGACCATCATGTATATACATCCATAACCCATAAAGATCATGACTAAGGTTGACCAAAGTCATTAGGGATGCGTCCACACATTCATTCGAGGCCCAAGAGGACATCGTACCCATGCAACGTGGCCCAAGAGGTCCGAACACACATCGGCTCAAACTCCACTTTTGAAATCGATGAAGTCAATCGTCGTGACATTCAAGATTTATTCTTACTATTCAATCTCGACGAACTCGAGGAGTGTCGCCTCACTTCTACGATGATTTGCAATAGATTGCACACATGGAGAAGTCCAACATGAAGCCAAACCGCAGAGTGCATTCACTCGAGATATAACGTAACGACCGGGCTACATGTCGTGACATTCAAGATTTATTCTTACTATTCAATCTCGACGAACTCGACGCCTCACTTCTACGATCTTGGACACCGTAAGTGTCTTGTACAATGAAGTTCTACATTCACGTTATACGATAAATGTCATTACTCTTTCTTTATGTATAGATACATGATCCAACAAGTCCGCAATCGCGACGACCGGTGGGTTTCTCGACCCTCGCTTGGTCTCCGAGCAATCTATCAACACGGATGCATCCTTCGTGCAAGGTTACATAACGAGGGGATTGATTGCTCACACCGACAAGGAGTACATCATTGATTGCTCACACCGACAAGGAGTACATCATGGTACCCTTCAACCAAGGGTAAGTGCTTCACTAGTTGCCACACATATGTTTCATTTGTACTTTACATGCAGCATGAACTTAGGATTAATCACTGTGGCGACACACATAACTAGGCATCACCGGATTTTGCTTGTGATTGTACCAAAGTGGAGCAAGGTAATATACCTTGATTCCTCCTTAGAGCAACCACGACTTGATCGTGTGCAAGAAGTACTATATGAGTAAACTCATTTCCTCCATACATAACTCTATTGTAATATTTCTTTTGTTTGCCACGGCCGAGGCTAAGTTTTTGAATCACGTGGGCGTTTGCCGATTATGTTGCCCAAGGAGGAACACACGACAAAAATCCATGACACACTACGACACAACACGCGATTTCCTGTACCGCTACAACACAACAATCCTATATCATACTTTGTTATAATGCCTCTAGAATTGACAATACCGATGTATGTAATTCTATTTTTGCGATGCCACCAGAGCTACTGAGGCAACGTATGTGGATTCTCGTTTGCCGCCATATGAAGGAAATCATGGGTACTAAGATCAATGATCCGTAGGTTTGTCGTCCTTCCAATAATTATTATTTTCTGATTATATATATGTATTTATGTTACACACATGCTAATTAATGACTTAACATTGCTCCTAGCGACGGTGGTGAACTTCGACGAAAGTGCATACGATCTTGACAATCTGTCGATATTCGTGGAACCATCTCCCAATTCTTGCTAGCAGAGGTCATAAATAAGAATGGAGAGTTCCACGCGGCAATGGTGATAATTAGATGTTGAAACATTGGATTCAACTGCATAATCAAACAATTCTCCTTCAATTGAATTCATTTGTCGGATGTTGTGTAACGATTTTCATTCTATATATATATGTATGTGATCTGCCGCCGCTTGTTACATTCATCCGTATCGAATTTTGTTGTAATTTACTATGAGTTGCAATTAACTTATATCATCATTTATCTCAGAATCGCACGCTTGTCGCTTTCGAGGGCATGGCTAGCATATCCCGAGGCTAGCCAAAAGCGAAGAATAAAATGGTTGATATATATGGTATCACGCACGGTTCGTTGTTACAAACCGTGCGTGCGTTGTGAATGATATCACGACGGCCTTTACAACCGATGCATGATATACACAATATCACGCAGCGGTTAGTAACACAAACCGCTCGTGATATTGTGTATATCATGACGGTCTTGATTATTAACCGCTCGTGATAGAGCGAGTATCACGCAGCGGTTGTTTAAACAAACACCGTGCGTGATAGTCTCAGACATGAGCGGTCTTGACTACTAACCGCTGCGTGATAGTGAGGTATCACGACGGTTGTTTATAAAAACCGTCGTGATACCGCACTATCACGCACGGTTAGTAGTCAAGACCGTCTGTAATGTATGTTATCACGCACGGCTCAGAACCGCTCGTGATAACCACCAACTATCATCGACACCTAAACACCGGCGGTTCAGAACTGCTCGTGATGACGATTCCGAACCGCTCGTGATAGGGCTGTCTCAGCGATGTATGTTAATGGTTGAATAGTCAAATGACAACCGGATAAGTAAGCTTTGTGTTATCTAAAGAGTATACAAATTGTTGTGTACAAGTTGTATACTCACAAATTAATTCATATCTCATAATATGTTGAGATTGTCATGAATTACCAAAAGGGAAGATTGTTGAATCTTGTCCCTCCATTATGTGTTAATGGTGAAGTTTGGTAATTGATGACAGTTATTTTGTGGATTAACGGTTTCCATGAGTTGGATGAATAAGTTAGGTTCCACAAATGAGGATGACTTGGGATAACTTCATGTGTTGAAGATCATCAAGTCAAGATGCGAGGAGAAGATAGATTCATGAGTTGAATGCTATCAAGAAGAAGATGACTTCATGTGTTGAAGACCAACAAGAAGATGTGTCATGGAGGTGATCATATGTTGATCAAGAAAAGACCATCATGTGTTGATGAAGTGATGTGAAAGATGCATTATGTGTTAATGCATATCAAGTTGATGACCCGAGGCAAAGGTATGACTAGCTAGGGCTAAGGATATGTTCCTAGTCTTTACCGGTCTTGGTGTTTGATTGGAAGACCGTATTGCTAGTATAGGTTGCCGTACTATTAAGAGGGGTCATGTCTAGTAGTTTGAGTCTCATCATGTGTTGATGGCTCATCCTCACCTTGCTAGCTCAAATTGACATGAGACTTGTATTTGCGAATGTGTTTTGCAAATAGTTGAAGCTCATGTGTTGAACCTCTTTGTAACATGGGACTATGCATTGCGAATGTGTTTTGCAAGTGCTTGAAGTCCATGTTTTTCTACTCCTTGTAATATGAGGCTTAGATTTGCAAATGTGTTTTGCAAATGGTTGTAGCTCATATTTAATCTTTGCGTCATGATTTCAAAAGTGTGCAAATGTGTTTTGCAACTTGTTGGAAATCATGTGTGATCCTGTGTGCATGATATCATAGTTTGCAAATGTGTTTTGCAAAAATCATTGAGATATCTGCCTTTGCCAGAAAATCGAATCACCGGCTTTGTGGGCGGTACTACGGTGAACGGAAGTACCGGCATGTGTTGCGCGGTACTACGGGCTCTGAAGCTCCGACTCGAGCGGACCCTTTTTCGAGAGCGCCAAGTTTGGGCTCGACTCGGCGGAAGTACTGCATGCCGACTTTGCGGTACTACCGGCGAGCGGTACTACCGGCAAATTGAACGGCGGTACTACCGCGCCGATTGTGTAACGGCTAGTTCAGAAGCTCTGACATAGCCGTTACAGCACGCGTCAGAAGTGGAGCGGTACTACCGGCCGTTGGCGGCGGTGGTCCGCTCGTCTGAATTTTTCAGACTTTGCTCCAACGGCTAGTTTTTGATGTGGGGTATTTATACCCCTTGAGGCCGATTGGAGATGTTCTTTGGTACATTCATTTGTTAACCCTTGAGCTAGTTTGAGGTTCTCCACTCTATTGTGCATGTGTTGCACTTTGTGAGAAGGGAGAAGAGGACTAGAGCGCATGTGTTGCCTCTAGGTGTGGACTTCGTGTCCGAGTTGAGCTTGTGCATCCGTTGCACGTGGTGAGAGTCAAGCGAGGGCTTGGCTTATTACTCTTGGGTTTGCCGACTCCTAGACGGCGTTGGGCGTCGTCGCGGTGATCTTCTCAAGAAGCTTGTGAGAAGACCCGCGAAGTTGTGAAGGTTGGAGCTCACCTACCCGAGCGGGAAAGAGCTACCACTAGTGGATTGAGGTGTTTCGGCTTAATCGTGGAGCCGGTCCGATTCGTCAGGGCTAACCTCAACGTGGATTAGGGAGGCGGCAACTCTCCGAACACCACGGTAAAAAGAGACCGTGTCAAATTGTGGTTTGTTTCCTTGTTCCCTATTTACATTCAAGCAATTTACATTCATAAAATTAAATTGATTGCTTGTATACCTAGGATTGCAAACCTTGTCCTAGGATAGATTTTGGTGCACTTAGGCGATATTCTTGTTGTAGGCGCTATTTGAGCTAAACCAAATTAATTTACGCTTGCTTTATTTACTTGGTTTAGGCAAATAGAAAAGGTCTTGAATTGCTAGTATTATTTTGTAGAGAATTTTTAAGACCGCCTATTCACCCCCCTCTAGTCGGCCACCTCGATCTTACAAGTGGTATCAGAGCGAGGTCTCTCATATATTAGACTTAACCGTCTAGAGAGTAAAGGATGGCGACTAATGGGTTTGTGCACCTAGATGAACCACCTCACTTTAATGGCCAAAATTATGATAATTGGAAAATCCGCATGATTTGTTATTTTAAGGCCATGAGCCTAAATGTATGGCGGATTGTAGATGTGGGCTTTTCTCCTCCAAAGAATCCTCTTGCTCAAACAACTGAGGATGAGAAATGCTCACATCTCGACGCTCAAGCAACTAACGATTTATTTAGTGCTTTGAGTGTAGAGGTGTTCAATACGATATGCAATCTTGAGAGCGCTCATGATATGTGGACAAAAATTCAAGACAAGTATGAAGTGTCCACCTCATCCGATGAGGATTGCATAAAAGAGTGGATGTCGGGAGATGAATGTTCTACTTCTAGCTCCGACGATGAAGAATCCACCGTTCTCTCCACATCAACTCAATGCTTCATGGCAAAAGGTAACAAAAAGGTAAAATATGATGACAATGATGACACACCTTCTTATGATGAGTTGATGGACATGTTAGAAGAATTAAATGAATTCCTTGGGAAAGAAAGAGCTAGATTTAAAACTTTGAAGAATAGTCATGTTTCTCTTCAAATTGATTATAACAAGCTAAAGGAAGAACATGAAATTCTTCTTCTCAAGGAATATTCAAAACCTAGCATGGATATAGGAATTACATGTAATTTGCTAGATGATATGCCTTGCATAACTTCTAACTCTAGCAATACAACTAAAGTTAGCATATCGACCTCATGTGAGGATTTATTAGATGATATGCCATTTATAGTTTCTAGCTCTAGCAAGTCATCTAAAATTAATGTATCTACCTCATGTGAGGATTTGCTAGAAATTCCTTGTTACTCAAAAATAGATGCTACTAACTCTTCTATGTATATTGAGACTAATCTTGTAGAGGAGAATAATGAGCTCAAGGCCCAAGTCACAAGTTTGAGAAAAGACTTGGAAAAGAGCTATAAAGGAAAGGCCTCTCTTGACAAAATTTTGGGAAGTCAAAAGTTGTCAAATGACAAGAGAGGTATAGGTTTCATCTCCAAGAAGGAGAATAGCAAAACAAGGCACAATGCAAGACACACGAAGAAAGTCAAGTGCCATGGTTGCAATGAGACGGGTCACTTCGCCTCTAAGTGTCCCAACAAGGTGGAAAACAAGATAAATCCATCAAAGAAGAGGCAAACCGGCAATAAGCAAGACAAGAAGATTATAAGGATGAATAATTGCCGTACTTGCTACAATTACCGGGAAAAGGGACATCTTAGTAAGGATTGTCCCAAAGGTATCATTCCTAAGCCATATTTGTTCAATGAACATTATTTGCTTAGGAAAGATAAGAATAGCAATGTGTTTGCTAAGAATGTTAGTTCACAAAAATTAAATGTTAGGGCCATTTGGGTGCCCAAATATCTTGTAACTAACATTCATGGACCCAACCAAGTTTTGGGTACCAAAATGTGCTTAAAAGCTTAATAGGTACTTGGAGAGGCATTGGAGGCACGGCTCATTCATGAAGAGGTGAATTCCACCATATGCACAATGAAAGCCAAGCTTGAGGATGATCATAGAACATCATGAACCAATGCCATCTCGGTAACAAGTATCTACATTTGTTGTATTTAACTCCTAGCCTTGTGTAGGTTGCATTTCATGAAAATCAATTAAAAAGGGGTTCTCTTGCTCTTGTGCTTAAATCTCTTTTTTGCAAAACTTGAGCAAGACGTAGTGGCACATTAAGGGGGAGTGTTAAATCATATTCATGTATACTACATCCCTAAGTGTGCCCATATTAATTAAGTGCTAGTAAATTGCTTTTTAAAATTGAGCCTTTTTGGCCAAAAGTCAAAATCTTGAAATAATAAATATATCTTTGAAAAACTAGTTGAAATTTATATATAAATGCATTTCAAAGGTTTTACAAAGGTTTTGGCTTTAGAAAAACTTACTTCAAGTAAAATTGAGTTTGCAACCCAAAACTATCAATCTAGTATCTTGTTTTGGCTTCAAACTCAAAAATTTGCTAAAATCAATTCTAAAAGGAATTTAAAAATGTGTTCAATACCAAAAACCTAGAGTTGGCTATTCCAAACATTATTGGTATTCAAAAGTTTTCCAAAAAGCCAACAAATCAAAAGTTATTTGGTTTTCAAACTCAACCAAAATATTGAGTTGACCTATGTGATCACAATCTAGCACTTAAATGAGTTTTGCCATTTGAGCTTAATCCATTGACATATATTAGCTCACAAGGGTATTTACAACTCATACATGAAATTAAATGTTTACAAATTCCCCCAAATGCTCATTTTTGCATTCTTGTGAAAATTATTGAAAATAAGTTTGTTTTGAAAAATTGAAAGCCTAATTTGTAAAAACTAAATTGAAAAAGTTTTTAATCTTGGTAAATAGTTGGAAATGCTCCACAAGTAGTTTTCTTGTCTCTGTGTGAAAAACTTTGGAGCAATGTACAACAAAATATTTTTCAGTCCCTGAAAAATTCTTTCTTCTTCTGGCTGCTCCCAGAAATATCGGAACTTCCGCTCGACCGAGCGGTACTTCCGCTTGAGTCTGGAGCTTCGGAAGTGTGCCCGACCCGTGGGGCCTCTTTTCTCTCTCTCTTCCGAGCGGAGCTCCGCTCCTCCCTCCACCCGCACCTGCACTCGGCTCTCCTAAGTCTCTCTCTCCTCCTCAAAATACTCCAAAACCGCCCCTCCGTTCTCCAAATCCTTCGCGTTTTTCTTCAATCTTTCGTGCTCTTATCCTTGCAAAGGGATCAACTCCTCCATTCCTCCAGATGGCTAGAACAAGGAATGGCGGGAGAAGGGCGCTCTCCCCTTCTTCTGACGCCTCCGAAAGTGCTTCTGAAGCAAGGGATGACAGAGGCAAGGGCATTGCTTCAGGGTCAGACACCGAGACTGAGCAGCAAGTCAGTTCTCCTATGGAAGAATCTGATGAGGACTTGGGTGATAGGGAGGAAGCACAAGTTGATCTAAAAAATCCTGCAGATGAATATGCGGGATAAGGCATAGGAGTCGATTCTTGCTGCCATGCAACTCCACCAATCCCGATTCCACACTCGGTTTGGGAGCGGGTCTATGAGCGACTATACAAGACTAGATCATTTGCTGATCACAAGTTTGTGGATTGGGATCATCTTGGCTCTATTGCCAAATATGATGGAGCATATGGCATGTTTCGGAGAGCTGGCTTGCACCACTTGGTGGCTTTGAGGACAAACTATAATGAGGACATCATTAGACAGTTCTATGCCACCGTCTACATCTCGCCAAACTTTCAGCATATAGCATGGATGACAGGGAATCAGCCAGCAGAAGCTACCAGGCATGATTTTGAGTTGGCTTTGGGGACTGAGTCTAGTGCCTATGAGAAAGTGTATGACAGGCCTGCACTTGAGCTCTCTGCTATTTCTCAGTATTATGATCAGGGCTCAAGATTCATTCCAGGCAAGCTAGTTGGCCTAAGTCCCCTTCCCAGCCTGATCAACAGAATCATCAACCACACCATTCTTCCCAAGAGTGGAAATTATGATGCTATTCGCGGCCATGCATGGAACCTTATTGAGTATGTTATGGAAGGTCGCAAATTTGATGTGGTGGATCGATTATCGGGAGATAGCCGCTTCTAAGAATGACAGGATCAGGCGGATTAACTATGCACCTTTCATTATGGCTTTGATTCTGAGGAAGACTGAGTACAGAGGAGGCATGGACACTGCTCACGGGCATATAAGCCAGACTGCACCCTCCTATCCCTCTGCAGATCCGCTCTCGGTCTTCACGTCCAGCAGCTACTTGAGCGGCACCTGCAGCTCCTTCTTCCTCAGCTCCTGCAGCTCCCTCCTCTCCAGCTCCAGCTCTCGGTGGGCGGTTGATGAGCGGTTCTCCCTCGCCGGGATCTACTCTGCTATTCTTCAGGTCCGAGACTCACAGATTGAGGGGTTTGCCTCCCTCTCCTCTCGCTTGAACTCTATTGATGGGAGACTAGCCTCTTTGGATGGACGAGTTGCAGCCATCAAGCAGACTGTCACTCAGCCTCCTTCGCCTCTTCACTACTCGCGCCGCCGCCGTCGTGTTCCCTCTCCTTCGGCGCCTCAGGAGTAGCCTCTTTTAGCATTTGTTGCTAAAGGCGGAGAAGTTGAGTAGATGGGCAAGGATAGGATAGAAGGGCTAAAAATCTTATTCTTGTATCTTTTGGATTGGATGGGTGTAATGACATTTATGTTTAATGCTTGCTTGGACTATGCTTAGATAAATCTAAATTGCTTTCATCTTGTGTCAAAATTTGTTATTTCATACGTGTGTTATGCAAAATCTTTCATCCTTTTGTTTTCAAATGGCACCTTGCCATATCTTTTCTTTGGATAAGTATCTTTCAAAAAAAATTCTTGTTGAAGAAGGTCACCAATAGCATAAAATTTATATCTGCAAAATTTGAAAGCATTTCAAATAAATGTGTAAAAGTTATGACCTTTTCTCTCTTTGGCTTTGTGCTGAAAAATTCAGAACTTCCATGTATTTGAGCTGATTTGTGTTTTTTTATATCTTTAAGTATGCTCATAATATGAGGTAGATGCAATCATGACTTTTAATCCTCAGATATTTTTCTATACTGACAAATTTTCTCAGATTTATTGAATATTTTTTAGTCAGTTGTTCATGAAGTTTTTGAAGGCCACTTGGAATGCAAAATCAGGAAATGATCCAAATGCTACAAGTCATATATATACAAGTGGTGTCATATCAAGTGATATTATATTAAGTGACATCAAGCCTTCAAGGAGCTTAACTGAGTAAGATTATTTGAATGTGTTTCAAATATCTTCAGTTATTTTTAGTGGTATAACTTGTGGTCATATGCATTTTAGATTCATATTCTTTCCTGACCATATTATGTTAGATTAAATTGGTATCAAGCTCTTCACTTCTTAAGAGCATATCTTGGACATTATCATGGCTTAACTTGTATTCTTCTCATGCTTAATCAATGCTATTTTGTGATAATTGTCTCTCTTCTTTTTTGGTGCTTAATGCCAAATGGGGGAGAAATTTGTGATAATAGCTTTCATTTCCTTGAGAACTTTGTGATAATGTCAAATGGGGGATATTAATAGCCTTGTATAATAGAATAATAGAAATACTAATGCTATGTGGGAGAAATGTGATATTTCTTGAGTAGAAATTAAAATTTTTAATTCTATATGAGGAATAATGCTTTCACTTTCTCTTATGCACTTAATTGCCTTTCATTTAGTCATTTTCATCAATATGCTATTATCATAAATGGATTTGTCATCAATCACCAAAAAGGGGGAGATTGAAAGATCAAGCTCCATTTTACTTGGTTTTGGTGTTAATGACAAATATCATAATGTGATTCTAATGATAATATCATATATCATTATGTTGTTTTGGTGATATTGACTAATGCATATATGAGACTAATATATTTGTTTAAGTCTATTTATGTTTAGTCTCATTTGGATGGAAAGATGAAATCAAAAAGGTATGCATTCGAAATTATTCTCTCATATATTAGTGCATTTCTTAGATCCAAAATATAGATTGAACTCCACAAATTATACAAAATGAATATGTGCATATGTATTTAATATACACACTTGCATGCACACATTTAGGGGGAGCTCTTTATATGTTTTGAAGTTTCACAAGTAATGATCCATGCTTCTCTAAAATATTCATATTTGGGATCTTTACTTTGAAATACATTGATGGGCATATATATATATAACTTGTGTAGTTCATATATACTCAAGTGTAATCGGGTTGTCAACTAACATCTCCATTATATGTTAATGCTTGAATAGTCAAATGACAACCGGATAAGTAAGCTTTGTGCTTATCTAAAGAGTATACAAATTGTTGTGTACAAGTTGTATACTCACAAATTAATTTCATATCTCATAATATGTTGAGATTGTCATGAATTACCAAAAAGGGAAGATTGTTGAATCTTGTCCCTCCATTATGTGTTAATGGTGAAGTTTGGTAATTGATGACAGTTATTTTGTGGATTAACGGTTTCCATGAGTTGGATGAATAGGTTAGGTTCCACAAATGAGGATGACTTGGGATAACTTCATGTGTTGAAGATCATCAAGTCAAGATGCGAGGAGAAGATAGATTCATGAGTTGAATGCTATCAAGAAGAAGATGACTTCATGTGTTGAAGACCAACAAGAAGATGTGTCATGGAGGTGATCATATGTTGATCAAGAAAAGACCATCATGTGTTGATGAAGTGATGTGAAAGATGCATTATGTGTTAATGCATATCAAGTTGATGACCCGAGGCAAAGGTATGACTAGCTAGGGCTAAGGATATGTTCCTAGTCTTTTACCGGTCTTGGTGTTTGATTGGAAGACCGTATTGCTAGTATAGGTTGCCGTACTATTAAGAGGGGTCATGTCTAGTAGTTTGAGTCTCATCATGTGTTGATGGCTCATCCTCACCTTGCTAGCTCAAATTGACATGAGACTTGTATTTGCGAATGTGTTTTGCAAATAGTTGAAGCTCATGTGTTGAACCTCTTTGTAACATGGGACTATGCGTTGCGAATGTGTTTTGCAAGTGCTTGAAGTCCATGTTTTCTACTCTTTGTAATATGAGGCTTAGATTTGCAAATGTGTTTTGCAAATGGTTGTAGCTCATATTTAATCTTTCGTCATGATTTCAAAAGTGTGCAAATGTGTTTTGCAACTTGTTGGAAATCATGTGTGATCCTTGTGTGCATGATATCATAGTTTGCAAATGTGTTTTGCAAAAATCTGTTGAGATATCTGCCTTTGCCGCCAGAAAATCGAAGTACCGGCTTTGTGGGCGGTACTACGGTGAGCGAAGTACCGGCATGTGTTGCGCGGTACTACCGGCTCCCGAAGCTCCGACCCTCGGCGGACCCTTTTTCGAGAGCGCCAAGTTTGGGCTCGACTCGGCGGAAGTACCACGCCGACTTTGCGGTACTACCGGCCGGTACTACCTAAGCAAATTGAGCGGCGGTACTACCGCTACCGACGTGTAACGGCTAGTTCGAAGCTCGACATAGCCGTTACTGCTAGCGTCAGTGGAGCGGTACTACGGCCGTTGGCGGCGGTGGTTCCGCTCGTCTGAATTTTTTCAGACTTTGCTCCAACGGCTAGTTTTTGATGTGGGGTATTTATACCCCGTGAGGCCGGTTGGAGATGTTGCTTTGGTACATTCATTTGTTAACCCTTGAGCTAGTTTGAGGTTCTCCACTCTATTGTGCATGTGTTGCACTTTGTGAGAAGGAGAAGAGGACTAGGCGCATGTGTTGCCTCTAGGTGTGGACTTCGTGTCCGAGTTGAGCTTGTGCATCCGTTGCGTGGTGAGAGTCAAGCGAGGGCTTGGCTTATTACTCTTGGGTTTGCCGACTCCTAGACGGCGTTGAGGCGTCGTCTTGCGCGATGATCTTCTCAAGAAGCTTGTGAGAAGACCCGGCGAAGTTGTGAAGGTTGGAGCTCACCTACCGGAGCGGGAAAGAGCTACCACTAGTGGATTGAGGTGTTTCGGCAATTCGTGGAGCCGGTCCGATTCGTCCGGGCTAACCTCAACGTGGATTAGGGGAGAGCGGCAACTCTCCGAACACCACGGTAAAAAGAGACCGTGTCAAATTGTGGTTTGTTTCCTTGTTCCCTATTTACATTCAAGCAATTTACATTCATAAAATTAAATTGATTGCTTGTATACCTAGGATTGCAAACCTTGTCCTAGGATAGATTTTGGTGCACTTAGGCGATATTCTTGTTGTAGGCGCTATTTGAGCTAAACCAAATTAATTTACGCTTCCGTTTTATTTACTTGGTTTAGGCAAATAGAAAAGGTCTTGAATTGCTAGTATTATTTTGTAGAGAATTTTTAAGACCGCCTATTCACCCCCCTCTAGTCGGCCACCTCGATCTTACAACAAGGGGGTGTTAGGTTTTCTGGGACAGCGCCGAGTGCGTGCCTTGTCCGGTTTTGATTTCTTCACGGTGATTTTGATTATCACTACCGCTGTGAGTATACTGGTTCTGGTTTCTTTGCAATTCGGTGATATATATCAGTGAGCTTGTTTAGCACAAGATTGCAAAGATATACTGTGAGTAAATGCTATGTGATGAAAATGACAAATTGATGAGATTATATATGGATGTGAGGGTAGATTGGTCTTGAGCACTCAATAGAATATGCTAATTTCTTTCACTGGTCATTAAAATTGCTTGCTGTATGTGCTGTGTTGAACTCGGTTAGTACTGGGCAGTGCTGATCATTGTTCAGTTCAGAGCAGTGCTAAGTTTATCTTCAATTCTTGTATGTGCCGATTGCTGTTATTCTGTTAATAAGTAGTATTCTCTGTGGAGGATTGAAAGATTGATTTTCAGTAGATTTCGGCACTGTCCAGCAGGCTGATTTCTTGATTTAATTAATTTTTGGTAGTAGTAAGATTCATTTTAGCTCAAGATCTAATCTACAACTGTCATATATGATCAAGATTAATTTTTGTCATGGCGGAGAGGGCCAAGAATAAATCTTGTGCAACTAGCCTTCTGAGAGCTCTAAATAAGTTTCAATTTATTAAATCTATGCTTGATCTAGTCATATATGTTAAGTCTTCAATGAAATTTGCATGTAGATACATTAGTATTCTTGTTGCCATGCTAATTTTGAACTCATATATGATATTTATGTTGAGCATATGTTTCTTTAGCGATGACTTAAATGATTTATATGTTAATATATTAGTTTAGTCATTTATATGTCATGTTTGGATGTTTATTATTATTGCTGAAATTAAAATCGAAAATATATTTATATCGCAAATATTACAACAGGAACTAACCTGAACTTTGGAGAACAGTAGCGTGCAAAGCATTCTGTGATTTTGGTCCGGCAGCTGATGCATCCCTGTACCCTACTATCGCTCTTACGGACCGCACCGACCCGCTCATCACTGCCAAGTAGAGCGGCGATACGCCTGCGCCGTTCAGCTCGGACGACAGCTCCGGCGCCAGCTTCATAAGCCTCTCCACCGCCGCACCATGGCCGTGCCTCGCGGCCAGGTGCAGCGCCGTGTCTCCGGCCTCGTTCCTGCCGCAGAGGATCCCGTGGAGCCTGTCCTCTTCCACGTTTGCTCGTGCCAGCCGGACGATGTCTTCGACCGCGTCGGCGTGCCCTGCCCTCGCCGCGCTGTGCAGCGGCGTGTCCAGCGCCGAGTTCACCGTGGAGAGGAGGCTGCTGTCCTGGCGGCAGAGCTCGGCGATGAGGCCGCCATGCCCCTGGCCGGCGGCGATGTTGAGAAGCGTGCTTCGCTCTGCAGTCACCTCGTGAGTGTTACAGGGTCCATGGTGATTAGCTGAAAAAAAATGTATCTCGCTTTCGTCATTCAAGATTTGCATGTAGATTCATAGGCACGAAAGTATAGGATTAGTTTTAGCAGGTCACCGAAGACTTCTATCCTATACGCCAACCCAAAATTCGCCGCCTACCCCTCCCCTCCACCTCCCCCACCAACTCTTCCCCTCCTCTCCTCCGATATGGATTGTTGGTGCAGAAATTTTTTCCATGAACTTATTATTTCTGTTGCATCGACATATACAGGGTTACAACCGGGTAGGGTTGCAAAGAAACACATATGCTTTCACTGTTTTCTCCTGAGTCCTGAGTACTCCAATTACTCAGGGAAAACTTTTTCGGAAAAAATTTCGTCCCCACTGATAAATCTGAAATTCAGAAATTTCAAAAAATCTCAAAAAATTCGTTCAAAATTTTAAAATCTGATTTTTGAGTAGAAATGGACAAACAAAAAAAATATGGTTGGTTTTGTGGTTTGAACTAAAGACCAGGTGCTCACTAACCATTGTCCTACCACTAGACTAGCTAAATACTTCTTATCTTATGTTGGTTAAGAAATTTAATTAAACTCTACATTTAGAACAGAAATTCAGTGGTTTTAAATTTTTTCGGTCCCTACCGGGAAAACCGAAATTCAGCAAAATTCGACAGAAATTGTTTTCTGTGAGTCAGACCACTCGCTACAAAACTGCAAAAGCATACCATTTGCTTGCGCTGCCGTAGCTGCTCGGCCGTTCGCCGCTGCCGCAGACGCGTCGGGGCTTCCTGTCAGGAGCCCGGCGACCTCCAGCGTGTGCCCTTGAAACGCTGCAATGTACAGTTTAGAGCACATGAACAGGCGTTCTGGGACCTCATCCTTACAGCCAGCAGGTGTAAGCTCCATTGGTGTTCATTTTGTTTAAGCGGGCTAATCCCTGTTGCTATTTATATAGGAGAAGAGATGAGACCTCCCCTGGATTCGAATGCATTATTAATGTCATCTCGGTCAGAGGAGTTGATTCATCAGACCATTGTATTATAACATATCCTCTGTTCAATAGGGTGTATAGATAATAGATGGCAT
The DNA here is from genome assembly GCA_036346245.1 of Bonia amplexicaulis. Classification (NCBI taxonomy): domain Eukaryota; kingdom Viridiplantae; phylum Streptophyta; class Magnoliopsida; order Poales; family Poaceae; genus Bonia; species Bonia amplexicaulis. The sequence goes on from CM070766.1 coordinate 9,991,461, forward strand.
TGGATCAGAACAAAATGCTAGAACTGTTCACATATCTAGAACGGTTAACATATCTAACACTGTTATAATATTTTTTTAATCAATTTTGGTCCTCTAGCATATATTTTCACAAAAATAGCCTCCTGCCCGGGCTCGAAAGGCGCGGTAGGTGTGTCGCGTACCGTGCCAGGTTGCTTGGTAGGAGGCCACCCGCGTGGCAGGCCCGGTGATACGGGGTCGTCCGATCTTCTCGACATAGGATTGGATACTCACGTGCCATCTCTTGAATTGTAACAATCATCTGTTGCTAATGTAAGAACGAACGTTCTTTAATTCGCAAGATCACACATGCCGGGCTTCACGATTACCAAGCGAAAGCCCTATCGCACTCTAAATTCTCAGCTAAAAGGTTGAACGATCTCAATTTACAAGAACTCTCAAATTTCTCTATAGGAATTGAACAATATTACTCCCTTTGTGATACTCTCTAAATAGTGAAGCAATCCCTGCTCATAATAGATGTCACAAACTCATTTCTCATTATCACCTTCAAACCTACCCAAGATTTAATGAATAGTGTTTCAGATAATTGTTGCCACCAACTATGAGCATAGTCTTCAAACTTCATATTGGTTCGTATCACCTCTTGGTCTTTGGAAAGTTTCTGAAAATTAAACACTTTCTCCATTCGTCATTCCCATTTAAGATTCTCTTCTGGATCATCACTTTCATAGAAAGAAATATACAAGTTGTTGGGCTCAGAAGCACACCAAGATTCATTCCCATTTGGCTCACACCGAGAGAAGCGAATCGTTGAATATCCTATCACGATTAGTTGTGTAACATATATATATGTGTGTGTGTGTAAAACACTCAGTCTCCCGAGTAAAGTTGTTACCTTTACAAAGTAAATTAAGGCTAATAAAAACTTACACTTGATAGAAGCTACAATAGCAACGTAACAATCAAGCGATTGTAAGAGTGTTCACAATTGCACAACAACGGTTATTTAGTGTAGCTTGGTATGGAAGCGTATATCCTAGCAATCTGAAATTCTTGATGTTGTAAAGTTAAGTAATAATACAAGCTAAAATATTTTGCCTAAGTGTTGATCCAATATGTTTAAGTAAAGTGTATGAACGCATATGCAATGATCAATGCGATTCAATGCAAACAAAGGAATGAGCTAATTAGAGGCAATCTGAAATTGAGGATTAAATAGCTCGTTTTGCACCAAATACTAGGAGAGATGTTAGCCAATTGCAATGATATGAATGTAAGGGCATAAGATTGCTCAAGAAATTAAATTACACAATCTGAATATATGGACTAAGAACTCACCCAAATTTGGCCGATGCACTTTTCTCTCTCTTTTTTTTTGAAATATGCTGATGCCGTGGCTTCTTTTGTTTTTTTATGGCTGCCTCTTTTTTTCTGCTTTCTCTTTTTTTTTTTTGAGTCAAATGCCGAACTAGAGTTTCATTGTTTCTTGAATTACACAAGTCACAAATATTCAGCAATATGGAAAAATACTCAAGAGCAATCTTTAATGCAATATTCAATAGCTAGTCTCAATGATAAAATAAAATGTAAGGGAACCTCAATATTAACGGTGCCTTTTTTCAGAGATGTAAATGTGATGACTTCCAACTAGTGTCGGATAAAGCAAAGACTCGGAATTACGACGGCACATGGAATTCGGATGAGACGCCCACCCAAAACTTTCGGCCAACAGATGGATGATTCGGTTCTGGAGTTAATTGGCTCGCTTGATTTTTTGGCGCACGTCGGTTGGACCAAAAGAATTCGGCAGCAAACCAAATCCACGTGTGATGACTCGAAAGCTAGTAGAACCGGCCACTAGGAACAGCGTGATGGTTCGGTCAAACTTGTCAGCTTCTAAGTTCCAACTAGATCACAAAGCATTCATACTTTGTTTCGCTTGTAAACAGGGGATGACTAGAAGTGAATGCACATGAATAGCTTGTTTTGCAAACTCCCCGTACGTGGACTTTGGATGAAATCAACAAAACTTTTCGGCCAGCACGTTAGATTATACGGCAATGTATCAGATTTGGCCGATTCATTGGATATTCACTAGATGATTTGTTGGTTTCTCAGATCAATCTGCAAGATCTGATCAGATCAGTTCGGACAGGTGGATGTGGAAACCAAAATCTACGTGGTAATGCAACAGATTCGGCCAACTCCAAGAACAGTGGCGAGTTTTCAGCCGAGCAATTTTTTTTATGGATGCTAATTGAGGATTTCAACCAGCAGAATTTCCTAGGGTTTAACATAGACACAATGATTAAGCTACACAAAGAAATACAAAAATCAGCACCTAAACAAAAATTCTAATGAATCAAAATTTAACAAAACTCACAAAAATAACAGATGCAAAAACTAGAGTTTGGATTTTTTTGTTGCAATTTTCTGTTTAATAGACTATAGGATAGAAATAAATTATTCTAAAGAGGGTAAATAGTCCTACCGAGTAAACTGCGCTCTGATACCAAGATGATAACAGAACGAACACTTTTTATTTCGCAAGATCACAAACGCCAGACTTCACAACCACCAAGCGAAAGCCCTATCGTACTTCTAATTTCCAACGAAAAGGTTGAACGATCTCAATTTGCAAGAACTCTCAAATTTCTCTATTAAAATTGAATTAGATCAAAAGAGCCAAAAACATGCAAAAAGCATCTCCATTACTAGTCGCACTGTTCCATCTGTGTTCTAGTCCCCTCCTTTTCTAGTCGCGTACGGCCATCTTATATGGGCACGCATGCCTTGTTTTGACCGGCCTCCCTTGCTATTCTATTCGGTCAAGAATTGGATACAAATCGAACACCTGTGTCCGGTCGAAAATTATGCACGCAGGCCTTATCTCCTACTAAAAAAACGACATTTTCTTTTTATTCGGATCCTGCTTTGTTTTCTTTCCAAAGGCAGCAGCAACTTATTCCTTCATTCCTTATTTTCCGGAATCTTCCATGCATGACGTCTTGGGTAGTAGCCAGATGGATTTCTTGAACTCTTAATGCACATTGGCTTGGTTGAATGGGGTGGCGTCATCTCGTGCTACGCCATGCTTTGGTTCCAAAATCTCCAAGCTGTTCAAATCTAACAATGCACAAGGAATTGGCATGAGGCAATATATTGCTCTTATTAATAGAAGGAAATTCATTAAGAAACAAATTCACCTAATAATATTTAATTCGGCTCAATAATTCTTACAGGTAAATAACATATTTAACTGAAAAGCATAAGACATGTACTGTCCATAGGTTGTAAAAAACTGTTACGTATTGTCAAATCACTAGAAAAACTGGTGTGTACTGTCCATAGACTGTAAAAAACCGATACGTGTTGTCAAATCACTGAGAAAGCTGGTGCGTGTTGTCTATTCATTACGAAAAGCTGGTAGTGTTATCAAATCATTAGAAAAATTCGTGCATGTTGTCCACAAGCTGTGAAAAGCTAGTACATTTTGTTAAATCACTAGAAAAACCGGTGTGTGTTGTCCGCTCACTGTAAAAGCTAGTATGTGTTGTTAAATCACTGAAAAAGTTAGTGCCTGGGAAAGCTAGTACGTGTTGTCAAATCACTGAAAAGTTGGTGCGTGATATCCACTCACAGCGAAAGGATGGTACATGTTGTCAAATCACTGGAAAATCCGATGCGTGCTGCCCACAAACTATGAAAAGCTGGTACGTGTTCTCAAATCATTGAGAAATCCGGTGCTTGCTACTTACTTGCTGCGAAAAGTTGGTACATATTATTAAATCATTGAGAAAGCCGGTGCATGCTGCTCACTCGCTGATATCTCAAGAAAGGATTTCAAGAACTGCGCGAATAAGAAAAACAAAAAATAAACCATATAGCCTAAGATGCGTACATAACATTTATAATATTTTGGTCAAGTTACCCATGGCAACTAGGGTGTGCCCTATCATGTGGATACAATACATTATACATTACACGTCTACTATTTAGTGTATGGGTGGGTGCTTGCAAACAAAAACCTACTCCTAGCGAGAGTCACTGGGTGAACTAGAGTGAGAGTAGGAGCGACTGTAGCTGGCTGAGCTGGAGTGAGAATGAGAGCGACTACGGCCTCGGCTGGTTTCTTTAATGTTGACGATGATCGGTAGGCTGGAGCGCCACATGCTCTTACGTGCGGTGCTCCTTAAGCGTAGTCCTCTAGTGAGTGGCTGAGTTACATCGGGGTTGGTAGGGATGATGGGGGGTCCAACGGTTGTTGGAGAATGGACCACTGCTGCTACTGCAGTCCGCTCAAGCTTAGCGACTATGGCATGTCTCTCACGCTCTAGTATAGCCAGAGCCTTTTCGCACTTGGTGAGCTGAGCGCGGAGAGTCTCGTCCTGGCTGTAGCTAGTGGCGGGGAGCTGGCGAAGGTCCGAGATCTCATCTAGAGCCTCAATATAGGTGGATTCCATAGCGCGGGTGAGTTGGACCTAGTGGGTTAGGAGCGGGTCATCCTTAGAGCCGAGGATGAACATCTTGCTATAACGTGCTCCTTCTTGGAGGAATGGATAGTAGCGAAATAGGGAGATCAGCATGGTGGCCTCGTGGATCTCACACAGGTGAGTAGAAGGCAGGCGGGTGGTGTCCTGAAGGGTGTTGGTTGAAGTGCTCTGCAGGTGCTCAATGCGGAAGGTGTGGGAGGCATAGTCGCCTTCTCTCGCGTATAGGAAGACTTCCATCATCCAAATCTCCCTATCTCCTTCCTGGGTGATCCATCCCCTAAGATGGGATGGTGGCAGTAATGTAGGTACTGCATTGGTTTACATAGTATGTCAGCAAACTCTTTTTCATCCTCTCCATGGATGATGTAGTCCCATTACCCAATGTCAGCTGATCTGACCATCTACAGTTGAACAAGAGGGTATTAGTATTAGTTTAACGAAATAACGAAGGGAGGTGAGTCAACAACTAAGAGTAGTTAGTAAAGGCATTAGCACGCTATATTTTTGGTGAAGCTTTTACATTCTAGTTTACGAAAGACTAGGTCCTTGGATAACGACCATTCTGTAATTGCAAAAGGGCGATAGATATATACGTGCGCACATTCATATAAATATTGAGAGACCGTGTGGAGATGACCCCATGTTTGTGATGAGTAATTGAGACTTGGTTTAGAAAGATTGAGTTTGGGGTTTTGTGGTTTAAGCCTTTACGACTTGGTCGGCAGTTGCTCTTCAAATTAGTGGTCGACAGCAGCTCGGCAGTAGTAATTACGGCCACGTTGTCGACTGCGTCGCGGTCAGTAGAGGCTTTTATGACCACATTGGTCGTCGTAGGCTTTACGACCACGTTGGTCGCAGTCGGCTTTACGACCACGTTGGTCGCAGTCGGCTTTACGACCACGTTGGTCGCAGACAATTTTACAACCATGTTGTCATAGTCGATTTTATGACCACATTGATGCAGTCGGTCTTACGACTTGGTAGTTGTAGATCTGTCTGGTTGATGGTCGTAAATTTGACTGGCTGAGTCGTAAATCTGACTAGCTGAGGTCGTAAATCGTAGATCTGTTTGAGTGGTCATAAGTCAAAGTTTCTGCTGGCTGTGTGTAGTGGTCGTAGTACGCTGGCTGAGTGGTCGTAAGTCGTAGCGACCAAGTCTGGCATGGTCGTAGCGTGCTGTCTGAGTGGTCATAAGTCGTAGCGACCATGTGCGTTAAAGTTGTAGCGGCTAGCGATAGTCGTAGCGACCTGTGTAGTGGTCGTAAGGGCCTACGGTGTGGTCATAGGAAGCTGAGAAGTCTTCTAGGGCTACGACCACCTCTCGAGCAGTGCATACGAGTGGTCGTAGGTGTTTACAACCAAGTGTTTTGCTGTGTTTGTTCACTAGTTTGCTCTTCCGATGTATGCAGATGGATGAAATGCTTTTAGTGCGGTGCTATGTTGTCAGGCCCAGATTTTACAATCCAGAATCCTCTGTGATTCCACCGCATTATTCCCAGGATCAGTAGATTGTGCTCACAGATACAGTACTGAACATCAAAATACATATCATGCGAAAGCGTAAATGTAATAGTAGACTTACTCATGGGCCGGTCAGGCCAAAATCAATAAAATACGGTAACGGAAAAGAAGCATACAGGTGGGACCCTCAGGACGTGCCCATAGGCAGCCAACTGGGGTTTCGCGACCTAGTTCTTGACATCTTCATCTTCTTCACCAAGTGTAATGCTGAAGCATAGCGATCTGACTCCTGATTCTGGATTATTTGTGAGAGCGAGGGTGAGCACAAACCACCGTGCTCCGTGAGCCAATACACAAGATGCAAATAGATAACATGCAAGGCTTATCAAGGAAAGGCTCGGGTTATTTTATTTACCATAAATTGCTTTTGAAATATGATACATAGAAATTTCCTGAGACCTAGCAGTTCGAACTAAAACATAATGTGTGAAAGAATGCAATAGTAATGGCGATCCAGATTCCATCCACCATTACATGGCCTCTGCACCATATGCTAACTTTGCAGCGTTATAACCGCTTACCTTATCACTGGGGCGACACCCAGGGCAACACAAGTTAGGTATTTCCGCTGCCCTCCACTTTTCCAATTCCACCCATAAAGCATTTTGAAATAGAACTATATCTAGTTAAGTTCCCATGTCCGCCCTTGACCGTGGGCACGGCTATTCAAATAGTTTTCACTCTGCAGAGTTGGTACACTTTACCCACAAGAGACAATCCGCTCGTTGCCCCATATGATTCCTTAGTCATGTAGTTAAGTAGACCGTCACAGCAACTTTTTAAAGTATCTAGCCCCTTTTATCATCTCACCCTATGGGTTGCTCCCACTTGCGGTGGGTCCCATACGTTGCACGGGGTGTTCACCACGGATACTAGCGCATTCGGACTCCACTCTCTGCAACGCTAGTACGACTAGGAAACTTCACCCTCCATTCGGTGTCCCTTTAGGCCTCCCCTTGCCCTTGCAATATCCACTCTTATCCACTATCGATGAGATGAGTCCGGGGGTTTTGATAAATTTATTTAGCCAAGTTGCAATTTACAGACTTGTGGTTGTACTATTTTACACAGGAGGTCATGACAAAATTCAGTCCTTAGTGATATCTGGGCCGTTCTACCACATTCCACACATCGTGCTTCCACTGCACCACATACCAGCCCCCATACCATCCGCCCAGATATTTAAGCAAGTTGGGGTTTTTGGGAGCATAAAATAATAATATCAAAATATACCAGTCATTTCCACTATGACTTCCCAAATCAGCTTCTTATGCTTAAAAGTGATACTTGGGGCATTTTAGTGCCCCGAATATCTAAGCAGTGCTAAGCATGGCGTATAATTAAGAACTTATTTTGGGAAGTTTAAGCATTATACTTTTTGCTAGGGTGACAAGGCTCAAATACTCAATTGTTCCAAAGGAGTGTAATATTCACAAGCTAATTAATGGGCATGTTACTAAAATTCATAAAACAACATAATTTGCATATGAAATAATAGCATGCAATTTGATAATTTAAAATAGAAATAATTTGCAGAAAATGTAGGTTCAATATGATCAAAGTATTGACTCGCCTTGCATGGTTTACCACGGTCTAGAGCTCACTGAATGCTTTCTCATTCGATGAGCTTGAGCTTCTGGTCTTTATCTCACTTCGATCTTGCATTACTTGATTTATTGATTCTTCAGGATTCCAATTTCTAATTACGCACTAAACAACTAATAAACAAAAATAACTCAAAAGATCCAAATAAATCTGAATAAACTCAACTTAGCTTTATTTCTAATTTAATTTAAATTTAGTTATCTAGGCAAAGCTTGTTATACCAGGTCATATTTCAATATTGCTACTTAATTAAATCTATCACTTGGATTTATTTAGAGGTGGCATGTACAATGTTAGGGCACATATTTTGATTATAATTAAGAGTAATCTTTATTAAATGTGAACATTTAACCAAAGCCACTTTTCTTTGTTAATGCCTTTAATTAATTTAGATTTAAAATAAATACTAAAGGCACATTAATCATTCGTTATGATAACTAATCCAAATTTAAATATCACATAATCTCTTTTACATCCTAAATAAATTTTATTAGCTTCTCTAAATTATCCCCTAATTTCCTTGATTTTTCTTAATTGAAATGGATTAATAAAAATCAAAATAAAAAGAAGAAAAGGGTGCGGTTTGCAGAAACAAACTCGGGACCTGAAGGCTATGAGTATAACGTGTGCTCAGCTAGCCAAGTGGGCGGGAGGCCTGGGCTGACAGAGAAGGCGCAGAAAACCAATTATGCTGGGTGGCTGCTGGGCCCAAAATAGAGCAAATCGTACCGTGGAGAGCGATCTTGCTTGGTGGCGGCGGCCGTAGGGGCATTAGGGACTGCCAAAATGGGTTACGCAAGGGATGAGGAACCTAAGGGTGGCGGCGCGTTGGCCAGAGCGGAGGTGAGGCGGGCGGGCAGCAGCTCGAAGCGGCCGGCGGCAAGGTGGGCTCGGGGCGATGTCGTGGTGGAAGAGGAAGGGGAGTAAGGGCAGTACGAGCTGGAGGAGGGTGCTAGGAACCTCACCGGCGGCGATGGCCGGTGGTGGCGCAGAGGAGGGGCTCGGTGCCAGCGAAGTACGGGCAAGGGGAAGCTCAGGCGAGGTCGGAAGTAGCTTCGGGACGCTCCGTGGATGGTTCGGGTGAAGGGAATTAGGCTAGTTTGGCACGAATCGCTGATGAGCTCGTCGGCCGGCCGTGGGGAAGAACGAGCGTCGGCAAGCAGGGAAGGCACGAAAGCTCGACTGCTTGGAGATGGAGGAAGTATGGGGTGTGGGGGCGAGCTGTGAGGGCCTTGGCGCCTTTTATAAGCGACCGGGCGGGGCTGGCAATGGGTGGCTGCCTGAGACGTCGCGTTGGGGCAGGCGGCGGTGGCATGCAGCGATGGAAGGCAACGGTGGTAGGCGGTGGTGTGAGCAGTAGGATCTTGAGGAAGATCCGGGCGTGATGGCATGGCAGGGCTGTAGCTTTGGCGCCGTGCGCGCAGCGTGATGCGACAGAGCGGGGTAGGGAAAAAGACCTCGACGGGACGATGGTGGGCCCTATTGACGCGAGCTCGGAGGCGCCGGCGACCGTTGGTCCGAAGGCGCTGGCACGGAGGAGCCGGCGACCGTAGGTCCCAAGCGCGGCGCGGCGGCGGCCGCGACAGCGAGGCGAGGCGCCGGCCGGGTGGAAGCGGCGGGGTGGGGAGGAAGAAGGCAGCCGGCCTGGGCCGGGCCTGTTTGGCCAGGCCGAAAGGACTTTCCCTTTTTTTCTTTTTCTTTTCCTACATTTTCACTTATGTAAATGCATATATTTTCATATTTTTGTTCCTTTGATCACTTGATTATTTCTCATGCTTTTATTTCCGTTTGCTAAGCTCATCATGATATATGTTAGTATGTTGCATATTGTTATGTGTATATATATATATACATATTCCTAAAATGAAATCTTAAATTTTAATTCAGGTTTCTCCCTCCTTTTTATGGATCATCTTTTCAGATTTGGATTTTTGAAATTATAGATTTCCATTATTTCCATATTGGCTTTATGGCTTATTAATGTTTGTTTTTTTTTATTTTTCATAGACTTCTCAATTATTGGAACCTCAACCAAAATTTAAAGAAACACCATCAAAATTCCAAATTTCAAGAAAATTCATTCTAAATAATTCGAAGGCTACACGTGTTCAAATTCAAATTTTTGGGATGTTACATATGTGATGTGTTGCTTGGTTTTGATAGTTACAGGACTTTGAAGCTAAGCCATGGTGAGGCATAGAAGAACCGGGACTAGGCACATGAGGTGTTGAGGTCCAGAACAGTTGGAAAGATGCCAAGGATGATTCGGCTTGCGAGGTGGTTGCACGGTTTGGACAGCAAGGAAACGGGAAGCTTCCGGGAAGGTTGCACAGGGGCATTTTAGAGAAATGTCTAAAGTCTGTAAAAGAAGCTGCTCTCTGTTAAAGTGGTTCGAGCACTCTTGTCCCGTCTATGTTAATGGGTAAAGCATGTGTGAAAAACCCAGTGTTACGTGGGGTTAACGGGTCATCCCTGGTATCGATGAGACTATAAATAGGGATGGGCAGCGTCCCATCCAGGGGAGTCGCTAGGTTTTATTCTAGTGTTGGTTCTTGTATTTTGGGTTGGAGCACGTGTGCTCTTGGTCCTCCTGATGGAGTGGCTACATAATCAACTTCCTTAGCAATACATCGTCTCTTGATCTATTTCTGTGTATGCTCGTATGAGTAGAGTTGAGTTGATACTGTTGCTTCAGTCATTTCTTCTCTGTTCTTCTCTTCGCTCTTTTGCTTATTGATTTGAGACTTTGCTCTCGGTTGTTCTTTGGATGATCTGACTTGCCTGGTGATGGAAGATCATACTCAAAGCCTTCTTAGCCCATTTAATTCTATTTGCATGGTCTGATTATCTTCCTTCTTTCAAAGTCTTGGTTTTGAGTGTTCTTCATGATTTTCCCATAAGATCTCTGTAGGCTTGATAAGTTTTCAATTAAAGATCAGAGCAATCTTTTGAGGATGTGGTCTTGCTGTGTTTGAAGTCTCATGACCAATTGATCCGTGAATCAAAAGTTATTCGGAAATCGGATCTTACGGTCATGCGCCTTCCCAGTGGCCTACCTACATGCACCCACATGCGGCTGCTCATGCGAAGCCTGGCCTACTATCGAGCAGCGTCGGCTCAGCAGCGCCTAGGGCCGCCTCTCCTACCACGCCGCACAAATGGGTTTAAGTTTGGGAGGTGAATGGAGTTCACTAGTGGTTTATTATGTGGATGGTTAGTTCACAGGTAGTTCATTGGGTGAATGGTCAATTCATTTATGGTTTATACAATTTTTTGACGTAATTACTTATTACTTGATGTCAAAACTTGCTTTCAATTTATTTATTGTATTTACTCTAAAATGATGTTTTCTACAAAGTAATCACTTAGCCATTATTCATTAACCCTTGCATAATTATATTGTATCTTGTTACAAACGACTTGGTGAGTACTCTATATACTCACGGCTATATCCATATTTGCTCAGTTGCTAAAGAAGAGTCATAACAGCCACAAGTACTTGAAGGAGGATTTTTTGGTGACCTCACGGTGTAGGATTTCGCTTTCCAGTCGATTGCCTGTGGCATGTCAAGTGGCTACTATGCTTATCGTTATCTTTTTGCTACTAGTTTTTGTTTGAGCCTTTCAGACTACTAAATTGTAAGCTTGGTCATAAAGTCGCAACTCTGCTAAGTAAGAATATTTGAGTTTTCGTAGTTAATTGTGGTCATGGTTGATATTTCATCTATGTGTCCACTGTGTGCATTAGAGTAATTCTGGACTAGTGTAGAATACACAAGAGTCCGAATTTGCATATTCAGGTCTCAACATGATAATGAAAAGTTAATGCAGAATAAAGTGTTAGTGAATATGAAAGATTTAATGGATAATGGTTAGTAAATGAAATATGGTGTCGTCTATGATAATGTTTACTATTTTTACTATGTATTTGCTGAGTTTTTGAACTCACTCTTGCTTTATTGATGTTTTAGATGAACCTGGTGACGGCATGGATCAGGAGGGAGTAGTACTTTTGTGCTACATTCAATGGTAATGATCAAGAACCATCACCTCTACTTTTCTTAATTTTACCTTAGTAAAGTAGCTTGCTAATCTAGAATATGATCAATAGAACTCTCGTAAACTAATGATAAACCTTAGGAAGCTTTTATGGTAATGTTTGTTTCCACAGTAATATTCTATTTGCATGTTTAAGTATGCTCTTGGACGCTTGGTTTCAAATGTTCTCAAATGCGAGGTCCCGAGCATTCTTGAGTGTCTGGTCCCAAGTTTGTGCATGAATTTCTTGTTCACATTTGTAAAATGTTGCAACCATCACTTGGTTAATTTTTCTATTGGAGTGTATCTGGCGAAGGTATTGCAAGGATTGTAAGTAATGATGGTTGAAATTGAGAGTAAAAGTTATGGTAGTAGCATTCTGGGCCTAGGGTTGAGCTGAGGTGTTACATTATCATTGACCTTTATGAATTTTTGTTGTATTAGATTGAACGATCGGGTTGATCGGTTAAGATTGTTCATTTTAAGTGAGATCTTAAGATTGTTCCTTTTAAGTGAGATCTAACGACGACTTTCTACCATAAGTCCTGGTGCTAGTCCTTCCTTAAGTTTAATGACAAGCCATATATTTTACTTAAAAAAGGGGTGTTGATAAACATCATCCGGATATTTTCTTTCTAAATATCACCCAGATTTGCGACTATTGGATTAGAGATCTAACGGCTATGAATTCTCCTCCCACCCCCTTAAAAAAAAATCTCCCCCTCCTCCAAAAAAAGGGGCCGTTGGACTTCTAATCCAACGGTCTCAAATCTGGATGATCGTTAGGAAGAAAACATCTGGGTGATATCTAGACACACCCAAAAAAGAATTGACATTCATGTCTTGTTTGATGAAGTCGCGGAATGAGTTGCACGGGTCATTAGTTTCGAATGTGATGGAATTTTTTGCACGAATAATCTATTTTTTATTCAAAATTACAGAAATATACCCGTGGCAATATTTTTTTTACAGAAATAGGTTCCAGTCATCCGACCATTAGGCGGCTAAAGCCAATCACCCAATGGCTAGGCGACAGCAACGCTATCTGCAAGCCGTTTGGCAACAGGTTCTAGTCACCCGACCATTGGGCGACTGGAACTAGTCACCCGGCCATAGGGCGACTGCATGTGGAGTTGCCCACCCATAGGGCGATTGCAAACTGCCACTCTGTGAATTTTTTAGATTTTATGATTTTTTGAGATTATAACTGGAAGATAATCTACTGGATTTGTAATAAAAGTTTGTGGTCGTTGTATGTTGTTGGAGCATTAAAAAATTTGGGAAACTTTTTTTAAGAATGATAGAACTGAGAACGATCGGTAAGTACGATGGTTAGTGATATTGTGATGTTACCAGGAATTCGTACATGGAGGAAAACTGGTATGTTAATATTGTAGAATAATGAGAGACCATGTGGAAGTCATCCCGTGTGTATGATGAGTAATTGACATTGGTTTAGGAAAGTCGAGTTTGAGTTGGTTGGTTCGGACCTTGACGTTGCGTGGTGTAATGGGCACGGTCGGACTTGGTCAAACTTGGTCGTATGAGATTAGGATGCATATTCTGATGATTCGACAGGTTTGGACTCTATTATGCGTAAGTATGATTTGTTGATATTATTATGCTTACATGTATCGAGCGGTGCTATTTGATGTGTTTCTTGTCTGTGTGACTGCAGGACTTCGGAGCTAGGTCGTGGTGAGACGTGGGAGGATCAGGACTAGGCACATGAGGTGTTGAGGTCCAGACGATCGGAGGCATCGAAGATGATCAAGGCTGCTGAGGTGGTTGTGAGTCGGAAGACGAGGAACCGGAGCTGGAGCTACCGGAGGTGGACACGACGGGCAGGGGCGAGGTGGATCAGGACTAGACTCAGGAGGAGTCGGAGGTCCAGACGGTCAGGGTGCCGGTTGTGGTTGTGCGAGCAGGAAGCTTTCGGGAAGGAGCGTGAGGGGCAATTCGGGAAAATTGACTCAGGCTCGCGGAAGCGGATTCAGTTGGCGCTAATGGATAAAGCGCAGAGTTGTTGAGAGATAATGGATAAAGTAAAAGGGGAACCCATTAGTGGAGGCTATAAATAGAGAGGGTGTTCTCTAGAGCCACTTGAGGGTTTTTGTGCATTTGCTCTCCATTTGTGTGTGTTCCTCCCAAGAAGCATGAAGAGCTCTTGGTGTTCTTGAGGATTGAGAGGGAGAGGATGGATTGAGAGCCTTGTAATCATTCCTTGTTCTAATGTTCATGCGTATGGGGATGTATGGTTGGATTGATGGGATGAAATGGATGTAATCTTTTGCATTATATGATCTCTCATATCTTCGTATTCATTTGAGAAGCTTTCTGTTTCGAGTTGTTTTGGAGCTAATTTTTTGCCTCAGTTCTTTTCATTTCTTGGCCCTGTGTTCTTCTCAGTCATCTCGGTTCTAGAGTTGAGTTTTGCTTTAGAAAGTGCAGACTCTTTTTGCTCTGAAGTAAGCGTCGCCTCAAGGGCACATGGCCAGATCATACCTGAGAGCAAACAATCTCAATCGCAGTTTTCTTCCAAGATTTTGCTTACTACAAACTGCTAATCTGAGCAGGCTACTAGACTACATACTATATCCATTAAACTCCTGCTTGTTCTTGCCGATTTTTCTCTGTGCTCTTTTTGATTCCTTCGGCTGGTAGCAAGTTTCGGCTAGGCAATTATTTCCTCTTCTTTATTGCATTTTTTGCTCAAATGACTGCATAGGTCCCTTGTTGTCTCATGTGAAACCATCTCAAAGCCTTTTGGCTAAGCTAATTCATGAGAGCAATTATTTGATTGCAGTCCAATTGAGCTTGTGGTTTCTAGAGTTGTGTTCAGCTAGCATTGAGTCCTGCTGCAGTTTGGCATTCTCTTTGTGTTTGGACAGCAACCCCTTGTCTTCATTTTGGCTGATCAAGTGACTGCTTTTTCTTTCGGTTGAAGCTGTTCGGACTGCAATCCATCTTCCTGTAGCCGGTCTGCAGTCTTCTTGTTTTTGGTTCTAAAGCAATCTCTTTTGGCAGCTCACTACTTGGAAATTTCTTGCTGTGCCGACAGTACTTTACCTGTAGTAAATCAGTATTTTCGACAGCGTTTCTCCTCTTTATTTCCTGCAGTTTTCTCTGGTAATCTTTTTCTTGGGGCAGCAACCAGCCGTTCACTGCTTTTGGTTGATATTGTTGTTTTGGTAATGTTTGGCAGGGGTCACAGAAGGTCTGGATTGGTAGGTGAATCAACTATGCTCTGTGTATTGCCTTCAAGTTCTAGTCATTTAGGCAGTACAGATTTTTCTTGTTATTTGTTTCTCTCGGCCAGCAAGTTGTTGATCATTTACGTTTGATATTAGCTTCTTTGGTTTCAGTTGAATTTGCAGACTTGGTAGTGTACGGCTGGATCAGTATTTGTTGTGAGTTCATTGTTTCTCTCTTTAATGGTCTTTTATTGATCGGTAGTTTAGTCTTCGATGGCGCTCAATCTTTTCTTCATAGCTTCGATAGCTATCAGAGAGTAGAGAAAGTGTGTGATACTCGGGGAAAGTTTTAAAGGGCTCCATTCACCCCCCTCTGTCGCCGTTTTTGATCCTACAAATAACTTGCTATGTGAATAATTGAATGCGAAAAGGCGAGGAAATAAGATAGTCTGAATTTAAATAGACTTCATAATACAGTTGGGAATAATATGCCACATATTTTTTGATTACATGTATAACATATAGCATCATGTGCGACTAACCCACCCAACTGCTCGTACGACCTACTGTATGGACCGGGGCCATTTTTCGTTCCTTGCCAACTCGGAGTTGAACTCCTTGGCGGCCTCTTTTGGCTTGGTCGCCATTTTCCTCTTTTTATCACGCTCCCTCGCGTGAGCCTCCCACTCCCTACGCGTGCACACCTCGAGATGAGCTTTCGTCTCGCATTGTATACGCAGGGTTTGCTCGTTATTGCGGCACTCCTCTTCCCAGATCTCGGAGGAGCTTGCGACATTCCACTCCTCAAAGTCGAGGACCCACTGGTCCTCTGGGTGGATCTCAAGATCGATCTATTTGCGGTAGCCACATTGGGGTTTCGTGGACTGTGAATACAGGGAGAGGTCGTTAGTGCGTACTCTGAAGGAGAAAAGGTAGGGAAAAATAGTGCACCTGGTCCTTACCGACTGTCGATAGGTTACAGTGTCGCGACGACGATTGGGGTAGTTACTAGAGTAGTTTGCGCAACCCCAGTAACTCATACCTTGGGTGAGACGGTGCTTAGACATGAAGAACTTGCACGTGTCACGGTACCAACAAAGGAAGGCATCTCCCCCTCTGGTGGGTGTTGTGGCGAACGCTCGGTAGGAATATTCGGGATGGGGTTGTTGCTACAAAGCGCTTCATTGTGGGGAGCTGACCTCGTAGCACGCTGGGCTTGTTCTGCCCAGGCCGCACCTGCCCTTAGTTATCGCGGGTGGCAGCTGACCGTGCTAGGTCACGTGTCTCCTCCCATTGCTTCATCATCTCGTCTCATTGCTTCTTCTGCCTTTTGTTCATCCCGGTGTGGTGAAGCAAGCGTCCGTGTAGTGTGGGGTTTGCTTGTGTAGTGTTCTCTGAAAAATCTCTTCGACATCCTTTTATAGGGCCCCGTGTTGCCTTGTTGGTACATGAAGGTGCATGTGTGGTCCCGTCACTGCGCAAAGCTGTCAAGTGTGTAATGTTGGTGATATGCCCTAGAGGCAACATGGAGATGTTGAATATATCACATACTATGTTTATGATACATTGCTTTGTTTCTTGAAATAGACATTATCATTATTGATCAATGAGTATGTGACTTATTCATGAGACTCTTAATGCCAAAATGTTGCTATTTCTAAATGATCCCTGATTATATTTCATATGAGGAACAAATATGATTCAAAGATCAGCATATGTATTGATTGATGATCATGTCTCATGGATCATGGTATGGAGATACCAAATCAATAATATGGACATGTGTTAGTGAACATATGTTGGATAGACCCGCCATGAGACACTGCAGAGATTCCATGTGTCATCAGTTGGTCTCAAGTAGTGTTTATGTGGAATCCTTAGACTTGAGATCATCATGGTTCCCAGCATGCGTAGTAGTTTATTTTGGGACTACTAAACACTACTCCAGAATGGCGGTTAGTCATAAAAGTAGTCTTTGGGTTTGCCATGAAACATGTAGTGGGATGTGAATGATCAAGATAGAATTTGCCCTCCTTATGGGAGAGATATCTCGGGCCCCTCGATGTAATGGATTATGAAAGTGCATGGCCATGCCAAGGTGATTGAGGAGTCAATCACGAGTTTATAATCCATCACGGAATCGATAGAGTGATTGAGCTATTAAGAGGATGACACAGGTCTCGCCTTGAGCTTAATCTATATCGTGAGGCAAAGGGATTAGTACATGAGAACATTACGAGTTCGGTCGATATGATCTTTACGTATACTTTGGGGTTAATATGTCTTACTAGAGGCCGCTATTAACATGGTGACCGGAAAGGTGTTTCGGGTCGCGACCAAGTATCGTGAACCTCTGGTCGCACACTTAACGGGTTGGAACACTAATTCGAATGTGATTCGGATGTGGGCTCAATTCGGATAGAGATCCGGATAGACTCCTATTGGGCCTCGGTCCACGAGGCCCAAGTGAGGAGGTCTATATATGGAGGCGAGGGGCTGAAGGGGATGCATCTGATAATCCCGAGCTAAACCCTAGCCGCCACCTCCTGAGCCAAACCCTAGCCGCTCGTGAGTGCTGGTACACTCGCGATCGGCGTTCCAGCCCCGGACGTGTGGATACCGGTGGAGGCGCTGCTCGTTGCGGTGTTGATTGGCATCAACAACCTACAGATTAGATCTGCTCGTGGTGTGGTTGATCGCATGGAGGAGACGATCGGTTCGGGACGATCGGCTACTTCCACTACTACCTCGACGCGCGTGGTTGGATCGGCTTCTCCAACTCTTCTTCCGCTGCGTTGCGCGTCTAGTGGTAACGATCCATGATCCCTCCTTAAGCATGATGTCCTTGTGTGCGCGGTAGAAAAGTTTTGTTTTCTGCTTTCGTAGCCTTCGCGCCATCCTTTATGTAAAGCTGGTAAAGCTGGGCCGTGAGGTCTTGTTGCTGCGGAAAGAAACGATGTGTATGGTTGTACCATTGTACTCAGGCCTGTTGTTCAAAATAAGTTTCAATATCATTAAGCATGTAATCGAATGTTTCGTACGTTGCTGCGGTTGCCATCAATGCAGTTCAGTATTCACTTGGTGCGGGCGTCGACAAGGTAAGGAGAAGTAGAAGTAAGCTCATCACAGTATTGTAAACATCACTACGTAAACAACAAACGTAAATAATATATGAACAGAATTGTACAATTAGTACTACCGTCACCCAATAGCATCCCCAGCCCCCTCCGTTGCCACCCTGGCCCGCTCCGTCTCTGTGTCCGCATCCTCCCATACGACCCCGCTTGGCTGTCCTCCGCTGCAAAAGGTGATGACGCCCTGACAATGTAAGACGATCAGGAGACCTTTGCACCCGCCCCTGAGCTGGTGGAGTGGACTGCACCGCCGCCTGTGTGGCCACCGGTGCACCAGTGAGGGCACTCCCGGAGAGAACCTCTGGTGTGTGGCTCGAGTGCGAGCCCAATGCACACTGGGCGGTCCCGAAAATCTTGGTCCAGTTGTCCGCCAGGAGACCCCCATCCATCTTTGGGGAAAACAAGACCTGCAATACAAATATCATTTGATCGTGAGATAAAGCATCGGGATAAAACCGAGAAGAGGCGAAGTTTACCCCCAGTCGACGTCATCGTGTCTGGAGGAGGGATGTATGGCACGGAGTACACCCCCTGCATGGGGAAGCCGGAGATGTATGGATGACGCGCAAACAGCTGCCCTGGCGGTGTACGAGGCTGTCCCAAGACTGTCCCCCAGCCTCGTCCGGGTGAGATGGTGTAGGACGTGCCCAAGTAGAACGTCTGGAGTGGTGCCATGCCGGTCGGGGCGGCACCGGTGGACGAACCCTCTGTACATTGGGCGTGGACGTGGAGACTGCCGATAGCTTCATGCAGGACAACAGGGCTACCACACGTCTACCCTAGGCCTCCACACGATGCCAAGCGCTCAACGACTCCTTGTGTGTCACCTCCGCACCACTGGCAAGCCTATCCATAGTCTGAGACTCCCTCCAAATTGCAGCACCGACGTCGGCCTAAAGGAAAAACATGAAACGGTCAATCATCTCAGCGACATTGGCATTAGGGAATATTTAAAAATTATATGTAACGTACCACGATGTGAGTGTCCCACGCGAGGTGCGCGCGGTACGTGTCTGTTGGTGCGGTGACGGTGTGGTGACGGTGCGGTGGGCTAGTCAACGATATGTACGAGCCTGGTACGTGTCTGGGGCTGGTACCAGCGCAGGTACTTTGTGTAGTCGCTGCTGTCATAGGTCCGGTCCTCCTCCACGTGCTCATCAAGCGCGCCCTCCCACTGCGCAGTCCACCCCTCCTTCTTCATCACCCAGTCTGTGCCATGTTTCACTCCCTTTCTAGAATGCCTGCTTGTAGGACCATTTCGTTAGTACTTGCCAAATGAATAGTAAGTAAAAGGAGATTTATGAGAGCCGGTCACTCACGTGTGCATGCTCTGTGGCAGCGGTGGTCCGACTGGTACTAGAACCACCTGACGTAGGCCAAACTACCGCATCACACGCTGCGACGCATAGTCCTCTACGAAGATGTCGTACACGAGCGTCCGACGCGTCAGCCAGAAAGCCCAATCATGCCAGCAGAGCATGGACAGCCCGTCAGGAGCATGGTCCCGCAGTGGTGTAGGTGAGTACGGCTCCCATCGCACGTCGTCAGCTGTGAGACGGTCGAACTGCTCCACAAAGGGCAAATACGCCCGCGTGACCTGGACGTGCGCGAACTATACCTGCAAGGAACAACAGCTGTTACGTACGACCATCGTTAGTGCGAAGGAAATAGCTGATTATCATATTACTTACCTGTCGACGACACCAGAGAGAACCCATCGTCGGTCGGTCGACGTGTCCCCCGGGTATATCTCTTCCCGTATGCACTCATGTCCTCTAGCATAGATTATTCTTTTGTTCGTCTTTGCGATTTGGGGGAGAAGGAAACAAAGAATTTTAGGTAAATACTTCTCTGATTACTTCTTCATTTTTCATTATATTAGCTTATGCGAATGGGAAAAAAGGGTAAATGTGATGCCATATTTTCTTTAATTGTTGCTGTAAGCTGGATTCTAGGGTGATACTGTTGGTGATATGCCCTAGAGGCAACATGGAGATGTTGAATATATCACATACTATGTTTATGATACATTGCTTTGTTCCTTGAAATAGACATTATCATTATTGATCAATGAGTATGTGACTTATTCATGAGACTCTTAATGCCAAAATGTTGCTATTTCTAAATGATCCCTGATTATATTTCATATGAGGAACAAATATGATTCAAAGATCAACATATGTATTGATTGATGATCATGTCTCATGGATCATGGTATGGAGATACCAAATCAATAATAGGGACATGTGTTAGTGAACATATGTTGGATAGACCCGCCATGAGACACTGCAGAGATTCCATGTGTCATCAGTTGGTCTCAAGTAGTGTTTATGTGGAATCCTTAGACTTGAGATCATCATGGTTCCCAGCATGCGTAGTAGCTTACTTTGGGACTACTAAACACTACTCCGTGGCGGGTAGTCATAAAAGTAGTCTTTGGGTTTGCCATGAAACATGTAGTGGGATGTGAATGATCAAGATAGAATTTGCCCCTCCTTATGGGAGAGATATCTCGGGCCCCTCGATGTAATGGATTATGAAAGTGCATGGCCATGCCAAGGTGATTGAGGAGTCAATCACGAGTTTATAATCCATCACGGAATCGAGAGAGTGATTGAGCTATTAAGAGGATGACACGGTCTCGCCTTGAGCTTAATCTATATCGTGAGGCAAAGGGATTAGTACATGAGAACATTACGAGTTCACCGATATGATCTTTACGTATACTTTGGGGTTAATATGTCTTGCTAGAGGCCGCTATTAACGGGGTGACCGGAAAGGTGTTTACGGGTCGCGACCAAGTATCGTGAACCTCTGGTCGCACACTTAACGGGTTGGAACACTAATTCGAATGTGATTCGGATATGGGCTTAATTCGGATAGAGATCCGGATAGACTCCTATTGGGCCTCGGTCCACGAGGCCCAAGTGAGGAGGTCTATATATATGGAGGCGAGGGAGAGGGAACGCACCTGATAATCCCGAGCTAATCCATAGCCGCCACCTCCAGAGCAAAACCCTAGCCGCTCGCGAGTGCTGGTACACTCGCGATCGGCGTTCCACCGGACGTGTGGATACCGGTGGAGACGCTGCTGGTTGCGGCGTTGATCGGCATCAACAACCTACGGATCGGATCCGCTCGTGGTGCGGTTGATCGCGTGGAGGAGACGATCGGTTCGGGACGATCGACTACTTCCACTACTACCTCGGCGCGTGGTTGGATCGGCTTCTCCAACTCTTCTTCATTGCTGCTGCGCGTCTAGTGGTAACGATCCATGATCCTCCTTAAGCATGATGTTCTTGTGTGCGCGGTAGAAAAATTTTGTTTTACGCTCTCGTAGCCTACTCGCGATCCATTAGTGGTATCGAGCCATCTTGCTTAGTTTGCGATCGGATCGGCGCATATGTTGATATGCGGTTGTAATAGATTGGATGCATTACGGACTAGATCAATCGGTCATAAGGGGTTGGAATATGTATGAGTTGATAGCATCATGTGGCCAAAAGATTAGTTCGTGCTCCTTCTTTGATGTCGCGCGACTTGCCCCTACCGGTGGTAACACCATCGGGGCTAGCTGCGCGCCTGATCGATGGATTGAGCCAACGGATCGAGGTCTTGTGTTGCGGTCTCCTCAAGCATACCGATCGCGATGATTGATGTGATTGATCTAATGAAAATTGAGACATTTTGAATGGCTCGGTTTGGGTTGATTTGATCGGCCCGATGAGATTTTCATAGCGATTTCATAGATGCGATCTATGTAATTCCGTGAGGTTTTCGTGGCGCCCCCCCTCGACCCCGCCCGCTAACCGCCAATGGACCGCCGTTCATGATACGCATAGATTGTTATAGAAACACATTCATGTCGGGCGGTAGAATATGTTCTACGCTTAACTTGTTTTGCAGGAATGATGTGAATGGTATGGCATAGATGCATATGTGATGCATGTGTGTTTTGGCGACTGTGTGTCGTATTAATCACAGTAGGGTTGAGGTCGTTCTTTAATTGTATAACGACTGCGTGTCGACTTGTGATGCTTGAGCTCCTCATGTAATTCATTTGCTACCTATTAGTTGTAATAGTTTAGTTCTTTGCTATGGATGCTTCAAGCATGATGACAAAGAGGACAAGAAGTGTGGCGAAGAATATCACCGTGGAACCATGGCGATGGCGACCACTACGATACAAAATGTCATACCATTCACAGTATAATGTGATTATATGCATGTGATGTTTATTTCTTGTCATACTATTCTTTCATGCCATACCAACTAAGGGTTAGTTTTTCATGATAGAATAGCTTCTCTCAAGAAAAATTAAGAATTTGTTTTGATGCCCTTCCAATTCTTTGCGCTATAAGAATCATGATCATTGTTTGGTAGGTGCCAAAGCGAGTACCATCAACTATCTTGATCTAATAGGGTGGATGTCGGACATCCACATGCATAGTATTGGTTTACTTGACAAGGCTATCAAATTAGATTTGGGCCTTGGGGCATGGTGTTGGGAGCCGGGGCATTGGATGCCACCCAACAAACAAGAGTCACATAAGATGTGATTAGCAAGTGTTGCTTACCTCGTCACTAGGTTTCTAGCGGTGATGCCAAAGCTCACTAGAACTTAGATGAACATGGATCTTGACCACTATATGTCGTTAGAGGAAGACGATTACAAAACATATAGTGGGAGTATCTTTGTTAAATTGTTTAATGGAAGATCAAACAGAACATAGTGCTAAACTTTGCATATTCTTTGTTGTAGATCATGTCAACTAATGCCGCATCCAGTTCTTTTAATTTGCGATCTATTCTTGAGAAAGAAAACTCAATGGAGCGAACTTTTGGATTGGTATCGCAACACGAGAATTGTTCTCAAGCAAGAGCGCAAGGAGCATGTCCTTGAGTCTCCTTATCCCGATGACTTGCACGATAATGCTACTATGGCTGCACGGAAAGCTTATGAGAAGCAAGCGAATGATTACCTTGATGTGAGTGTCTCATGCTTGCCACAATGTCCTCTGAGCTTGAAGCAATATGAGAACACGATGCCTACAATATCATTGTGGGGTTGCGTGGTATGTTTGAGAACCAAGCAAGGTGAGAGGTTCAACACTTCAAAGTCCTTGTTTGCGTGCGAGCTTGCGAAGGGAATCCGTCGACCCTCATGTGATTAAGATGATTGGCTACATTGAGAGTCCGGAAAAGCTTGGTTTTCCCTTAGCCAAGAGTTGGCTCTTGATGTGATTCTTGATCGCTCCCCTCGAGCTTTGAGCCATTCATTACGAACTATCACATGAACAACATGGACAAGACCTTGGGTGAGTTGCATGGGATGCTAAAATCACCGAGGAAAGTATTAAGAAAAGCACCATCATGTGATGATGATGCGAAAGGCAAGGGCAAGCCCTATGTAAAGAAAGGCGCGGTCAAAGAAAGTTAGCTCCGATGAGATCGCGAGCAATTCTAAGGCCAAGCAAGTCAAGAAGGGCCTGCTCGATGCGATTGCTACTCAGTAAGCAATCGGGACATTGGAAAAGGAACGCCCAAAGTACTTGGAGGATCTTGAGAAAAAGAAGGAAGTCGACTTCGCTCCGGTATAAATGTTATAGAAATCAATCTTGCTACTTCATCTCTCGATTCTTGGGTATTTGATACGGATCGGTTGCTCACATTTGCAAATCGTTGCGGGGCTAAGAAGAAGTAGAAGTTTGAGGAGGAGCGAAGTGGATCTTGGCGTTGGCAATGGAGCAAAAGTTCTTTGCGGTGGTGTTGGCACCATGCCATTGTCTTTACCTTCGAGATTAGTTTTGGAATTGAATAATTGTTATTGTGTTCCATCTCTTTCCAAGAACATTATTTCGCTTCATGTTTACAAGCGAAGGTTATGACTTTAGATCCGTGAACAATGGTTGTTCTCTTTATTTCAAAGATATGTTCTATTGTCATACTCCATTGGTGAATGGGTTATATGTTCTTACTCTTGAAGAGTCATCGGTCTATAACATTAATACAAAGAGGCAACGATCGAATGATTTGAATCCCGTTTATTTGGCATGTCGCTTAGGTCACATAAATGAGAAACGCATGGAGAAGCTCCATAGAGATGGTATTCTGCACTCATTTTATTTTGAATCATTTGAGACATGCGAATCTTGTTTACTTGGCAAGATGACAAAAGCACCTTTCACGGTCAAGGTGAGCGGGCAAGTGACTTATTGGCACTCGTACATTCGATGTATGTGGACCAATGAGCTCAACGACCGAGGTGGTTTTCGATGCTTCATAACTTTTATCGATGACTTTAGTAGATATGGATATATCTACGATGAAGATAAGTCGAATCCTTTGAAAAGTTCAAAGAATTCCAAAATGAAGTGCAAAATCATTTAGGCAAGACAATCAAGTTTCTACGATCGATCGTGGAGGCGAGTATTTGAGCCATGAGTTTGGTAATCATCTCAAGGATTGTGGAATTGTTCCACAATTGACTCACCGGAACACCTCAATGGAATGGGGTATCGAACGAGAAATCGCACCTTATTAGATATGGTGCGCTCCATGATGAGCCACGATGATCTTCCGTTGTCTTTTGGGGTGCGCTCTTGAAACAACCGCTTTCACACTAAACGAGTTCCATCAAAATCGATGAAAAGACATCATATGAGATGTGGACAGGGACAACGTACTAGCTTGTCTTTTCTTAAGATTTGGGGATGTGAGACTTATGTAAAACGTTTACAATCGATAAGCTCGGTCCTAAATCGATAAATGCTTCTTTATCGGTATCCTAAGGAAACAAAAGGATATTACTTCTATAATCAAGAAGAAGGCAAAGTGTTTGTCGCCTGGCATGGTGTCTTCTTAGAGAAAGAGTTTCTCTCAAGAAGGGGTAGTGGGAGCATGGTGCAACTTGAAGAAATTCGAGAAACACCGAAAGCGTTTGAGCTCCTCTGAAACCACAACAGGATGAACAAGCTGTTGAAGAACCTGTTGTGGACACACCGCACCACGTAGGTCGAGAGGTCACGTCGTGTACCTGAGAGGTACATGCTCTTGATTACTCAACAACGGGATATATTGTTGTTAGACAACGATGAACCTAAGACCTATGAAGAAGCGATGGTGGGACCAGACTCTGAGAAATGGCTTGAAGCCATGAGATCCGAAATTGAATCCATGCACGGTAATCAAGTTTTGAACTTGGTTGATCCACGATGGTGTTAAAACCATTGAGTGCAAATGGGTTTTCAAGAAAAGATAGACATAGATGGAAATGTTCACATCTATAAAGCGCGATTGGTGGCCAAAGGTTTCAAACAAATTCAAGGTGTTGATTATGATGAAACTTTTTCGCCGTCGCAATGCTAAAGTCTATTCGGATCATTCTAGCGATTCTTGCTTATTTCGACTATGAAATATGGCAAATGGATGTCAAAACAGCTTTCCTTAATGGAAATATGAGTGAGGATGTGTACATGACACACCCACGTGTTTTGTCGATCCGCAATCGCCTAGAAAGATATGCAAGCTGCAAAGATCTATTTATGGATTAAGCGGGCATCTCGGAGTTGGAACATTCGTTTGATGAAGTAATCAAAGGGTTTGGTTTCATCAAGAACGAAGAAGAGCCTTGTGTTTACAAAAGGCTAGTGGGAGCGCACTCGTGTTTACGGTCTTATATGTGGATGACATATTATTGATCGGAAATGACATTCCTATGCTCGAATCATTAAGTCTTCATTGAAAAGTAGTTTCTCTATGAAAGACTTAGGAGAGGCGACATATATTCTGGGCATCAAGATCTATAGAGATAGATCAAAAGGTGATTGGATTAAGCCAAGATACGTTACATTGACAAGGTGTTGAAAAGGTTCAACATGCAGATTCCAAGAAAGGCTTCCTACCTATGTCACATGGTATAAATCTTAGCAAGAATCGGTGTCCTAGTACACCGATGAGCGGGATAAAATGAATGCGATTCCATATGCTTCAGCTATTGGATCCATTATGTATGCCATGCTTTGTACACGTCCAGATGTCTCCTATGCTTTAAGTGCTACGAGTAGATACCAGTCAGATCCAGGTGAAAGTCACTAGATTACCGTAAAGAACATCTTGAAGTACTTGAGAAGAACTAAAGATGTGTTCCTCGTCTATGGGGGTGAGGAAGAGCTCGTTGTAAATGGTTACACCGATGCTAGCTTCCAAACCGACAAAGATGATTTTAGATCGCAATCGGGTTTGTGTTACTGAATGGCGGTGCGGTGGTGGAAGAGTTCAAGCGAGGAGACAGTTCTTGATTCTACAACGAAGCCGAGTACATAGCGGCTTCAAAGTCGCTAAAGAGGTCATTTGGATCAAGAAATTTGTTTCGAGCTTGGTGTGATGGCTAGTGCCTCCACCCAATGGACCTCTACTGTGACAACAGTGGAGCCATTGCGCAAGCCAAGGAGCCTAGATCGCACCAGAAGTCCAAGCACATTCTACGGCGATTTCATCTCATCCGCGAGATTGTGGAGAGGCGATGTTAAGATATGCAAAGTACACACGGATTTGAACATTGCGATCCGTTGACAAAGCCGCTTCCCACCAAAGCATGAGGCTCACACTAGGGCAATGGGTATTAGATACCTACATGGTTGACTCTAGTGCAAGTGGGAGGCTGTTGGTGATATGCCCTAGAGGCAACATGGAGATGTTGAATATATCACATACCATGTTTATGATACATTGCTTTGTTCCTTGAAATAGACATTATCATTATTGATCAATGAGTATGTGACTTATTCATGAGACTCTTAATGCCAAAATGTTGCTATTTCTAAATGATCCCGATTATATTTCATATGAGGAACAAATATGATTCAAAGATCGACATATGTATTGATTGATGATCATGTCTCATGGATCATGGTATGGAGATACCAAATCAATAATAGGGACATGTGTTAGTGAACATATGTTGGATAGACCCGCCATGAGACACCGCAGAGATTCCATGTGTCATCGGTTGGTCTCAAGTAGTGTTTATGTGGAATCCTTAGACTTGAGATCATCATGGTTCCCAAGCATGCGTAGTAGCTTACTTTGGGACTACTAAACACTACTCCGTGAATCGGGTAGTCATAAAAGTAGTCTTTGGGTTTGCCATGAAACATGTAGTGGGATGTGAATGATCAAGATAGAATTTGCCCTCCTTATGGGAGAGATATCTCGGCCCCTCGATGTAATGGATTATGAAAGTGCATGGCCATGCCAAGGTGATTGAGGAGTCAATCACGAGTTTATAATCCATCACGGAATCGAGAGAGTGATTGAGCTATTAAGAGGATGACACGGTCTCGCCTTGAGCTTAATCTATATCGTGAGGCAAAGGGATTAGTACATGAGAACATTACAGGTTCAGCCGATATGATCTTTACGTATACTTTGGGGTTAATATGTCTTGCTAGAGGCCGCTATTAACAGGGTGACCGGAAAGGTGTTTCTGGGTCGCGACCAAGTATCGTGAACCTGCTGGTCGCACACTTAACGGGTTGGAACACTAATTCGAATGTGATTCGGATATGGGCTCAATTCGGACGAGATCCGGATAGACTCCTATTGGGCCTCGGTCCACGAGGCCCAAGTGAGGAGGTCTATATATGGAGGCGAGGGAGGAACGCACCGATAATCCCGAGCTAATCCGTAGCCGCCACCTCGAGCAAAACCCTAGCCGCTCGCGAGTCTTTGGTACACTCGCGATCGGCGTTCCACCCGGACGTGTGGATACCGGTGGAGACGCTGCTGGTTGCGGCGTTGATCGGCATCAACAACCTACAGATCGGATCTGCTCGTGGTGCGGTTGATCGCGTGGAGGAGACGATCGGTTCGGGACGATCGACTACTTCCACTACTACCTCGGCGCGTGGTTGGATCGGCTTCTCAACTCTTCTTCATTGCGCTGCTGGCGTCTAGTGGTAACGATCCATGATCCCTCCTTAAGCATGATGTTCTTGTGTGCGCGGTAGAAAAAATTTTGTTTTCTGCTCTCGTAGCCTACTCGCGATCCATTAGATACAGCAAATACCTATTAAGGGTTTAAGACTAATGTCTACTCGATTGCTTCCGGACGGTTCCAAATTAATGATGACTATGCATTTATTATTCTCATATTGCAGATAGCATTCCTCACAGTCCTGCTACGACCGTTGCTTCACTCAATCTTCCTACTATAAAGAATTTTACAAGAAATTTTCCGAAACTAATATGATTGGTCAAGGTGGATTTGGCATTGTTTATAAGGTATGCTGTTTCTTTTAGAAGAGATGCAAATCAATAAACTTTGATCGAAGTTTATTTTTAAAAGAAGTTGACCTCTAGTGCCAAATTGATATAGCACACCAACCGTGGAGTTGCAGGAACCCACGAAAGGTATATTGTTTAGAAGCCCTTTTGGTTGCTTTGGCAATCCAATTGTGAGTAATTAGACTAGTGTAAATTTCTTTGACTCCTAATGAGTCTGGAACCTAACCCAACATAATTGAACGTATAATCAAACATGATAGCAGCAATAAAAAATTCACATGCATTGTAGCTTAGGGATTGACTTGCTCTACTCAGATTTGATTTAGTAAGCTCAGGTTTGACTTGATCAAACTGGGCTGCAAATCAATTTAGCTTAGTTTCCTTAGCCTCTAAATTTGGTTCTTGCTTGGAAAAGATTCTAGGCATTGATTCGCTTGAAACTGTGAGCGAACTGAAATATTTGAGAGCTTTCATATCACGACAGATCCCCAAATTTGTTTCGCTCAACCAATTTACATAATTCAATATGATTTCTAACATTGCCGTGTTATGTGAATAGTACTATGTGTCATAAGACTCATAACACTAAATTGTGCAATAACCAGGGCCAGCTAGCCGATGGGAGAATGATTGCTGTAATAAGGCTCAAACAGTCTGCTCTCACCAAGAATGGCTGGATGGATTTCACAAGAGAAGTGGAAGTGATGGCAAGACTAAGGCACAGCAATCTTGTCGTCTCCTTGCTTGCTGCAGTGAAAGCAATGAGCGGATACTAGTTTATGACTACATGCAGAAAAAGAGTTTGGATCTCTACATATTTGGTATTATTTATAGTATACGCGAATCACCTCATAACATCTTTGATAAATGTTCTGCTTGATATGCCCATTGCCCATAAGGTTCTGATCTGCCTGGTGCTACATGCACTTCACCTATTTTTGCACTGACAGGAGAGCCCAGCCTCCGTGCTTCGCTAAATTGGACACAGAGATTGGGAATAATTCATGGGATTGCACAAGGCGTTTCGTACCTTCATAAGATTGCAGACTTTGGCACCGCGAAGCTGTTTGTCGCTGATCAGGCAGGGTCTAATCCAACGATTTTAGTTTCACCGTACGTAACTTGGCATCCCCAACTAGTGTGATCTTAAGTGTGGTTTGAGATTACTTATACACCAAACATATTTGTGTGGCTATAGATTTCACTTACTAAATGGACTCAATTTATACCTGACATTACATGGTTGAGTTACTTGAAGGGGATATGCATCTCCGGAGTATGCGTGGCAAGGAAAGATGACACTGAAGTGTGATGTCTACAGTCTCGGAGTTATCCTGATCGAGACACTTAGCGGCCAAAGGAACGGCGCAATGCAAAGCCTTCTCTCGCATTTAAGTGTACCAGCCCAGCCAAAATAGCCAAATATTTGCAGTCTTATCTTGTTTGTAGATGGTCACTGAGCATTGCAAAAATACCGTCATAGTTCAGCATCAAGAACATTCTAAAAAAATTGCTCCCTTGTCCCAAAGTTTAATGGCGTTTGCTCAAATGCCCCATGATGTCTCACTGACATACGGATCCAGAGCCCACATGTCAGTGAGACATCATGGGGCATTTGAGCAAACGCCATTAAACTTTGGGGCACATGAGCAAATCCCCCAAAACTAGGCAATCTTTTGCCAGGCCTGGGGATTGTGGGAACAGGGCAGGATTATGGAACTCACTGATCCAACAGTGGCCCCTCTCTCCGACACCGAACCTGAGCTCTTTCATGAGATAGAGAAGTATCTTCAGACAGTGGCGGAGTCAGAAATAAAATTGAGGATGTGCAGAACTATTTATAGGTCTAAACTAAGTTGACACAAAATTAGTCTTTTACTCTTATAAAATTTCAAATTTATATAAAAATTATAAATTGGATAGAGACAAACAATGAAAAATAGAGAAATAGAAATTAGGTATCTCGATAATAGAAAGCGCGATGAGTGCGGAGTAACGATAAGTCACTTATGTATAAAACATATCAAAATTAGTGATATAATAAAAAATTATGAATGACAATGAAAATTTAGATCATATGAAACATATCAAAATTAAACTAATTTGAATCACGAGACAATAGAAACAAAAGGCGGTATCTTTTTCCACACTCTATCCAATGTTCTTATCATTTTCACGGCGGGGGTCTCGACGGTGGCGGTGTCTTCGGGGCACGTGCAGGACCACATCATCGCGGAGCGGCGGCAGAGGGAGAAGATCAACTAGAGGTTCATCGAGCTCTCCACCGTCATCCCTGGACTCAAGAAGGTTCATATATATTTCACTTTCTTTCTTTTTTTTCTTTGATTGATTATCTTTTCTTTAATTTTATGATTTTCACTACTCCTCCTCTTCTTCTTTTCTAATTTTATGATTTACATATATTATTTCACTTTCTTTCTTTCTTTAATTGATTGATTAGCTCTTCTTTAATTTTATGGTTTTTACTTCTTCTCCTCTTTCTCCTCGTCTTCTTTAATTTCATGCTTGTTGTTAACCTTCCTATCAAGGAGAGCTACATTCTCTTTGGGTTTGTAAATATCTCTCTCTATTTTTACTATGTATAAAGTTACCACCAGAGGAGGTGAGACTCAAGCCTCACTACGCTCCCTCGGTGGCTACACCCCTGAATCGAACGGTTTTAATTACCTATGTGGCATCGATGGCACACACACACGGTGGAGCGGTAGCTCTTCCCAGCGACTAAGGGGTGTTTGTGTTGGTTTCTATGGATGGCTTTTAGCAGCGACTGATGGTTTTTGGTTGAAAATAAATAGTAGAAGTTGAAAGAAGTGATTTTTAGAAGAAGAGAATAAGTGCTGTAAAAAGTGAGGAGAAGATACGTGCGCGACGGGAGCGATAGAAATGAGGTATGTGATGCACCCGTGATCCCCTGACTTATCATCAGATTAAGATGGGAGTGAGAAGAGTGTAGTAATCGCTTCAAAAAGCCAGATGTTTATATTAAATTCTGGTTTATCTAAGTAGAAACCAAAAATAGAAAGCCTAAGAGTGGTGGAGCATTATCCTTATCGAAAATATATACGCCACTGTAGTCATTTCCTTCGAAATTGTTTCTGTAGTTTTAGGGTCCTTTTGGTTGAGTCTGCTACCGTGAGAAAAAAGTCTGCTGTGGGTGTGAGTGTGAGAAAGTCTGCGTGTAATGTGTGTCAGAGAAAAATTGAAAGCTGTTTGGTTAAACAAGTATAAAATATACTTTTTGTCTTTATCTCTTTTAAAACAACTATGAAATAGTTTTATTCAATCCATTTCTAAAAGCAGAAAGCCAAAAGCCAAAAGCAGAGTCAAAACAGCTTTCAAAAATATACTACAGAAAAACAGCTGCTTTTAAAAAGCTGCTTCCAAAAGCAACCCATTTGGTTGAGCTTTTGGCTTTTAGGGCCAAAAGCCGAAGCCAAAAACCCAACCAAAAGGACCCTTAGACTTGTTGACGTCCCATTGGACACCAGAGGTCCCACCGGACTGAGTAAGGCTTGTGCTAGCACGGCCCCGAATAGGGTATACTCAGTTTTCGATTTTTCAGGCCATAAGCCCAGGCCAGAACTAACATCCTAAAAACAACACATATGCCACTAACAACATAAATTAATACTTTATTGTAAGAAAGGGCAATATGAATAATTTTGGTTCTTCGGTTTCGGAGCCTCAGTTGGTTCGGCCTTGTTCGGCCTTTTTCCACCCACACGGGCCAGCTTACCTAGTTGGCCGAACCCAGCGGCCGACCATTTTGCGCCCTTGTCCAATCCGCCTGAACCCAACAACAGCCTAACACTTCAGCTTAAGGGCTGAACACACAGCACCGCCCTCAATCCTCACTCTCTGGGCTCTCTGCTAGCCTTGCTATGCAGCACAAAACGACGTGCTACTATGCTACTAATGTCACTCTTCTTACCTTTGTTCCCAGCTGATGGACAAATGGATGTATTTCACAAACGTTTTTGCAGGTAAAGTATAAATTCGCAATAGGTATGCTCCTTCCTGCCAATAGCTGCAAACGATTGCATAATATTTATTTTCCGCCAACAAGTGAATGGGTAAATAAAGAAAGAGCTATTTTCCCAGAGAAAATGCAACTTATATGTTTGCAGCGGTAAGGTCTTATTGTTCAGCAGAAATATATATTCATTTGGATCAGGGTGAAATCTTCTCAGTTGACTATGCGTATGTTATGGTATATATAATATTTTTGTTCAACACAATGCCGGTCCCAATGCCCATGCTCTAACTTTTGGCAGTGGAGATCGAACGTAAGACAGATAAAACTGCAACTTGAAAAAAATCGAGATGTGAAACCACATCATTAATTAGTTCATTTCTTTTTTTCTTTCTTAATGTGCAAATGGCGTTTAATCCATGTTATACTAGATAATCTTCGCCTCCACCAATGCAGCTCCCTTTTCAACCTTTATTTTCTTGAGAAAAGACAAGAAAATATTCCAATCGAGAAGCTCAACGAACAGGTTATGTTGATATTGGGTGCAGCTCCCCAATGCTCTATCATCGGGAGCGTTCTCTGGAGCCAGCGTCGGAGCCCTCCCCTCCCCTCCCGCTCCTCTCTCCTCCCTCTTCCTTCTAGCTTCTCCATGTGCACCCTCTCGCTCTCTTCTGTACCAGCGTAACTTTGCACTCCTCCACCTCTCCTTGCCCTCTCCTCCACCTTCGACGATCAGCGGCAACCTTGTCACCACGCCGTGGCACCGTCCTCACTCATCTAACCTAATATTTAGTGTGCTACCGTCTCATTATTCTTCCCTCTGTCACCACCCATCGTCTTTGCCTCCGCCCACATCCTCTGTCAGGCCACCGCCTTACTGGACTCCCTCTACAATCGGGGGGCACAGTGAACCTATCGGTGGCGACGGTGACACTCACACGGGCCGTCACCATACCTTCACTGTTGTCGTCTCGTGGTGTCTATCACTGGTGAGTGAGAGAGAATGAGAGAGAGGGTGGAGAAGAGGAGATGCACTAACAAAGGTATATGTTCGAAAGGTATAGTGTTTACTAGTTTGGGCTCTTAAACCTTAACCTTGCATGGTATGCTTTGTTTAGTCAGGACGTGGGTCTTTTTGTTCTCTACGTGGATTCAACATATCAACAAGTCCTTCTATCAGAATTATAAATATATAAGATTTAGTTGACTAAAAATGTTTTGACAAGTATGCTTCTATAATGCGTAGTCAAATAATCAAAAATATTTTCATTGACATACCTTGGGTTAATTATGTTGCAAGTGGAATTTTGGTCAAAAGTAGCCCCATTGATCACCAGAATACCAAATGTAGCCCCTAAACTAGCGTATTCCCGTTTTTTTGCCCCCTCCCCACCACGCGATTTCGCTGGCGATGACACATTCATCCGAGTGGTGCGGTCCCCTAACGCATGGTTTTGGTTACTGTAGTGAAATAGTGCACTCGGGTACCGCATGAGCTCTGTTCACATCCCATCCATCTGCCGAATGCTCCCTCTGTCCATGGCTTTGTGCTAGTTTTTTTGCATACTGCCATGCACCCATGTCTTCTTTTTCCCTTCTTCGTTGCATGGCATGCACACGCGCCAGCTCCACATCTGCATGGTTTGGTCGTCCCCTATCTGCTTTTGTATGCATTTTAGTGAGCTGAGTGCCACGATAAAGGGTTCAGACAAGCTGCATTTGAGGGTTCACACCAAAGCGTTAGACAGAGTAGCAAAACTGCAGAGCAATAGAGGGAGGGAAGTGAAGGAAGTCAGCATTGAAAACACAAGATTTTGAGTAATTTTCGTTTGGAATCAGAAGTTTTTGCAAGTTTGAAAGTTGTAGATCGCCTCATGAGCTTCAAGAAAATGTAAATGTTGTCCCCGTACGAGTATAATCTTATCGTAGTGATTAGCTTGTAATTAGCGTAAACGTTATTTACGGAAGTTGTTGCATGTCAATCTGTGATAAAATGTCTGTTGATGCGTAACCCTCCATATATGAAGCATGGTTTATTGTAGTTTTATTTTTGTGAACATAATTATTTTTACTGTTGTAGTGACTGCAGGTCGTGTAAGCGTTAAAAAAGTAGTATTTAAGTAATTGGAAAAAAATACATTACATTAGTAATTTGCTTTATATAGGAATTTGTTAGTGCATTCAGTAAATAAATAAAAAAATTAGATTTACAAATAAACAAAAATTACAAATCGTATTTATAGGTGATAGGCAGAACAACGAAATTATGATGAAAATCTTAAAGTGCGGTAGCTGCTGTATGCTGGTACGCTTGTTGCATGTTATATACTAAGAGTGCTCAGTATGCACTTGTGTTAGGTACGCCATGGGTAACATTTAAGACTTGTTTGTGTTCTACGAAAGTGGTCTCGTACGTAACGGGCCGTATGGGGCGGACGTGTCAAATTGTGATCAGACCGTGATCCAGGCACCCAATCTGAACGTCATGAGCCTGTCTGAGGTACAGAGATGCGTGCATTTCGCATTCGATCGGGACACCGCAAGGAACAAATTATAGATCAAGGCAGTGTATGCTTCAGTGGTAGGTGCTGTAGGGGAGACAATGTGGCAACTTTTGAAGGTGACCAGTGACGCACCATGGGCCAACTACATGGAGGTTTGAGACGCACCGCACTCCCCTCGCAGGTTCACCTTCTCGGAGGTTCACATACGCCGTCAGAAGAGGCGACGACCAGATGCACAACGAGTTTATGTATTTCAACCTTTATAACGTCGTATGATTTGCTGCAATCATTTATACAATGTACGTATGTGTAATGCATATCCACAGCACCTTACGAAAATAATAATCTTCTAACTGCAATGTGCATTGGAAATTCTTTTACCAACAAGAAAAGCATCATTCAAATGCGACGAGTATGTACACATATGATACAAAGCACCGCACGGACCAACGCGAAGGAAAACAACACTTCAACCACTAAAGCTTCACGATAACAATAAACACAAGAAAGAAATTTGCACATAACATTAAATTAATCTTTCACTTAAGTCTATCGAAATAATGCCGTATCTCCAAGGGGTCGCTGCCCCCAATGCCAACTCTCTCATGCGGAACAATGCCAGGCCTAGTGGCCATCTCATCCTGCCACACCCAGAATCGGCAACCGCTTGGGCCTTCCTGCAATTCCATGAGAAGAAGATTTCGTAACATATCTACACGATTTGAACCAACCCGGATTAAGTGACTCATCGAGTGAAAGGGGCACTTGTAGTAGTGCCGCCCAGGATTTGTGGTCGTCTATGAGGTCTTACGTCTCACAAGCGTGTTGCATTTTAGGCAAATCACCACTGGTGCCGACGAAGAGGAACTCAATTGACTCATACCAACGCCCGGAGAGTGAGCACCACAGCAAGGTACACAGACTACAAACAAATAATTCACGAGGTGAGAGAGAACGATGCAGAGGAGTGGGTGAGGAATGGCTCCTCTTATAGGCTGAGTGGGGGGTCATGCACTGAGAACACTAAATGAGATGACTTTATGCACTGACAACAGCAAACAACACGTGCATTGCACACACATAAATCATAAAAAGTAGTACAGGTAACAACATGAATGAAAACAACACTCACAACGCTACACCTTCAACACAACATCGAACACCATAAAGAAAATAACACACAACATTAAGTTCATAATTCTCTCCAGCATACACTATATAAAGTGTGCCTACTGGTAGAAGGTGCCTCTCGCTACCCACATGGAGTGTTCCTGAGGGGGCCACCTTGGACGTGGCTGACCGTCGTTGTAGTGGTAGGCACATATGCAGCTATGGTTCACGCAGTAGCATATGAGATCATACGAACTTCCTATGTTGACAACCTCCTCGTTGCCCCTCTCGCGCTGCATCTGTTCACGGATGTCATTGTTCTCCTCACTAAGAGTGTCGATTCTCGCCTCCAACTCCAAGATTTGCTCCCATAATGTATCCACATACCTCGCAATATAGTGTTCATGTGGAGGATCGATCCAGCAGGCGAAGTCACATTTCACCATCTGCTGCAAAGGGTGGTTAACATGGATGCTATATTACCAATAAGGAAAAGTATACTATTAGTAAATTGTACCCCAGAGTGTGGGCATCGGAAGAAACGTCGCCCACCATCGAAATGGCCATCCACAACCTGCACGACCGCGTCATCCTTGTGTTTGCATTTCGGCCATATTGGTTGACCACACCTGTTTGGCATCAACCAGTAGTTAGGACCAAAGTCATCCCTCCTTTTCACAAGAAGGTCTTCGTTCGGTGACCCCGCTCCAACTGGCCCATCGATCTCCGCTGTTGTATGGTACTGCACAACGAAGAAGAAACTTCTTTATTCGATTCACAGGGTCCACTGCTCCTACTTTCATGGGGCGCGCCGTGCATTTTATTACAAACGAGACAACGTACAGGCTAAGTGCCTACACCAAATAGGGAATGCAGTGACAAGATCAAAGGGTGCAGTTTTGCACAAAGATAGACCAAAGGGCCAGCTTTGCATAGTGAAAAGACCAAACGGGCAGCTTTGCGCAGTGACAAGACCAAAGGG
This sequence comes from Bonia amplexicaulis, assembly GCA_036346245.1. Taxonomy (NCBI): domain Eukaryota; kingdom Viridiplantae; phylum Streptophyta; class Magnoliopsida; order Poales; family Poaceae; genus Bonia; species Bonia amplexicaulis. The sequence continues at coordinate 10,028,305 of CM070766.1, forward strand.
GGCACCTTTGCCAAGTGATAAGACCAAAGAGTGCAGTTTTCCTCTGTGACTAGACCAAAGGGGCGGCTTTTGCGCAGTGACATGACCAAAGGGGCAGCTTTGCGCAATAACAAGATAAAAGGGGCAGTTTTGCACAGTGACAAGACCAAGGGGCAGCTTTGCTCAGTGAGAAGACAAAAGGGGAAGCTTTGAGCTATGACAAGACCGAAGGGGCAGCTTTGTCTAGTGATAAGACCACAGGGGGCAGCTTTGCGCAGCGACAAGACCAAAGAGTGTAGCTTTGCTTAGTGAAAAGACAAAAGGGGCAGCTTTGCGCAGTGACAACACCAAATTAGGCACCTCTACGCGGTAACAAGACTAAAGGAGCAGCTCTACACACTAACCTCAAATAACTCTCACCATGCCAACCCTTTGGCTTATAAAATGAGATGGAATAGATCTGCGAAGGAGCACTACACAACCAAACACTATACCGTACCTCCCTTCACCACGTCGAGATGGACAAGAGGCAGAAGAAACAATGGAAGAAGATGATGAAGCAATGGAAGGAGACCCGTGACCTAGCAAGGTCTGTTGTCGCCCGCAACGAACAACCAAGGTCCGCAGCGGCTCGGCTTAGCAAGCAGAGCGTGCTAGGAGGTCACACCCCCTAACGACACCCCCCGTAGGAGCATGTCCGTACTAAACATTCCAATTGAATGTTCGCCACAACACCCCCCCGAGGGCGAGATGCCGCCCCTCTGCTGGTGCAGAGACCCATGCAAATTCTTTAAGTCTAAGCAGCGTCTCAGCTTGGGCATAAGTTACTGGAATTGTACGAACAACTCCTGTGACTATCCTGACTGCCGTTTCGACACGATCAGTTATCGGCAGCCGATAAGGACCACTTACAATGTGTTCCCCCCACTATTTCTAATTAAAAGTACGCACTAACAAAGTCTCTCGTCTACCCACAGTCCCCGGAGCCGCTGTGTGCCTGCCGCAAGTTTATCGACCTAGAGATTTACTCACATGACTAGTGGACTCTAGATTATAAGGAGTGGAACGACAAAAGGGCATACGAGATCCGCAAGGAGGAGCACCGCCAGGACGAGCAAACCGAGCGTATACGTCGGGAGACAAAAACTCATCTCGAGGCGTGCACGCGCAGGCAGCGCGAGGCTCTCGATAGGGAGCGCGAGAAAATAAGAGAAATGGTAGCAAAGGCGAAAGAGGCATCTGAGAATTTCAGCGCCGAGCTCGTAAGAAAAGGAAAATGGTCCAGGTCTACGCAGTAGGTCAGGCCATTCCGCACTACTCCCCTGAATGTCCAATTTATTTCCATGTCAACAAAGCGTATATGTATCGTACGACTACTTCGGTTTGTTGTAACCAAATCTTGTGCGTCGTGTTATTCCTAAGTTTATTATGAAATCTATTTTAATTAGCAACATAAAATGTTGTCGTCTTTTCACATTCAATTCTTCGCGTGCTCAATATGACTTTCCTTCCTACTTACCAGCCGTTTCTATCCTAGTTGTCAACATAAAAGTTTTCCTGAAAGTTCTTGCACTACTACAACGTACCATGATCGCAAAATATTTTTGCGAATTGAACATATTTTTTACTGTTCACAATGTGCAAAAAAACAAACGGATCAACTATTACACCACACTATAATTTACCTCTATATGTACGAGTCATTCATGGCTCAATCGTCCCTACAAAATTCTTCCAGAAATTAACCGCACTATAACAACGCACGGCGATCATACCATTGAGAACCTACGAAAATTACAAACAGACCAGCCTTCCTATACTGTCCGCCATTTTATTTTGAAAAAATAAGAATCTAAAAAAATATTTCCTACATGTACACTGCGTAAGGAGTTTTTAAAATATATTTCATAATATTTTGCACCTCCTCTTCTATATTACAAAATTGCTGCAGTCTCCAAACAAAATAAATTACACATGAATATGCGTAATATTTATAATTACAAAAAATTTACACAACTAAACAAAATCTTATCCACGCAAAAATATAAAATTTAAACCTCATTATAACCATACAAACGCACGTAGCAGCTAATCTAAGAATACATTGTGCATATACTGTAGACATGAGGTCGTGTGGTGGGGGACCGCACCACTCGGATGAACAGACTGTGAACAGTAGTCGTGCGGTCCCCGACCGCACGATTGCCACGTGTCATCGTTAGCGAAATTGTGCGGTGGAAAGGTGGCCAGTTTAGGGACTACATTTGGTATTTTGCCGATCAATGGGTTACTTTTGACCAAAATTCTTGCAAGTGCTATACAGCTACGTTAGTGGATCGATGAGTGAGTCTCGAAAAAAAAAAAAGGTACAGTACCTTTCGTGAATCTTGTGGTTGATTTGTCATTTGTACCGTACAGGCCATAGCCAAAGAAAAAGAATAATATGGTGATGCATATCTTTGTTTTCAGGAAGGAAAATGCCACCACATCAGTGGCCACAATTAGGTAATACCCACGCAGTACAGTAAACGATAAAAACTAAAATGCGCAACAAGTAATTCATAATCACATTTTTTGCGAATTAAAAAGAGGCTTTTAGATATATGCCCCTCTAAAATTTGCATTGCTAGAAAAGGTCACCTGTTTCTTGTCATACAGATTGAGGACCAACTTGCCGTACTAATGACTTAGGGGGTGTAACTAAAAATATTCCTAAAAATTATCACTCCCTCAAGTCATATAACTCTTTCGAACATCGATACGATCCTAAAAATACAAAAATTACCACTAAGTTATATTATAACATATTTATAAAATTTAATAAAATCATAATATTATGAAAGTACTTTTCAAGACAAATCTACACATATAATTTTTATCTATAATCTAAATGTTTAAAAATATATCGATAGTGAAAGCTTTAAATATTTAATTGCTCGTATCTAAAACGACATTATTTTGTGGGAGGAGAAGTGGGAAAACCTGGCCGGGCTCGGGCTAGCCAGGTGGACCGGAATTTATTGCAATGATTGTCCCGAGCACCAACGAGTAACCTTTAACCTTTCTCTCTCTGTCCAAGATTAAAATAATGTAATCGAAACCCTAATAATTAAAAAGTTGAATCCAACAAACCGTTCCTTAATCACTTTTCTTAATCCCGGGCCGGCTTCCATTTCGCTTTTGACTTTTACCTCCCATTGTCGAGACGATCTGGAAAAACCCGCGCGTTACCGCGCACTAGGTGGTTCTGTGAGGATGATAAGTGGAGCCCTGCATTAATCTGGTGCACTAACCAGCTTTGTAGGGGACCCTTTGTGTGATACTAATGATTGCAAGATAAAAATCTTGTGGAACACCACCAAATGGCTGATATAATTCATCTTGGAATCTCCAAATCGAAGAATTGGTCTTATGATTAAATTATGTGGCTAGTGGGCAGTAATGTGAGGACCAGGAATAAATTAGATTAGTGGAAGTAGTAAATTAAGTGTGGTGGTTTGGACGTTGAACCCCACCTCCCTGCAACGTGTACTTTTGCTATGCTTTTTCTATGGCTGGCCAATATTGTATACGCATTTGTTGGGAAAATCTGGACTTACTCTATGGTGGACATATCACCTTGTAGTCTATATATAGAGAGTCTCATTGGCTATCATTTTGTATCTTTTGTAAAAAAAGCAATAAAGAAAGACATGAGTTCTTCTCATCTCTGTGTTCAATCTTATTTTTCTTATATTACTCTGTGAGTGATCCATCTACTTTGACATAGGAGAAATCGATCGGACTGAACTCATCAGTGACGGTTCCTCATCACATTATCAGCAGGAATCGCTCCGGTGGATCGCAAGGTAATCATTCACAAATTAAATTGATTATCTAGATCGCTTTCAATTCCGCAAATTTTGCTTTTTAGATTATTTTCTACGAAGCAAATCCGCTCTAATTTACCGTGAGTAGACTTGAAGTCTCCGTCACAATGTCGATCAGTAAATTACATGAAAGAGTAGATATTAATTGCATTGTAGATCGAAAAAAGGAGAAGAAAAAGCAACACTACTCGGACGACGGCTCTCGGTCTCCACGTGTGCCCGCATGGGCTGCCGCCTTGGCGACACCGTGTGCTGCCCTGCGGCTCCGCGCGCCTGCGCGTCGTCACACAGCCACACCGGCGCAACCCCCTCACGGGATCCCATCGCTGCACAACACGTCAATGCCGGCACGGTGCAGCGCCGCTCGACGCCGCTGCACATAGCCGTGCCCTGCGCCTCCTGCATGAGATCACTCCCCGTGCGCGTCGACACACCGACCGCACGCGGCCATGCTGCCACGCCGAGCCACCCACCAGCCCGAAGCTGTGCTGCTACGAGGAGCGCTGCCTCCCACACAAGGCACCACTGGTGTGGCAGTGCGCCCCGCATGGCCATGCGCCGCCACTGCTTGGCTCCGCGCCGCCGCTCGGCCCACATGGCGTGCCGCCGTTGCTCTGCCTCCCCTACGCGTCGTCGTTAGCTCAAAGCCACACCGCACCACCCCACACGGGCTCGCGACCGGTGCCACCTAGCACGAGCTTTGCATCGCGCCACCCCAGCATGGGCTCGCGCTGCGCCATGCCTTCCCACTGTGTCGCCGCTTGGCCACCGACTCCCGTACGGTCCTCGCACTGGCCACCGGCCTCGGGCCGCGCCACCACCAGATGAACAAGGGGTTGGGAAACCCTACCCCTCTCCTTTTTGAGCCGGCCACAATGGCCTGGGGTAAAGGAAAGGCCCGGCCGAAGGGGAAGAAAAAAAGGGGGGCTGGCCCCCAAAATTTTGCAAAAGGCCATTCGAAATCGTAAAATTGCGTGGAAAATTTTCTCAGAATTGAAAATTAGTGAATAAGCCTCGAAAATTGTAGAATTCACTGAAAATTCATATTCCAACATTAAAGGGCCTCGAAAATTCAAAATTTGAATTATTTTTTAGCATTTGAAGCATGCTTAGCATTGTTATTATTATTTTCTATATTTTCTATATTTATTTACTGTTTTGATTCATCGTAAATATTTAAATTGCCTTTAGTCACAGAAATTAACAGTAAAATTATAGAAAATGCATAGAAAATTTTGGAACATTTTGAGAACCTTTTTTTACCGTTATCCAGCTTATTCCATGCAATATTTACCTACAACAAATTTATATATTCCTTTGATGCACATATAGATGACAATCATCACGAATCGGGAGTTTTGAGAACCTTTTTTTCACCATTATCCAGTTTATTCCATGCAATATTCACCTACAACAAATTTATATATTCCTTTGATGCACATATTTGATTTGAGCTTTTGATGTTGAGATCATACTTGGAGCCAAGAAGCTCCGTACTGCCTTCGGGATTGGTGCACCACAGAATGTCGAACCCACACCTGAGGAAAATGACCAGACACTTTACTTCCTCAGGCATCACCTCTGCCTCACTCTCAAGAATGAGTACATGGCAGAGAAGAGCGCGCTAGCATTATGGACTGCACTAAAGAAGCGTTCGAGAAGCTAAATTACACCATTCTTCCTCAGGCAGAACAAGGATGGATCTGACTGAGGTTCACTGACTTCAAGATGGTTGGAGAGTACAACTTTGTTCTACACAGAATTTGTACCAACCTTCAACTTTGTGGCAGGCATATCACAGATAAGTAGAAGATTGATAAGACCCTCTCCACCTTCCACCCCAATGCAGTGCAGTCTACACGTAATTATCATCAAGATGGCTACAAAGAGTATGCTAAATTGATTGACATTATGCAGATTGTTGAGGCTCAGGATGAAGTTCTCTGTAAGAACTTTGTCGCACAGCCACCTGGGAGCTCCATTGGCCGTGAGGCCAACGCTAGGAGCTACAAGGTGCGGAAGCCTATAATGAAGAAAAGGGGAAGGAAAGTCAAAGCCGCAGCCTAGGAAGGCAAGTCAAATACTCCACAAGAGACTAATGCCGACAAATCAAAGTAGGATGATAAGCCCTATGATCAGCAAGACCAAACCTGCTATAAGTGTGACAAGTAGGGGCACTAGTTGCGGATCTATAAAGAGCCACAACACGTCGTCGATGCCTTCCAGGCCAAGAAGAAGAGGGGTGGCAAAGGGCAGCATGAAACCCACTTTGTATAATCTTAGAATGTATTTTGTATAATCTTAGTATATGTAGATGATCTAAATATCATCGGAACCGTGAACGATATAAAGGAAGCAAGCTCTCACTTGAAGTTAGAGCTCGAAATGAAAGATTTGGATAAAACCAATTATTGCTTAGGCTTGCAGCTTGAGCACGTCCCGGAAGGAATATTAGTACATCAATCCACACACACTCAGAAGGTGTTAGAAATGTTTGGCTTTGAAAAGGCATACCCTTTAAAAGTACAAATGGTTGGGCGATCTTTACAGCAAGACAAAGATCCGTACCGACCTAGAGAAGAGGGGGAGGAAGTCCAAGGACCAGAATTTTCATACGTAAGTGTAGTAGGATTATTTATGTATTTAGCAAACTACACTAAACTAGACATTACATTTGTTGTAAATCTATTAGCAAGGTATAGTGCAGAACCTACCAAAAGGCATAGGCAGCGAATAAACGATATTTTTCGATACCTCCAAGGAAGCAAAGATGTTGGACTATTCTACAGAAAGAACCAAGACTTGAATATGACTGACTACGCAGATGTTGGGTACCTGTCAGACCAGCATACAACTAGATCACAAACAGGCTATGTCTTCCTATGTGGTGGAACCGCAATTTCATAGAAATCATCTAAGCAAAGTCTTGTATCGACTTCGATGAACCACTCGGAAATCATAGTACTATACGAAGTCACACGAGAATGTGCTTAGCTTTAATGAATGATTCACCACATTCAGCAGTCATGTGGGTTGAAATCGTGTAAGCTCCCACAATTATCTATAAAGATAATATAGCTTGTGTTGCACAAGTGCAAATGGGTTACTTGAATAGTCATCTCACAAAGCATATCAACCACAAGTTCTTTTATACTCATGAATTGCAAAAGATAGACGAAATTAAGTCAAGTGAAAATCTTGTAGATTTATTCACTAAGTTATTTCCAACATCTAATTTTGAAAGATATGTACATAGAATTAGAATGATGAGACTTAGAGAAGTGTAAAATCCAGAGGAAGATTCTTTTTGAGCACACTATTAAATTTTGATCACGAAGATTGAGTACCCAAAGAATAAATTCTATAGATTAAATAGGGTGAATTATATTCTTTTTCCCTTGACAAGTTTTTTCTGAAGTTTCTCGACCAAGGTTTTTAATGAGGCAATTCGTGCAACACATAACATGTATCACGTAGTCTTTCTCCAAAATTTTCTCACATAGTTTTTATGGAGTTTTGAACGTGTCGGATAAGTGCCCAAGGGGGAGTGTTGGGAAACCTAGGCCTGGGCTTGAGGCCTTGGCCTATAGTGGGCATCTCACCTTGTAGTCTATATATAGAGGGTCCCATTGGCTATCACCTTGTACCTTTGCAAAGAAAAGCAATAAAGAAAGATAGAAGTTCTCCCTCTATCTCTGTGTTCAATCTTGTATTTTTCTTATATTACTCTATGATTGATACATCTATTTTGGCATAGGAGGAATCGATCGAACTGGACTAGCCAGCGACGGTTCCTTAATAGCACTAACTAGCATCGTCAACCCAGCGGCTGCAATAGGTACAGCTTACACTAGGCGCCCAATCTGCTCCCCACTGATGACCTTGCTGCTGCCCACTTTGTGCAAGATCTAATTCCTGTAACAATCGAAAATTTAGTTGTCTTTAAAATTTTAATTTTAAATTAATTATTTTAATTCTCTAGATTTTTTTCTGGATTTTATTGGTAATCCTGGAACAAAATCATAAAATTTTAATTCCAATCTGAAGTTTCAAATTTGAATTCAAATCATCAAAAATACAAATCTCTAGAAAAATATTTGTTCTTAATTTTCTAAGTCGAGCCCATTTTTTTGGCCCATCTTTTTCTTTTCTATTCCTCTTTTTCCTTCCTTTCTCTCTCTTTCTTCGGCTACTCTTCATCTAACTAATGTGCATCTTCTCCAACCAAAGAGCCAATGACCAAACTAAGCAGAGCCATGTCGCATGGAGCTTGCCTCCCAAGCCAAATCCCCAACCAAACCTTATCCCCACTTCGTGCCAAAATAAAAGATGCACAAGAAATCCATTTATTCTAGTTTCTTCGTGATTCATTCATCCATATGCCCTTTATCTTGTCCATTTCCAGCTGACTCATAACCGAAACCGACGAAATTGAGTCTATTTCTATCTTTTCCAAGCCCTTATATATGACCCCGTGACCTCCCACAACCCTTTCCAATCTTTACCAAGCCTCCTCAAACCCTGAACACCACCATCATCGCGAGCCTATTGGTCCTAAAATTGTTCATCGCCCCGACTCGTGTTCCGAGCACTCTGGTGAATTTCTTTGAATTCCTTTTATGTCACATCATGTTTCCGAGTATCTTTCACCCTCATAATTTGACTTTCGTACAACCATTTGACGGGAATCAAGTTTTTTCCGAAACTGATCCACAACATCTTCCATCATCAATTCATCATCTCTAGTGAGCCAAAAACCAATTCTTTACTGCTACACGATCACTATCACCTACTCTATGTATTCCAAACCTAGTTTGGCAAAGGGCATCGAAACACCACTTTGTTCCCATACTATCACTGTTGCTAGCCCGTTCTGACCATCCTTTAGTCGAACCAATCACACCATCGTGTTCCTTGGGTTGAGACCATGCCCATGCTCGCAAATTCCCTCTTCTATGTTCCATGCTAGAGCACTGCAGCCCACCGTATTTGTGCCCTGCCGCCACTCCAACCATTGTCGATTGGTGCAGCCGCCGGCCATCCCCTCCCCGGGACCCTAGGGTTCCGTTTTGGCCCTTCCCTGACTTCCCCTGGCACCCAACTCCGGCTAGAGCCACTGCCATGCGCCTATGTGTTGCCTCTATTCTTCCCAGAGAGCCCTCTGTTATCTCTTCTTTCATTTGTTTCAATCAATCACAGTTGGGCCCTACCTGCCATACACACAAATAAATCCAAAATTCCAGCAAAAAGAAGATGCCAAGGAATATTCCCTCCTTTTCCAATTTTAGTATTTTTCTTTTTGACCGACCTTCCTTTCTCTTGTTCTTCGTCGTCTGAACTCCGAATCTAGTGATTCAAGTTTTTAAATTTATCTAAAATCCTAATATACCTTCCAGTATATATTTTATATTTTATTTGTATTTATTTATTTATTTGTGTTTTCTCTTTTTGCATGTAGAACCTGACGTCATCGAAGAAGTTCCCAACTAGCAAGAAAAGACCATATCCCCAGAAGGCAAGTCTTCCTTGATCATGTTGATCTAAGTTTTATCAAAGTTCTTTACTATTTTTAATTTATATGCATTGCTATTTCACATAAAATAATAACTTGTCTGAAAATTATTAGTTATTCCGATATTGTTATTCTATCATTTGATGTTGATATCCTTGTAATACTACCTTTAAGATGTTCTTGTCTCAGTATTGAGATTATAATACTATTTTATAATTTTAGAACGGTAGTAACTACTTAGACAAGCTATTCGGTCATTAAAACCCTATGGGTAGAAAATTGATAGCGTATGCCTTAATCATTTCATTTTAGTAACTTCATGGTAATAGGTATTGCTGCTCTTTATAAAGTAAAATAACAAGGTAATGATGATTTTATACTTGGACGGATGTTAAGATTGGGTTGATGCGGATGGAACATGTAATCTTGAACGGAGAATGTACCGCCCTAGTCAATTAATGACTGACACTTGTGATTGTCCAATCTGAGTACTACTGTACAACCATAAGTGTATATGGGTATGACCTGGCCAACTAATTTGCATCGACCCACCGTGGGTTGTGTCATTCAGTGGCACACAATGAAGTGAGCTAGATGGAAGCCTTTGACATGATGGCGCAAAAGGGGGCTTCTAGAGAGGGTGGATGAAATCCCACGGCGGTGAAAATCTTAGTAGGTGTAGCCTCATTGGAGAGATGCATTGTGAAGGCCTTGTGATAATCACTTAGTCACATGTCAAAGGAAGTGTGTTATGGCCAATAACATAAGCTGATTATCTCTTTGGGTAAAGTCGTACAACATCTGCATAGTATAAAACTATTTGAATAGCTATACCCATAGTCAAGTGTGGGCAATATGTGCTTTCATATGGTAGATCTTTGGTTTTGGTTTTACAATAAAATCTATTGGAAACTCAGGAGTGGTTGGAACTCTTAGGTGTGTGTTGTGGTAGATAGAGACAGTTAGGTGGATAGAACTTGATTTAGTAAACCATGGTGTTGAGAGCCTTACTACTGGTGTAGGTGGTTGGATCCTTCACTAGAAAATTTAATCTAGTTTTAGTTATTGTAATTACTTTATTAAATTGATGCTTTGGAAATCTATAATGGTAATTAAACTAAAAATGCTGCTTTATGTAAAAGAACCATATTATCCTTCCTTTTATTCACCTTTGTATATAATTGCATTTTCCAAGACTTATGGAGTACTCTATCTACTCACCTTGCAATCTACAAAAATATCTTGGAGGAATATGAAGATATAGAAAGAGATTGTGACTACTTCGTATGTGGCTTCGACGAAGGATCCCTAGAGTTTTAGGTTGTGTTTCCCCAATTAATTGCTTGTGTCGTATTGAGGGGACATCTTCAGATTTTATTTCTTTTGCTTACGCTTTGAATTTTGTAAGTTTGAGAGGTCTTGTAACGTCATTTATAATAAGTGGCTATAAGGTTAGTACTCTTTAATATTGAAATAAAGTGTTGTTTGGTTATGCACATCATTGTTTAACTATGTGCATGAACTTTAATCTGGGACTAGTTCGATAATACATAGAGGGTTTAGATTCAAAAATCCAGTCCCAACATCCCCACCAACCACTAACGACCTCGCCGCCGCTCCGTTTGCCGCAGACACTGCTGTGGCCATGATGGTAACCTCAAGGATGTGCGCTACTTGGCGTCGTCCTCCATGCTGCCCGCGGCGGTGCCTCGGGTCCCCTACACCGCGTGCATCCTCCTTCTATCTCCTTACAAACCCCAGAGAGAGAGAGAGAAATATTGTGGGACTTGATGGATCTAGTCGGAGCTGGACTAGAAAAAGAGGAGAGGGAGAGTGAGAGAGGGCATAGAAAGATAAGTGAGCAAGTAAAGGAAGAAGAAATGGAATGTGATTGATTTGTGGGTTCCATAATTTTTTGTTTTAACTGTTGATTTGTTGCTATGCCATCTAAAAGGAGCCGATGTGTCGAAAACCACTGACACATAGATGATGCCATGTCAGGGAAAAACCGAAGCAGAGTCAGCTTAGGTCGATATTTTGTTAGGTATGAAAACTTTAAGGATGTCTGGTTTAGCAGCTCAGGGTTGATTTTCGAACTTTCGAAAGAGTTTAGGGTTTGTCACATAGAACTTTTTCCTTATATCTATTACAATTGTATTTTCAAAAGGCACTAGAGTTGTATAACAAATACAATATGTTGCAATATCTAGCTACACAATTACGTGAGAAATTCCGGTAGTTATCTGTATGAACAACCACTTATTGGCATCAATTATCGAGTCAAAATTGATGGCATGGATTCCAATTAATTTTATTTGAAGCTGGTCACAGACACACGTTCTTAAGAGTAGGAACAGAGTTAGCAGAGCACAAACTAAACGTCCTGACTGAAGGAATTTTAGCTCTGCCTGCAAGCCGCGTGCCTATTACCTGCCATCGGTTGGCTGGCCTTCCCTCTATTATCTCGCTCTCTCGATGATAGCTCGCAATTTATCGGAAGCAGAGACCGGCATTACGTCCACGCCACGAACTGGTCCTGTAACCCGCGCGCCAACCTCCTCCCACGACCATGTGGCTGCCAACAACAAAAGTCAAAGGGGATACGACAATAGAATATTGAACTCAATTGCGTGTTAGGTAACAATGCACGTACCCTAAATAGTTTAGAGACATGGCTAGCTCGAAGTTGATACTATCCTCTCTAAAAATCTTTGCGCTAACTTTTCCTAAGGCTTTTAGGGTTGGAAGTTTACTTTAGTAGCAGACAAGGGGAGTAGTGTGTGTCACGACGAATCATATTGGGTAGTGGCCACTACCGAGGGCTCTGAAAACCACTGGGAGCGATGAAATCAGTCCCCACGGGGCCTTTACATTTAAAAAACCATATGAACCGGCCGGTAACCCTGAGTTGCAAATTATTGGTCTTGTTTTTTTTGGTCGGTTTATGACTTTTGAGTTGTTCATAAGAGAGAGTACAGAGCAATAGAAACTTGCGTGTGGTTTTGGCTGATATAAATCAAGTCATTACAGTGTATACTATAATCAACTTATATATACTGTCTTAAAAGACATTTCGTTTGAAAACTAGTTACTATATAAAAAATTAAAAAGTAGCTTTTAAAAACTGAAAAAGAATAGACCCAATACTTAACAGTGATGGGATTGGGACATTAGTTTCCTAAAATTATGTTTTCTCCTATTTAATATGTTCCATTTTGTTATCGATATGGAGTGATTGAGCACGCAGATTTATTGGCCGACGAAATAGAGCTTTATTTATTACTCAGGAATAGCAAAACGGTTTTGGCATAGTAGCTGCTCAATACATGCTGGTGATTGTGCTAGCTAGAAGGCACAATGCTGTGCCATTTTTTCTCTACTGAGAGAGCTTACGAGAAATGTTGTTACAAGGTCTGTTCTTTAACGGATTCTAAAAGCGGTTTTTAACTTTTGCTATAGTACCTAACTTTTAAACGGAGTATTTTTCTCAAGACGGGGTCAAAAGCCCAACATCTATAGTAACCAAAATCACAAACGAGTATCTCTCTCCGTAATCTCTATCGCAAACAGCTAAAATTCAAAAATTTCAACCAAAACTCATAAGCAGCCATATCAAACGGCCCATACTCTCTTTACCTCTTGAACTTTAACTTCCGACAGATGTTCCCTTTGCCCCTTATTTCACAGACTTGATTGTTCGGTCTTTCTCACAAATATATTTAAAAACGAAAACACGAATATATTTAACCAGTTGCTATCAACAATTGATCATAAATAGTCTGACGTCCGATAACTATCTCTTGATTGGAATTTGTTCATGAATGGGTTTTGGAACCCTGCCAAGGGTGTCAAGTAGCAATATCTATGTTTTCGTTATTTATATGGCACCAAAGGATAACCTTGTATCCATGAAAATGAAAACCGTCTACAAAATAGAAATTTCTTGTCATTTTTAATGTCTCTCTGGTTTATGTGCATTACAAAATATGCTCTATATTATTGGACGGAGGGAGTATAATCAATGATAATGTGACATCTTCGATGGTTTAAAGAGCATATAACAGAAACTTTGGTAGTTCACCGCGCACATAATGTTTTTTCACAAAGCATGAACAGACTCCGCTACTTTCAATGCCAATTGCTGCTGATAATAGACATTTGATCGAGAAAATCTTCCATGGATAATGTATCATTAGTTTCCTGAGTCTCCATCATTGGACCATGGAATCAGCACGCTTAGAACCATCGATGGTTAGCACCTCGCACTAGGCAAATTAGTTAGTCTATGAAGAAAGGTTAGAGGTTATGCAATGGTTGTTCAGATCCGATACACCTAATGGCGATTGCTTCTGTTGCCTTAGGTTGGGTTTGCCAAACATAGTGGGAGCTCGGAGCAACCATTTCGAATGGACAATTTAGCTGCTCTCTGGTAGTGTTGCTTTGCGTTAATAACAAAACTTGAACCGGTAAGCCCTAAACAACTTACAACTGTATGGGCCCCATGTAACTCAGCTCAGCTAAATTTGTTTCTTCGATGAAATGATAGAAAGAGAGCAAAAAAATAAATAAATAACCTAGTGACACAAACTTGTGTGTAATATTAGAAATGGCTTGATACGTACCACAAAGTATTTATGCTGTGCAAAGTTCTGTTGAATACTCCATAGACTTGTATGGTCTCTGATATATAACTTTAATTACTAATTCCGTACCAATATGTAACAAAATATTACAAAAGGAATATATTATTTTGAAAGTCTATTTGATGGAAAATGATGACACTATTTTCATACGGCAAATCTAAACACGTTTTGTGTAATTCAGTGATAAAAGTAAAAAAAAACAGAATCTATGCATTTTTGAAACAACACTTAGAAACAAGGAATACTGTCAAAGAACTAGAACTATATTGGAATTCATTAGGAACACTACTCATCAACCCGTCCATCCACACGGGCTACATATTTAAAGCAATATTTTGTTACTTTTAACATAAATTGAATTTGAACTTGAAATTTGCTGCGCATGTAGAGCAAATTGCGATGTACATCTAAATTTTATTCTGGAATTTTTCAAATTGATTTGGTTCCAAAACTGAAAGTGATATCATGAAACAACCCACGTCGTTAACTAACCTTAAGCGGCAAATTACGACGTTAAGCAGGATTAATTACGGGACTAATAATCTAAAATTCAGGGGAATTTAAACTTTTGTGTATCTATATAGGGCGAAACCATCGAGCGATAAATAATTATATTACCACTGCAATCCAATTGATAAGGGCAAAGATCAATTTTGTTTATACTAGAGAGATAAAATTTTATTGCACGACAAGTAAGAACTTTCAACTCAATTAAAATATAGATAACAACCCTTAGTACAACGGTAATTAATTACAATCAATATCTGGTAAAATGAATTACATCCATTGAGCGACAACTAGAACTTATATCAAGTCAAATAAAAATATTACAATTTGCATTTCATAATAGCGACAATACAATTCACAACAAATATACAATTTCATGTCTCAGCCAAATAACCATTTCAAAAACTAAGCAATTGCAATACAATTGTATTCAGTCAGGAAATGCATGATTTAATTTACATCAAGTCCATCTTATACATATTCAATTACATCCGATTAACAGAGAATAGAAATTATAATTAGATAACATACAGTATCATCCATACATCAATATTAAGAGAAAGCCAAATTACAGCCATGCCATTTCATACATTAGGATCTGTCGTCGAACCGCCACCACACCGATAGTTTATTTGCAAGTGAACTATTATTTCAATACCGAAAAAGACCGAACAAAAGAGCGAATAGAAATAAACGAAGGAAAGAAAATAGAAATTGCCGTCAGAGCCCTAGAGGTTAAGTTCGGGCAGGGTAATACGTTCACGGAGATACCTGACCGTCCGGGGGCCAGTCGGCACCTCTCACAACCGTAGGCTCATCACTCGGGCATAAACAAACCTGTTTTATTTTAGGGGCCAGCCAGTATAAAACAAATCACCATATTGCACTTAGTTTCCCCCCAGCCATAGGAGAATCACACGGCCACAAAAGGGAATAGTGTGACCCCAAGCCACGCACAGCCAGGCAAAACAGCTGAGAGGGTCACGCACAGCAGCCATTCGAGAAAATATCCAGCACACAGCCGCAACAGCGCACGACCACAAGCCACAGAGGGCATAACCAGCTAGCAAGCCACAGGGGGCATAACCAGCCAGCAAGGCCATTGCAGAGAGAGGAGGCATAAGCCATCGGGAAGGCTTGGCACAACCAGATAGCACAGCCTCAAGACAAACATCACACACAGCCAGCAGAGAACAGAAGAAATATCTCGGCAGAGCAAGCCCCACTGCCTCTGTTCTCATTCCCCCAAACCAACCGAGAGCAAAAGGGAAGGGAGAAGAAGACCACGGCTCCAGCAGGCCACACCTCTCCCATCCACATTCCCAAACCCTCAGACTCCACAGCCAAGCCTCACCGGCCACCGCAAGACAACCTCGGGACAAGTCAACCAGGAGCAAGGCGGAAGCAAGAAGGCGATCACCATCTTCCCCAGGCAAGAAGCCAGACCACAAGACGAAGGCCAGGCGAGCCGACAGGAGCGCGGCGACGGCAGGAAGTCAGACCACGAGCCCGAGACCGTCAGCCCTAGAAGGAGGAGGAGGTCACCACCAGGCGACGTCCACATCACCGAGAGAGCGACAGCCACAAGCAACCCCTGATTACTTCCCACAGCAACCCAGATCAACCAGCAAAGGTAGCCCACAGATCACCCGTAATATTAACATCAACTTCGTAACAGTAAATCTTGCATGCCACACATAGCAAGCCACCCTTCGTTGTAACCTAGCACCACTAGCAACCATGAAACCATCACAGAGAGTAACCAACAGAGGGTAGAGGAAGAGAGCAGAGGGAGCAGGGTATACCGAGGAGGTGAGCCACCGTGGTGTAGGTAGGACGCCGCGCACCCGACGGCCATGGCATGCTCCCCCGGCGCATGGAATGACCTCGAGCCCCGCCGGAGCCACCGACGACCACCCTCGGGCAGATCCCCAAAAATCACAGTAGGCAAATCATCATCCAAAATCAAATCGACGAAATAGAGGGGGAGGGAGTAGAAGAAATAAGTCCAGAGGTAGGATGAAGCACAAATCGGGGCCGACGGGCAAAAGCCCCAAACCTAGGGTAACCTAGGGTTACCGGTAATGGCGCGAGGTGCGGGTGATGAGGAGCCAGAGTCGGCGAGAGGCCGGAGTAGGAGGCGTAGAGGGGAGCCGGAGGCGTAGCAGCTCAGGGACCACGGGGAGGCGCCGGCGACGGTGATTGGAGGACGAGGTGCGGCGGTTTGAAGCCGAACCGAGGGGAGGAGGCGCAGGGCCGAGAGTCGGGACCGAGGGGTCCAGGCGACGCGGCAGCAAGGGGCGAGAGACGCGGCGCCAGGGCGGATCCAGACCGGAGGGAGCAGAGGAGGCGTGAGGCGTCGGTGGAAAAAGAGAGGAGCGGAGGAGGCGATGAGAGCCGAGCGGATAAGGAGAAAGAAAGAAAAAGAAAAAGAGAAAAAGGAAAAGAAATAGAGAAAAGAGAGAGGAGAACCACGCCCGTAATAAAAATTTGTCGTCGTAAATAAAAATTTCAGGCAAGCATTCCTTTGACCATATCTTCAGAGTATATTTCGTAAAACAAGTATTTTTGTATTAATCTAGTATCACTCTGCATGAAAGAAATAAAGAATATTTAAATTGAACAATCGCTATAAGAGAAGAGAAAGGAGATAGATGGCAACTGATGGAGTAGTTGGCCACTTGAGTTATTTAAAAAGGGTGGGCAGAGGTTGCCAGGATAGGTGACAAGGGGCAGGTTGGGACCTCTGCATAAGAATAGAATATAAGGAATTACAAACTTCTTCTGTGTGAACAGACCGTACCAATTCGTATCAACCAACATTCCGTTTTTCACGGGCAGACTAGTACTCTATTGAGGTATTATATTCTCCACATGGGTAAGTATTATTTAGGGGAGGAACCCACAAGAGCCGGACCGGTACTAGAGTGGGGGATCCACAGCCGCGCAGAACCCAGAACTGGTACGTAGGCCAGAAGTGGGGGAGGCGGATCGCAAGAACCCAAGATTGATCAGATATTCAGCAACGGGGTACGCGAAGGCGATATATTACGCAGTTGGGTGTTGGGTGAGGGTCAGAAACCACCCCAGCCAACAGTTAATGTCGCTTTCGGTGGGTCAGAAACCGCTCCAGGCTGCCGTTTGTGAGTAACTGGGTGGATATATAATACTGAGGTAGATGTTATTAGCTCATGCACTGGTCCGGGCGCGCATCAAAGGAAATGCGAAACCGAAGCCAACATGAGCGAGTGATGATGGGTAAGTGATACAAGCTTGCGCAATGCTTACCAAATCATGAATTCATGCCTGTCTCCGGGAAAGGAGAATTACGGAAACTTATGGGGGGTTTTTGCTGTTCATGCGTATGCTCAGTAGTTTTCTGAAATAATAAATTGAAGTTCTTTCAAAACCAACAAACCTATTTTCTATATGTCATGAGAAGGAAGTTGAGGAAAGAAAATGAGAAAGAAATGATAAGAAATGAGCAAAAGATTGAGGTAGGAATTGATATTCCTAAAAGTGTAGAGGATGAGCATTCGGTGCATTTTTGTTAATAACGCTTGCTGAGTACTTCTGTACTCACCCTTGCTATTATCTCCCTTTGCTTAGGAATATGTCAGTCAGCCTGGATGAAATATCGTGGACTCGGATTACAATGGGTACAAGGCGGACATCCCGTGTGAAGATTGAGTGAAGAATAGGATATTCCAGCCCTTGAGGCTTGGTAAGAAATTTTAGCCCTGCGTGGTGATATTTTTGTAATATCGTGTTGTCTCTAATTATTGTTCTGTTGCAACACTTTGATTGGATTATTATTCGTTAGAGCGATGTTTTATCGGCTAAAGCGAGTAATAATCCGTTGACCGGCGTTATTACCCCATGGTAATGACGCGGGTCGTCACATATCATGATTAAACCTAATTAGTGCAAATGCACTTTGAAGGACAGTGTGAGAAGGTCTATGGTTTTGTTGCGATGAACCATTGTCATTCTAGAGGAGTGAAAATTGGAATTGGTAAATTTACAGATTTTTCTCGACAACATGCAGAAATGGATGATTTTAGGAATTTTGAGTCATACCATGATTTGGTGACCTAGGTCAGTGGTTATAGCTTGCAAGGGCTGTGTTATTATTAATGTGGGTAAAGTTGTGAAGAATTTATGCCCAAAAATAATATTTTTATCTTTGGATGTGCAGGGTCGCTTGGAGTCATCCATGGTCAACAGCGAGGATTGGGGCTACACTCATGGAGAAGCTAAGGCCAAGAACGATCGAGGATATTAGGTGAGAGAATGAGCTCAAGCATGGCACAAGAAAGATGGAAAATATTGAAAGAAAGTTCGAATGGCGGGTTTGCACCATGTTGCTTGGTCGGCACAATTGAGGCGTGGTCCAGTGGAGCCGGAGCAAAAGAGACTTGCCGACGTGTGGCAAGCTAGTGGTGCACCTACATATGGCAAGCATGGTGATTGCTTGTAATGAAAGATGAAGACCGGGTCAAGAAAGGGTATTTCGATAGTTTGGCCAAAATACTGAAAAACGGTTTTGGAAAAAATCTGCGGAGCGGGAGCAGTGCTTGGGAAGATAGTTTAGGTCATGGAGAAACTAGTTTGATCAAGATGGATTAAAGCTAAGGACATAACGGATATGAGCTTATGCGCTTTGAACAGCGTGCATAAGTGTGATGTGTGAGTTAAAACCTGTGTGGGGTTAACGAGTTTTTCCCATTATACTAAATGGATTGTATCCACAAAAAGTTACATTTGGTTGGTTAGCCTATCTTTTTAAAGGGGTTGGAATAGAGACTTGTGGTGAACCATCCAACCTACTTCTCTTGTACTCTCTTGTTTAGGGTTAGCGTTTGCGAGTTGAGTACTTGGTGTGCACTCTCTATTCTCCAAGGTAGGGTGGCTCCAAAGCTTACCTCCTCAGGTGGCAATACATCAATCTTTAATCAGCTCCATGGCTATCTCTTGTTTTGATTAATTTGCTCTTGATTTGCTTGGTTTTGATCTCTTCTCTTCCCTATTCTTGATCTTGATGAGCCAAGGACATGTAAGAGATAGAGATAATCTCATAAAATCAATCTCCACCTATCTAGGCACTTTGGTAGCAAGTTCATCAATAAACACGATGTTTGCATATTTTTTATCCTTCAGGTGATTTCTTCATCTGAGGGTTTTTGGCTTGATTTTTTGTGTTCTAACTTGCTGTGACATGTGAAAATATATCTAGAGTTATCCTGGCTATCATCCACCCACGAGTAAGTCGTATTCATCATTTTAGGTTTTGACCTGTTTTTGGTGCAATCTGCCTTCAAATAGGAAAAATGTTAGAAATTTGGTAACAATTTTCTTAATCATTGATTGGAATACCTTCCTGACATCCTACATAATGTGCATACCAAATTTCAAGTGATTAGAGCTTTGGTTTGAAGGTTAGCTCAATTTTAGGTTTTAGACCCGTTTTAGTGCAACAAAGATTCACAAACCAAAATTTCCCAAATCTCTCAAGTTATTTCAAGTTTTTTTATTAGTATAGGTTTCTAAGTTCATAACCTAGTTTTGATTGAAGTTTCAAGTTTTTTTGGATTGACGGATCAAAAGTTACATGATTTTTCAGATTTGAAATAGTGTCGAGATCATTATTCATGGGCTGAAAATTTCAATAGCTATGAGATTTTTTGGAGTTTTGGCTTCTTGATCTTCATAGCTTCTCATAGCTATTGGAATAAAGATTAGGAGAATACTTGAGGGAAATTTGAAGGCACCATTCACCCCCTCTATTGCCACATCGGTCCTACAAGTAGTATCAGACACCATTTAGCTCTTCTCATAGATCTTAACAGGTCTTAAGAGCCATGGTAGCAGATAGGTATTCAACCAAGCCACCTGTGTTTGATTGAGTGGATTTCTCGTATTGGAAGTCCTGCATGCATGCTTACATTGAGCCCCAAGGGCACACAATTTGGCTTAACATCAAAAACCCTTATGCTATGCCGGTCGATTACAATGTAATTTCTCCAGATGTGGAGGCAAATAGTAAGGCATGCAACTTCTTAATTTAGGGGCTCAGTCGATCGGAGTTTGAGCGAGTCGTTCATTTGAGATCTACTCATGAGATCTAGGAGACCCATTATGACTACCATAAGGGCTCTACTGCGATCAAGAAAATAAGACAGAATCAACTCAGAAAAGAATACTCTAAGATCAGGCAAAAATCTGGCAATTCTTTAGATGAGTTGTGGGTTTAATAAAATTCTCTATGACCTCCGTGTTGCTGGCTTGGCCTTCTCAGATTCTGAAAATGCACGCCAAATCTTGGGTGCTCTTGATGTGAAGGTCTGGGGGATAAAAATCGCACTCATTAATGACAACACTGTCATGAGTGAGCTTACCACTGATAAGCTCTACTTGAGATTGAAGACATATGAGATTGACTTCATTTTGTGTCTTCCTAAGACTGAGTCGATGGCGGTTGTGATGGTCAGATTGTGTGAATATTGGCTTTTCTTTGCCCGTCTTGCACTCAATTAGTGATGAGCAATTTGAGAGGCTACCTGAGGAAGATTTAGCCCTTTTGTCTACCAGATTCACTAGAGTATACAACAAAGTGAGAAACAAGAGGAGATGTGGTCTGGTGATGTGCTTCGAGTGTGTTGAGCCAAACCACATTCGGGCCATGTGCCCTAAGCTAAAGGGTAAGGAGGAGAAGGACCATCGGAGGCGTCCACAAGCTCGAGACGTGAAGGTCAAGAAGCCCAACCATTGAAATTTGTCAACTAGGTATTGCCGCTCTTGAGTCTATGGACATGAGCGTTGTGGACTCGGTGACACAGGACGATGAGGATGACACCCATGGAAAGAAGAAAGCCTAGGACTTTACCAGCATGTACTTCATGGCCAAGGGCAGCCATGAAATCAACTCCAACGAGCTCTACAGCGACCCTGACAAGGTATGCCCTTCCTCCAAAGCAATGAATCATGCTTTTGTTGCAACTTAACAACAACTAAGGAAGCAAGCTAAAATGATTAAGAATTAGGACATCATGATTCAAAATTGAACCTTGAGATTGTTAGGCTCAAGTCAATTTATCCTGAAAATTATGAATCTTGCTTGTGCACGCATGATGAGTTGTCTACATTCAAATCTACTCATTCCTCTATTGTAGACCAACTCAAGAATGCTCTGGATGATTTAGATCTCTCAAGTTAAGTCATGGTCATGTTTGCATGCATACTATTACTCTTGATGTTATTCCTGTAGATGTTATTCCATCTTCTTGTTCAAATTGTGTTTTACTTGAGATAAAATTGGATAGTGCTCTCAAGCAATTGTAAAAGTTCAATCCTGATCATACTTGCTCTCATTATGAGGATAGCAAAATCAAAATAAAAGAAATGCCTATATGCATTCTAGGAGTACATCATGTGAAAATTGTTCTAAACTCACAATGAGATAGATGCTCTTAACAAGTCTCTAGAGGAGAAAGCAAAATTGAAAATTCATAGCCATGACTGCATCTGAAAAGGTTATTGATTCTATTTCTTGTGCATTTGTGCTGAGATTAGGAGTGATTTATATGAAATGCATGAGGCCTTTAGGGTTAAGTTTGATGAGCTGTTGGCTAGGATTAATTATTCCTCCTATGTCTTATGAGGCTCTAAAGTTTGAGGTAGTTGTTCATAAAGAAAGATATGCTAGGGCGACTACGTAAAAAGAATGTGTCACATGTCAGAACCTAGCTAAACAAAATGACTACCTCAAAAAGACACTTGTGAGATTTTCTAGTGGAAAGAAGAACCTCAATATAATCCTTGACCAATATAAGGTAAGTGTGCAGAAGAGAGGCCTAGGTTTTAATTCCCTAGGGTATTCTAAGAACCACCTACCTAAGGTTGTAAGGGTTGTTGAGAATGGCAAGTTTGAGGTAGAACCCCTGAGTCATCTAAGATAGGTTTTAGATCTGTAGGTTTTACCCAAAACTCTTCTAGCAAGGTAGGTTCTTCTTCCTCATCAGGTTAGACCCCTGAAAAGGTCAAATACCATTGCACCTTCTGCAAGAAGGATGGCCACATAGTTGAGTTCTGCTTCCGTAGAGCCAAGGTTGAGAGAAAAAAGAGAGCGCACATTGAGATCCATTAGAGTTCCTTCACCCATAAGTGTCTCTAGAGCCAAGCAGTCTGTCTTTCCTTCTAGACATAGACCTATGTTTGTAGATGAATTCTTTAACTCGTTTGGTGGCTCTAGGCAGCGTTTTGGGTTAGGATATCATGAGGGTAGACCACGAGTAGCACCTAGTCAGGGGGAATACCTATCTTTTGGTAGACCGATTCAGAGAGGGCTAGGTGGGTCTTGAGTGCATGCTCATGATCATCATGCTAACCATGTTATTTCTGTCTCTACTACTGCTTTCAAGCACCGTGTAGTTTAGTACTGGATTCCAAAGTCATTTCTTACTAACACCAGTACTGAGACATGCCCTATAGGTCCGGCGTGCGAGGAAGGAGGACGTGTGGCTTGTTGACTCCAGGTGTTTACGACACATGACCGAAGATTCTATATGGTTCTCCTCCCTCACATGTGCATCTGGAAACGAGTTGATCATATTTGGGGATGCTTCTACAGTAAGAGACAGCCAAGAGCATTGTGCGCATCAACAACAAATTCATGCTTAAAGATATTGCTTTGGTAAGTAAACTGAGGTATAATCAGTTATTTGTCTCTCAGCTATTTGATGAGGGTCTTGAAGTGAGGTTTAAGAGTGGTGAGTGTAGAGTTCTAGACTCCTCGGGTGAGTATGTCTTTGAGATATTTGGTTTGAGAGGATCTTTAGTACTAATTTCAGTATCTCTTCACCTCTAGCCCTAGGTGTCTTGTAACTTCTGACTCCTTGGGCTTAGTGTTGTGGCATCACAGGCTTAGGCACATAGGCTTCGATCACTTGATTAGAGGATTGCCTAGGCTTAAGAGTTTTAGTGACCTTGTGTGCACACCCTGTAGATATGGTTAGATAGTTTCTGCTCCTCATCCTTAGGGGTGCAAACAGAGCGGATAATTTCTGTCTGTTCGACAGACCGAAGGCATGCGGAACGGATACGAAAGGAGTAGATGGGTATCCGGCACTATCCGTGTCCGACTCTGACTCCGAGGAAAAAAATATGGAATAGGATACAAGATAATGATATCCGTCTGTATATATCTGTATGTCAAATAATATGAGGAAGTCTGTTGTGACTTCACCTAGGAACAAGTAGATTGTCATATCTAAAAAAGCGGGTGTATTGAGTTTTCTTCCTTCAACATCTCAGTAATTAGTTTCTCCATGTTTGCTCTAATTGTACCATACTGTCCAATGTCCTGTGCAAAGAAGCGGATAATTTTTGTCCGACCGATCGTCCGAAAGATTATGGAACGGATACAGAATGGAGAAATAGATATCCGACATTATTCGTATCTGACTCTGACTCCAAGAAAAAAATATGAAATAGGATACAAGATAAGCGATATCCATCCGTATCCGCTTTGATTGCACCCCAACTCATCCATCTTTTACATTAGTGATGACCAATGGACCTGGATAGTTGCTTCACTTAGACATAATAGGTTCTTCTAGAGTTCAGCCTGCAGGAGGGAAATGGTATGTGCTTGTCATTGTAGATGACTACTCTGGGTATTCTTTGGTGTATTTTCTAGTGTGTAAGAATGAGACCTTTGGTTACTTCAGACAGTTGGCCCTTAGACTAGCAGTCGATCCCTAGGAGCCTTGACAGCCATAGGAGTGACAATGGCATATAATTCAAGAACTATTAATTTGCCACTTTCTGCACTGAGAAAGCATTAAAGCATCAGTTCTCCTCACATAGAGTTCTCTAGTAGAATGGGGTTGTAGAAAGAAAGAACAGAACCCTTTTAGAGATGGCTAGGACCATGCTAGATAAGCACAACACTCCTAGGAGGTTTTGGGCTGAGGCGTTCTCTACCACTTGCTATTTGTCCAATAGGGTTTTCTTGAGATCGAGCATAAGTAAGACTTCTTTTGAGTTTAGATTTGGTCATAGGCCTAACGTCTCTTATTTCAAGATATTTAGTTGTAAGTGCTTCATTCTTAAATATGACAACATAGATAAATTTGAATTTAGATGTTATAATGGTATTTTTCTTAGATATCGTGCTCATTCTCATGGATATTGTGTATTTAATTTGGATGACATCATATTCGATGGTTCTTCTCATGCTTTAGTATCCAGATTTTCGGACTCTATGAGTAGGAAATTCGGTATAAGTATGATGGGCGTGCAGACTTTCTTTCTTGGACTTCAAGTCAAGCAACTGAAAGAAGGGACATTTATTCATTAGAGCAAGTACACAAAGGACCTTCTTTAGCACTTCGACATGGGAAGCAACAAGCCAATGTCTACTCCCATTGCCACTTCTTCCGTGCTGGATCCTGATGAGGATGTAGAGTCTGTGGACCAGAAGGAATACCACAACATAATCGGCTCTCTCCTCTACCTTACGATGTTGAGGCTGGACATACAGTTTGCAGTGTATCTGTGCGCTCGATTTCAGGCTTCCCCCACGTGCCTCTCAGCGTCAAGTAGTGCGTCGGATATTCAGGTATCTTCAAAGCACTCTAGATTTTGGACTCTGGTATTCTTTCAATTTTGTACTATCCATTTGAGGTTTTTATGATGCTGATTTTACAGGGTGTAGAATAGATAGGAAGATTATTTCTAGCACTTGTCACTTTTTAGGCACATCTCTTATCTCTTTGTCATCTAGGAAACAGCCCTCTGTTGCACAGTCCACTGCCGAGACAGAGTATGTAGCAGTTGCTAGTAGCTGTTATCAAGTTCTCTAGATCCTATCTACTCTTGGGGACTATGGGGTGCCAAGCAGCCATGGTGAACCTCTCCATGAAGAAGTGGTCCGGGTATCTTGATTTTGTGATAATAATCCTTTGCATTGCATCTAAATCTGACACTCAGTGGATCTGAATTAAATTCCAGCATTGCATGGCAAAGTGGCACACACAAAGGCTATCTCCATTCACCATGTGGCTCTTTCGCATTAACATTTCCTTTGTATTCAGTCGATCCATCATTAAAAGCCATACAAACACCTTAAGCTTTGGTAAAAATTTGCTCTTCCAAATGAGAGGGAGGATCGGAGAGACGCTCAAGTGAGTAAATTGCCGAGCATACCATTTTTAGATGTGTAAAGCGAGTTTCCCCAAATGTATGTCCATTGGTCCAAAGTATGCTAGCTTAGGGTGACTTCATTAAGTAAATTAAGTAATTGAGAAAGTTCTTGATAAGCTTCTTGAGCCAGTGGCAGGTTGTAAAGAGCATGTGGTTCCATTGAGTTCATGTAATTCTTGACTGAGATATCTTGATTGGATGCAAATGAGTGAAGTCTCAGAAATTTTGTACAGAGAAGCCAACCATCCCAGCAGTCCTTCCAGAACAAAATGTCTTGTCCATTCCCAAGCTTTCCCATTGTAATGCCTCGGAATTGTGTTATGCTCTTCATTATGTCTTTCCACCAGAAGGATCCAGATACCTTTGTTGCATGAGGCACCGAGTTATAGTAGTATTTGTGCCACAACAACTAAACCAATGGAGTATCACTTCTTCTACAGAAATTATGCAGATGTTTCAGGAGAAGGCCCTCATTTAAGACACTAGGATTCAAAATCCCCTGGCCTCCTTTGTTCTTCGGCTTGCATACTTTTTCCTATGAGGCAAGGGAGTTGCAGCGAGTATGAAGGTCTGATGAACCCCTCCAGAGAAGGGTAATGCTGTGCTTCACTTTGTAAAGTCCGAGCAGCAGGTTGCAAATATTTTTAGTAAGGCTTTTGATTATTCTCGTTTTGCTTCTTTGTGGGAAGAGTTAGGAGTTATCATTCCTTTTGGCCTGTTCTGAGGGGGAGCTTAACTCTTTTGCATTCATTGCACCATATTGCATTTTAAATTCAACAACTTGTATTGTAATATAAATACATGGAGCCTTGATTATTATCCTTGTGCGGTATGATATCTTTGTTTACATCTTACCATATTTTATGCTAGTTTGCTATATTTATCATGTCGTTCTATGCGTGACTTAGATTTTGACATATTAGCTTTGTTAAATGTGAGAAAGTTGAATTAAATCATGTCTTGTTGGATCTTGTGACTAGTTTTGATTTAGTGATCCTTTTATAATTCATGGCATGTCTAATATGCTATGTTGAGTCTTGAATCTAAATTGAAGTTTAGATTGAGTTATGTTAGTTCTTTACTGAAACACGAGTTAGTGTTAGCTCTTTGTTCATGAACTAAGCTAAGAAAATAAAAATAAATCTCTTTTGTGCAAAAAAACTGATCTCACCAATTCTTTCTCATGAGACTGCTTGCCATTGCATTAGGCATGAGCTCAGGAGGAGTTTTGGATGACCTAGACCACTCTCTTAAGCTTCTTGCTTGGGATGATAGTAACACGGCTTGAGATCTTGCACATGACTAAGAAAACAAAAATTGTGGAAAGTGGTGAAGCTTAGAAGGCAGTTGTGGATGGCTCTTAGTTCAGGACTTACTTTACTAAGACAAAACCAAAAATAAATTTCAGCAAGTGCTAAATATGCTTAATTCCATCTGCTTGAACAAAATGATTCAACATTGAATTTGTACCACTCTAAATTGGTTCAATTGTAGTTTCTTAGTTCTATTTAGTATATTGACATGACTTGGCTTATTTTTGGATATCTTTAGCTAAACTATGATTTTATGCAACTTGATATGCTAAAAATCTATTTAATTTCAAATTATGGCTTACTTGGTTTTCATTTTGCTATATATGGTTTGCCATGATCTAGATAGCTCTTTCACACAATATGACTTCGTGTAATCCTTGTAGAGTTACTTTGGATAATTTTCATAGCTCCTACTGGTAAAAATGAATAAAATTCAGCCACTTTATTTCATTCATCCTATATCTTTTTTCATATATCTTGATGACTCCATTGTCAAAGGGGAGAAAGATCAGTAAACATGCATATCTAGATAATGATTTAGAGTTTTTGTGCAAAATTTTGCTAAATTAGAGCTTTAACATTTTGTTGTCATTCTCATGATCTTTTGATCTCTTCTAACCATAATCAAGGTCAAATAGAAGAATTGTTCTTTCATATGGATCTGAGTGAGGTTTCTCAACCCAATTGGTGGATTTCAAGCTTTTTGTGGAACATTTGCCGATTTCAGTAGCCATGTGGCTTGGTTGTAGTCTCTCCCCTTTGCATGTTTCTTGTGACCATTTTGAGCTCTATTTTTAAATTCCCCTTTCTATTGTTAAAACCACCTTTAAATTATATTTTTCTGAAATTGCTAATGGATTGATCAAAGGGGAGATTAAAGCATCATGTGAGAAGGTCCATGGTTTTGTTTTGATGAATCATTGTCATTCTAGATGAGTGAAAATTTGGAATTTGCAAATTTTTCTCGACAACTTGCAAAAATGGATGATTTTGGGAATTTTTAGTCATAGAATGATTTGATGACCTAGCTCATTGGTTATATGTTGCATAAGCTATGTTATTGTTAATGTGGGTTAAGTTATGAAGAACTTATGCCCAAAAAAGATTTCTCTATATTTGGATGTGTAGGGCCACTTGAAGTCATCCGTGGTCAACGGTGAGGATCGGGGCTACGCTCAAGGAGGAGCTGAGGCCCAAAACAATCGAGGATGCTGGGTGAGTCATTGAGCTCAAGCATGGCACAAGAAAGGCGGAAAATGTTAAAGGGAAGTTCGAACTGCAGGTTTGCACCATGTGGCTTGGTTGATCCAAGTGAAGTGTGGTCCAGTGGAACTGGAGTGGGAGAGACTTGCTAACGCGTGGCAAGCTAGTAGTACACCTACACATGGCAAGCATGGCGATTGCTTGCAATGAAAGATGAAGACTAGGTCAAGAAATTAGGTGTATTTTGGTAGTTTGGCTAAAATATCAGAAACAACTTTGGAAGAAAACCGTGTCATAGGAGTGGTGCTTGGGAAGGCAGTTTAGGTCATGGAGAAGCTGGTTTGATCAAGATGGATCAAAGTTAAGAACATAGTAGGTTTGAGTTTATGTGCTTTGAAAAGCATGCATAAGTGTGATGTTAGTTAAAAATCGTGTGTGGGGTTAATGGGTATCCTCCATTGTACTAAGTGGATAGTAACCACTAAAGATTAGATGTGGTGAACCATACAACCTACCTCTCTTGTGTTCTCTTGTTTAGGGTTAAGGTTTAAGATTTGAGTACTTAGTGTGCTCCCTGTTCTCCATGATAGAGTGGCTGTAAAACTTACCTCCTCAAGTGACAATATATTAATCTTTGATCATCTCCATGGATATCTCTTGTTTTGATTTATTTGCTCCTGATTTGGTTGGTTTTGATCTCTTCTCCACTCTCTTCTTGATCTTATTGTGCCAAGAATGTGTAAGAGATGCAGATAATCTCAGCAAATCAATCTCCATCCATCTTGGCACTTTGGTAGCAAGTTCATCATGAAACTCGATTTTTGCACATCATTGATCCTTCAAGTGATTTCTTGATCTGAGAGTTTTTGTCTTGATTTATTCAATGTTCTAACTTCTAGTGATATATGGGAATACATCTAGAGTCATATTGGCTATCATTCACCTACAAGTAAGTCGTAATTATCGTTTTAGATTTTTGATCTATTTTTTATGCAATCTACCTTCAAACAGAAAAATATCAGAACTTTGAGAACAATTTTCTTAATCGTTGATTGGAATAGGTTCCTGACTTCCTAAAGAAGGTGTATACTAATTTCAATTGATTTGGAGTTTTGGTTTGAATGTTAGCCCAATTTTTGTTTTTGGGCCCATTTTGGTGTAGCAAAGCTTCACGAACCAAAATAACCCAAATCGCTCAAGTTCTTTCAAGTGTTTCAATTGGGATAGGTTCCTAAGATCATAAACTAGCTTTGATTCAAGTTTCAAATATTTGGATCGATAGATCAAAAGTTACATAATTTTTTGATTTTGAAATAGTGTTGAAATCACTATTTATGGGCTGAAAATTTCAATAGCTCCGAGAATTTTTGGATTTTTGAGGATCTTCATAGCTTCTCATAGCTATTTGATTCAATATTAGAAGAATACTCGAGAGAAAATTTGAAGTCACTGTTCAGCCCCCATTCTAATTAGTGTTGGCCTGCTTAACATAAAATACAATTGAACTTGAAATTTGATGCAATGATTCCACCATAATGTGGTGGTTTCCACGTGATATCTGTCCGAAAGAGAAGGCAGCCATGTGTGTCTGACGTAAGGTGAAATAATTCGATGATATACATGACACATGATAAATAGGATCTAAAAAAATCGTATTAGATGGCTAATGAAAAAACAATGCAAACAAATCGATTAGATATGGTGAGCATGGATGCACAACATAACTCGGTGTTGAGGTGGTTCAATCGCCAAATGTGTTAACTGCAGAAGCTCTGGCCAGCTTGGAAGGTAGGTGCTAAGATGGCGACGGATTGGGATCTTCAAATGTAATCGTTGAGACGGATAGCCAATCCTAGTCAATCTTTGGAAAGCTCTGAATGAAAATAGAGCAGAATTTGCTGGTATCCTAAGGAACATCCAAGATCTTAGTATTATTTTTGATAATTTTGAATTAGCTTATGTCAGGAGGGAGGCAAATTGTGCAGCGCATTTATGTGCTAAGCAACCATCTCTGGATTGTAGCGGGTGTATGTGGTTAAATAGTACACCGGATTTCCTATTGTCATTCTTGGACGCTGATTATAATCCTGTCTCATAAGTACTTATATAAAGCTATTGATTTGAGTCTAAAAAAATAATTGATGCCTCCGAAACAAATCTGAGTCAAGATAACAATGGTCGACGTATTGATGAAGAGATATATTTTTATTATTCTCCTTCTATTAGCCAGGATCTGGCAAATTCCAAATCCACGTGTATTTCATATGTCTGTCCCATGATCAAGTAGCATAATATAACTAAACAAGCTAAGTCTTAGTGATTGGTTTTACAACAAAAGGGTCGATCTGCCAAATGATTCACATGTCATAAATATTGCAGCGCAAACACGGTAAAAGAGAGGCAGCAAAAACCAACTAACATACCTCAACCCTCCAACAGGCAACTGACTGGGTAACCACATGTAATTGGTGCTAGTGTCACCAAAATCGGCCGCGTAAAAGTAACCAACTATAGGGCCATCTTCTTCTTGCTTTGATATTGTTCAATAAGCAATTGTGAGAATAAGATTGTACTCCATAAGACTATAGAATAATTTAATAACATGCAAGCCAAGCAAAGAAGGTTGTTTAAACTAGTTTGATTTAGCACAACACCATCCTTTTATTTCCTAGATATTATAATAGATTGTAAATCGCCAAGTTTTTTATTTCCAATAGATAATAATAGATTGTAAATCGCCAAGTCCAATAGCATTTGATATTGATAAATAAATAATAATAAGGCATAAATATCCATAAGTAAACAAGTGACTTGCTGCCCTAATATCAAAACAAGTGCAACCCTCCCCCCTTTGACTACAAACTACGCATATACGCCCTGTCCATGCATTACCCATTCACTTTTATGAAACTCAAAACCACAAAGGTGGAGGATTTACCAAGGTGTCCATGGCTGGAGATACAACTATTTGAATAGATTCACACTTTGTAGAGTTTACACAACTTTACCCACACGACCTAACATCCCACTATGTTAACCATGTCACACGATACCGTTTGGGTATTTGACTTGAGAGTTTATGACAAAGATTTTACATTATCAGTCCTAACAAAAAATCATGCCATGATACCTTCTTAAGATATAAATAGTTGTCCAAAATTCTAAGAACTCATACAATGTGTTGGTAAGCTTTATAGTTCTCACAAAGCCTCTATGAACATAGAGGTACTCTGTCATGCGTGCATTGGCCCAATTCACCTATTCACTACCATTTGTGGTTTGATTGCAAGAACACAAAAACTTATTATGCTAGGGCCTCCCCATATGAGGCATGTGTATTTTGCACTAATATCTAGGATCTAACTACATCATAGACTCGGTTCTTGGTGACCCTTGTGAGACAATCCAAGGGTCTCGTGTAACTACACTGGTCTTTACAACTAGTCATCCAAGTCCAAAACATATTTTCAATTTTATTTGTTAACTAAAATAACAGAGGTATCTCCTCCACAGCAATATACAAGTGTTTCCCATTTTATATGATTTTAACAAGTTTCTCTAAACTAGACAAACTAATACCAATAAGCATGACTAAGCATAAGCTAATTTGATTATCTAAAATTCCATGATTATTCTTACCAATAGTGGATAGCAACAATAAGGTGACTATAATGATGATAACAATTTATCAAGGTAGGATCAAAGCAACAATTAGGTATAGCTACCAACCTTACCAACATAGTGATTTTACCAAAATTACGCACATGCATAATAGTTTTGAAACTCAACATATGTAAGAGTGAAAATATAAGTTCAACATGGTCAAAGGGGGTGCTTTTCTTACTTATTGAACTTTTGGTCTTGCTCTGGATCAACCTCGGAGATTTCCTAAACATCAGTATCTAATCGATTAAAAGCCAATTGACACCAATAAGAGCCAAATAAATTCAAACAGAGAGAAAATCCAAATATTTTTGTAGAATATGAAAGTTCACAATTTTATAAAAAAATGGAAACAAGTTTCACTCAATTGGGGTTGATATGTAAAAGTTATGAGCATTTGAATTTGGTTCGGTTGGAAAATTCTAGAAAAAAGAAAAAGGAAAATATTATGCACGAATTTTGAGTTAATTACCATTTTGCTTCCCAAAGGAAAATTTGGATTAATTGCATCATCAACTGACAGGTGGGGTCAGGTTTAAAAAGTTGTGTCCTACTTCTCAGCAACTCATTTTTTAAAACCGGATAAATTAAAAATCTTGATTAGTTAACCTACTATCCTACATGTCAATGATTCATTAGCCTTAACTAGGTTTACTTAGAGTTAGCGAGAAGGGAACAGAGGAGCTCGATGATGGCCAAAGCTGAGCTCACCAACGGCAAAAAGAAAGCAGTGCAGGATTGGGCATGGGAAAAATGGGACAGTGGGTCCGAGGCGAAGCCACAGGTGGTGATAGAGGTGGTTCGCCGTGGCGGCATGATGGTGAAGGTGCGAGGCTGTGCGGGTACACTATGACATCCGTGAGAGAGTCTAGCTCTCACCTAAAGACTTAGCACACTAGGTTCGGGGGGTTAACACGGTGCAAACAGGCTAGGCTTGGGGACCAATGGTCATCGAAGTCACACTGACGACACACAACCACGACGACGCCATGGGTGGCTGTAGTAAAGTTTAGACAAAACTCACTAAGCTCAAAACTAACAAGTGCACTAGAGCTAGAGGCTACTAGGAGCTCATCATAGAGGCTAGCAACAATGGAGAATGGCTGGAGGTGGTGGAGCGGTGGCAAGCAAGGGCGGCAGTGAAGGCTTCACGGTGCCAACAAGCTATGGCAGGGAAGAAGCTACAAGAAGGTGGGCACTAGCTTGCATGCATCCAGAGGATGGACAAAATGGGAAGGATCGATCGGAGACTCACCATGGTGATGGAAATCAATGAAAATGGCGGAGATAGTTAGAAATGAGAAAGATGGATGGTTTTGATGTCTCACTGCGGGAAGAAAGGAATTGAGTGAGGGAAAAGTATAAGTGGGATATAGAACTTGAAGTGTCATGAGTGGCACGATGCCAGACACACCATAGTGGTGAGAACGCAGTGGTTCAGAATGGCACACTCATTGGAGAGGAAGAAGATGAAAGCGGCGCAGCTCTCCATGACTCCAACTGTGAGAACAAGCATGAAAAGGTGATGCGTAATCCTCTAGGTGAAAAAGGATTCACTTGTTGGCAAAGGATACTCACTAGGGAAATAGTGGCATGGTGGTGGGGTGAAGGAGATGACATGGGTGGCTCGGCTTAAATAGGGAAGGAAATACAGGAGTGGCTCACAATTTATCATTAGTGTTGCGCAATAAAACAAGCAGGGCAGAGCATCTCCCTCTCTCTTGCTCCCGTGCGATGCAAGCCAGACAAAGTGGACGCGGAGATGGGACAAATCAAGGAATGCGACTAGTGAGCGTGCGAGGTCAGCGATCTTCGGTCATAATAGCCTGATTTGGTCAGGATAGCAACGCAGGTGTGGCATGTACTCACACAGCGATTTGCACTCGAGAGTGGTGGTGAGTTGAGGTGGGCAACGGGGACTGTGGCGTGGGCCCAAGGGGACACTTGGAAGCAGCTCAGTTGAGGAAAGGCAAGAACGATGCGCCTCCGTGTGGGTGGGTGCGTGCAGCCACGATGGCGAAAGGAGAGGGCATGAGATGGACGATGATCTCTGATAGGTGGAGCCTGGGCCCAAGGGTCAGCGGTGGTAGGAGATAGTGACAAAGTGAATAATGATTGGGGAAAAGTCGCTTCCACACGAAGGAAATGGAAAACACAGAGAGGGAAGAAGGTGGCTCGGGCGGGGGCTGACGTGTGGGCCAAAGATGGGCTGTAATAGGAGTGGGCCAGGCCAAAGAGGAAGGATTTGGCCCACTAATGTTTTCAGATTTTTTAAACATTTTTTAAAGTATTTAATTCCTGGAATCAAGTTCAATTTTTAAAATTAGCAAACCAACTTCGAAAATTATGAAAATGTTTGGAGGGGTTCCTGGCACCAACTATCACCTTAAAACTTATTTGCAAGGTTTGTTCAGCTTTTATGTTTTCTTGAAAATTCTTTTATGTCCTACATTAATCACGAAAGATTTACAGAAATAGTCAAAATGCAATAAAACTCAGAGATGCACAATTTAACTAGTTAAACACAGCACAACAGAGAAAACAATTTTTTGGGCTGTTATACTATTTATGTAGGAATTGTATGTAATTTTGTTTTTCTGGTTAATGGAATTTCAACCTTTTTCCCTTTTAGGTGGAGCTTCTGAAGGAGCCTCTACTTAGTATTGGCAATTTAATTAGGCTAGAGTTGTATCCATTCTCTAGAGTTAATTAGCACTTGAAAGAAAAACGTGATCTATGTAGATGAGTTATTTTTCTCTTTCTTTTTTCCACATCTGGTACTAAAGGGGTACGTATTATTTTTTCTCGTTCTCATAGTTTCATAGATGAGGACATGAGCTATAAATAAGTTATTTTCATTTTCTTTTATACTAATAATAAGGGAATTTCTAGCTTTTTCTACATGGTAAATTTTAGCTTCTTTTCCTAGTAAGACTACTGTTTGAGCTTCTGGAGGAGCCTCTAGATAATATAGATTGATGAGGATATAGCCAATCCTCAAATTATTATTTAACTGTAAATGATATGGTCACATCATTATGCTCCTCGAGTATACTCTTTATCTATTAGGGATAGATTTCACAAGGTAGTTGTAAGCTTTTCTACGACTACCCTTTAGTTGTAAGCTCTTCTATAACAAATCTTTAGTCGTAAACTCTTCTAGGACAACTCTTTAATCATAAGCTCTTCTACGACTACCCTTTAGTCATAAGCTCTTCTACGACAACTTCATAATCGTAAGTTCTCCTACGATCATGGTACAGTCGTAAGTTATCTTGCAATCACCTTGTGGTCGTAGATCCCCTTACGACTAAATCAAACTCCGACTGACCTGTCTACAATAACCTATTGCATCATGGGCCTGTCTGACAAGGTGGTTAGCATAAGTATTTATTCTCTGAAATAAGTGCACATAACTTCACCCTAGCAGAAACCGCCACACGATGAGTGAAATATCACATCTTTAATAACTCACATCGGACGATTATCATTCAAAACGTTACGATGTACCTTGGCAAAGAGAAACTGCCGCTGCCATGCGAGCTATGGAAAGGTGGACGTTAGGGAGAAAAGTGGAGGATCAGGGACAAACCCAAGGGAGAATAGAAGTAGAGCACGCTTTTTTTCATTACTCTCTCCATTATAATTACGTATTACTTTCTCCACTATAATTAGTTTATTGAGCAATATTCACATAGGAAGTAGGTTGTTATTCTTGCTGCAGAAGGTCCGAATCTGTATAAAAATCCATGTGTTCTTTCTCTGCGTGTTCGTAGCAAGGTCTTCAAAAGTTCCCCAGAACTCAAACAAATTATACGTAAGATCAACATTAAAACATCGATATAGATAAAGTTAGAAAAGCAGATAGATCACCATAATTAAAAGGTATATCGGTTGATGGCTTATATTTATTCTCTTCTTCTCATTTTATCAGTGAAAGAATTTCTAATTTCAAGCCCTTTTTTTGTATTATACGAAAGAGATTTTAGAATTTTAACTTTAACGTTGAAATTTCTTGCCTTTCTCCTTATACTTCATATGTATGCTATATTAGGATGTGACGGCAATTGCTTAAGTACTTGGCATGTAATTTTTACGTTACAATATACTGTGTACCTGTCTACCATGTCCTTGTAACCGATTAAGCATCTAGCCATACGTGTCCTGCATGGATTTTCTTTTTCCCGATTCCAATTCTTTTTTCTGACACTACTACAGAAAACCCTATTACAGACGGTTCAAAAACATCATCACGCATGTTTTCAACCGCTCAATTTATGGGTCGCTGATAATCGAAGATTATCACGCACGGTTTTCAACCGCTCGTGGTGTAATATCACGCACGGTTTTCACTAAAACCGCTCGTGATAGCGATAATCACGACGGTTTTAGTTAAAACCGCTCGTGATAGGTAATAATCACATACGGTTTTTAACTAAAAACCGTCTGTGATTATCAGCTATCACAGACGGTTTTTAGTGAAAAACCGTCTGTAATATTGATATATCACAGACGGTTTTTAGCTAAAAACCGTCTGTGTTATTCTTTTCCACCCCTAAATCTATTTTTGTTTATTGGCTAGCCTTAGGAAATGCTAGCCATGCTCTCTGAAATAAGCAGATCAACATGCACATGTATACATCCAATTCACATCTCAATTCATTTCACAAACATAAAACATCCATTTCGTAAATCAATTAATTGAAATGAAAACAAGCAAATATAGTATGAAACACGGTACACATTTTATTTTTATTAAGATTAGAACCTACTATTACAATATCCCAAAACAACAAATAGGTTACCCATCTAGCTAACACAACAAGAACAGAGAAAAGCAAAGATCCTCTATGCCTAGGCCTTCTCGCCCCTGATGCAGCGCACGAGCTAGATGTCTTTGATGCCCACCATCGTCGGTGTTGATTGAGCACTGCCTTGTGCATCATCTGTTTCGTGGGGCTATTATGGTATGATTCAAGGAGGTGGAGGAGGAGGAAGAGGAGGAGGAGGAGAACAACAAAGAGGAGGAGAACAACAAAGAGGAAGAGAATATCACAGAGGAGGAGAAAGCAAAGAGGAGGAGAACAACAAAGAGGAAGAGAATATCACAGATGAGGAGAACACAGCATGGAGGAGAACACAGCATGGAGGAGAACACAGCATAGAGGGTCAATCTGGAATTATTTATAGGGGACTAAGAGGCGAGCTACGATCTCAAAACTGAATCCTACTCGGACTCAAAGCGGAAATTATGAAATTTTAGAGAATTGCAAGGCGGGAAACATATCACAGACGGGTTTTAATAAAAACCGTCGTGATAATCGGATATCACGACGGTTTTAATTAAAACCGTCGCGATATCGACTTATCACGCACGGAAAACCGCTCGTGATAATTCCGATATCGCGCACGGTTTTAATTAAAACCGCTCGTAATATCACCTATCACGACGGTTTTAATAAAACCGCTCGTGATATCTCAATTATCACGCACGGTTTTTATTAAAATCGCTCGCGATATCGAATATCGCGCACGGTTCATCGATAAGAACCGCTCGTGATACTCGCTTTCTCCGATGCCATCAACACGACGGTGTCCAAATTAAAACCGTCGTGTTGAGTAGTTATCACGACGGTTTTATCAAACCGTCTATGATTTGGCGTCTAGTATTAGGTTTTTTGTAGTAGTGTGACCTGCTGGCTTTAATTGGTAGGCATCCTATAATACTATGTACGAATAGAATCCTTCCTCTTTTTTTATAGTGTGATGCTACATCCAAACCGTACACTCTAACTTATTAACAAAATCAATGGATTAGATCTTTTCTTTTTGCTGATTAACGAGAGAATTTATATATATTTTTACCTTCTAGGATTAATGTGAGGGCTTCAAGAGGTGTCTTAAATTAGAAAAGATAAAGATGAGTTGCAATCCATGTTTATTAAGATACTAGTTATGTAGCCGTGCGTTGCAACGGAACTCATTGAATATATAGAGAATCATTTTATAGAAGAGAGTTGCTTTGATCAGTTAGAAAATGAAGAGTGGTGAGAAGTTGAGTAAATAGAGTGGTTGGAGGAGAATAGACCTACAACCACCAACTCCTTCTTTTATAATAGTAATAGATTAAGTCTAGGCCTCGCAACAAAAAAATTGCAAATACCCTCAAAAGTCCACATAGTTCGATTTACTCCGTACAAGGATTTTTGTGGCACATGCTCTCCTACAAGTGAATGATTGTTCCAAATGTCCCCTAGCTGATTGTTTCAAATGTCCCTTGGCGCCCCTTCCCGCTGACTCAGCTGTGTACTTATGTCAACGTGGATTCCATGGCATGCCACCTCGATTATAGACCAGGTACGGTGTGGTTACATGGACCCATACCATATCCTTCCAATTAGTTTGGCACTCATCCGTTGCCTTTCCTCGTCTCGATTCAACTTGTCACGGAGGGAAATTAAACATGAACGCTTCATCTGCCCCACCTATCCCAATCTAAGTTGTGCAACTTACCACTATAGACCTTGCTAGAACGCTATGAACCAACTCTACAGGGTGTACATCAACAAAAAAGAACACCGAGCCATCGGGACAGCGCCGCATGGGTGGGCAGAGGGACGAATTTTTTGTATAAATAATCTACTTTATATTTAAAATTACAGAAATATACCCGCGGCAAAATTTTTTGCAACGGTAGGGCGAGTTATTGCTGTCGCCCGAGCGTTGGACGACTAGAGGTCCAATCGCCATACGGTTGGGCGACTGGACCTCCAGTCGCCCACCGCTCGGGCGACCGGGGTTAAAAGGCAAAGGCGCTCGCCGCCGCCTCTGTGCCATTTCTTCATTCGCTCGGCGCCGAGAGAAGAAAAGAGAGGAGAAGAGGAGAGAAAGGAGGGGGAGAAGAGAAGAGGAGAGGAAGGAGGGGGAGAAGAGGAGGGGGAAAAGAGGAGAGGAAGAGGAGGAGAGGAGAGGGAGGAAGGAGTGGGAGGAGAAAAGAG
Source organism: Bonia amplexicaulis (assembly GCA_036346245.1). Taxonomy (NCBI): domain Eukaryota; kingdom Viridiplantae; phylum Streptophyta; class Magnoliopsida; order Poales; family Poaceae; genus Bonia; species Bonia amplexicaulis. Next base: position 10,067,197 of record CM070766.1, read on the forward strand.
GAAGAATCAGATTCAGGTATTTTTTTCGTATGTTATATTTGCAGTAATTTTTTTAGTAAATGTTAGTGTTAGTAAAAACTGTAGATATAGAAAATTTAGCATAGAAATTTTTGTACAATTTTGAGTATAAAAATTTATTATAGAAAATTTGTAGTGTATAATTTGTAGTATAGAAAATTTTTAGTGTAGAAATTTTAGTATAGAAAAATTTAGTACAATTTTAGCAGGCGTAGAAATGGAGATGAGAGGAAGAAGCAACCGTACGTGTAGACGTAGATAGAAATAGTTAAATATTTGTTATATAAAATTTAGTAAATATGTAATTTTAGAAAAATAACAGCCGTAGAAGCGTGTAGTTGTGTATAATTTAGGAAACATAGTTTCAGAAAATTAGCATAGTAGGAAATCTAAATGCGTATAAAATTGTAGTTGTAGAAAATTCAGTCAGCGTAATGTACAAATTAATCGTCCGCTCGAATTTATACGTATTAAAACTCAGTAAATATTTATGATAGAATTTAATTAATTCGTATGTAGGAAGTTCATAGTACGAGGTTATTGTAGTGGGTTACGACATGCGAATGATCGACGAAATGTGAATTGCAGTATGTTGATACTTTGGTATTGTGCGATGCTATTTGACATATCGCAAAAGTGAAACGTATATGCAAGCCGACATAAGCAATGACAATAGGCACTACATTGAGAGTGCATTACGGTTTTGGAATCGTTCGTAAAGGTCCGAATGGTGTGGATTTGAGCGGTTTTCTGCAAGTCACTCTAGTACATCCGGATGGCAAGAATGCTCGGATCTCAGATGTGATGCATTGGCTGATCCGGAGTTTTTTGTTGGACCCCGAGGTGCACAGCATCGTCGTGCAAGGTGAAAGACCGAAATGGCAACAGAGGGGGGTGAATGGTGCCTTAAAAAATATATAGCCCCCTACAGTAAACAAAAATCCTTCTCCTGTAGCTATGGAAGCTATGAAGAGGACATGTCTATGTTCCCTGGCATCAAAAGACAAATCGACAAATAAAACACCTAATAGTAGCAAACTGGAGAGAAATGCAGTTCGAACCGTTCGTTCCAGCTAACCCACTATGATCGGACTGGTCCGAACATTCCAATCAATTGGACGGGCTGAGATCAGTGAGCGAAGGAAATCGAACGGTTTCCCTCACTGCCGATCGGACTGGTCCGAACGTTCACTTGATCGAACGGGCCGAGGGCAACGAGTTAAAGGAAATTGAACGGTTCCCCTCACTGCCGATCGGACTGGTCCGAACGTTCACTTGATCCAACGGGCCGAGGGCAACGAGTTAAAGGAAATCGAACGATTCCTCTCGCTGCCGATCGGACTGGTCCGAACGTTCACTTGATCGAACGGGCCGAGGGCAACGAGTTAAAGGAAATCGAACGGTTCCCCTCGCTGCCGATCGGACTGGTCCGAGCGTTCACTCGATCGAACGAGCCGAGGGCAATGGGCGAAGGAAATCGAACGGTTCCCCTTCGCCGATCGAATCGGTCCGAAGGAACAAGAGAAGAACAGCAACAAAACTTAAAACAGAGCGCCAACGAATCGAAATCGAAAGTGCTTAAGATTCGGTTACTACATTATGAAAATTGACATCATAACTAGAATTCTATCACTGAGAGAAAATACCAAGATTTCTTTGCCTTCTCGTCCAGTAAAACTTCAGAGGAACACAAGATCTGAAAATAAAAAAGCATCCTCTAAATCAAGTTCCCAACAATTGTTTGATCCTTTGGCCAAAAGACTTTGAGAAAGTGTTAGCAATAGCCAAAGGACTCTGCAGGCGAAGATCTGAGCTACCTTAAGAAGGGAAACAAGATTTGAAGCAAAACCCTAGAGGATGAACAAAAAAACAAAGAGAGCCTAAAATGTCAAATCCGATATTAGACTTGATTTGCTCTTGGGAAAACTTGATCAAATGATCTTGAGGCACTATCCCATCAAAGAGCAACTCACTTTACACCTCAAGTGCAAGAACCAGTAAGAAATCGAAAAAGAAAGAAGTCAAGCACAGAGGGTAACGAAAAGCAAAATAGGAAACTAGATAAAAGTTTCAGATTTTCATTTCAGATGAAAAGAAGAGTACAACGGAGTCCCAATACACATGTACATTCAAACAGGAAGAAAGATTACAAGACTCTCAACTCTTCTCCACTCTCTCAATCCTCAAAATCACCAAGTACTCTCACTAGTTCTTAGGAGGCATACACAGAGAGAAGGGAGGACGTGGGAGACAACTCCTGCTACCCACAACAACCCTCAACAACTAAAGCCTAAAGCAAAACAACCTCTCCAAAGGTTCTTTTGACTCTAGCAAACCCTAGCTCTCTCTCTCAATTCCCCTGGAATGCCTGAGGGGTCATGCAGCCCCTCACCTCTATTTATAGCCCTTGGCTAACGAGTCTCCACCCTGTTACGCCGGCTAAACCCGAACGGAGCCGTCTCCCGCTTGTGCAGCCTTGCGAATTTACCGATTCGCCCCTCCTGCACCTTCCCTGAAGCTTCCACGCTCCTTGTCGTGTACGCCTCGCAACCACATCGAATCTCCGCCGTCTTCGACACATCCGACCGTTCTGACCTCAACGCCACCTGCATCTAGTATGGTCACCTTGTGTCTCGCCACGACTCCGCCTCGACGTCCTGCAACCACACAGACAAGAAACACATCACATAGCACCGCTCGATAACATGAATTAACCACATGCCCTAAATATCAAACCATCCAAACCAAACTCAAATTCTATGCCCCGATCGCTCGTCTGCGTGCTCACCGGTAGTACCGCTTCCACAATGGAAGAACCGCCAGCCGGTAGTACCGCAGTTGTAAATCATGGTAGTTCAAAAAATCTGGGAGCAGCAGACCTGATCCATTTTCCAGATTTTGAGCAGCAGACCTGATGCATTTTCCAGATTTTCAGCACACGAGTCAATTACTCATCACAAACATGGGAGCACCTCTCACATGGTCTCTCAATCTCCCCCTTAATGAGTATATTGACAATCACGAAAAAGACATAAAAGTTTGGTTTGAAGAATCCAACATGGTCCAGAGAAGGGAAAGAAACGAATGACCATGTCGACAGAAGAATCACTAGAGCAACTCAAGAAAGAGCAAATTGATCTCCAAAGCTCTAGAAAGATCCCAAAAGATTTTTTCTCCAAAAATTCTCCCCCTTTTGGCAATAAACACATCAAGGATGCAAGAGAGAGAATATAACACATTTTGGATAAAATGACTGAAGTTTGTTTATTATATGCATTTAGAGCCATGAGAATTATCCAAAATAACCATAAGGATTACATCAAGCCATAACACATAAATATGCTATCTAGATCATGACAAGATATGTATATGCCAGCTAAACCAAAGAGATGACAATCTGAAATGTAGTGCAATTTGTGAACAAGTCAAGTCATCAATAAGCAAAGTCTAGCTAGAGACATCCAAGGATGATGCAAGCCATGTCAATTAAGCTAAGCGGAACCAAGAAACTAATATTGAGTCCAAGTAGAGTGCTATATGCTCAAGAGTGAAACATTTGTTCAAGTACTTGGTTCTTTTAGTAGCTTAAGCAAATTGAGCACAAATGACATATTTTGTTTTGAAACTTATGGTCGTTTCCAACCAATATTTTTATCATGTGCTAGATCTCAAGCCTTATGCGACTACTCCAAGCAAGAAGCTTAAGAAGATAGTCTAGGTCATCCAAAACTCCCCCTGAGTTCATGCCTAGTGCAATGGCAAGCCGTCTCATGAGAAAGAATTGGTGAAATCGCTTTTTCGCACAAAAGAGATCTTTTTGCTTTTTAACAGATTGTACTAGCTTATGCATCATCAAGAGACTTAAAACAGCTCAAACTAAGGCTCAATAGAGATTCAACGCTCAACTCAAATTACTAGACATGGCATGGATCATAAAAGGATAGCTCAAGAAAGACTAATCTCGAAAAGTGCTAACATGACAAGTTTTAGTTTAAATTGAGCAAGTTTAATTAACTTATCATGGCAAAAGCTAGTCTACACATATGAAGTCATCATGAATCTAGCAAATAAGCATAAGTCATGCCAAGGTGTAAAGCATTTTAACATGTCATCAATGGATAATAATCAAGGCTCCATGAGGTTATATTACAATGCAAAATGACATGCAGAAAATCCAGCTCCCCCTCAATATGTGATGAGGCTTTTAGTTCAAGTTGAGTTATGTCAATATTAAGATCTAGAAGTTCCCAAATGAACTCCCCCTGAACCAAAGCAATAAAATGAGAAGTCGGCAAAGAAAGATAAACAGCAGCCCTTAAAGCATAGATAAGATATAGAGGATACTATGGCTCAGACTGACTCTCATCTACCCCATATGACTCCAGGACTATCAGCTGACGGGAAACCACACACTAGAGAGTAAACACGTACCTTGTCTACCCGAGGGTGGCCCAACCCTCGCTAGAGCCTACAAGAAGTGAGTGAGCTCAACCTAGTGAGATAAGAAACAGCTATCCTGGAAGTACAAGATAAGAGTAAGAAGTCTAAACAACTCAGCAAGAGACACACTCTAACAAGTCTAAACAACTCAGCAAGAGACACACTCTAACCTATGCTGGAAGGACTAAACCTAATGCACCCACAGATGCAATGCAACAGTAAGGAGACAGAAGCATAATTAATATGATAAAGCAGTAAAGCCCAAAACTCCCCCTCACAATAGTCCATAAGGACACACCACCCCAAGTTCTCCCCGCAGAGCTGAAAACCTCGAGCTTTCCAATGGCTTGGTGAAGATATCAGCCACCTAGTGGTCACTCTCCACGAACTGAAGCACGATGTCACCCTTCTCTACATGGTCTCGAAGAAAGTGATATCTGATATCAATGTGCTTGATCCGAGAGTGCTGCACTGGGTTCTTAGCAATGCTAATCGCAGACGTGTTATCGCTAACCCAAAGTCCCGCAGAGTCGAGACCATCCAAAGAACACAGCTACAAAGAATCGGCTGCACAACGCACTCGGCCTCTGCAGCGGATCGTGCAACACCGGACTGCTTCCTCGAGGACCAGGAAATGAGAGAAGTGCCAATGATTGGCAGATGCCCGAAGTGCTCTTCCTATCTATCCTACAGCCAGCAAAGTCTGCATCCGAATAGGCTCTCAAGGAAAGACAAGAAGAGGAAGAGTACCAGATACCATAGTCAATGGTAACTCGAAGGTACCGAAAGATGCGCTTCACCACCTGGCGGTGAGATACGCAAGGTGAAGCCTGAAACCGGGCACAAAGACACACGGAGAAGTGTATGTCCGGTCTCGAGGCAGTGAGGTACAAGAGAGAGCCAATCATACTCAACTCCTTTTGATCAACTGCTCACCGCCCTCATCTCGGGTCAAGTGTGGCCGAGAAGCCATCGGAGTTGACACCGCTTTCCATCACTCATGTTGAAACATCTCAGAGATCACGAGTGTACTTGCCTTGATGCAAGAAGGTACCTCCCGAGTCTCGCTTGATCTGGAAGCCAAGGAAGAAAGTCAACTCACCCATCATGCTCATCTCAAACTCGGTGCTCATGACGTCCGAGAACTGTGAAACTAGAGCATGAGAAGAGCAGCCAAAGATAATGTCATCGACATAAATTTGGCGACGAAGGTCATTGCCAAGCCGTGAATGAACAAGGTCTTGTCAACTTTACCCATCTCGAAATCATGTCTCAATAGATAGGACTTAAGCCTCTCATACCAAGCTCTAGGAGCTCGCTGAAGTCCATACAACGCTTTGGAAAGCTTGTAGACATGACTAGGTATTTGGGGTTCTCGAAACCGGAGGCTGTCTCACATAGACTTCTTCCTCAATAAAACCATTGAGAAAGGCACTCTTGACATCCATCTGGTAGAGCTTGAAACCCTTAGAAGCTGCAAAGGCAAGCAGAATTCTAATGGCCTCAAGTCTAGCTACAGGGGCAAAGGTCTCCTCGAAATCTAGACCCTCAACCTGGGAGAACCCCTGAGCAACTAGTCTAGCCTTGTTTCGAATGACTACCCCATCCTCACTTTGCTTGTTCTTGAACACCCATTTGGTCCCAATGATATTGTGACCTCGAGGGGGCTCAACAAGCGTCCAGACCTTGTTTCTCTCGAAACTCTCTAGCTCCTCATGCATGGCATTGACCCAAGGCTCGTCAGATAGAGCATGACAAATGTCTTTGGGCTCAAAGGAGGCAACAAAGGCAGAATGGAGACAAAAGAGTGACATGCCAGATTTTGAGCGAGTAACTCGCTTAAAAAGGTCTCCAATGATCCGCTCGTAAGGATGAGCTCGGATATGTCTAGGAGGTCCGGATGAGATGAAGAAGTGGCCTCTACCTTGTGAGTCGACGAGATAGGAACAGAGCCACTAGCTCCAGAGGAGGCAGAAGGCATGGTCGATCGCCTTGAGGTGCGGTGGAAGATGGCACCTCAAGGGGTGGATGAGGGACCGGATCGGTAGACAACCATCGCTCCATCGCCCTCATCATCCACAAAGATGGTCTCGGACGCTCTAAAGAACTCGAGATGTCGGGCCTAGTCCCTGACCGCCTCATCGAAAGTCACCTTGTGTCTCTACCATTTTACTAGACTCAGCCTGCACCCTATAGGTTCGCCAAGAAGTCGAGTAGCCTAGAAAGAGTCCATCACAAGAATGTGACTCGAACTTATCTAGGTTCCCTGACTTCGAATAAAGCACTTGCAACCAAACACACGAAAATGAGAAACACCGGCTTTCGCCATATCTCACTCGTAAGAGGTGCGGTGCAAGTGTGCCCGAGAAAACTCGTCAAACATGGCACGCGGTGGCTATAGCCTCACCCAAAACTTCCGCGTGTAGAGTATTCATCGAACATCGCCCCGCCATCTCGACCAAGGTACGATTCTTCCTCTCCATGACGCCATTCTCATTGTGGAACGTGCGGAGAAGAGAACCGGTGCTCTACACCGCCTCATCACGTAACCTCTCAAAGTAGGAATTCTTGAACTCCGTGCCATTGTCACCGCAGATCGCTCGTAAGGCACCGGAAGCTCAACGAAAGCCTCACCGAAAAGACCTCGAAATGTGAAAACGCCTCATCCTTCGAGGCTAAGAAAAACACCCAAGAGTACTTCGAGTAGTCATCGACCACAACAAGAACGTATCACTTCCCTCCTGCCGACCGCACTCGAGCCGGTCCAACCGTGTCCATGTGGAGCACCGTCCCGTGCATCGGTCATAGTAATCGTGATCGAGGATGAGAAGCGGCAACCATCTTGCCGCGTCAAGCATGGAGCGCAAACAAGATCTTTGACCATCTTGAGTTTCGCGGACCACGAATGAGATCGTGGCCGCTAACTCGGGTCAAATGGTCAAATCAATATGACCAAGTCTCCTATGCCGAAGGAAAGGTCGCGGACTCGAAGCAAGCAAACAACGGAGGGATCAAGAAGACTCGGAAAAATCAGCACGAAAGATCCTCCCAAAACGAGAAATCCCGCAAACCGTATCACCCAAGAATCAAGAATTTTGCGGTTGTTCTTCTTAAAGCTCACCTCGAAATCGTCATCGGTGGTCGAGAGATCGAAAGCAAATTGTACCGCAGCTTACTAACCAAGGCAACATCTTTCAAAAATGAATCATTAACGCCAAGACAAGACCTTTGGCGATGACACGCCTGCATTTAAGCGTCTCCGAAGGTGATCGCCTCATCACGTGGAGCACGGCAAGGAAGAAAACCAACGGAGTCTCCGGTCATGTGTCGTGAACATCCGAGTCTACGAGCCAAACCTTTCCTTCCCCGCCCGTGAACCCGAGTCAAACAGAGTAAAGTCTCGATCTCGGGTAAATCAAGAGTGATTTTGGCACCCAATATCGAGTAACACGTCGAGCGATGAAGTAGTCAAGCACCACTAACCTCTATCTACCCCACGCCTCTATCACCCAAAGAAGCGTAAGGTCCGTGGCAGACAAGTCGCTGCTAGGTCCGATCGTTACTAAGAGTGAGTCGGAGCACTGGCAACATGCTGATCACGCCGCGGGTAGGCATCTCGATGGAGAAAGCGAGATCTACCCTCAGAACGGTGGAAGTCACGACTAGAGGGAGCATGAGGACGAAGGTGCAATGATACTTCGCTTTCTGAGGGGCTGAAGTAGCATGAGATGGCTTCACCTTCTGAGAGGCCGAAGTCGCAGTGAAATCACCTTGTCGCCGAAATCCTTGGACAAGGCCCACGATTTAAATTGAACTTTCTTGTTCTTGGCTTGACCTCAATCACACCTGCGGCTATGGGTCTGAGCACGACAGGTGGATGCTTCCTCACATCCTCACGGAAATCATATCCTAGACCCTGATTGAACTTGTAAATCTTTGATTGGTCTATAATAAGATTGAGCTTCTTCTTGCCTCCTACAAATTTCTCGAGAGTGTTCATAAGGTACTGACACTCCCGAAAGAGAGAGGCACAAGAAGAGCAGGGAGGAGAAGAGACAGCAGAAGTTAAGGGAGCAGAAGAAGAACCAACAGTAGAGGAAAGAATGGCTTGTGCATGCACACCGACTCAAGGGACAGCCCTACTACTAGCCGCTTGGTTCACGCCGCTAAGCTGCCTCCACCTTACCCCGGGCTCCTCCCCTTCTCAAGAATCACATTACAAGTCAAGGTGGCTTCTAGTAGGTCCTTAGTTAGCTTCACACATTTTTCATCTAATGCAATCAAGTTAGATTTTAGTTTGTTACAGTTTTTGCATGGTGCGCTAACAGGGTCCTTAGAAGCATACTTAGCCATTTTTTTATTGTTGTCAATCATTTCTTGAAACTGTTTGGAAACAGATTCAAGCTCAGCAGTCAGTTTAGGACAATTCACACATGAAGCAATAGGCTCAAGTAGAAAAGCTTGTAATTCAGCAATTTTATGATCTGCCCGTTTTAGTTTCATCTTCAAATTATTACAACTTTCACAAGTCTCGGCAGATCGAGAAGCATAGTGTAAAGACCTCTAAAAGCATTGTCCTTATCCTCACATGAGGTGCAAGAAGTAGTCTCAATAGTAGATGAAGGAACAACAATCCTAGTCATTTCTAGTTCAAAGAAGCGCACCAACATTCTCCACCTTAAGAATATCTAGCTCAGAGGTCACACTATCATAAGAAGTCCTTAACTTCTCCATATCTCCAAGCAAAGCAGGGCATGTATCGCATTCATCACGGGAGGGAGCAGATATAAGTGAAGTAAGCTCCCGTGACAATCTATCTACTTCCTTCTCCAACTCGCTACATCTAGCTCTAGATCTAGCATGAAATTTACCTAGCTTAAGAAAGACATCATTGTCGGTCGTAAGATGGGTATACCTCGTCGAGTCGGAGTAGAGCTCATTGTCGCCGGTTAAGCCTCAAGGGCCATGAAGCACATGCCGGAGAAGTCGCCGCCGCCTTGGGGTCTTGGTCACCCGTCCGTCGTCGTCGCTCCATCCCTCCACCTCGCCGAGGTCGAGGTCGTCGGCGGCGAGGACGCAGTGGAAGAGCTTCTTAGTCTTCCCAAGGTCGCGGAACGTCTTCTTGCCTTGCGTCTGAGCTGGGGGCTTCTTGTTGCGGTTCTTGTCGATGTAGTCGTTCTTGTCGGAACCGCCAAGTCGGTTTGCCCTTCCCGCCTTGGGGCGGTTCAATGTGGTTGGGGCCACCACACTCAAGCAAATCACAGACCTCCTCTTTACCATCCCTCCTCCTCTTGTAGGCATGAGAAAATCTACGCTAGGAGGGCTAGTCGTTCGTCCAAGTCGCTCTAACCGATCATCGCTATGTCACAGAGAATGCAAGGGAGAATCCACATATCGGCTCAGCAGAAGAAGATCCAGAAGCGGGATCAGTGACTAATGCCATCGATTGTGACTTCGACCGACGAGAGACTATGTCAATCTCGTGAGTCTTGAGGTGCGAGTAAAGCGCATCTCCCAAACCCGAAGATCGAGTGCAGAAAGCATTTGTCGAGCGTTATCCGAGTCGGAGTATGTGAGACCGACGGCTCGGAGGTTGCTCAAAATCTTGTGAAAGCGAGAAAAGCACTCGTCAAGGGACTCACCGCAAGCATCTCGAATTTGTCAGATTCACGCTGAACCGGTCTTGTCGCACCGTCTTTATTTGGGTGGTGCCCTCATGGTAAGCATTGAGGGTCACCCAAATATCGAAGGCCGACGTCAGGTGAGAGATGCGATCAAATTCGCTTCTGCTCAATCCTTGTATGATGATGTTCCTCGCCTTTGCATTTGCCTCAACATCAGCCATATTCCTGGCATTGATATTCTCATCAGCAGGAACAACAAACTGGATTTTTACCTTCCGCCAGATAGCATACCCCTAAGCCTGGATATATGTTTCCATTCGGCTCTTCCAGAAGGGGTAATCCAGGCCATCAAAAATGGGCGGCTTGGTGGAATACTTGTCTGTTGCCATGGCTCTTTGAGACCGGTTAAGATCTATGAAGAAGAGCTAACATGCTCTGATACCAATTGAAAGACCGAAATGGCAACAGAGGGGGTGAATGGTGCCTTAAAAAATATATAGCCCCCTACAGTAAACAAAAATCCTTCTCCTGTAGCTATGGAAGCTATGAACAGGACATGTCCATGTTCCCTGGCATCAAAAGACAAATCGACAAATAAAACACCTAATAGCAAAGAATCGAGAGAAATGCGTCGAACCGCTCGCTCCAACTAACCCACTACGATCGGATCGTCCGAACATTCCAATCAATTGACGGCCGAGATCGGTGAGCGAAGGAAATCGAACGGTTTCCCTCATCGCCGATCGGATCGGTCCGAACGCTCACTTGATCGAACGGGCCGAGGGCAACGAGTTAAAGGAAATCGAACGGTTCCCCTCGCTGCCGATCGGACTGGTCCGAACGTTCACTTGATCCAACGGGCCGAGGGCAACGAGTTAAAGGAAATCAAACGGTTCCTCTCGCTGCCGATCGGACTGGTCCGAACGTTCACTTGATCGAACGGGCTGAGGGCAAGAGTTAAAGGAAATCGAACGGTTCCCCTCGCTGCCGATCGGACTGGTCCGAACGTTCACTCGATCGAACGAGCCGAGGGCAATGGGCGAAGGAAATCGAACGGTTCCCTTCACGCCGATCGAATCGTCCGAAGGAACAAGAGAAGAACAAAGAACAAAACTTAAAACAGAGAGCTGCCAACGAACTGAAATCTTAGTGCTTAAGATTCTAGTTACTTTCTGTTATGGAAATTGACATCATAACTAGAATTCTATCACTGAGAGAAAATACCAAGATTTCTTTGCCTTCTTGTCCAGTAAAACTTCAGAGGAACACAAGAACAGAAAATACAAAAAGCATCCTCTAAATCAAGTTCCCAAAAATTGTTCGATCCTTTGGCCAAAAGACTTTGAGAAAATGTTAGCAATAGCCAAAGGACTCTGCAGACGAAGATCTGAGCTACCTTAAGAAGGGAAACAAGATTTGAAGCAAAACCCTAGAGGATGAACAGAAAAACAAAGAGAGCCTAAAATGTCAAATCCGAGATTAGACTTGATTTGCTCTTGGGAAAACTCGATCAAATGATCTTGAGGCACTATCCCATCAAAGAGCAACCCACTTTACACCTCAAGTGCAAGAACCAGTAAGAAATCGAAAAAGAAAGAAGTCAAGCACAGAGGGTAACGAAAAGCAAAACAGGAAACTAGATAAAAGTTTCAGATTTTCATTTCAGATGAAAAGAAGAGTACAACAGAGTCCCGATACACATGTACATTCAAACAGGAAGAAAGATTACAATACTCTCAACTCTTCTCCACTCTCTCAATCCTCAAAATCACCAAGAACTCTCACTAGTTCTTGGGAGGCATACACAGAGAGAAGGGAGGACGTGGGAGACAACTCCTGCTACCCACAACAACCCTCAACAACTAAAGCCTAAAGCAAAACAACCTCTCCAAAGGTTCTTTTGACTCTAGCAAACCCTAGCTCTCTCTCAATTCCCTCGAATGCACGAGGGGTCATGCAGTCCTCACCTCTATTTATAGCCCTTGGCTAACGGGTCTCCACCCGTTACATCAAGCTAAACCCGAACGGAGCCGTCTCCGCCAGTGCAGCCTTGCGAATTCTTGATTCGCCTCCCGCACCTTCCCGAAGCTTCCGCCCTTGTCGTGTACGCCTCGCAACCACATCGAATCTCCGCCGTCTTCGACACATCCGACCGCTCGACCTCAACACCACCGCGTCTAGTCCGGCCACCTCGTGTCTCGCCATGACTCCGCCGACGCCCCGCACCACACGTATAAGAAACACATCACATAGCACCGCCGATAACATGAATTAACCACATGCCCTAAATATCAAACCATCCAAACCAAACTCAAATTCTATGCCCCGACTGCTCGTCACTACCACCGGTAGTACCGCTCTCCACAATGGAAGAACCGCCACAGTAGTACCGCTAAAGGTAAATCATGTAGTTCTGAAAAATCTGGGAGCAGCAGACCTGATCCATTTTCCAGATTTTGAGCAGCAGACCTGATCTATTTTCCAGATTTTTAGCACACGAGTCAATTACTCATCACAAACATGGGAGCACCTCTCACATGGTCTCTCACAAGGGCTTTGGAGCCGGTCTCCCACAGACATCAGATGGGAGTTGAGGACATTGCTACACACTGCTACGTGGAAGAGCTTTGTGCAAGGGTGTCGACGCCGTGGATACGAGTATGTCCTGCATGTGCAACCGTGCTCATAGAAGCTGTGCAAGGTCATGCGTCCGCCCTTGCTCTGAGAGGTGCTAGCAGCTCGGGCGGACCGCATGTTGGCGAAGATGATCAAGTTGCTCGTGATGAAGCCGATGCGGTACATGGAAAGGAATAATGGTCAATCCATAGAGAGGGAATAGGACAAGCTGACGAAGGGGAGCATGTTGAGTACATCGTGCAGCAAATGGACAGTGATGACCAGAGGGCATGGGCTGAAGATGAAGCTGTATAGGACGACGACCACGATAGTTCGGAAGAGGATGAAGCTTCTATCCCGCAGGAATAGAACTGGTTTAATGTTGAGGGTGTTTCCGCACATGATGAGCATGAATCAGCGTGGGAGTATCATGAGACAGAGATTCGGTTGTATTCTATGTTTGCTGTAACAGCCTAGCTGTTATTTCAAAATTTCAGTAAAAAAATTAAATTAATTTAAAAATAAAATCAAGTGTTCTTGTTGCCTAAATTCTAGAAATTTCATTAGCTTGTTTTCAGCTTTTCAAAAGGCATTTGTAAAAGTAATTTCACCAAAAACATGAAAGCTACTATCGAATAAAAGGTAATTATAAATTTATGTGAAGATACTATTTTAAACTAGGCATTTAAAAGCATTTGGCTTTTATTTGGATTTTCTGTGATTTTCTGGGATTTATTTGGAGTTATCTGGATTTTATTTCCGAAGCCTAAGCAAGAAAATATATTTTAAATATTTTATTAAAGCACAAAAGAATTTATTTAGCCTTTTCCAAGCTTCCCAAAATTTTATAGTAATTTCTGAGATTTTCTAAAGATTTTAAAATCAACTTTAAAGCAAAAAGGGTATTTTTGTAAAAGCTAAGAGAACAATTTTGAGTTGGAAATATTTTTAGAAAGTCCAAAACATTTTATAGAATTTTTGGGAATTTTTTGGATTCAAAAATTAATTTTTGAAGTTAAAAAGAAATTTTATAAACTTTTAAAAAAGGCCAAAATGATTTAAAAATATTTTTCCTAAGTATAAAATATCTTCAGGGATTTTCTGTAATTTTTCTAGAATTTTTAAACATTATTTGCTATTTTCCAAGTATTTATAAATATTCCTCGTATTTTCTGGAATTTAAATCCGAATTTAAAATCCGGATTTATCTCGTGCCGACACGTGTCGCGCTGACATTAATCCGATTTTTCTTGAATTAATCTGGGCCGTCCGTTGTCACTTAAACCATCCGGCGGCCGAGATCTCTTTGATGCCACGTGTCGCAAATCCGGCCGCCCGTTCCTTCCTCTCTCCTCCTCTCTCACCGACGTGCGGGACCCACCTGTCACCTTCTTCTTCCTCCTCCTCCTTTTTCTTCCTCCCTCTCTCTCTCTTCTTTTCGGCTGCACGCCATTGCCGCCACTCCACCTTGGCTCTCCCGCCTCCCGCCTGTGCCACCCCTCGACCCCGCCCCGCCGCCTCCCGCCGGCGATTTTCGACGCCGCCCACCCTCCCACGCTCCCGAGCCGCCGCCGCCAGGCGCCATTAATGCCGCCCGAGCTCCGTCTTGCCGCCTCCTCTTCCCGGCGCGCCTCGGGCCTTCCTCACCGCCGCAACCCCGCCCGCCTTTAATGCGCCGGCCAGATTCCCACCTACCGAACCGGCTTCCTCCCGGAAGTCCCATGAGCCCCACCACCCTCTTCCCTATAAAACCCCATCCGAGCGCCTCATTCCGCATCCCCACCTCCACCGCCTCTTTCCCCCACCTCGCCGGAGCCCCGCCCACCGAGCACCGCCACCAAGCGCCACCGCCACCTCCGCTTCTCCTCCACCGCTGCCCTCGGCCACCCCGAGCCTGGGCCACGGTGAGCCCCGAGTTCCCCGCCGCCTCTACTCCGCCGCCGCCGCCGCCGCCGGCCGCCGAAGGCCAAGGCCCGAAGTCTTGCCCGCGGCGACGCCCGCCCTCCTACCACGCCACCCGGCCGTGCCCACGCGGGCGGTAGAGTGGCGCGCATGGCATGCCACGCCGCCGCCCGCCACGCCAAGATTTCGGTTTAAAATAATTCCTCCGGAAAATTCAAAAATATGCTGACATCATAAATGGTATTTTTCAATATAAAAATAATTCCCAAAATCAGCCTTTTCCATTTTCTCTCTTTTAATCTTCCGGAAGCCATAACTTGTTCATTTTAACTCCGATTTGAACCATTCAAATTTCTAAATTCTTCTAAAATCTTAAACTATTCAAATATGTACTCTTTTTGAATTTTTGAATTTTATTTGTTTGGTTCTTCGCGTATAGATTTTGGCGATCTCGAAGAGAACGACTTCGACGATCCGAACCAAGTCTCCAATTGAGGCAAGTTACACCTTTGATCATGTTGACCCTAATATTTGAAATTATTTATGTTGTTTTAAATTATTATGCATGCATAATTTTATTCAAGTTAGTTTAAAATTCAGTTTTGAACTATAGTTATACTCAAATTCCTTGGACAGCCAAATTTGACATTAAATGTCATTATACCTTGTCAACCCTAGATAAAACCTAGTTGGTTCAATAGCACTAACTAGAAATTTGGTAAAAATGCTTAGCCATGCTTAAACTATTATGATTTGGGACAATCTTTCACATAAAATGATAGATTTTTACCTTGAATTCTTGACTTTGGTAAGTCAGAAATGTTTATAAAATTATTTCCAAACAAAGTATAACTTTGTTTAGACTTAGGCAGATGGTTAGAATGGTGGGTGCTTGCTGGCATGCATTGTCGTTTGGTGACGCAATGCTGATTGCCAGGCACAAGGGGTATGTGGTTAGTGCCTAAGTCAGTAAAGGACCGGTCTGTGAGTTACTGTTGCAAAGCCCTTTTCGTACTACCACAAGTCTGGTATGGGACAGACCTGGCCGAATAATCTGTGAAGTTCCAACATGATCTCGCTATAGGCTGAATGTGGGCGCGGCGTAGTCCGTGAGAAGTCTCACATGGCACAAGAGGGGGCTCCAGTATGTGGATTCATGCTATGGTGAAACCTTAGTGGCGGCGTGATTATGTTGACAATGGATCATTGTAAAGGCTTTGTTATGATTTTCTCAGTCGCACGCCTACGGAAGCGTCTAGTGGCCGACAATATGAGATTATCATATCTTGTGGGTAAAGCTGTACAACCTCTACAGAGTGTATAACCTATCCTGGATAGCCGTGCCCACGGTCATGGGCAAGCTGAGTAAAGTTTTTCACGGATTAGATTTTTCTTTTGAAAATGTTTTATGAAAACCTTGTGGATGGATGGAATCCATGAGAGTTTTAGAAAACCGTATGGATGGATGGAATCCGTACGAGTTTGTTTTTGAGAAAAGTTGGTCCGGGTGGGGTGCCCGTGGATAGATTGGTGTAGGGGATGGACCTGCACTAATGTTACTTATGTTGATTACAATGTCGTTTTACTTACTGTATCAAATTTAGCTTTCGCACTTACTTTATGATATTTACATCAATGTTGCCTTTTATGCAAACTAACCGTATTATGCCTTCCTTTGATATTCCATATGCATGCATTAACTCTGTTAAACCTCCTGGTGTAACTTGTGGAGTACGTTTGTACTCATGTTGCTATATTTAAATCTTTCAGAGGAAGCCTTCGACGACTTCGGTGAGGATTACGACTAGGCCGCGTCTTACAGTCATTCGCCTTGTGGGAAGGCTGGATGGGCTGCTACTTATTGTTTTTCTTCCGCTGTTATCTTCCGCTGCTATTGTAAACTTTGGTCATCAGGCTCATATTTAGTTAAATAAAATTTATCATTATGCATGATATTTGTCTTTGTTCTGCTGTGTGCACTAAGCTTTCCTGGGATAGTGCGATTAACACAGAGGGTTTCGGAGTTGTTGCTCCGGGTCCCGACATTTGCTGACAAGGCAGCTATGTAGGATGCCATCAAGTTGTGGGCTCTTTCAATGCAGCGGACTTTTCGGGTTGTGAAATAAAGCCAGGAGCAGTACACCGTGAAGTACGAGCAGTCTAGTTGTCCTTGGAGGGTGCATGCACGTCGATCCAAGCATGAGACTCACTGGGTTGTGTCGAAGGTAGAGCCGCACTCTTGCATCCTCAACAGTGTTTTGGCGAGGCATCGTAACTTAACGTCCGTCTTTATAGCCAATTTGATGTACGGAGAGATAGTGGAGAAGAAAGACATGGAGGCCACGCATATCGTGGTAGCCATCGAGAAGAAATTCAACTACAAGATTAGCTACGCGAAGGCATGGCGTGCCAAGTAGAAGGCGTTGGAAAGACGTTTTGGGTCTTTCGAGGCGGCGTACGACAATCTTCCTAGTATGCTTAAGGTGTTGCAGGACAGGAACCCGGGCACGTATATCGCTGTGCAAGACAAGCCATCCACAAGTCCACCAGAATATGCGGTGTTGTAGAGGGCCTTGTTAACATTTGGTGCTTGCATCGAGGCATTCAGGTACATGCTGCCGGTGATCTCAGTTGATGGGACCTTTCTGACAGGCAAATGCAAGAGGCAGATCCTGACGGCCATAGGCATTGACGGCAACAACCAAATATTACCGCTGGCCATCGCATTCTTGGAAGTGAGAATTATGAAAGTTGGTTGTGGTTTCTCAGACATATCAGGGTTAGAGTTGTCGGCACTCGTCCTGGTGTGTGCGTAATTCATGATTATCACGTCGGGATTGTAAAGGCTATAAGAAAACTTTAGGAAGACCTCAAGGAGCCCTTTTCTTGGCCGGACATGAAGAATTGGTGGTGCATTCGTCACCTAGGAGCGAACTTCTTCAAGTAGTTTCTGAAACAACCGTTGATGAAGCTATTCAAGAGGCTGGCTATGCAGAACCAGCAGAGAAAATTTGATGCTTTGTGGGCGCTCTTGGATGAGCACAGCAGGAAGCACGTCGACGAGAGGAGCAAGGGGCCGATCATTCTGGGGCCGCACAACCGCAATGCTTGCCAGCAGTCGATGAGTGTAACCCAGCTGGTCCAAGAAGGAGTTCACGAAACATCAAGTGCTTCTCACAGTAGATCGAGGGAGAACCATTGGAGAAGTGGTCGCTATTGCACGACACGAACGGCGCAAGGTACGGCATAATGACGACTAACCTTGCCGAAGTGTACAATTGGGTTCTCAGGGGCCTCCGTTCTTAGCTCCTTGTCGCCATCGTGGAAGGTGTTCTTCACAGCACAATCGGCTATTTCAGGGAGAGGCACGCGAATGCCGCAGTTCATGAGGCCAATCCCCGAGCCCTGTATTCGTCGAAAATTACGGCATACATGGAGGTGAAGGCACAAAAGGGTCAATTGCACACAGTGTAGGTCATGGGAAACAGGGAGCATCGTTTCGACATGGTACTCCTTGATAGAGCTGGATTTGGGATGGCTCGTTCCCTTGTTACCCACGACGTATGCCTTGGAGATCATGCAAACGAACTTAGCTGCACGTGCAACGAGTTGAAGTTCTTACACAAGCCATGCTCTCATGTCCTCGCTGTTAGTTTAATGTAATACCACTGGATTGCAAAAGATTAGTAGTGCAGTGTAGAGGCTGTTTGACCATAATGCCCTTAGTGCCAATTCCAGCCAAGGCTAAAAGGGAGGGGTAGAAGCGACATTTCACAATAAGAGTGATGGCCTTAAGTAGACAAGACAACACACAGCCACTTTCTTGCTCCACCTTTTTCTGTCACAGCCGCAGCAGCCAAGCACATCATTTCTTCCCCCCCAGTCGAGAGAGAGAGGGAAGGCAGACAGGAGGAAGCAAGGGGGAAGAGGAAGACGAAGGCAAGGAGTAAGGGGCGTGAACGACATCCCTGTGCTAATCACGACAGCAAGACCACCGGGAACCCCAACCTCATCCTCGCCCACTTCTTTTCCTAACCAGGCAAACAAGTAAGCCCTTACCTTCCATTCTTGTTTCGGTGCCATAGCTCAGCTTAATAGCATGCAAAAGGTAGAAGGAGAGCACGTGAGAGTTAGGGGCAAACCGTCCTGGTGGTGGTGAGGTCGGCCGGCCGGCTGCAAGCCGTGGCCGGTGAGCTCAAGCTGCAGGGAGTGGCCGAGGCCTGGGGCGGCGGCGGGAGCCGAGAGCCGAGGAGGCGCGAGGCGCAGTCGGAGTCGAGGCGGCGGCCGTTGGCCGCGCGACCGGCGGCGGGCGCCAGCTCCCCACCACCGCCGCAGGGGAGGCGGCGGATCCGTCCGGGCCTACCGAACTGGGCGAGGAAGAAGGGGCGGCAGGAGGAGGCCGGCGGTGAGCTCGAGGGCGGCGGGCCGGCTCTCCAGCGTCCATCGCGCCACCCGAGAAGCACTGGATGCGGTCGCGTGCGCACGAGAGAGAGAAGGTGGGAGAGGAGGAAAGGCGGGAGGCGGCGGAGGAGCCGAGCCGACCGCACCGCCGCCGCGCCCAGGCGGAATCGGCGAGGAGGAGGCCGATCGACCAAAAGAGGTGGAAGGAGAGAGAGAAGGGGAGGAAAAGAAAAGGTGAGGGGGACCGGCCGGGTAAGAAAAAAAAAGAAAAGAAGAGGAGAGAAAAGAAAAAAAAGAGAGAAAAGGAGAGGAAAGAAAAGAAAAGAGGAGAAAAAGAAAAAAAAAAGATTTTGGTGTCTGCGCGACAGGTCCTTGAGACCCGTGCGTTATTACGCCATAATCGGGATATGCGTAGTATCGCTGTCGCCTATTTTATCTATGATTTTGTTATGATACGTTAAATCGAACTATTTGCTTGTCCAGTGGAGGTCCCGAGTCGACGCTGCTCCACCCCGCTTGGTTAACAGGCAAGTGCATGGTAGAGCGGTAGACCATAGAGTTCATGAATATGCGATGTTTACATGATGTGATAATGTTTATGCGGAAATGCGATGATTACATGATATTTATGTGGAAATGTGATGTTTATATGATGTAAAGTTGCATGGTAAGTGATGGTAATGATGATGGAGTAAGGTGGGCAATGATGCTTACCTGCTAATGATGTTAATGATGATCATGATTATGACAATGAGCATATGCATTTGCATTATGTGCACTCAAGAGTGAGGGCGGTGAGAAAGTCCCTAGCTACGAGTAAAGCTAGCGGACTAATCCGGAGTTCTCTTGAGTAAGGCCTACTTCGGTAGGCCTCCACGGGAGTGGAGAGACCCCCGTGCCGAAATGGGCGGGCCCAAGATTATGGGTGAACATCGACGGGTGTTCACTCGGCAATACCGGTATTTGCAATGTGATGAGCAAATGTGCATGTAGAGCAGGGATGAATTGCATTGCATTGCATTGCATTGATGATTTGGCAATGTGAAACCTTGAGAATGGTGGTACGAGTATGGCTATGTGTGCAGAGTATATTGATTGGATTAAAATTGTCTTCGTGTTGTGTGTTAGTATTTTTTTTATCGTCCTATTATGTACTTGCTGAGTCTTTCGACTCACCCTTACTTTGTTGTTGTTTTTAGGTGACCGTTGAGGACGACATGCATGGGCGGGGTAACACATGAATAACTTCACGTTCTTGCAGCACGTCACTTAACCAACTTTTGTTAGTATGTTTAACTCCACTAGCAAGTTAGAATAGTTGCTTAAAAAAAAGGTATGGTGTAAGTGGTTGTTGTATTTTTGAAAAAGTATAGTTTGCTTAAATTGTTTAGCAGCTGTTCTCAAAATATTATTAGTATAGTGCGATGATGGTAGCACTCTAGGCCCAGAGGATGGGCAGGGTGTTACAAAGGTACTGCATGCTTGGTGTGGGGAGCTCCGGGGGTTTAGGGTGGTCGGAAACTTCGCCACCTCGGACGTTGCAGCAAGGAGCTGGATTCCAGATGCTGACATACTGAAGGGTGGGAAGGGTTGACGACAGAGCAGGCATATTAGAAATGATATGGACGAATCACAAGCCAGAGCATCTTGTGCATGTTGCGGGCGATGCGGTCAAGAGGGGCACATAGCTAGACGATGCAATGCATGTGCTGATTAGTAGGCAGAGCGGCATGGAGTGTAGTACTAGTTGTTGCAGACTAGAAATAAATTTATATTGTAAACTGTGTTTGTTTATTACACATTTATGACGTGCGGAATGTCGTACTAAATGTATGGTATATTTCATGTACCATTTGTACAACTGCTATGTTACATCCTCTTTTCTGTAATGTAGTTTGTGTTATGCTGGTAGCGTAGTATTGCTCTCTTTACTTACTAACTAGTTCTATTTACTGTTAGTTTACATGCGATGTTTTTTGGTTCCTTATAAGTGCTAACTTGAATTCTTTTTGTAAGTATGGCTCGTGATGGTTATAGTGATATACACCACAAAAGTATTTATATGGCATAAATCAAACTCTAATTGACTTATGGACGGGTAATTGCAATTTCCCAAAAAAGTACTAGGTTTAACAAATTGTATCCGATAAATCAGCTTCATTTTAAAATAACCTCCGAAAAACACTAGCTCAGCATTTTTAAATTAAAACCAAGAACATTTAAAAAAATTGATTCCCATAAAAAAGCTATTTATTATATAAAAATAATTTTTAAAAGTCAATATAAACAGACCTCCAAAAATCACTCTTTTTTCCTTTGTAAAATTTAAAATTGAACGGTCGTGAATCGCAAACCAAGCCCCTGCCTCTTTTCCCCACCCCGCCCCGTCCCTTTATTTCTTCTCTCCTCCTAACCCCCCTTCTCTCTCTCTCCTGACCTCCGCACCAGGAAGCGCCTCCCGAAAGCGCCCACTTATTCCGCACCACGACGCGCACTTCCCGCCTTTGCCGTCCTCGCACCGGCACGCACGCGCGCACAAACACACGCGCGCGCGCACACACAGGTACAAAGACCTCAAGGACGTCCCCTGCTCTGTGGTGGCAGCAGCAATGGCGCACGACGGCTTCCTCGGGAGCTTCCACGGCCCTGCGTGGCCTTTCGCGCAAGGCGCCTCGCCCGCGCCGTTCGACGCCCTGCAGCTGCAGCATGTCGTCATGGGCGGGGGCGGCGCCGAATGGGAGCGCGAGGCGAGCGCGCGCGCGCTCGACTCGGCGCTCAGCTCGCTCGTGTCGGCGTCGACGCTCGCCGCAGCGGCCGCCGGTGGAGCCCATGAGGCCGTGCTGATGGACGAACTAGCGAGCAGGCTGGGGGGCGTCTGCGGTGGCCTCAGCGTGCCGTCGCCGCCGTCGTCGCGGTATGCGTCCTGCTACAGCACGCCGGTGGGCTCCCCGTCCAAACCGGCGCCGCCCGTGCCTCCTCCGCTCGCCGCGGAGGCGGTGCTCGCGGAGCGCGTCGCGCGGCTGTCGTGCTTGCCTGCAGCCGGTGGACCCGGCGGCGGGAAGCTCTCACGCGTGGCGAGCAGCCAGTCGCTCCTCGCCGAGCCGGCTGCCGCTCCTGGTGGTGCCCACCTGCCAGCGAGAAACGGGTCGAGCAGCGACGGCAATTGTCGGAAGCGGAAGGCGCCGGGCGCCAAGGCCGAAGGTAAGGACGCGGTGACCACGGCCATTACTAAGGTACCTCTCGTCTCTGTTTCGCTACTCTAATTTCAATGCCAAAACAGACAGAAACAACAGTGAATTTTCCTCAGTTGCCGGAGCCGGAGACGAGGGCCAAGAAGTGCAAGCTGTCCGCGGACGCCAACAAAGACGAGAAGCCGATCACGCCGGCGTCCGGCGAGGCAGGAAATGGCAATGGCAAGGGGAAGGAGGCTGCCGGAGAGCCGCCCAAGGACTACATCCATGTACGCGCGCGCCGCGGGCAGGCCACCGACAGCCACAGCCTCGCTGAGCGGGTATGCCGGCAGCGTCCAACACCGCAATTCATGGTCAATTGCGCGTTTCTTTCCGTGCCTCTGGTTGTTGACGTGATTGCCGTCGGTGGTTTATCTTCAGGTGAGGAGGGAAAAGATCAGCGAGCGCATGAAGCTGCTACAAGACCTCGTGCCTGGCTGCAGCAAGGTAACCAAATTCAGCCAATGAAAAAACTTGAAAGCTAAAATTTCTTTCACAGAGAGATCAGTAATTTTGCAAGTTTGTAAGTGCAGGTTACAGGAAAGGCAGTGATGCTCGACGAGATCATAAACTACGTGCAGTCGTTGCAACGGCAAGTTGAGGTGTGGCAATCTCGGTAGTTAATAAACTGAACAAAGTTGGAAATGTTATGATTGCTTCTGAATCTGAGCAAGATGTTCTCCTGTTACAACAGTTCCTGTCGATGAAGCTCGCGACCGTCAACCCGCGGCTGGATTTCGGCGTGGACAATTTCATCCCCAAAGACGTAATTCATCCTGAACCCTCTGAAGCAAGCCTTGCAGTTAGTTGACAATGAACATATGATTTCTTCTATCCGCAGGCTAACCAGCCCACCGCGCCTGCACCGTGGTCGCTGCCACCGCCGCCACCATCCTACTCGCCGGAGGGCTCGAGCTCGGCGTTCTGCTACGTGTCGTCTCAAGGGACCGCTACGCAGAGCGTGATAACCAATGCCAAAGGCTTCGGAATGCCGTCCTCGTTTGCCGACCATGGCATCCCGGGCTCTTCCCTTGATGGATTTCAGAGTGCTAATTCTCAGGTACAACGATGTTCAGATGTAATCGATTCGTATCTCTGCCGTTCAGTTCAAATCGCAAATTGCGAGCGTTCCTGTTCCCAGACAGCCCGATCGTAAAACACGAGTCTTGATCAATTTTCAGCTTGGGGGCCTGTGGGAGGACGACCTCCATAGCGTGGTTCAGATGGGGTTCCATGTCGATTCATGATGGAGCCAATCATCGCCGCTCGGATTAGGAGACAATTCAGTTTCACCAATCGAGGCAAGAAATGATCGCTGGGGGCATGTCTGGTGCAGGGCCACTCAACGCGGGGGCTGAGCTCCAATCATTGGATTCCCCACGATTGGTACATACACCCGTGCACAGGGAGGGAGGACGGGGAGACTCTTGCTTGCTCGTAGCCTCAGCTGGAGATTTGTAGCGCAGCAGAGGACGAGGCAAAAGGCGAAAAAGACGATGTTTCCTTGTGCTTCCATGAGGAATTCGCAATGTATTGTAATGTAATGGTTGAACACACCAAGTTGAGATTATGATGTTTTTTTCCTTGCTTTTAGTTGTTGTTTCTGCTGCTACTTTAGTTTGTGTTGTTAGGTGCCAATGTTTGTTCTCCGCAGTAAATGGATTTTCTATAGAATATAGTTTAAGATGTGATCTACTAGTTGATTATAGTATACACTGCAGCGACTTTATTTATATAGATCAAATTCACAAACGAGTATCTCGCTATAAATTTCTCTATAAGTTATTACTGTTCAAAACTGAAACCAAAAACATATATAAACTGTCTAGCAGTGAGCTGGAGTCAACAGCTCGATGCAGAATCTTAACCTCCTTTAGTGTCTTGCTTCGTTGTATGATTTCATTTTAAATCTCATCTAGTGAGCTTTAGACAACTAATCTAGGGGGGAAATGTATACTCTATATTCTCCCAAGCACCAAACTGCTGGCACGGCATAAAGGTCTTTTGGTGCATGATGGACCGAGCCGACATGATTTGCAAAGTTTCATATCGGCGGTGATATGTTTGGGATACTGTCGTGTCAACAAAATTCTTCGTGAGGTTTGGTCTGCCAAGAAATCCTATTGTGCAAAAAAAAAAATCGTACAGTCATATCTCAATATCTCGTAAATGTCAGGCTCACATTACCTAGGGGCGCATATTTGTCAGTGCACGTTATGAATTTTTTAGAAGAATTAGTTCATACTTTTTTTCATTTTAATCCGAGTTCCGAAAGTCTGTGTCCTCTGGCTCTAATATTATTCATCAGGATTGCTTAACCAAAAGGGCTAAAAGAAAAGGTAACCCTTATAAAATGTTTGGTTTGTTGGCCGGTGGACACCTCTTTTACAGGACAAAGAACACAAGCGAGGCAAAATAATAATAATAATAATAATAATAATAATAATAATAATAATAATAATAATAATAAAAAAGGGATGGTAGGTATTGGGCTACAGAGTGGAGGAGATTCCATCCAGCATAGAAGCATCTCTGTTGCACAGTGCTGCTGCTTCGACCTTTACCCTTTAGCCATATACAAACATGTGAAAAACTTTTGGCATCTAGTCCTTACTGGCCTGCAGAAAACCAACTACTGGTTACTTTGCGCACACCCAAGTATATACAAAAAACAAGAACATTAAGAAAAAGCTTTAGTTTGCTGTCTCAAGGTGGCTAGCGTAGGGCTAAGTGGCATGGCAGGTAGCTAGTCACTGTCATACTGTTCCATTGGGGTTACAAGCTTACACCCTCCAGAGATGGAGACGAGTGCTACTTAACAATCATCACGCCTATAAGGGGTCCCTTTTATAATAAAATGAAAGGAAACCTGTGCAAAATGCAAGGCTGTTCTAACCACACTTTGGTACTTCCTCGTGGGGATTCTATTCTCGGCCTTTTTAGTTCATACTCGTCGAACCGTCAACTACTAACTGTCCTGTCAGAAATCAACGCTATGAGCTGAAACGGCCGATGAATCGAATGTACATATTGTGTATGAGAATTCTTTGTTTAAGCCATTTTAAACCTTTCATTATGATGACTCACAGAAGTGTATCTTTAGATGCCATTTCAACCGAAGTTAGGGGCATCCCAACCCTTTCTTGATCATATCATGCGTATCATGGTCGCATTCATGCGGTGGGCGCTTGGGACCGGGACAATCGCAAAAAACTCTAATAGAGGCAGAATTGGGAACTTTCAAGGGGTTAAGGTGGATCTTATGATGGTGGTTATGACGAGACCAGATGGAATCATCCGAATTGCAGTTGATCCATGGATGGAACATATATCACCATCTCATTTTGATATCTGAATTCGTCTGCAGCTGCAGCATCTCTGTTTTTTCGATTAACCAATCATACACAAATGTTCTGCAATTTTAATCGTCAGAGTTTGTAAAAAGAAAATTGTAGCGCAAGCCGTTCGTACACACGCACTGCTCCTAATCATACCATGGTCATGAATGGAAAATTCATGGATTCTGAAATACAAAAGCCAACAAAACTCTATTGCTTAGGACTGATTTCCCTCAGTGTTAAAGCATCCTTTTTCATGCAAGCTTCAACTTTCAGCTGAAAAACCAAGTGGAATATTTGGTCTGAGCAAGGATGAGATCCTCCCCCTGATCGATATATTTGGATGCCCAAGAAGTAATAAAGATCAACGAGGTCCTCGAGAGCAAACTCCAACTGCAATATCTGAATCAAGGTGTGAATAGCCTGAGGAGATGAGCTAGTGACAATAATGTCATCGATATAAACTAGAATGTATGTGACCACGCTACTATGATTATAATTGAATAGGGATATGTCAGCTCGGGAAGGAACAAAACCAAGTTCTTGTAAATAAAAACTGAGTCGAGAATATCATGCACGAGATGACTGCTTCAA
Source organism: Bonia amplexicaulis (assembly GCA_036346245.1). Lineage (NCBI taxonomy): Eukaryota > Viridiplantae > Streptophyta > Magnoliopsida > Poales > Poaceae > Bonia > Bonia amplexicaulis. Next base: position 10,093,360 of record CM070766.1, read on the forward strand.
CTCATAAAGAGTTTTATCCAATTTACATACATGATGCTAAAACTATGGATCTTCATAAACTGGAGGCTGTCGCATCAACACATCCTCTTCCAGAACGCCATACAAAAACACATTCTGTACATCCAATTGACGAAGCAACCATCCACACGATATTACTAATGATAGAACAAGATGAAATGTAGCGGGTTTCACAACCAGGCTAAACGTATCTTTATAATCAATCCCATACCGTTGTTTAAACCCTTTTACAACCAATATAGCCTTATAGCGTTCAATAGAACCATCAGCTTTCTTCTTCAAATTAAATACCCATTTTTAGTTAATGATATTACAACCATGTTGAGATGATACCAACTACCATGTCTTGTTCTTTAAGAGTGCCTGATATTTAGCGTGCACTACCTCCTTCCAATTTCTATCATAGAGAGAATCCTCAAGAATTGCTGGTTCGATATAGCAAGAAATGTGTGCCATCATGCATCATATTTCTCCGTGTCATCGATGTGAATCCTTTGTTGGCAAATGTTGTTCTGCAACCTTGTTTGCATGGGATGAGGCGGTAGTGCAGGAGGATTAGGTGGTGGAGAAGAAGCTATCCCGAATTCCACTATCGTGCCAAGGATACATGGAGCAAGTGAAGCATCAGGTACATGTGTGAGACCGATAGGATACTCCATAGGACTCGCGCTGGCAAACGATAGGAAATCTTGCGTAGGATCAGCGCCCCCAAGATCTATGCCAGTAGCACTCACTGAATCACCCTTGGGGTCTATGCCCGCACTCTCCTGCCTATAGTCATCACTTGAATTTGTGGTGGGTGAGTCACCTATAGCTTGCACAGAGGAAAACAACAAATTCGGTTGGATAGCCGGGTCAAATTGCACAACAATTTTTTAATCAAGTATATGAGTACCTGTATTAGTCTCCCTACCATCCATATGTCCCACAACTGGAGAAAAATTTATGGAGGCCACAGGAGGAAAGATCAAAATTTGGTCAAGTAATGGTTGATCCAATGGTAGTGATCTTTCATCATCAAATAGAAATTGTTGCTCATCAAAGATTACAACACGGGAAATATAAATCCTACCCGAAGAAACATGCAAATATTTGTAGCCTTTTTGAAGAGAGCTATAACCAAGAAAAACACACCGTTGAGACCGAAATTAGAATTTTTTTATGGAAACAGTAGGAGAGGCTCCTACTGCGCTATATTAATAATAAAAGAGTAAAAAGGAGAAGAAAGAAAGGGGAGGAACACAGGGAGAATACAAAGAGGAATCGAATAGATTGAATCCAAGAAGAAAGTAGTTCTCAAGAGTCTAGCTTGACCCTATGAAATAGAAAGGAAGCCTCTAGCCTAAACCTTGATTTCCAAATATTAATACTACATAGCTGGTGCTGGAAGATGAGTTCATTTCTTGTTTTCCAAATGATCCAAGCAGCGAGGATGAATTTCTCCATGAAGAGGTGACCAGTGAAGGCTCGCTTTGCATTATACACTCTTGCTGGAGTATTTGCTTCCAAAGACGAGTGAATGACAATCTCATTCCAGCATTGATTGGAGAAAGGACAGTCAAAGAAAAGATGACTAATTGTTTCTACACTTTGAGTATTCCATAACATACAGTGGTCATTGGCATCAACAATGAAGTTCTTCCTTCTCAACATGCCTTTGGTGTTGAGTCTGTCCACTAAAAGGAGCCAAACAAAGACCTTTTGTTCATCAGACATCTGCATTTCTAGATCAGAGGGAAGATTGGTGGGTTGTAATGAAATTAAACTATCTAGAGTACCATTTCTGCGAAGAGTAAATAGCATTGCCCCAGATGAAGGTCCACTAATCAGAGGCATTGTTGTTAATGGCAACTTCATTACTGTGGTCTAGGAGCTAAAGATATTCTATGTAAGATTCCTTCGACAGTGGTAGCTGAAACCTTTCATGTGGTTCCAACAATTGCATGAAGTCTTTGATTGAGATATCTTGATTACGAGCATAAGAAAACAATCTTTGGAATCTAGTCCAAAGGAGATTTCCACTTGTTCATAGAATTTGTGCAAGTGCTTTAATAATAAGCCCTCATTGAGGGCTTTAAGATTGAGAACTCCATGACCCCCTTTTCTCTTTGGCTTATAAACCATGTCCCATGCTACCAGATAATTGCAATGAGTTTGAAGATCTGAGGAGCCTCTCCGAAGATAGTGACGCCTCACTCTATCGATATGATCAATCACCTTTTTTAGCAACTGAGCAAACACATGCGGTAAACAGATTTCAAGGACAGGGCAGAATTAACTAACATTAATCTTCCCCATAAGAGAGGAAGTTCGTAAACTAGCCAGATGTCTTTCCACCCTGTCCACCAAGGGCAAAAAAAATTCACTTTCAGTTTTGTTGTTCCTAGTAGGAGACCTAAGTAGGTGAAAGGTATGGATCCAATTTTGCAACCAAAAAGCCCTACGAGATTGGCAACTTTGTCCAAGGAGACATTGATGGGGATCATGACTGACTTATGAAGGTTAACCTCGAGTTCGGTGGAAGTGTAGAATGTCTGAAGCAGTTCTCTTAGACAAAGAAGTTGTCTAGAGCAGGGCAAGATGATAAAGGTGTCATTTGCGTAATGAACCAATGGGAAACTGTCATCTTCTTGGGGAGGGATCGGATGTATGAGGATTTCCCTTCTTGTTGCCTCGTTGATTATGGATTGCAGGAGATCAGCCCTTAAGACAAAATGGAGTGGATAAAGAGGATCTCTTTGTTTGACCCCTCTCTTGCATTGGAAGGAGTTTCCTGGCACTCCATTTGTTAGAATAAAAAACTATCCAAAGGAAATGATGCAGGCAATCCAGGAGATCTACTTTTTAGGAAAACCTTTAGCTCGTAAAACTGCTAGGATCACTTCATGCTCTATTGTATCAACGACTTTTTCAAAGTGCAATTTGAGAACTAGAATCTCTTTTTTACTATGCTTGCATTGGTAAATGTATTTAAAAGCCTAAGCTAGGCAATGTTGGATTGTTCTCGTTCAATGAATCCATACTGATCCTTATGAACTAAATTAACAATTTCCTTTTGAAGCCTATTAGCTAGTAGCTTTGTAAGAAGTTGCAGTACTGAGTTGAGTAAAGAAATTGGTCTAAAGTCATTCAAAGTCTCTAGATTCTATTTCTTTGGGACCAACATAATGTATGAACAATTGATGCTTTGAATGTTTACTGCCTCATTAAAGAAATCGTGGCACAGGGAATAGATATACTGTCAAATTATGTTCCAACACTTATGAATGAATAGTCCATTGAAACCATCTGGCCCAGGAGCTTTATCTGTTGGGAGCATTTTGACCGTATCATTTATCTCTTTTTTAGAGCAGTCCGCCACCAAATGAAGGAGATTGCGGCGAGCCGAAATTATCTCATTCATGTCAAATTACATTGTGGGTTAGGTGTAACACCCCAGGACCCACAATGCCCCGGGATGCTACTATTGCTACGCTACAACTAGCTAATTTATAAAAATAAACTAAAACTAGCAACAATACTACGCAAGATAGTATAAGCGGAAGCGTAAACAACTAAGGAAAAACAGAATAATAACAATTCAATAATCATAATCAACTATAACAAAATATCTATAGGAATGGTACACGAATTTAATATTACTAAGAAGAAACATTTGTCAATAAGATAGCTAAACAAAGACTAGATTTCTTTCAACTTTATTTCAGCATTAAGATTATAATACAAGTGCATCTGTGTGGTGCCGCTCTACCCTTCCCAATGCATGCTCAAAGTCCACCTGTAGGGAGGGGGAAGCAAGAGTGAGATAAAAATATCAGGAAGCAAACTGTTTAACAAGTCATTCAAACTACAAGCAATTTAAACATCATCATTATAATTCCATACATCCAAAATTACAATTTATGATCATAAATATTAAACCACCATAAACTTTCATGAATCATACCTCTTAAATTTCAGATTTAATTAGCATATGAATACAATCATTTTTATCCCGTATTAAATGCAAAAGAAACATTTATTCCTCCACAAACCACAATAGATTAATCAACAACATTTAACCTTCCACAATTAACAACGTATATATTCTCAACCTCAATTCACTATCAATGACGGTAAAACATTAACAAATTAATTCATGTTTGACTACTTTAAATCCTCAACCACTACCACTACCAAAGGCAATAAAACATATGTATGTCTTACTTCAATACTATAATACTTCTCATATCCACAATTACTATAAACAATTAAAGCAAAAGAAACGAGTTTCGTGTCACAATCACAATCACACAAGGGACGAACCACATTCCAAGATCACAACCACAACCTTCATTCCGTCCATAGCTCACAAGAGCCAATTCCACATTACAACTATGAAGTTATACATTCCACAACATAACTTCACCATATTATATTACATATGTATGCAAATGATCATTCCACAATGCAATGCATATGAATGCATATGAATGCTATGCTCCACATTACTCTTGCCAGGGCAGGAAGTGCAATGCATCGTATTTCGGCAATATACGATGCTTCCCGCGGTGAAGAGGTGCGTCAGACACGGCAATATACGACGCAGACGCAGTCACGGTCGCGGCTATAAGCGGCGACATCCACATACACAAAGGACATGATATGACATGAATGATTGAATGATATGAAAATTTATTAATCACATCAATTCATCCGCAAGGAGCATTATCACGCTCTCAACATACTCACATCCACCACATGCTAATTTCATGATCAACATTATAACATTAAGCAAGAATTACACAATTAAAATATCATACAATCATGGAAATTGTATCAAATTATGATAATAATGTAAACTGAAAGTAGTAAGAACAACAGGTTAAACGGTAGCAACCACCGCTACGTTTACTTGTCTCAATCCGACGAAGTGAAGCACAACAAAAATCAAGAGCGCTCAGGGACAAGACCACCTGTCCATAAGACAACTCTCAGCACTCAACCATAGCATACAAACATGACAAAAAAAATATATAAAACATCGCTAGAAACCCGAACCCGTGTAAACTCTTCTCCGCTCCACAATTCAATAATTTCATCTCTGCAGCAGCGCTGCTTCCTAATTTTGTATCTTTAAAAATATAGATCAAAAAACAGAAAATGATACCACTCTGGATTTATTACTTAAAAACCTACAATTTTCATGGAGAACACCTATTTTTATTTTAATCACAGCTAGAAGTAATTTAATGCCCAAAACAGAGGAAGAACTCTGCTCTGGCAGATTGGGCAGCCGCGTTCAAACGCGTGCCCACAACAGAACAGAGGTCTAAAAATTATCAAATTTATACCGAAGCTATATCTCTAAATTATCTACAACTTTCTAAACTACGGCCAAGGCCAGATAATTTGTTTACTATTTTTAAACTCCAGATTACCGTCGGACTGTACCAATCTGTCCGCCTGCCGGATAGCGGTATTGTCGACTCCGTATCTCCCAGATCACACGGTAGAAAAATTTGAAAAAACTACAGGAGATACATATGGATGTCCTCTACAACTTTAATTTTGGGAAGACCTGCAGGAAAATTCTTTTGTAGATCAAAACTGCGCGACAAGCCGCGCTGCGCAAATCGATCTGAAATCAGCCCGCGACTAAACTCTAATCGGGCAATTGATCTAATATCTACCATAAAATTCTGTGCCAAGAACCTTAATTAATCCATAAAACAGAGGATTTGGGATGGGAAAAAATTACCTAGCTGAAGAATTTCTCCAATTTTTTTCTCCTCTTCTTCTTCTCCTTCCTTCTCCTCCTTCTCCTTCTCCTTCTTCTTCTCCTTCTCCAAGGGCAGCAATGGGGCATCAATGGCAGCAATATGGGAAGGGGGGAGGCGCCCAAGGAGGGGTGTGGGGCGGCCTAGGGGTGGGGGAGGGGTGGAGGGGCCAAGGAGGGTTTTATAAAGGGTGTTAGGGTTTGGGTGGGGTACGGCCCCATTTGGGCTGGCTGGCCCAAAGCGGCTGGCCCTCCCTCCGACAGCCCAAAACATCCAAATTAATTATTTTAATTTATTTAATTCATTTTACAATGTTCTACAATTCATATTTTTCCCTTCCCGCGATTTATCAAAAACCCATGACTCACGATTGTTTAAAAACTTACGCCGTAACGACGTTCAGGGTATTACATTAGGTTGAGGTACCCATTCTTAGCTTGAAAGAACTACAGATGGCTGCTGCTTTCTCTTGATGAGATGACACTATTGTTACTCTCTAATCTTCCAGATTATCCATGAAGAGAATAATGGTCTGACAATTGTGGATGAGAGTATTGAGTTGCTCTAGTTTTTAAGTCCTCTTCAAAGGTTTTTGAATTTGGCTTTTATTCTAGATGCACTATTAGTTTGCCTCACTGGTAGGTTCCATAAGAGTGACAATTTTCATGAACCCTAGTAGCTTCGTCCAGTATGTTTCAAAGCAAAAGATGTTAGATTTGGGAATAACCATGTCTATATGCACAACACAAGGCGAGTGATCCGAAGTGTCCTTATGAAGAATGTGAACTTCCATATGCAGAAAAGAAATAGTCCATTGATTTGTGGTGAAGAACCAATCTAGTTGTTCTAATAAAGGGTCTTGTTGCATATTGCTCCAGGTAAAGGTCCTACCTTTGAGGGGTAGTTCAGTGAGGCCAAGGTTGCTGATAATATTGTTAAAGGTGAAAATATCATTCAGATTTTCTCCCGGCTTATTTCTATTCTGATCTGACCTGATAAAATTGTAACCCCCGATGTGAAGCCAATTCTGGTGAGCAGGGATATTAAGGTTTAAAAGCCAGCGAACAAACTTCTCTCTTCTTTGCCCCTCACATGGCCCGTAAACATTAACAAGGGACCAGTTGTCTGAGTTTTTAATTGATGAGAATTTAATAATTTGACCAAAATACGAGTTAAAAATGGGAGTTCTAGAAAACACTGGACTGTTCCACAGCACTAGCAATCCCCCGGAAGCACCTATTGAGGGGGAGAAGAAAATTTTTTCTAGATTTTTAGGTGCAAAGTTACGAATGGAGTGGTCAATGTTCTCCTTTTTTGTTTCCTACAGGCAAACAATCGAGCAAGCATTGACAATAATTTTTCTCTTACTGATCTCCATTTCTCAGGAGAGCTTAAGCCCCTAATATTCCAACAAAGGACCTTCCAGCTCCTAGTGTTTTGTAGCGTAGTCATTGATAAATAAAAGTTGATGCACAGATAACAGCATGCATAGCAATATTGTTCAAAAGAGACTAACCCAGAAAACCAAAAAGGAATTGTAGCAAGTCCAACAATAAGTAAAAAACCAAACGAACCTGCTGTGAAACAAAATAGGACCTGATGTACCCAAACTAAACAGCAGAGATATGTTAAAACTCTCAGTCTTCATCTTCATTTACTTGCTCCACTTCGAGGTTGTCATCCTTTAACTCCCCTGCTGGGTGTTGACAAAAACGTTGTCCCTAGTCCCGCATGGTAGGAACCGGGACCCTAGGGATCACTGAGGAATCATCCTCTGACACCGAGGACGAACAGTAAACTTGTTTGCACAGCTGATCTAGGGAGATTTCCTCCACCTTAGATGATTGAGACTCCAAGGAATTGAGACGTTCAAGGTCTACATTGGGCTTGGGGAAACATTGGACTTGCATACCTTGTTGCCAGCCAGTTCAAGGTGATGGTACCCTTCAGTCTACTTGTTCAGGCATGGGCTTCTTCGTAGATTATGAACCAATAAAGGTGCACTTTGTTTGCACCACGGACTGGGTTGGCCGATGGGATAATCCGATGTTTCTGTAGCACTATAAAAATGATCTGTTAGCTCCTTAGTGTGAACAGAAGAGGAGCTCTGACTGCCCAACCCCACGCAAAGGTCAGGGAACAAGTTCCATCCAAGAGAATTACCTGCATGTAGTGAAAAAGAAGAGGATTCCTCAGAAGGGCCCCCGAGCAGGAGAACCCCCGGGTTCAAGGCCAAGAACCATGATCTTTTTAATCTAAATTCAGGGAAGCTTGTGATGGCTCGAAGAGGAAAAACGGCCAACCCCATGAAGCAGAAGGTAGAGCAGTGAGCATAGGGGAGTCACACTTCTGTGGTAGGAAAGAGCTTGAGCAATGAAATGTAGGAAGTCTGGTCCCGATGTCTGAGGTTTGGAAAGACTGTGGATAGAATCTCAACCCTTGCTCTCATGATGGCCTGCTGGTGTTAATTCCATGTGGGTGGTGTCCTGAGAGTGCTCTTATTTTGATTGAATAGACTCTGAATCTGAAGGCTTTGTATTGATAATGGATTGGAGGAGACCGAAGTAGATTCCTAAGGCTACACCTCTTGATTAATTGGGAGGTGTCCCACTCTCCCGACGCTTGTTGTTGAGGTTCCCACTATCCCCATTGATCTTCATTTGGGGGGTCAGAAATAGCTAGCTCAATTGAAGGGTTGGGCTCTTCATCTTGATTGAAGTTGATGTTGTTTTCTGAGATATCTTCATCTCCTGGTCTAGCATCTGGGAAGTCCGAGTTAAGAACAAAAACTTAAATTGTCCAAGACTCTCCACCCCCCAATTCTCCACTCCTCTTCAAAACTAGGTTCCTATGGACTGCTTCAACTAAGAGGTAGAGGACCTTAACTAGGACTCTCCCCTTAATCCTATCTCCTGAGTGCCATTCAAGCAACTTGCAAAATGAGGAGACCTCATGGCCAATAGTGTGATAGTTAAGAAGGTCCAACTGAAAGCCAAGTAACATGATCCAGCCCACTCAGTTGAAATTGGTTCCTTTCCAGTTTAAAGCTTCATTATGCCTAGAGAATCTGATTTCATTGTGATCATCTAGGTGATGTGGGTTCCCAAAAAAATGCCTCGTTGGATTGTTGAACTAAGCTAAAAAATACCAACTCCAAGAGGGGGGAACACCTTACCGCATGCATTTCCAGCTCCCCCTAAATGAAATCTTGAATATCCATTACCGCTTGTTAAATGCCATCTTCCAAAGGAGGTGGAGTCATGGTCGCGATGACATAGTCTTCATGTTGTAGTTGCGGAGGCTCTTGCAGAACTAAATCCACCTGAGGAAGACAAAATTGACCTCCATCCTCAATGAAAAGACCCACCAGCAGGAAGCGGCCTAGGTAGATTGCTTGATAGTTGGCCATTGGGGGGAGAAGAGGATAGCAGAGAGGATTCTGGCGAGGACGTTGCACTGGGGGAGAAAAGTTAAAGCAAAACAGAAGAAGGGTAGATGAATCGGCGGTTGCATGAAAAGTTGCACCTGTTGTCTAGGTCAGGCCAAGAAAACTCTCACCTTTTCTCTAGGCCGACCTCGCATTATTAGCTTAATTAGCAAGAATTCATGTCTGATTAACTGTGAGGCGCGAAGAGAGATAGACTGAAGCTTTGTAGCCATAATTGAAGCAAGCCCAACATCTAAAATGATAAATGCAAGCAATGGCCGAGTGCCCTAGTCGTAAGCATCGGGAACAAGAGGCTGCCTTGGAAACCCCTACTCTCAGAGATGGCACAGACAGCAAGAGAGTTGCTTGTTTGAAAAATGAATCCTTTAGCTCAGAAACATGATGATTACCAGCCTGAAAACCAATGGACCTTACAGAAAATGGTTTGAAGGAAAAGAAGATTGAACTTGAACCGGAATGGATCTAATGTTAATGTAGGGAATATTTTCCAGAATCCTGATTTTCGGTTGCTCAGCAAAAGAGACTTTCTTACAGAAAGTAGAATAGCGAGCAGATCTTAATTTCTTACAAGATGACACCATCGTCCACTCATGGTGATGCTCAATTAGCCACGAACGGAATTCCTTGCAAAAGTTTGCCCCTCCATCTCTCCAGATATGAAAGTGAACTGTGAAATGCTTAGAAGCGCAACCTTGAAGAGGACATACAATCAAACCCACTTTCTTGCTACAACAGAAAACCAAAAGTCATCATAAGCCCTTCGGACCTGAAAACTCGAGGGATCCCCTCCAAGGCATCACTACAGAACCTTAGCAACATAATCCTCTATAAGATAGAAGGTGAACCAAGAGAAAGTAGCCACTAGAAAAAAAAACTAGTAGAGGAAGGAAGAGACGGGTGAGCAGAGAGACCATCTTTGAACCAATGAAAGCCTCAAACTTCTTGCCCAGAGAGAAGTCCCAATCCAAGGAGAAATCTGTGCATGACATGACTCATGACCCCAAAGCGAGGCCCGAGCCTAGAGCAAAGAAGGAGTGAAAAAGAGGAGAATTAACAACCTGAGAAATCACCAGGAGAGACACCATGCGAGTCACCAAGAGAATCGCCAGAGCAGCCTAGGGAAGATGCCATTTACTTTGCTGTCCTTTGCCTCCTGAAATTGGAGTTTCCGATCATTATATGGACAAAGGCAGTGCCAGCGTCACCCAAAAGTTCTAAGAAAGGAGTAGTTTGGGGATGTTCCAAAAAGTGGATCTAGTGGAATTGAGTGCTGTATCATTTTGCTAGGAAGACGATTTATCAATAAACATGATGTTGGAATGCCTCGTCCTAAGAATGAACGGGCATGGAGGCATGAGCAAGTAAGGACATGCCAATTTCTATGATATGATGATGTTTTCTCTTAGCTGAGCCATTTTGTTGATGTGCGTGTGGACAGGAAACACGATGAGTGATTTCAACTTGTTGAAAAAATGAATTTAATTTTTGGTATTCGCCTCACCGGTTAGTTTGCATGTGTAGGATTCTTCTATATAGAAGACGCTCAACATGAGTTTAGAATTGGATAAATATGCGACAGACATCAGCTTTACCTTTGAGACAATATATCAGGTGAATTTATTGAAATCATTAATGAAACTCCTATAGTATTTAAAACCACCAAAGGAAGTGCACGTAGACCCTCAAACATTGGAGAAAACAAGTTCAAAAGTTGATGCTAACACACTATTTGACTGAGGAAAATGATGTTGATGACTTTTGCCCTAATAACAATCATCACAAATAGAGTCTTTGTTGGACTCATGAAAAAAGTAGGCTGTGATGGTGAAGAATCTGATCCATCACCAGGGATGAGGGATGGCCAAAATGGCAATGCCATTGTTCATGACTGTGGTTGACAACAGTGAGTGCCTTCCAAAATGTAGCCGAGCTACTAGGAATGTGGTATAGACCACCCTCATTGGGACCACAAAGGAGCACCTTCTTCGAAGTACGATCGTTGATGAGAAAATAGTCAGGAAAAAATTCAAAACAGACGTTATTATCAGCCGTGAGTTTGTGAATGGATAAAAGATTTTTATTTGTGTGTGGAATATGAAGAAGTTTGTTTAAGAAGAAGGGTTTATATGGCGTATGAATTTTAGAAGAACTAATATGAGCAATTGGTATAGTTGAGCCATTTACTGTGTGAACCTAATATTTGATGGAATACCGCTCATGCATCATCAATTTACTCAATTCTTTGGTGATATGATCAATCGCTCTAGTATCTATGTACTAGGGCGTGTCAAATCCTGATCCTGTGGTGACATTTGTCACCGTGTGCTCCTCTTGCTAGAACATGTGATTGAAATGCTTGTAGCATTTAAAAGCTACATGGCTGATGTTTCCATACAATTGGCAAACAGGCTGACTGTCAAACCCTTTGTTGCTGCCATCATGATTGCTACAATTGGTCCCCTGGTACTTGCACTGTCCTCAGCCACACCTTGGTCGTGTCCACATCCACCACTACCGCCTCACCCATGCCCTTCATGATTGCCCCGAGACACCATGTTCACGAAGAGCTGGAACATGAGGTTGGTTTGCTCGTGAAGCATCTCATAGTCCAGTATGTATGAGTAGAGATCAGTGAGGGACATCGGCTCCGTCCGAGTGGTGACGGATGTCACCAGCGTGTCGTGGGAGTTGCAAGGCCGGTGAGAAGATAAATGATGATCTCCTCCTCTTTGAGTGGTTTGTCGGCGGCGGTGAGTCCATTTAACGCTCTTCACTTTGTTGAAGTAGTCGATCATCATCATCATGTTCCGCTTTTAGAGCGTAGCTAACTGTCATCGGATTTGCATAATACGCGTCCTAGATTGAGTTGTAAACCTGTGCTCGAGGGCATTCCAGACTGCAGCCGATGATGGCAGAAACAACACCTGCCCCAACACCTCTAGCAAGAGGGTGGATAACAGTAGGCTTAGACATGTCTAATCTCGTTGGAGCCAGACGGTATATGCAGGATTAGGAACCTACGCAACTCCATCTTGTATCAATGCCATGATCAACTAGGGCGCGCTAGATTGGTTCCTTCTACGAGACCAAATCACTTTGTGCCGCGAAGGACATGAAAAACCTGTGCTTTCCACAGCAGGTAGGTGTCGTGAGATAGTTTCACATTGATAAGATTGCCAAAGGATGGGTGACCGGTGGACATTAGGTTGATGGTTGAATGCTGAGTAATCTTGAGATTAAATAACCTACACTAGCTGATGTATTTCTAGAGGTTGTCTTTGGATAGAAAGAGTAGGCTCTGATACCATGTGAAAAATATCAAGAGAATCGTTTACAGGCGGCATATATTTATCTTCTATTGATCATCTATTTATATACAAGTACAGGAGTGAAAATACTTTCATATGTGAATACTAAGCACTGCCTCTGGTGGGAACACTAGCATTGATGAAAATACTAAACCGCAATGAAAACATAGGAATACTAAATAACAATGAAAACACAACTATCCTAATTTGTTTAACACTCCATTATTAGCCATTTTCACTGTTAGGAGGAATAGTACTCCTACGCAGTACAAACAACTATATACGTACTTGTTTTCTTCCTGACAATACTCATCATTTATGTTTCTTTTTTTTCTCATCATGAGTGCAGTTGTTGTTTAGTATAAATTATTGAATGATACGTGTCTGTATTATGCAGAAAATTTTTGGCTCCATGGATACATTAGATTCGTCAGCCAAATGTCGCCATCGGAAATATGTTGCATTGTACTGCTGGATGCACATGTCGTTTTCTCTGTCATCTCTGTTGTCAGCATTGTGTTCTTTTTTTCCTTTGCTTTTGATCATTTTCTTCAGCTTTGGAATCCATTGCTCCTGTGTCTGCTGACTAATCGGTTTTGTCGACATGCGGTGCGGTTTCGAGGAGCTGCAACTAAACTGCAGAATACCCCTCCATGGAAAATATTGGTACAGACCTATAATACCTTCTGATGGGAAGACCTTCAACTTGAAACCTCTTAAATGTCACGCCAGCCATTTCACGATGCGATTGAATGCTTTAAAAGCAGGAGCGGTATCCCTAAAAAAACAGGTGCGATAGAGAGTGGAAAATGTTAGAAATATATGTAATATTTTAATTCTAGATTTTACTAGAAGACAAATATTGCAAGTAATTAATGATGTATAAATTAGTGCTAACAACAAGTAAATCATTATACTTCAAAATATATGTAGAAACAAAATTTAAACAAGTTGATCTGTCACACGAACAACTTACTGTTGGGCTTCATAAAAAATAGGAAGCAACGCAGATTTGATGCAATGCAGGAACATAAAAGCAGCAGAGCAGGAGTAGTCGCGCAAATGCACTGCTCAAAAAACTCATTACCACCCCGTGCAGGTACTCTCTACGATAATGGCTTGGAGATAGCCGCTCTCCCTCCTTCCTGACACACGTCGAGAAGAAAGGGCCGATGAGGTTCGGTTACTCAACACTTATTACGAATTCACCAAAAAGGAAGAAGACAATGTGAGAAGGAAATGGAAGATTTCTGTCTACCAAGCCTAGACGTCTCCAGGTCTTTTATAGATGTGCGAATTATTCTCTAGTAACTGCCATATTGAATTGAAATTTGCTCACAGCAAATAAAATGTTAGGTTTTGTCACATTAGCTAAATACATGAGTGACCCAACAATTTATGAATATCTTAATTGATATTTTTCTAGTCCTTAGTTCATTTGAAGCTTAATGCTTGCATCATAGGCTGTTCGAGAAATTTTACAACTCTCATAGCCAAAGCGGCTTAAGATTTTCTCTGTATAATAGGATTGATTCAAAGTGATACCATCCTCATTTTTTATCAATTTAATATTCAGAATGATATCTACCTCTTATAAATCTTTTATATCAAAGCATCGAAAATAGTAAGATTTGACCTCATCAATTACGACAGTGTTTGTAGTAAATATAAGTATGTCATGAACATACAAACACAAGATCACTCCTTGACCCCAACCATAACGATAATATACACATTTACTAGCTTCATTCACAATAAAGCCAGCGGATGTCAAAGTTTTATCAAACTTCTCGTGCTATTATTTAGCTGCTTGCTTTAGACCATACAAAGATTTCAATAATCTGCTCACCTTATTTTCCTGTCCAGAAATCACAAAACTATCTGGTTGATCCATATAGATTTCTTTCTCCAACTCTCCATTAAGAAAAGCTATCTTCGCGTCCATTTGATAGATATGTAGACTATAGGAAGATGCTAATAAAAGGATCACTTTGATGGTGGTTAGTATGGCGACAAGAGAATAGATATCAAAGAAATCTTCTTCCTCTTTTTAGGTGTAACCTTTGGCCAGAAGTCTTGCCTTGTACTTCTCAATTTACCATGAGGTATTAGCTTCTTTTTAAAGGCTCACTTACATACTACAGGTTTGCACTTGGTAGGACGATCAGTGATCTCCCAAGTCCCATAAGCCATGATAGAGTACATCTCACTACAGACTGCCTCTTTCCAATACTCAACATCAGAAGATGCATAAGTTTCTGAAAGAGTCTTTGGCACATCATCCATGAGGTATACAATAAAGTTATCACCAAAGGTTTTCTCAACCCTTTGTCTCTTGCTCCTGCGAGGAGCTTCTATGACTAGATTGTTATCCTCCTTAGGGATATCACATATTGGTTCAAAAACGGTGGAAGTTTAGAAGTTTGATTATTCTCACATTCAATATTTTCAGTTTGAACAATCTTAGTTCATGAAGTACTACATGTAGTTCTCATAGAAAAGATATCCTCAAAAAAATGAAGCATATCTAGACTCTATTATTGTGTTAGCTATCATCTCAGGAGTTTATAATTTAACTACTAAAATCTATAGGCCGTGCTATTTTGAGCATATCCTAGAAAAAACAATCGACTGTTTTTGGTCCAAGATTTCTCTCTTTTTTTGCAATGGTATATTAACTTTTGCCAAACACCCCTAAGTTCATAGAAAATTAATATTAGTTTTTCTCCCCTTCCATCCCTCATATGGAGTAACCTCACTCTCTTTTGTGATTACTCTATTTAGGATGGAAGTTGTTGTCAATATAGCTTCCCCCATTATATGCCTTGCACATCGGCACTCTCTCATATAGCATTAACTAAGTCTGTTAGTATCCGGTTTTTCCTCTCAGCTACCCCGTTTAATTGGGGTAAATATGGTATTGTAAATTCATGGACTATTCTATGCTCCGAATAGAATTGAGAGAATTCATGAAAGATGTACTATCCACTACGATCAGACCTTAATCTTTTAATTTTCTTCTCTAGCTGGTTCTCAACCTCGGCCTTATAAGTCTTAAAGTAGTTTAAAACTTCATCCTTAGTTTTTTGCAAACACACAAAGCAGCAGTGTGGTGCATCATCAATAAAAGTTGGAAAATATCTTTTACCTCCTTTTGTCAACAATCCATTCATTTCACACAAATCTGAATGAAAAAGATCTAATGGTGCCAAGTTCTTTTCATCCTCTAATCCCTTAAAGAATTTTCGAGGCTACCGTGCTTGCATACATGACTGGCACTTTAATCATTTGATAATTTCGCATTTTGGAATTAAATTTAATATGGGTATTCTAGCAATAATATCAAAACCAATATGACAGAAACAAGAATGCCAAATATTTACCTCACATTTATTTAAACTAGTTGCAACATTCAGATTATAACAACACTCTAAAGTACTTAGGTGGAACAAGCCTCCGCTCTCATAGGCTTTATCAACAAAGTTTTTAAACTTAGACATTAAAATTTTATTTGACTCAAAAACTAGCTTATAATCATCCCTGCATAGGAGAGAACAACTATTAAGGTTCTTCTTTATTGTAGGAGTATGTTGCACATTCTTCAAGTGAACAATCTTCTCTGAATTAAGCATCAGATCCACCGTGCCAACACTAAGAACAGAAGCATGCGACCTATTTCCCATTAGGGCAGAGGAAGCCCTGCTATATGATAAGAAGAAAACAAAAAAAATTAGAATATACATGAACATTGGCACCAGTATCAACCCACTAATCAGTGGATTGACATGCTAAAAAGACAGAAGGTGAATTACCATACCCTCTTGAAGTCGAGGACTCGCCTATGATCAAGTGGACAGCCTTCTTGTTTGGTTGTTCACCATCTTTACTCTTGCAGAAGCGACAGTCCTTCGCCATATGACCGTCTTTTCCGCACACAAAGCAAGTGATATCTCTCAAATCCTTTTTCTCAGTTCTCTTCTTACAAAATCTAGTTGTCTTATTTAGTTTGTTGGATTTGTACTTCTTTGTTGCAGTCTTTTTCTTTATGAAAATTTGCACAGTTATGACCGGAGGTGGTGGGTGCATCTTTTGCTCTAGCCTTTTCTTTCACACCAAGGGCATCAATGAGATTCTCAACTGAAATCTCTTCTCTCTTGGGTTTTAAGCTAGTGGCAAAATCCCACCACGAAGTAGAGAGTTTGGCAATAATGCATGTAGTCACAAACTTTGGAGCAGCACACAGCCCAGTTGCGCAATCTCACCAACCAGTAGGTGGAGATCATGAGCTTATCCAACTATGGACTTATTCTCATTCATGCTAAAGTCAAAAAATTACTCACGCATGTAAAGCCAGCGACCTGCTTCTACCTTTGCATATTTGTGCTCTAGTGCATTCCTCAACTCTGTGGCAGACTTATAGTCCATGTACACATCATAGAACTGATCTACCAGAATAGTCAGAATATTGCCAAGAGCAATATTATTCGTATTTTCAAATTGCATGAATTGCTCAATCGTAAATGGATACTACGGGTGGATAATCCACCACAACTCGAAAGATATGAGCTGAAATTGGCTCTAGTCTGCCATCTACAGAAGTCCTGACTAGAAAACCTCTCAGGTTTCAAAGCATCAGAAGAACCAGTCATTGCTGTATTGCAACAAAATTCACAATAAGGTTTCCAAAATGTTGGAAATGTGGGTAATATTTTAATTCTAGATTTTACTAGGAAGCAAATATCACAAATAATTAATGATGCACAAATTAGTGCTAACAATAGGCAATTCATTGTACTTCAAAAAAATATGTAGAAACAAAATTTAAACAAGTCGATCAATCATACGAACGACTTACTGTTGGGCTTAATGAAGAACAGGAAGCAGCGCGACTCGATGCAGTGTAGGAACATAGAAGTAGTTGAGCAGGAGCAATCACGCAAATGCGTTACCCAGAAATCTTGTTACCGCCTGTACAGGTACTCCTTGAGGCAATGGCTCAGAGATAGCCACTCTCCCTCCTTCTTGGTGCACATCGAGAAGAAAGGGCCGATGAGGTTCAGTTGCTCAACACTCCGTACGAATTCACCAGAGAGGAAGAAGACAATGTGAGAAGGAAATAGAAGAGTTCTGTCTACCAAGCCTGGACATCTCTAGGTCTTTTATAGACGTGCAAATTACTCTCTAGTAACTGCCCCCATAGAACAGAAATAATTCAATGGTAACTGCTAAATTAGTCACTGGTAACTGATAATATTCAAATGAAATAATGATAATTAAGCAGTCTCATGATCAGTTAAAAGGAGAGAGATGATACATGATTAGCAAAAGTAAGGTGCGCATGGTCTGCCAAGTGGCTTGCCACGTCACGACGTGGTCGCGCGTCGTAAGTCATAAGTCACATGATTTTGACGCAAAATACCCGAATACACGGGCGCGCTCGTGCGTGCATGCGTGTGTGTTCACCTCATACCATCCCTATCTATATGTCATATGATTCAAGGAGTGGTAATTGCTTCATATTATAAATTGGTCTCCTCCACTTTGCCTTAGTAATGTGGTATTAAACCATGTATACTTTGGAGTTATAGAAAATGGATTTCACTCATATGGTCCAATTCTAATGGAAAAATCATGATTACAAAATTCTTGATTTGATGAAACATATACATTGTGTAATGGCCATTCTTAAGCAAATTTGGTTTGTTTTTGTGAAACGGTGGGACGACTACATATCTCCCTCACGGGTGCATTCGGTGAAAACATATGGCGTAGGAGGAATTGTTGAACTGACTACTTGAGTTGCCTCATCAATGTAAGGTAGCACTATCATCCGCTTCATTATGGAAATTCAGCTTCGCTTTCCTAATTTTAGTTTTTTTTGGCTTGTTTCAACCTTTTTTCCTTTTCTTTTTTCTCTTTGCTTTATATTGTCTGTGAAGATATAATGATGTTTTCTATTTTTTTATTTTCTATAATTAAATAACTCAAAAAAATAATAGTCGCTACAGTATAATTTTAGCTAAAAATCAATAGCCGGAAGCCTTTGTTGGATATATAGTCAATTTTCGGCATATTTTAATCCAGAAATTAAGTATATATAACATGACATACAAGAGCATGAGTGATTCAACAATCATGTATTCATATTCGCTAATGAACAAGCTAACAAGAACACCTATTAACATATTCACAACAAGTACGTAAATGAATACATCGAGAGGAGAGTTCAGGTTATACCCTCAAGGGGGCGTGTTGGTGACACCGGATGCGCCGTTACCATCAGTCGACATGATGGCCTATTCGATGTAGTCGATCGAGGCTTGATGCAGGACGAGGCGTGATGCAGGAAGATGTTCGCAGTGCAGTATCGCGAGCAGTTCACCACCAGGATGAAGACGAAGTCACAGAATGAGTAGTCGCGCCAATGCGCTCCCCAAAAACTTTTATCGCCTGTCTCACCCGCAAGGTACTCGCACGGACGGAGTTTCGAGGCCTACTCGCCTGAGCCTTCGCGCAAGGTTCGGACCGAGATTGCGATAGCCGCAACAAAAAGAATCGATCTTTATATATCCTTCGTATGGAGAAGAAATGAAGAGGCGCTTCGTAACTGCAAAAACGAAGAGGCGCTCTGTAACAGCAAAAACGAAGGGCCAGAATAACTGCAGCCATTACTCGAAAATAACTGCAGTCATAACCCACTCGTAACTGCACCGTTACTGCCATCCATTCGTTAATGCTATTTACTGCGAGTCGGTGCGTTTCGATTTTCGAATAGATAAAGAAAAACGCGCCCGCACCCGATACGCCTGCGTGCGCTCGCGCACACACACACACACGCACACGCACACGCACAAATCGGCTTAGCTTGCTCACAGCAAACGAGATGTCAGGCCTCGTAGCACTAGCTAAATACATTAATGAGCCAATAATCTGGGAGTATCTCAATTGATCCCTTGTTATTCTTCGGTTTTTCCTCAATAACACACTAGGATCATAAGGAGTAGAAGCAGGCTTGCAGTCACTATAACCAAAGCGACTCAAGACCTTCTCCACATAGTGAGATTGCACAAGTATAACCCCACCATCACCTCCTCTCAGTAGCTTAATGTTAAGAATCACATCAGCCACTCCCAAATCTTTCATCTCAAAACTTTTGGACAGAAAGTCCTTGACCTCCTCAATCACATTGAGGTTGGTCCCAAAAATCAGTATGTCATCAACATACAAGCACAAGATCACTCCTTCTCCCCCACCATAGCGATAGTACACACATCATCGGCTTCATTCACAGCAAAGCCAGAGATGTCAATGTTCTGTCGAACTTCTCATGCCATTGCTTAGGTGCTTGCTTTAGGCCATACAAAGATTTTAACAACTTGCACACCTTTCCTTCTTGACCTTCTACCACAAACCCGTCTGGCTGATCCATATAAATTTCCTCCTCTAGCTCTCCATTTAGGAAAGCTGTCTTAACATCCATTTGATGAACGAGAAGACCATAAGAAGCGCCAAGGCAAGTAGTACTCGAATTGTGGTCAATCGGGCAACAGTGAATAAGTATCAAAGAAGTCCTCGCCTTCTTTCTCGAGTATAACCCTTGGCCACAAGCCTTGCCTTGTACTTTTCAATTGTACCATCAGGCCTAAGCTTTTTCTTGAAAACCCATTTACATCCTACAGGTTTACACCCATAAGGACGATCAACAACCTCCCAAGTTCCATTAGACATAATAGAATCCGTCAGCGTCAGGAGAAGAATATGCCTCTTCAATGGTTCTTGGAGTGTCATCCATCAGGTATACAATGAAATCATCACCAAAAGATTTTGCAATCCTCTGTCTTTTACTCTTTCGAGTAACTTCATTATTATCCTCCTCAGGATTTTCCATAGGCGTTTGCTCAACATGTTCTATCGGCACAAAAGAATCAAGGGAAATTATAGGTTCTTGACTAGATGTGCTAGGTACATCACATTTCATAGGAAATTCATTCTCAAAAAATGTAGCATCTCTGGACTCTATGATTGTACCAACATGCACGTCAGGTACTCCAGATTTTATAATTAAGAACCTATAACCCACGCTGTGCATAGCATAACCAAGAAATACACAATCTACGGTTTTTGGTCCAAGTTTACGCTTCTTGACAATTGGCACGTTAACTTTGGCCAAACATCCCCAGGTGCGCAAGTATGAGAGAGTCAACTTCTTCTTTTCCCATTCCTCGAATGGTGTTACTTCTTTCTTTGTAGGAACTCTATTCAGGACATGACACGCGGTCAATATAGCCTCACCCCACCATTCCTTAGAAAGTCCCGCAGTGTCTAACATGGCGTTAACCAAATCAGTTAGAGTGCGGTGTTGGTGATATGCCCTAGAGGCAACATGGAGATGTTGAATATATCACATACTATGTTTATGATACATTGCTTTGTTCCTTGAAATAGACATTATCATTATTGATCAATGAGTATGTGACTTATTCATGAGACTCTTAATGCCAAAATGTTGCTATTTCTAAATGATCCCTGATTATATTTCATATGAGGAACAAATATGATTCAAAGATCAAGATATGTATTGATTGATGATCATGTCTCATGGATCATGGTATGGAGATATCAAATCAATAATATGGACATGTGTTAGTGAACATATGTTGGATAGACCCGCCATGAGACAACAGAGAGATTCCATGTGTCATCGCTGGTCTCAAGTAGTGTTTATGTGGAATCCTTAGACTTGAGATCATCATGGTTCCCAAGATGCGTAGTAGCTTACTTTGGGACTACTAAACACTACTCCGTGAATCGGGTAGTCATAAAAGTAGTCTTTGAGTTTGCCATGAAACATGTAGTGGGATGTGAATGATCAAGATAGAATTTGCCCTCCTTATGGGAGAGATATCTCGGCCCCTCGATGTAATGGATTATGAAAGTGCATGGCCATGCCAAGATGATTGAGGAGTCAATCACGAGTTTAGAATCCATCACGGAATCGACAGTGATTGAGCTATTAAGAGGATGACACGGTCTCGCCTTGAGCTTAATCTATATCGTGAGGCAAAGGGATTAGTACATGAGAACATTACAGGTTCAGCCGATATGATCTTTACGTATACTTTGGGGTTAATATGTCTTACTAGAGGCCGCTATTAACACGGTGACCGGAAAGATGTTTCTGGGTCGCGACCAAGTATACGTGAACCTACAGGGTCGCACACTTAACGGGTTGGAACACTAATTCGAATGTGATTCGGATATGGGCTCAATTCGGATAGAGATCCGGATAGACTCTATTGGGCCTCGGTCCACGAGGCCCAAGTGAGGAGGTCTATATATGGAGGCGAGGGCTGAGGAACGATCCGATAATCCCGAGCTAATCCGTAGCCGCCACCTCCGAGCCAAACCCTAGCCGCTCGCGAGTGCCGGTACACTCGCGATCGGCGCCCACCCCCAGACGTGTGGATACCGGTGGAGATGCTGCGGTTGCGGCGTTGATCGGCATCAACAACCTACAGATCGGATCTGCTCGTGGTGCGGTTGATCGCGTGGAGGAGACGATCGGTTCGGGACGATCGACTACTTCCACTACTACCTCGACGCGCGTGGTTGGATCGGCTTCTCCAACTCTTCTTCCGCTGCGCTGCGCGTCTAGTGGTAACGATCCATGATCCCTCCTTAAGCATGATGTTCTTGTATGCGCGGTAGAAAAGTTTTGTTTTCTGCTATCGTAGCCTTCGCGCGATCCATTAGTGGTATCAGAGCCATCTTGCTTAGTTTGCGATCCGGATCGGTGCATATGTTGATATGCGGTTGTAATAGATTGGATCTATTACGGACTAGATCAATCGGTCATAAGGGGTTGGAATATGTATGAGTTGATAGCATCATGTGGCCAAAAGATTAGTTCGTGCTCCTTCTTTGATGTACGCGACTTGCCCCTACCTACCGGTAACACCATCGGGGCTAATCACAAGACATCGATGAGATTGAGACAACAGATCGAGGTCTTGTGTTGCGGTCTCCTCAAGCATACCGATCGCGATGATTGATGTGATTGATCTAATGAAAATTGAGACATTTTGAATGGCTCGGATTTGGGTTGATTTGATCGCCCGATGAGATTTTCATAGCGATTTCATAGATGCGATCTATGTAATTCCGCTATGCATACGCATAGATTGTTATAGAAACACATTCATGTCGTATGGTAGAATATGTTCTACGCTAACTTGTTTTTGCAGGAATGATGTGAATGGTATGGCATAGATGCATATGTGATGCATGTGTGTTTTGGCTGACTGTGTGTCGATTAATGACAGGGTTGAGGTCGTTCTTTAATTGTATAACGACTGCGTGTCGACTTGTGATGCTTGAGCTCCTCATGTAATTCATTTGCTACCTATTAGTTGTAATAGTTTAGTTCTTTGCTATGGAGGCTTCAAGCATGATGACAAAAGAGGACAAGAAGTGTGGCGAAGAATATCACCGTGGAACCATGGCGATGGCGACCACTACGATACAAAATGCCATACCATTCACAGTATAATGTGATTATATGCATGTGATGTTTATTTCTTGTCATACTATTCTCTCATGCCATACCAACTAAGGGTTAGTTTTTCATGATAGAATAACTTCTCTCAAGAAAAATTAAGAATTTGTTTTGATGCCCTTCCAATTGTCGCGCTATAAAAATCATGATCATTGTTTGGTAGGTCTCGCCAAAGCGAGTACCATCAACTATCTTGATCTAATAGGGTGGATGTCGGACATCCACATGCATAGTATTGGTTTACTTAACAAGGTTATCAAAACAGTTTTGGACCTTGAGGCATAGGTTGGGGCCGGGACATATTGATGTCACCCAACAAGCAAGAGTCACATAGGGATGTGATTAGCAAGGTGTTGCTTACCCATGTCACTAGTCTTCTAGCCGTGATGCCAAAGCTCACTAGGAACTTAGAGGGAGTTTTGTTGCAAAACACATAGTGGGAGTCTTTTGTTAAATAGTTTAATAAAAGATGAACATAAACATAGTGCTAAACTTTGCGTATTCTTTGTTGTAGATCATGTCAACTAATGCCGCATCCAGTTCTTTTAATTTGCGATCTATTCTTGAGAAAGAAAACTCAATGGAACGAACTTTTGGATTGGTATCGCAACTTGAGAATTGTTCTCAAGCAAGAGCGCAAGGAGCATGTCCTTGAGTCTCCTTATCCTGATGACTTGCCTGATAATGCTACTGTGGCTGCACGGAAAGCTTATGAGAAGCAAACGAATGATTACCTTGATGTGAGCTGTCTCATGCTTGCCACAATGTCCTCTGAGCTTCAGAAGCAATATGAGAACACAGATGCCTACAATATCATTGTGGGGTTGCGTGGTATGTTTGAGAACCAAGCAAGGGTGAGAGGTTCAACACTTCAAAGTCCTTGTTTGCGTGCGAGCTTGCGAAGGGAATCCGTCGACCCTCATGTGATTAAGATGATTGGCTACATTGAGAGTCCGAAAGCTTGGTTTTCCTCTTAGCCAAGAGTTGGCTACCGATGTGATTCTTCATCGCCCCCGAGCTTTGAGCCATTCATTACGAACTATCACATGAACAACATGGACAAGACCTTGGTGAGTTGCATGGGATGCTAAAATCAGCCGAGGAAAGCATTAAGAAAAGCAGCCATCATGTGATGATGATGCAGAAAGGCAAGGGCAAGCCCTATGTAAAGAAAGGCGCGGTCAAAGAAAGTTAGCTCGATGAGATCGCGAGCGGTTCTAAGGCCAAGCAAGTCAAGAAGGGCCATGCTCGATGCGATTGCTACTCTGTAAGCAATCGTGACATTGGAAAAGGAACGCCCAAAGTACTTGGAGGATCTTGAGAAAAGAAGGAAGTACGACTTCCGCTCCGGTATAAATGTTATAGAAATCAATCTTGCTACTTCATCTATCGATTCTTGGGTATTTGATACCGGATCGGTTGCTCACATTTGCAAATCGTTGCGGGGCTAAGAAGAAGTAGAAGTTTGAGGAGGAGCTAAGTGGATCTTCGCGTTGGCAATGGAGCAAAAGTTGTGCGCGGTGGTTGGCACCATGCCATTGTCTTTACCTTCGTGATTAGTTTTGGAATTGAATAATTGTTATTGTGTTCCATCTCTTTCCAAGAACATTATTTCGCTTCATGTTTACAAGCGTAAGGTTATGACTTTAGATCCGTGAACAATGGTTCTTCTCTTTATTTCAAAGATATGTTCTATTGTCATACTCCATTGATGAATGGGTTATATGTTCTTACTCTTGAAGAGTCATCGGTCTATAACATTAATACAAAGAGGCAACGATCAAATGATTTGAATCCCACTTTTATTTGGCATCGCCGCTAGGTCACATAAATGAGAAACGCATGGAGAAGCTCCATAGAGATGGTATTCTGCACTCATTTGATTTTGAATCATTTGAGACATGCGAATCTTGTTTACTTGGCAAGATGACAAAAGCACCTTTCACCGGTCAAGGTGAACGGGCAAGTGACTTATTGGCACTCGTACATTCGATGTATGTGGACCAATGAGCTCAACGACCAGAGGTGGTTTTCGATTTTCATAACTTTTATCGATGACTTTAGTAGATATGGATATATCTACCGATGAAGATAAGTCTGAATCCTTTGAAAAGTTCAAAGAATTCCAAAATGAAGTGCAAAATCATTTAGGCAAGACAATCAAGTTTCTACGATCTGATCATGGAGGCGAGTATTTGAGCCATGAGTTTGGTAATCATCTGAAGGATTGTGGAATTGTTCCACAATTGACTCCGCCCGGAACACCTCAATGGAATGGGGTATCTGAACGGAGAAATCGCACCTTATTAGATATGGTGCGCCCATGATGAGCCACGTGATCTTCCGTTGTCTTTTGGGGTACGCTCTTGAAACACCGCTTTCACACTAAATGAGTTCCATCAAAATCGTGAGAAAAGACACCATATGAGATGTGGACAGGACAACGTCCTAGCTTGTCTTTTCTTAAGATTTGGGGATGTGAGACTTATGTAAAACGTTTACAATCGATAAGCTCACCCCTAAATCGATAAATGCTTCTTTATCGGGTATCCTAAGGAAACGAAGGATATTACTTCTATAATCAAGAAGAAGGCAAAGTGTTTGTCGCTCAAGATGGTGTCTTCTTAGAGAAAGAGTTTCTCTCAAGAAGGGATAGTGGGAGCATGGTGCAACTTGAAGAAATTCGAGAAACACCGAAAACGTTTCAGCTCCTAGAACCACAACAGATGAACAAGCTGTTGAAGAACCCGTTGTGGACACACCGCACCACGTAGGTCGAGAGTTCACGTCGTGTACCGAGAGGTACATGTTCTTGACTACTCAACAACGGGATATATTGTTGTTAGACAACGATGAACCTAAGACCTATGAAGAAGCGATGGTGGGACCAGACTACGAGAAATGGCTTGAAGCCATGAGATCCGAAATTGAATCCATGCACGTAATCAAGTTTGGAACTTGGTTGATCCACCGATGGTGTTAAAACCATTGAGTGCAAATGGGTTTTCAAGAAAAGATAGACATAGATGGAAATGTTCACATCTATAAAGCGATTGGTGGCCAAAGGTTTCAAACAAATTCAAGGTGTTGATTATGATGAAACTTTTCGCCGTCGCAATGCTAAAGTCTATTCGGATCATTCTAGCGATTCGCTTATTTCGACTATGAAATATGGCAAATGGATGTCAAAACAGCTTTCCTTAATGGAAATCGAGTGAGGATGTGTACATGACACACCCACGTGTTTTGTCGATCCGCAATCGCCTAGAAAGATATGCAAGTCGCAAAGATCCATTTATGGATTAAAGCGAGCATCTCGGAGTTGGAACATTCGCTTTGATGAAGTAATCAAAGGGTTTGGTTTCATCAAGAATGAAGAAGAGCCTTGTGTTTACAAAAGGCTAGTGGGAGCGCACTCGTGTTTACGGTCTTATATGTGGATGACATATTATTGATCGGAAATAACATTCCTATGCTCGAATCATTAAGTCTTCATTGAAAAATAGTTTCTCTATGAAAGACTTAGGAGGCGGCATATATTCTGGGCATCAAGATCTATAGAGATAGATCAAAAGGCTGATTGGATTAAGACAAGATACGTACATTGACAAGGTGTTGAAAAGGTTCAACATGCGAGATTCCAAGAAAGGCTTCCTACCTATGTCACATGGTATAAATCTTAGCAAGAATCGGTGTCCTAGTACACCGATGAGCGGGATAAAATGAATGCGATTCCATATGCTTCACTATTGGATCCATTATGTATGCCATGCTTTGTACACGTCCGGATGTCTCGTATGCTTTAAGTGCTACAAGTAGATACCGGTCGATCCGGTGAAAGTCATTTGGATTACCGTAAAGAACATCTTGAAGTACTTGAGAAGAACTAAAGATGTGTTCCTCGTCTATGGGGGTGAGGAAGAGCTCGTTGTAAATGGTTACACCGATGCTAGCTTCCAAACTGACAAAGATGATTTTAGATCGCAATCTGGATTTGTGTTCGCACGAATGGCGGTGCAAAGTGAGTGGAAGAGTTCCAAGCAAGAGACGGTTGTTGATTCTACAACGAGCCGAGTACATAGCGGCTTCAAAGTCGCTAAAGAGGCCGTTTGGATCAAGAAATTTGTTTCGAGCTTGGTGTGATGGCTAGTGCCTCCACCCAATGGACCTCTCTGTGACAACAAGTGGAGCCATTGCAAGCCAAGGAGCCTAGATCGCACTGTAAGTCCAAGCACATTCTACGGCGATTTCATCTCATCCGCGAGATTGTGGAGAGAGGCGATGTTAAGATATGCAAAGTACACACGGATTTGAACATTGCAGATCCGTTGACAAAGCCGCTTCCCACCAAAGCATGAGGCTCACACTAGGGCAATGGGTATTAGATACCTACATGGTTGACTCTAGTGCAAGTGGGAGATCATGGTGATATGCCCTAGAGGCAACATGGAGATGTTGAATATATCACATACTATGTTTATGATACATTGCTTTGTTCCTTGAAATAGACATTATCATTATTGATCAATGAGTATGTGACTTATTCATGAGACTCTTAATGCCAAAATATTGCTATTTCTAAATGATCCCTGATTATATTTCATATGAGGAACAAATATGATTCAAAGATCAGCATATGTATTGATTGATGATCATGTCTCATGGATCATGGTATGGAGATACCAAATCAATAATATGGACATGTGTTAGTGAACATATGTTGGATAGACCCGCCATGAGACACCAGAGATTCCATGTGTCATCGTTGGTCTCAAGTAGTGTTTATGTGGAATCCTTAGACTTGAGATCATCATGGTTCCCAAGATGCGTAGTAGCTTACTTTGGGACTACTAAACACTACTCCGTGGCGGGTAGTCATAAAAGTAGTCTTTGGGTTTGCCATGAAACATGTAGTGGGATGTGAATGATCAAGATAGAATTTGCCCCTCCTTATGGGAGAGATATCTCTGGGCCCCTCGATGTAACGAATTATGAAAGTGCATGGCCATGCCAAGATGATTGAGGAGTCAATCACGAGTTTAGAATCCATCACAGAATCGAGAGAGTGATTGAGCTATTAAGAGGATGACACAGGTCTCGCCTTGAGCTTAATCTATATCGTGAGGCAAAGGGATTAGTACATGAGAACATTACGGTTCACCGATATGATCTTTACGTATACTTTGGGGTTAATATGTCTTACTAGAGGCCGCTATTAACACGGTGACCGGAAAGGTGTTTCGGTCGCGACCAAGTATACGTGAACCTGCTGTGGTCGCACACTTAACGGGTTGGAACACTAATTCGAATGTGATTGGGATATGGGCTCAATTCGGATAGAGATCGGATAGACTCCTATTGGGCCTCGGTCCACGAGGCCCAAGTGAGGAGGTCTATATATATGGAGGCGAGGGAGGGGAACGATCCGATAATCCCGAGCTAATCCGTAGCCGCCACCTCCGAGCCAAACCCTAGCCGCTCGCGAGCCGGTACACTCGCGATCGGCGTTCCACCCGGACGTGTGGATACCGGTGGAGACGCTGCGGTTGCGGCGTTGATCGGCATCAACAACCTCTGATCGATCCGCTCGTGGTGCGGTTGATCGCGTGGAGGAGACGATCGGTTCGGGACGATCGACTACTTCCACTACTACCTCGACGCGTGGTTGGATCGGCTTCTCCAACTCTTCTTCACTTGCTGCTGCCTAGTGGTAACGATCCATGATCCTCCTTAAGCATGATGTTCTTGTATGCGCGGTAGAAAAGTTTTGTTTTCTGCTATCGTAGCCTTCGCGCGATCCATTATGCGGTTCTTTCTTTCGGCAACCCCGTTTGATTCGGGAGAATAGGGAGGCGTCCTCTCATGAATAATTCCATGTTCCTCACAAAATGAAGTAAACTCATTTGAAAAATACTCTCCCCCACGATCAGACCTTACCCGCTTGATTTTCCTCTCAAGTTGGTTTTCTACCTCAGCTTTATAGATCTTAAAGTAGTCAAATGCTTCATCTTTTGTTTTCAATAAATACACATAGCAAAATCTAGTGCAATCATCTATAAGCGTCATGAAATATTTCTTTCCACCTTTAGTCAATACGCCATTCATCTCGCACAAATCGGAATGAATGAGTTCTAACGGTGCCAAATTCCTCGCCTCTTTTGCTGCCTTGTGAGGCTTGCGAGGTTGTTTCGATTGAACACACGCATGGCACTTAGAACCTTTGACCAAAGTGAATTTCGGGATTAAACTCATATTAGCTAAGCGCGTCATACACCCAAAGTTAACATGACAAAGTCGTGAATGCCAAACATTGATTCATCATCATCGTTACACACATGGTTAACAATTTTATTATAGGAATCCATCAAAGAGAAACGAAACAAGCCTCCGCTTTCATAACCTTTACCAACAAATGTTCCATACTTAGACACGACACATTTATTGGACTCGAATGTAAGCTTAAAACCATCTCTACACAGTAGAGATCCGCTGACGAATTCTTCTTTATTGAGGGGACATGCTGCACGTTCTTGGTTGCCGACGGTCTTTCCCAAGTAAACTTCGATTGACCGTACCAACACCATGAACAACTGCATGCGATCCGCTCCCCATCAACAAGGAGCAACCTCGACATGCCCGATAAGATGAAAACAAGGAAATATCAGCACACACATGAATATTAGCACCGTGTCAACCCACCACTCGTGTGATTGACAAACCGAAAGAACTGTAGGTAAATAATTACCATACCCGATGTTCCTCCAAAGATCACTAATAACCATGTTGGCGACTTCTTACGCTTATCCTTGCGGTGCGGACAATCCTTAGCCCAATGGCCGGGATCACCGCACACAGCGATGCCCTTTCCTTTGCCTTTCTTCTTAAATTCGATGCGGCCTTGGGCTTGACAAAAGGCTTATTTTTCTTCTTATTGTGGATAGCCCGAGGGTTCTTCTTACGCACCAAATTGGCACTAGAACCTCCCTCGTGACAACTTTCTTTCTTGCCACGAGTATCTTTTGCCCTCGCCTTCTCTTCAACACCAAGAGTACCAATGAGATCAGTAACACTGAACTCCTGTCTCTTGTGTTTTAGAGAGGTAGCAAAATATGACCAAGAAGGTGGTAACTTGGCGATAATACCGCCACCACAAACTTGTCCCAGTAACTCGCACTTATTATTCTCAAGCTCCTTTGCCGTCAAATCTCATGAGCTTGTTCTACTACGTAATCGATCATCGACCATCTTGTAGTCATAGAACTGCTCCATGACATACAGCTCACTGCCAACATCGGAAACTCCGAACTTGGCCTCAAGTGCATCCCACATCTCTTTGCCCGTAGGCAAATGCATGTACATATCCACAATGTTATCTGCCAGTATGTTGACAAGTGCACCTCGAAACAAGTTATCCGCTAAATTGAACTTGCGTTCGTCCTCAACAGATAGAGGCTCAGCGGGCTTACCTTGTGCAACATGAAAACATTCCATGGCAGTAAACCACAGGATCGCACGTGCACGCCATCTCTTAAAATTGGAACCATCAAACGGAGGGTGCGGCTTAAGTGACCACGCAAAGCCAACTACCGAAAAAGACCTATCAAGTTTTTGGATTGTTGGATATATACTTAATTTCTGGATTAAAATATGCCGAAAATTGACTATATATCCAACAGCCTTCAGTGGAAGCCGAATTGAACGACCCCAAGTCAGTGGCTAGCATCCCCAATATGCTCTTATTATCTGTCTTAGGCCATCCATAATGTGTTGAAAAACCAGTGCTAGAAGAATTAGAGAGAATTCTAGTACCAATCCACATACTGGGGAGAAGAGCTGGGACTTGGCCCATGCCGTGCCAGCACGGCCCGGGCCCATCGTGCTTCGTGCCGTGCCAGCTCGGCCCAGTCATGTTATCTGTAATGCCCCAGAATGTTTATTAAATTACTTAATTAAATTAAAGCGGAGGACGCGGGGAGAAAGTTTAATTTAATGCTTGTCTTGAGGGGTTTTCTGAAAATGCAAGACAACCTGGGCCTGGGCTTCAGCCCAGGTGGGATTTTTCTTGGCCCAAGAGGGGAGGAAGGCCACCCTTTTTAACCCCAAGCCGCCCCCCTGCCCTAGCCGCCGCCTGTTGGTGATATGCCCTAGAGGCAACATGGAGATGTTGAATATATCACATACTATGTTTATGATACATTGCTTTGTTCCTTGAAATAGACATTATCATTATTGATCAATGAGTATGTGACTTATTCATGAGACTCTCAATGCCAAAATGTTGCTATTTCTAAATGATCCCTGATTATATTTCATATGAGGAACAAATATGATTCAAAGATCAGCATATGTATTGATTGATGATCATGTCTCATGGATCATGGTATGGAGATACCAAATCAATAATATGGACATGTGTTAGTGAACATATGTTGGATAGACCCGCCATGAGACACCGCAGAGATTCCAAGTGTCATCGGTTGGTCTCAAGTAGTGTTTATGTGGAATCCTTAGACTTGAGATCATCATGGTTCCCGAGATGCGTAGTAGCTTACTTTGGGACTACTAAACACTACTCCGTGGCGGGTAGTCATAAAAGTAGTCTTTGGGTTTGCCATGAAACATGTAGTGGGATGTGAATGATCAAGATAGAATTTGCCCTCCTTATGGGAGAGATATCTCGGGCCCCTCGATGTAATGGATTATGAAAGTGCATGGCCATGCCAAGGTGATTGAGGAGTCAATCACGAGTTTATAATCCATCACGGAATCGAGAGAGTGATTGAGCTATTAAGAGGATGACACAGGTCTCGCCTTGAGCTTAATCTATATCGTGAGGCAAAGGGATTAGTACATGAGAACGTTACGTGTTCAAACCGATATGATCTTTACGTATACTTTGGGGTTAATATGTCTTACTAGAGGCCGCTATTAACAGGGGTGACCGGAAAGGTGTTTCGGTCGCGACCAAGTATACGTGAACCTGCTGTGGTCGCACACTTAACGGGTTGGAACACTAATTCGAATGTGATTCGGATATGGGCTCAATTCGGATAGAGATCCGGATGGACTCCTATTGGGCCTCGGTCCACGAGGCCCAAGTGAGGAGGTCTATATATGGAGGCAAGGGGTGAGGAACGCACCGATAATCCCGAGCTAATCCGTAGCCGCCACCTCCGAGCCAAACCCTAGCCGCTCATGAGTCTTTGGTACACTCGCGATCGGCGTTCCAACTTCCGGACGTGTGGATACCGGTGGGGCGCCGCTCGTTGCGGCGTTGATCGGCATCAACAACCTCTGATTGGATCCGCTCGTGGTGTGGTTGATCGCGTGGAGGAGACGATCGGTTCGGGACGATCGACTACTTCCACTACTACTTGACGCGTGGTTGGATCGGCTTCTCCAACTCTTCTTCATTGCACTGGCCTAGTGGTAACGATCCATGATCCTCCTTAAGCATGATGTTCTTGTGTGCGCGGTAGAAAATTTTGTTTTCTGCTCTCGTAGCCTACTCGCGATCCATTACCGCCTCCCCGCCCGCCGCCGCCCGCCGCGTCCTTGCCGCCGCCGCCGCCGCCGTCTTGCCGCCGCCGCCGCCGCCGCAGCCGCCGCCGCCGCCGCCGCGCCCTGCCGCGCCCGCCGCCGCTTGCCGCGCTGCGCCGTGGTGGCCGCCGCCGCCGCGAGTGCCGTCGTTCTCTTGCGCCGAGTCGTCGCGGAGTATCTGCGCTCTCGCTGCCCCGACATCTCCTCGTTCCTGTGCGCCGACGTCGTCGCCCGTCCTAGCACCGCGTGGATCCGGAGGAAGGAGAGGAGGAGTTCGCGGAGGAGATCTCGGGCGAGTGCGTCGTGTTCTTCGTCGAGTTCGTCGCGTTCTTTGTCGTGTCGTCAAGGGTAACCCCTGTTAGTCCTCTAGATGAGTTTTTAGTCGAGTTAGATTTCGTTGGTTTTCTGGACTGCTGTGACAGATTGGGTTAATCGGCTATTTTGGGTTAGTTCCGTCAGGATTCAGGTCTGGACCTCTGCGAGAGAATTGTAGAGGACTTAATTATCTTTCCATAGAGTGCTAGAACGCGTTATTACGATTTGTGTAGTGAAAGTTATGAATTTGCTAGTGCGGCTGTTCTGCAGATCGAGGAAGTTCTGGACAGATTTGGGTAGATCG
The DNA here is from genome assembly GCA_036346245.1 of Bonia amplexicaulis. Taxonomy (NCBI): domain Eukaryota; kingdom Viridiplantae; phylum Streptophyta; class Magnoliopsida; order Poales; family Poaceae; genus Bonia; species Bonia amplexicaulis. The sequence continues at coordinate 10,126,607 of CM070766.1, forward strand.
GTTTGGGCGACAAAAGTAGGGCGATTCAGAAACTCTTCGTGTTAGGAAAGTTGTCGATAATTTTCGTAGCTTTCCAGAAAGGTCAAGAAGTCCGGACTTCGACGATCTGGGCGAAAGTTATGGTCGTTTTAGTGCGCTGTCCAGAGAGTCCGATTTGTTTATTGATATTTTAGAAAAGGGTTTGGTATGGGTAGAAATTGGCAGAATCTGGAAGGCTCACCAACTAAGTTTTGTTAGATAATTTAATTTTGTTTCCAGAAAGTCTGAGAACTCTTAATTTGGAGTTAAGTACTGGAAGATATGATTTTTGAAGTCGGCTGTCTGTGGATGGGCAGAGTTAGCCGAGGGGAGTTGGGGATTTAATTGAGATAAATTGTTGGGGTAATTGGGGTTGCTGATATTTTGTATCTAGAAACCCGTTACTGTTATGTTAGTAATTATTAATTAACTATACAGGAGGAGAGCGGATTCCGGGGGTTTCGCGTTCTGCTCGTTCTTCGTTTTCTCGCGGTTGAGGCAAGTATAACCTTGAAACGGATTATCTGTATGATTTGATGTTATTGCATGTTGTGAGTGATGATTGAGTTATGAATGCTTTACTTGTGAAATTTGGTAAAGTTAAGAGTTGATAATGCTATTTATGCTCTGTTTACATTATGGCATTTATGAGATTAAATTGATGCATAGTATGTTGAATGCCTGTTTATCTTGTTGATACATTCACATATATGCATCATGTTGAGAATTGTTGAAGTCTTGGTCATGTGGTGATCAGCGTCGAGGTCCCCATACTTGTGGAGTGTGGGCAATTGGTCCCTGCACGAGGGTACAGCATGCATGGGTGCATCGACGGATGCACACTCCGCGTCACGGTAAAATGCGAAGAGATGAGAAAAGGAACTTTTGATCATATTGCATAGCATGAAATTCATATGTCATATGTTTAACTTGCCAGTTAATGATCATGCTTGCTTTAATTACAGTTATACTTGCTGAGTCGTTGGACTCACCCTTATCGTTGTTTGTTTATTTTAGGTACCAATATGTGATCAGCATACATGGGATCGTGAAAGGGCTAGTCCAGTTTCACGTGCACTTTTCATTCAACCAGAAATAAAGACATTTATTATAATCATTTTTGTTGGTTAGCTTAATTGGTTCTTTTATCCTTCGTCAGGTTGAATGTAATAATGGTTAGAACTATTTGTTATCACTTCCGTTCATTAATTTGGATTTAGAACTATTTCTGTTCATCTAGAGTTGCTATTAATGAATAAATTGATAAAACTTTGTCGAGTTATTATGGAATAGTTATTAGAAATTTTATTATTAGCTAGAAGATGGTAGCATTTCAGGCCATTGCTTGGCTGGGGTGTTACAGTTGGTATCAGAGCGGGCTGTAGGTCCGTGGTAGTGAAAAATATTAAATTTGACACACTGTGCACAGTAGATGGGGATGGGTTTTACATCGCATCTATAAATATTGCTGCTGATTATGATTATTGGTTGTGTGTTGTGTGACTCTATATTTATTTATGTTATATAGAGATGGCAAGTGGTAGAGGCCGTGGTCGTGGTCGTGGCCGGCAGAGCGCCGGACGAGACCAGTGTGCCCACCGAGGAATGTAACTCTGCATTGGAGAGGCTAGTCCTGTGGGATCGGAGGAGGGGGTCGCGTCAGCAGTTTAGGGGAACCAGACTCAACCTGCCGCACCCAGAGCTGCGCCTATGGCCGTCCCTGCGGCCTTACCAGCGTTGGGCGTGATGAGCTTGCATCAGTGGAATGCCTTGAGATTGGACACCTTTGATGGATTGGGGACGCCAGTGGATGCCGCTAACTGGTTGCGTCACATAGAGAGGCATTTGGAGGTGTTGGGACTGACATCAGAGCAGCAGGCTCGGTTTGTGGCTTTCCAGCTGAAGGGGCAGGCGGATCTCTGGTGGGAATGAGTCCTGTCAACCAGATCTGCTGCCCTTGGGCCAGCGACTTGGGAGGTGTTTACAGAGCAATTCAGGAAGAGGTTTTACCCAGACTCATTTGTGGAAAGGATGGAGGTTTCGTTGAACAACTACAAGCAGGGCAAGATGTCGGTGTCAGAGTATGAGGTGGGATTCCATAACATAATCTGCTTTGTACCCTTTGTGGCTACCAATGATGTGGAGAAGGCCAAGAGGTTTCGCAGGGGGCTGAGGCAGGAGTTTCGCCAGGTGTTGGGAGCTTTGGAGCTTCGTGACTTCGGCACTTTGGTGGAGCAGGCTAGAGGCATGGAATTAGAGATGCAGCTTGGGGAAGGATTGCAAGGGACTGGGGTAGTGTGACTCCCGAGGGTTCTGAGAGCGATCGAGGAAGAATTTTGGCGATGGTGGATCGTGACCAAGCCAATTCACAGAAATTCAAAGGGCCGTAGAATTCATTCAAGTCTAAGTTCAATAAGTCCCAGGCATCCTCTACCTTTCGTCCTACGGCTGGTACTCCTATGGTGCGTCCGATCCCAGGTCAGGGGATGAAATGCTTCAAGTGTGGTGATGGTCATCGGGCGTCAGAGTGTGCTTGGTCGGGTGTCTGTCGCCATTGTGGTCAGGAGGGTCACAAGGCATTGGTTTGTAAGCGTAACCCCGCTAGCATCATCAAGTGGGAACTAGTTCAGGCTTCGTCCGCAGCACCAGCAGCTTCTTCTCGGGGGTCAGTGCAGATGCTAGCAGCTGCCCCTACTCAGCCTTGGGTGCCGACCCAGTCCCACTACCCTTCGCTTGGAGGGATGTCTCCAGGGTACTTTTGGCCGCCTCCTCCTGCGGCGATGTTTCCAGCGATGGCGCCTTGACTCCTCCTGCAGCCGGGCGGTCCGCCAGATCCGGTGTCTTGGCGCCAAGCACTCAAATATCTGTCTCCTACGCCTTGCCGACGGCTGAGCCGGCAGGTCGTCCCGATGTGGTGACAGGTACGCTTTTGGTGGACTTAGTGGAGGCTTTTGTTCTGTTTGATTCCGGAGCTACTTTTTCCTTTGCTTCTGTAGAGTTTGCTAGTCGGGCCAGGTTGAGTTTGCAGTCTATTTCTCAGTCTGTTTTGGTTCATTCACCTGGGGGAGTTCTTTCTAGCTCCACAGTCTGTCCGGGTTGTGTGATTACCATAGATGGAGAAAACTTTGTTGCTAATCTGATGGTTATGAGAATGGAGCCGTTCGATGTTATTTTGGGCATGGATTGGTTTCATAGTTACCGTGCTGTCATATCCTGTTTCTGGAGGACAGTAACTCTGCAGTCGCCGTCGGGTCAAGAGATAGTGTTTCAGGGTAGTGCACCCTCCTGTACACCCAGTGTGTTGGCTAGCCTTTTTCCTGGTAGTAGAGCAGTAAAGAGTGGATTTCTTTTGTCCCTTGTGGAAAAGCCAAATTCCTCTTTGATTGCGTAATGATTCGGTGGTCCGGAAATTCTTGGATGTTTTTCCAGCAGAGTTGCCAGGGATGCCACCTCCGCGTCCGGTGGAGTTCAGAATTGATTTGGTGCCAGGAGCGCGACCAGTTTCTATAACTCCGTACCGGTTGGCTCGGCCGTTCCAAGAAGAGCTAAAGAAGCAGTTGGATGATCTGAAGGCAAAGGATCTTATCCGCCCGAGCGTGTCTCCGTGGGGAGCACCAGTATTATTTGTCAAGAAGAAAGATGGGAGTTGGCGCATGTGTATTGATTACCGTGCTCTCAATAAGCTAACCATCAAGAATAAGTATCCTTTACCCCGTATCGAAGATTTATTTGATCAGTTGAGGGGAGCTAAGGTATTTTCAAAGATTGATCTCCAGTTGGGATACAATCAAATTCCTGTCCGAGAGGAGGACATTGAGAAAACGGCGTTCTCGACGAGGTATGGGCATTTTGAATTTAATGTTATGTCTTTTGGACTAACAAATGCCCCTGCCGCTTTCATGGAGACAATGAACAGGATGTTGCATGCATATTTGGATGACTTCGTGGTCGTATTCATTGATGATATCTTGATTTATTCAAAGAGTGAGGCAGATCATGAACGTCATCTGAGGCAAGTGTTGGCAACACTAAGAGAGCATAAGTTCTATGCGAAGCTCAAGAAGTGTGAGTTCTGGGTGACTCAAGTGGGGTTCTTGGGTCACATCATCAGTGATAAGGGAGTATCAGTTGATCCTAGTAAAGTTTCTTCGGTGGTGGATTGGGAGAGGCCAACCAATGTCAAGGAGGTGAGGAGCTTCCTCGGGTTGGCGGGTTATTATCGGCGCTTTGTGCAAGATTTCTCCATCATCGCCAAGCCCTTGTCGAGGCTCACTCAGAAGGACATGAGGTTTCAGTGGGACGATGATTGTGAGCGCAGCTTTCAGATTTTAAAGGAAAAGTTGGTGACCGCTCCTGTTCTCTCCGTTCCGGAACCAGGGAAGCGATTCACGGTTTTCTCCGATGCTTCGAGAGTTGGGCTGGGATGTGTGCTTATGCAAGATGGTAAGGTTTTAGCTACGATCGAGGCAAATGAAAAAGCATGAACAAAATTACCCTACCCATGATCTAGAGTCGGGTGCAAACTGTGTTTGCGTTGAAGCTTTGGAGGCACTACTTGTACGGCGAGACTTGTGACGTGTTTACCGATCACAAGAGTCTCAAGTACACCTTTACCCAGAAGGATCTGAATTTGAGGCAGCGCAGGTGGTTAGAGCTGATTAAGGATTATGATCTCACGATCCAGTATCATCCAGGCAAGGCTAATGTGGTGGCCGATGCTCTGAGTCGCAAGGCGACGCCTGCTACCCTGGATTGTTTGATTGCTGATTTTGATCGTATGGGGATATCTTACTGCTATGCGGGTACGGCCCGAGTGGAGACCCAGTTGATCCTAGAGTCAGCTATACCAGAGCGAAAAGGGAGGCACAATAGACCGATCAGCTGCTTCAGAGGGTTATGAAAAGGTTGGAGATGGGTAAGGAATGAGATTTCAGCTTGGATATGTCAGGTGCATTGCGCTTTAAAGGGCGCTTATGTGTACCGCAGAAGGCGGGGGTTAAGGATGATATTTTGAGAGAAGCTCATCGCACCCCGTATACAGTTCATCCGGGAGAGACCAAGATGTATCGTGATTTGAAACAGAATTTCTAGTGGAAAAGGATGAAGGTGGATATAGCCAATTATGTGGCCTCATGTGGTATTTGTCAGCAAGTGAAGGCTGAACATAAGAGGCCAGCCGGATTATTGCAGCTATTAGAGGTTCCTCAATGGCCGTGGGATGATATTTCTATGGATTTTGTGGTCGCGTTGCCTCGGTCGCCGAGAGGCAAGGACGCAGTTTGGGTTGTTGTGGATCGATTCAGCAAGTCAGCGCACTTCATTCCTATCCGCACAACCAACTCAGCGAGTGATCTGGCTCCTATTTATGTTCGGAAAATTGTGAGGCTTCATGGTGTGCCTAAGACCATAATTTCTAACAGAGATGCCAAGTTTGTTTCCAAGTTTTGGGAGAGTTTGCAGAGTGCTTTGGACACTCGGCCGCTTGAGCACCTTTTCACCCAGAGCAGATGGGCGATCGAGCGGACCATTCAGACTCTGGAGGACATGATGAGGTCTTGTGTATTGTCTTGGAAGGGTAGTTGGGAGGATCAATTACCGTTGGCGGAGTTTGTCTATAATAACAGTTACCACTCAAGTATCAAGGTAGCTCCATTTGAGGTTTTGTATGGCCGTAAGTGCAGGTCGCCCTTTTGCTGGGAAGCGGTGGGCGAGAAGGCAATCTTGGGACCGGATTGGGTCCAGAAGACCGTTGAGAGAGTGGGTTTGGTGAGACAGAACCTTCGGCCGCCAAAGAGTGAAAAAGTTATGCGATGTGAGAAGGAGGGACTTGGGTTTGCGGTGGGAGATCGGTGCTCTTGAGAGTATCTCCTACCAAGGGTGTGGTGAGGTTCGGTACCAAAGGGAAGCTTAGCCCGAGGTACGTTGGACCTTTCACCATACTAGCGCGGATTGGGAAAGTGGCTTACCGTTTGGATCTTCCTGAGGCTATGCGCGGAATGCATAATGTGTTTCATGTGTCGATGTTGAGAAAGTACCTGCGAGATCCAGAACTTCACGTCGCTCTAGAGCTATTGATCATTGAGCAGGATTTGTCCTTTGAGTCCAAGCCAGTGCGAATTCTGGAAAGGTCAGAAAAAGTGTTGATGAACAAGACTTTGCAGTTGTCAAAGTGCTTTGGTCGCAGCAGATCGAGAGAGAAGCAACTTGGGAGTTGGAGTCGCGCATGCGCGAGCAATACCCGAGTTGTTCACGCTCGATTCGTGTTTATTGCTTGTTGGTTGTTTTTGTTTCCTGTTGTGGTGGCAGTTAGAATTCGGGGTCAAATTCTGTTTAAGGGGGGTAGAATGTAATGCCCCAGAATGTTTATTAAATTACTTAATTAAATTAAAGCGGAGGACGCGGGGAGAAAGTTTAATTTAATGATTGTCTTGAGGGGTTTTCTGAAAATGCGAGACAACCTGGGCCTGGGCTTCGGCCCAGGTGGGATTTTTCTTGGCCCAAGAGGGGAGGGAGGCCACCCTTTTAACCCCAAGCCCCTCTCCCCTAGCCGCCGCCTCCCCACCGCCCGCCGCTGCCCCGTCAGCGCTGCCACCAGCCAAGGCCGCCGACGCCCTACCGCCGGCCAGAGGCCAGCGCGCGCCGCGCCCTGCCGCCCGCGCGCCGCTGCCGCCGCTGCGCCGTGGTGGCTGTCGTCCTTCGCCGCGGAGTGCCGTCGTTCTCTTGCGCCGAGTCGTCGCCGGAGTACCGCGCTACTGCTGCCCCGACATCTCCTCGTTCCCGGTGCGCCGACGTCGTCGCCCGTCCTAGCACCGCGTGGATCCGGAGGAAGGAGAGGAGGAGTTTGCGGAGGAGATCACGGGCGAGTGCGTCGTGTTCTTCGTCGAGTTCGTCGCGTTCTTCGTCGTGTCCTCAAGGGTAACCCCTGTTAGTCCTCTAGATGAGTTTTTAGTCGAGTTAGATTTCGTTGGTTTTCTGGACCGCTGTGACGGATTGGGTTAATCGGCAGTTTTGGGTTAGCTTCGTCAGGATTCAGGTCTGGACCTATTCTAGATAATTGTAGAGGACTTAATTATCTTTCCAGGGAGTGCTAGAACACATTATTCTGATTTGTGTAGCAAAAGTTATGAATTTTCTAGTGCGGCTGTTCTGCAGATCGGGGAAGTTCTGGACAGATTTGGGTAGATCGGTTTGGGCGACGAAAATTAGGGCGATTCAGAAACTCTTCATGTTAGGAAAGTTGTATATAATTTTCGTAGCTTTCCAGAAAGGTCAAGAAATCCGGATTTCGACGATCTGGGCGAAAGTTATGGTCGTTTTAGTGCGCTGTCCAGAGAGTCTGATTTGATTATTGATGTTTTAGATAAGGGATTGGTACGGGTAGAAAATTGCAGAATCTGGAAGGCTCCCCAACTAATTTTTGTTAGATAATTTAATTTTCTTTCCAGAAAGTCTGAGAACGCTTAATTTGGAGTTACGTACTGGAAGATATGAATTTTTGAAGTCGGCTGTCTGTGGATGGGCAGAGTTGGCCGAGGGGAGTTGGGGATTTAATTGAGATAAATTGTTGGGGTAATTGGGGTTGCTGATATTTTGTATCTAGAAACCCGTTACTGTTATGTTAGTAATTATTAATTAACTATACAGGAGGAGAGCGGATTCCTGGGGTTTCGCCTTCTGCTCGTTCTTCGTTTTCTCGCGGTTGAGGCAAGTATAACCTTGAAACGGATTATCTGTGTGATTTGATGTTATTGCATGTTGTGAGTGATGATTGAGTTATGAATGCTTTACTTGTGAAATTTGGTAGTGTTAAGAGTTGATAATGCTATTTATGCTTTGTTTACATTATGGCATTTATGAGATTAAATTGATGCATAGTATGTTGAATGCTTGTTTATCTTGTTGATACATTCACATATATGCATCATGTTGAGAATTGTTGAAGTCTTGGTCATGTGGTGATCAAGCGTCGAGGTCCCCATACTTGTGGAGTGTGGGCAATTGGTCCCTGTACCTGAGGGTACAGGCATGGGTGTGCATCGACGGATGCACACTCCGCATTACCGGTAAAATGCGAAGAGGTGAGAAAAGGAACTTTTGATCATATTGCATAGCATGAAATTCATATGTCATATGTTTAACTTGCCAGTTAATGATCATGCTTGCTTTAATTACAGTTATACTTGCTGAGTCGTTGGACTCACCCTTGTCGTTGTTTGTTTATTTTAGGTACCAATATGTGATCAGCATACATGGGATCGTGAAAGGGCTAGTCCAGTTGCACGTGCACTTTTCATTCAACCAGAAATAAAGATATTTATTATAATCATTTTTGTTGGTTAGCATAATTGGTTCTTTTATCCTTCGTCAGGTTGAATGTAATAATGGTTAGAACTATTTGTTATCGCTTCCGTTCATTAATTTGAATTTAGAACTATTTTTGTTCATCTAGAGTTGCTATTAATGAATAAATTGATAAAACTTTGTCGAGTTATTATGGAATAGTTATTAAAAATTTTATTATTAGCTAGAAGATGGTAGCATTTCAGGCCATTGCTTGGCTGGGGTGTTACATTATCGTGTCGTGCCGTGCCGGCCCGCGTCGTCTCTGGCCAGGCCCAAGCATGGCCCAAAGCCCATCGTGCCAGCGTTCGTGCCGTGCCGGCCCAAGCCCAGCCCGAAATTACTATACGCAAAGACGGTGACGACGGTCGTCATCTTCCTTTCTCTCGTACCCGCCTCGTTTAAAACTAGTTGAAATAATTGAATTAATTGCATAAAAACATGGGCCCCAGAGTAGGGTTTCCCGAGTAAGGAAAAGAGTACAGTAACAACATATGTATATACTAACTATTACAACATGCGTAGATAATATCTACTCGGTAATGTCTAGGTCAGCATACGTCTGTACGATTTTGGGATCCTCCAGTTGATGTTATTCCCGCTCTTTGGCTAATTCCCAGTCTTTGGCACATGTGATTGCCTCCACCATCCTGGGCGTTAGGGACGATCTTCTCTCTTCTATTATTCTCTCTACCGTACTGAATATCGTTTCTGAAGAGACGGTGGACACTGGCACCAAGAGAACATCTCGTACGAAATGTGACAGCACAGGAAAGATTCGCTTGTTGTTCTTCCACCACTCGAGTAAGTCTATCTTGCCTCCATCAATGTTTGCAAAATCATGCTCCAAATAGTGGTTCAACTCCGAGACAGAATTCCACTTGGAGGCCGCCTGAGACTGAAAGGACGAAGAAGTAGACTTGCCCTTTAGCTTCTTCCACAAGTGTGATGTCATGCTTGTCTTTCCATGTTGCGTATGCTGTGAGGCCTCCGATCTTCCGCTGCTACCAAACTTATCATGATACAAATGGAAAACACGAAAAAGCTCCTCTTTCACATGTGCGAAAGCTTCTGAATAATCTAGGCCAAGACATTCACCTATCCCCACCATACCTATCTCCAAACCTGCTAACTTTTTTGTAGGATCAAAAATAATAGCAAAACAATATAAGTGTGAAAGAGAACCAAAATATTTAATAAATTTTTCTTCCATTGCAACGTGGGCATGGCTTAAAAGAGCATCGTCCCTAGATTTAGCAATTCTATATGCAATTAACCAAATAAACTCTATAACTAAGCAAGAGGTAGGATAATAAATACCAGATAAAACATTTGTTGCTTTATAGAAAGATTTTAAAAACTCTCGAAAATGACTAGCAATCTGCCAATCTGTATTAGTAACTACCAATTCATTATTTTGAGAGTTGACATTGACAAAAACGGATATGACATTTTCGTAACCTTGTAACTTTTTTAACATAATATATGTTGAGTTCCACCTCACCTTCATGTCAAGACCAAATTTTCTTGGCTCTTTACCATTAGCTGCACAGTACTCCGAGAACCTGGCTATCACTTGTGGAGAACTTGTGAGGTAACAAATAGTATCACGGATACTGTGCAGATATGGACCAATTACTTGCATACCATCTTGAACAACAAGATTCAAGATGTGGCATACACATCTCTGGTGGAGGACATAACCACCAATATATGTTTGTAATTTTTGGGTGAGGATATTCATAGCGGTTGTGTTTGCCAATGCGTTATCAAGAGTTATAAAAGTAATTTTATTATCTATTTTAAAATCATCAAGTACATGTAGTATACGCTCGGCAATGGCCTCTCCCGTGTGCGATTCATTTATTACTTTAAATCCTATGACTCTCTTATTTAGTTTATAATTATCATATAAATAATGGGCTACAACACTAAGGTATGCACTTCTTTGGTGGGATGATGTCCAAATATCTGATGTTATGGCAAAAGAATACTGAACTTGTTGGAATAATTCTTAACTCTACCAGTTCCTTTTGATACATCCGTAAAATATCGGATGTAGTAGTTCTCCTACTAGCATGTTGGTACTGTGGGCAAAAGCCGCGTTGGATCATTCTTTCGAACGCGCGACTTTCACCCATCCTAATCGGCTGATCTTCTGAAACAATATATCTAGCAATTTCTTCACGGGCATTAAGCGGGTTGTATACCAAAGTACTTACAGAGCCATCAGCCTCGAAGTTTAGTTGTGTTTGTACTCCTCCCCCTCGGCCCTGTGCCGCCATCTTGCGTAAGCATGCTTTGTAGTGGCGGTTCAAGTGTCCTGTCCCTACAATTTGTCGAGCACTTAATTTAGCATTACAATAATTACAAGTTGCAATATCTACCGTTTCACCGTCTCGGATTTCCTGGCTCCAGATCATGTGCTTCCAACAATCCGCCCTTCATGCACTCCCATACGGACTCGGATTCTTGTCCCCATTGACTCTGGACCGCCCTGGTACTCCTCGTAGCCCTCTATACCGTCCATATGACGATCATCCATGCCGTAATCTCCCATGTTTGGCGAGAGCCGACGAGCATCAATGGGGGCGGAGGAGGACTAGGGGAGCGACGACGAGAGCTTACACTAAGTCGTCACGCTGTCCTTTTCGAGCTTCAATTCCTCTGCATACTGCTTGAGTGTTCTCTGGTACTGTGACTTCTTGGTAACATGATGATTAGTTAATAAATAAGAAGTACAAATACAATAAATATGCTTGTAAAATAAGAAGTAACAAATACAATAAATATGTTTGTAAAATAAGAAGTAACAACTACAATAAATATGCTTGTAAAATAATAAGTAACAAACAAATAAATAAAGAGTACATCTATAATAAATGAAGAAATGACAAGGAAAGGAGAATGCTATGTGAAGGAAAGGAGAATGCTATGTAAAGAAATGGGAAGGAATGGCGCTATGATTCTGTGAAAAATGGTGGAGCATTGGAGGCCTGGAGCGGAGTGAAACGTTATTCTGTGAAGAAATGAAGAAATGAACGATCGTTGTGGATTTATAGAGATGATTATCCGAACGTTAGAATGTTAGATGACCGTTTAACTGACCGTTTAATTGACCGTTTTCATCTGCCACTATACTCAAAAAATTTTCCAGCTTTTTCAGCCTTTTTTCCACCGCCCCACCAATCCCACGCCGCCACGCCGCCTCGGCTCTCCTCGGTAGCGACTCGCAGGCGTCAAATCGGGGAGTGGGCGAGGACGACCCTACTCCCCACCTCCCTTGGTCGGTGCCTCCATCCTCACTCCTCCCTTGCCTCGCTCCCTCCGCAGCGCCCCGCCTCCCTCGCCCCTCGGTCCCTCCGCTCCACCGCCTCCTCCCCACCTCCCCGCGCGTCGCCTCCTCCCCACCTCCCGGGCTCCCGCCACCGCCTCGTCCCCCACCTCCCCGCCCCGCCGCCTCCTCCACCTCCCGCGCCGCCGAGGTGACGACCTCCAACCGGATCCGGTCAAGGTGACGACAGCGCTGCCGGCGGCACAGTAAGATGCCAAGTTCCCGACGGTGGTGTGTTAGTGTGCATGTTTGTATAGTTGTATGTGTGTTATTGTGTATGCTTGCTTGTGTGATTGTGCTGCCATGTTCTGCGTTGTTCGCCTTCATCTTCCCAACTTCCCCGCCGTGCCGCCCCGCCCGCCGGCCGCCGTGCCGTCCGTCCGTGCGTCTGCGCCCGAGCATGGCACGATTTGTCGTGCCGTGGCGTGCCACCCACCGTGCTGGATATTCAGGCCCGGCCCGGCCCACCGTTCGTGTCGGGCCGGCACGGCCCGCCATGTGTCGGACCGTGCTTGGGCCGTGCTGGGCCGACCGTGCTTTGGGCTGTCCCAAAAAAGCACGGCCCAAGTCCCAGCTCTACTGGGGAGTGCGGTGCTAGAAGAAAATTTTTTGGAACCAGTGCACCTACATGCATCGATGCCGGCTCAATAAAAAAATTATGCAGGCCCACCTATCAGTGTATTTGTCATTGTCGCTCGTCGTACACCACTGATGGTACTATCACTTGGGTTGGGGACACCACAGCCGTTGATTCACTAAGGAAGTTTTCATCGCTGGCTCACCATCACCGCCATATCCACGCCTGCCGTCGCTGAGGTCCGCCACTACTAGATGGAGTCCTACCGCCGTGGCTAGGGTCTGACAATGGCTCCAAGATTTATTGGTGATCTTGGAGAGGGTATGGAGAGGATCTCATAGCAGTCGCCTATGGTGATACGGGCTGCCGGAATCAAAGGGGACCACGGCGGTGGGATGGGGTATGTAAGGAGGAGACAGAGAGATTGTGAGAGACGGAGGGATAGGAAGGAATGGTGCAGCTGGGAATTTTTATTTAGAATAATATGGGTTGTTTCCAAATGTGAAGAGTGTTGAGGAACCGTCGTGGCGACCAGTCCGATCGATTCCTCTGCTATGCAAAATCAGATTAATCACAGAAGTCAGAAATAGTAGATTGAAGACACAGAGAGATAGAGAGAACACCTGGTCTTTCTTTATTGCTTTCTTTTCTGATTCTATATACAAAATAGCCAATGGTACTCCTATTTATAGAATAGTGGTTAGGTGTCCACCATGGGCCAAGGCTTCAAGTCTAGGCCCAGGTTTCCTAACACTCCCCCTTGGACACTCATCCGATATGTTCATGCCTCATCAAAACTCCATAAAAACCAGTGGGAAAATTTTTGAGAAAGAATACATGATACATGTTATGCTGCATTGCACAAATTGCCTTATTAAAAACATTTGCTGAGAAATATCAGGAAAACTTGTCATGGGAAAAAGAATACAATCCACCCAATTTCATTTAATCTTCAGGATTTATTCTTTGGGTACTCGATCTTCATGATCAAGTTTTAATAACGAGCTTGAGAAAAATCTCCCCCTGAACTCTGCACTTCTCTAAGTCTCATCATTCCAATTCCTCGTATACATCTTTCAAAACTAGATGCTGGGAGTGACTTATTTTATAAATCTACAAGATTTCACATGATTTAGTATACAGTACCTCAATTTAGTCCATCTTTTGCAATTCATGAGCATAGAAGAACTTGGGGTTGATATGCTTTGTGAGATAACTCTTCAAGTATCCCATCTGCATTTGTGCAATACAAGCTGCATTATCTTCATAGATAATTATCGGAGCTTGCATAATATTCATCTCATATGACTACTGGATGTGGTGAATCATTCATCGGAGCCAAGCACATTCTCATACGGCTTCGTACAGTGCTATGATTTCTGGGTGGTTCGTCGAAGATGTTACAAGACTTTGCTTAGACGGTTTCTATGAAATTGCAGTTCCACCACATAGGAATACATAGCATGTTTGTGACCTTGCGGTATGCGGGTCCAACAGGTACACAGGATCTATATAGTCAGTTATATTCAAATCTTGATTCTTTTTGTAGAATAATCCAAGGTCCTTGATTCCTTGGAGGTATCGAAAGATGTTCTTTAGTCCTTGCCAATGCCTTTTGGTAAGTTCTGCACTATGTCTAGATTTACAGCAAATGCAATGTCCGGTTTAGTGTAGTTTGCTAAATACATAAGTGCTCCTACTGCACTTAAGTATGGGAATTCCGGTTCTAGGACTTCCTCCTCCTCTTCCCTAGGTCGGTATGTATCTTTTTTTTGCTGTAAACACTTCTTGATCATTGGTACTTTTGATAGGTATGCCTTCTCAAAGGCGAACCTTTCTAACACCTTCTGGGCGTAGGTTGACTGATGTACTAATATTCCTTCAGAGACATGCTTGAGCTGCAGGCCTAAGCAGTATTTGGTTTTACCCAAATCTTTCATTTCAAATTTTGACTCCAAGTAAGAACTTGCTTCTTTTATGTCTTCCATGGCCTCGATGATATTCACATCATCTATGTATACTAATATTATACAAAATCTATTCTGGAATCGTCATATAAATACACAGGGACAATCTTCATTGTTCATGTAGCCTTTTTTGCATAAAAAGTCGCTTAAGCGATTATACCATATCCTGCTTGATTACTTGAGTCCGTATAGTGACTTCCTGAGTTTCACACTATACATATTTCTATTTGTTTTGTCTTGGTTCGGGACAAGGATACCATCAGGTACCTTTATATAAATTTTCGAATCTAAGTTTCCATAAAGGTATGAACTTACCACATCCATCAATTTTATTTCTATGTTCGGGTTTACTGCTATTAAGATTAAATATCTAAAGGTGATTCCACTCATGACTGGGGAGTAGGTTTCTTCATAATCAACTCCTGGACGTTGAGTGAAACCTTGTGCAATAAGCCTTGCTTTATAGCTTACAACTTTATTTCTTTCATTTCTCTTTCGAACAAATACCCATTTGTGCCCTACAGGGTGCACATGGGGAGGTGTGCGGCTTACGGGCCCAAATAACTCTCTTTTGTTCAGAGATAATAGTTCAATTTCTGTTGCCTTCTTTCAATCTTCCTAATCTGATCTTTTCTTACATTCAGCGAGCGATGTAGGCTTTGGATCAAGATCGATGATTGTGGCAATTTTCTTTACAAGGTAGATATCAACATTGGCCGTTGTCCTATTCATGGACTCTCTCGTGTGCATATAATTTCTAGCTATTTCATTATGAGTTACTTCTTCTTGTGCTTCTACTTGTTCATCGCTTATTTCAATTGCGGTGGCAAGTCCCTTTAGTTTTTTAACTCCGATGTGTGCGCACGCATCCATGCTGATTTCTCCCTGCAGGGGAATGTTCAAATCCGGTATGCCCTTTTTTGAAGGTGTCATACTGGTGCCAGGTCTCAACTGGCTCCCCTTCTGGTCCTAGGGAACTTTAGTGATCGGCTATATCATGTCCTTCTTTACTATGCATCCCTGGTTACTTAGGATTTGAGGGATCGGAGTTCTCGTCCTTTTATTCTGAGGCATCTGGACAGGATTAGGGATATCATCAACTTTCTTTGGTATTTCAACCACCTCTTTTGCATTGTGTGCAGGAACATGCGACTTAGTCACGTTCTTCAAATCATTAAAGTGGTCAGGTAGTTGATTTGCTAATGCTTGCAAATCAAGGATCTTCTGGATTTCTCTATTTGCTTCACTAGTGCACAGGTCATGTTCATGGATTACTATGGCTTTCCATGTAATTTCCTGATATTTTTTGTCAAGGGGTTGATTTCCTCCCTCTAATGTTGGAAAATTATCCGCATCAAATATGCAATCAGCGAAGTGGGTCGTATGCAAATCTTCTATCATGGGTTCTAAATACCTGATTTTGGATGTTGTCTTATAACCAATGTATATCACAGTATAATTGTGGCTCTTCCCGAACCTATTATACATGCATCGCTACCGACGATTGTTGTAAGGCTGCCAGCATTCTTTCTAATCGACTGAAAATACTTTTTCTCCCTTCAGATGGTATTCGTTGTACCGCTGTCGGCTAAGCACACTTCCTCCATAGGGCGCACAGGTGTTCTTTCAATTTACCTGAGCGATTCGTGCTGATAACGTGTTGAGAAACTGTCGCAGGCGACCATTCCGATCGATTCCTCTGCCATGCAAAACTAGATCAATCACAGAAGACAGAAATAGTAGATTGAAAACACAGAGAGATAGAGAGAACTCCTGATCTTTCTTTATTGCTTTCTTTTCTGATTTCGTATACAAAATAGTCAATAGTACTTTCTATTTATAGTCTAGTGGTGAGGTTCCCACCATGGGCCAAGTCTTCAAGCTCAGGCCCAGATTTCCTAACAAAGAAAAAGTGGTTCTAGCATGTGACGATGAATCTGGTACCACCTACTCTAGATGGCCATAGAGAGTGAAACAAGGAATTTTTAATAATCTTTTTTATTCTGAATATAATAACATATCTTTGTTTTTTTATTTTACACTAATAATTCTCTGTCGCTCCACCATTGAGTGACTTGGGTTAGTCGCACAACGGTTGCATGCCAAGTGTCCAATCGTCCACCGGTTGAGCGACTAGTCCTTTCGGTTACTAGTTGATCAACCGTTGGGCAACTTAGCCCCTAGTCACTCAATTGTTGGGCCATAGCCCCTAGTCGCTCAAACGTTTGATGATGACTTGCTGCCTTGCCTCCAATGGTTGAGCGACGGAAGGGTTGTATAGGGGCAGACTTGACCCCTCACGGTCTCTTTCACAATTTCTTTCGAGTGAGAATGAGAGGAGCTTGGGGGAGGCGAAAAGAAGAGGGAGGAAATGAGAGGGAAAGTGAAGAGGGGGAGATGGTCACAAAATGGGTAGAAGGAGAGGAAAAGAGAGAACCAAGGGGAGAAGCAGAGGAGCTCGGGAGAGGGAGAGAAGGAGAGGAGAGGAGCTCGTGAGGTCATAGAGAAAGATGAAGGAAGTTCATTGATAAGAAGAGAAGGTCTTCGTATGAAGGTAATAGTTTTATCCGTTCTTGTTCTCATCCAAATGTAGGCAACGTGACGCTATTTATTGGTTTAGCACATATTTATTGAATGTATGTTGACAAATGGTAATATTTGTAGTGAGAAATAAGTCATATCTGAGCCCACAAGATTAAAAGTGCATTACGGTGTTAGTACGATTCGTGAAGGTCCATACCGTGTTGACCTAAGTGGTTTGCCGCAAATCAGTTTGGTACACCTAGATATGGAGAATGCTTTAATCAGAGATGTCCTCCATTGGCTCATATGCAGCTTCTCCTTGGACCCCAAGGTGTGCAGTGTCGTTCTACATGGACTTTGGAGTCGGTCTACTATGCACATTCGGTTGGAGTTGAGGAGACTGATGCGCATGGTTGCATGAAAGGGCTTTTGTGAAAGGTTGCTAGCGATATGAACATGAGTGCGTGCTACTCGTGCAAGCATGTCCAAAGGGAGTCGGACAAGGCCCTACCGACGGCTATCATCTAGTTGGCAGGAGCAGCTTGGCTACGCAACGCGTGGTTCCTAAAGACGATACGGTGGCTGATGTTGCATAGGTAGAACAGGAATGTTGCGCACCATATGCTGAGCCCACTACTTAGGCGGATGCAGATGTTGCTGATGCAGAATAGGAAGATCATACACAGCACGCTGAACCCACCGGACAAGCAGATGCAGATGTTACTAAGGCAGAACAGGAAGATCGCACACCGCATGTTGAGTCCACTGGATAGGAGGATGTAGGGGAGTATATCGATAGCATTGTGCATCAGATGGAGATCGATGACATGACGGCCTGGGCCAAGGAGGAAGCTTTAGAAGAGAATGGCGATGATTCTTCCGATGAGGACAAAGGTCCCATCCCACATGGATGGAATAGGGTGGACGTTGAGGGTCCTGCTGTGCACGACGAGCATTAATCACCATGGGAGTACCATGGTATGGAGGTTTGACTTCATGCAATATTTGCTAATAAGAGAACATTGCATGATGCCATTAAGTTGTGGGCCTTATCCATGCAGCAGATGTTTTGAGTCCTAAAATCTAGCCAGGAGTAGTACACCATAGTCTGCAAGTACTTGGTTGTCTTTGGTGTGTGCACGCACATAGACCCAAGTACGAAACTCACTGGATTGACTTCAAGGTGGAGACTCACTCCTGCGTGCTGAGTAGTGTTTTGCCGAAGCATTGCAACCTAACATCCACCTTCATAGCCAATATCATGTAAGGAGAGATAGTGAAGAAGAAGGACTTGGAGGCAAGCACATCACGGTGGCTATGGAGCAGAAATTCAAGTACAATATTAGCTATACGAAGGCATGTCGTTCGAAGCAGAAGGCTTTGCAAATGAGGTTCAGTTCTTTCGAGGCAGCTTACAACAACCTTCCTCGTATGCCCAGGTGCTGCAGGACAGGATCCGAGGCACATACATTGCAGTGAAGGATAAGCCATGCAGAAGACCGATAGGTTTCATGGTTTTATAGAGGGCCATCTTAGCCTTCGCCCTGCGGTGCCTACATTGATGCTTTCAGGTACATGTTATCTATGATCTCAGTTGATGATACGTTTCTAATTAGGAAATACAAGAGGCAGATCCTAATAACAATTGGCGTTGATGGCAACAATCAGATTCTGCCCTTAGCCATCATATTCGTCGAAAGTGAGAATTTTGATAGTTGGTTGTGGTTCCTTCAATGTCTGAAGGAGGGACTAGTTGGGGCACATCCTGATGTCTATATATTCCATGATTGTCACCCTAGGATGATGAAGCAATAAGAAAACTTTAGCAAGACCATGAGGAATCGTTCCCTTGGCCAAACATGAGGAACTTAAGTTAGTATTTTGCTTGTTGTACGTAGTGTGAAACTAATTGCATTGTAATTGCAAACTTTAACATCATTTGTAGTGTCAATCTATCATCGTTGCTCTGGAAAGTAGGACATGACCTCACTCTAAAAGCAAGACATGACCACTCTCTACTTAGTAGGACATGATTTCTCTCTGCAAAGCAGGATGTGACCACTCTCTGCGAAGTAGGATGTGACCTCGCTCTACAAAGCACGAAGAGACCACTCGACTGTCGCAAGCTTTCTCCTCGAAGGGCATGATGCACGGATGTGAAACACATCTGTGCCTCATCTCAAAGGAGACGCTACAGCTGCGTCTGCTCCTGCTATAAATACAGTGCTACTCAGCCAAGAACTCCTCACCAACAACACTACCTAGATAACATGGACAAGGAGAACGAATGGAAGCACATCCGTGACCTCTTGAAGGACCGGAGGCTCCCTAGCAGACCGTCGCTCGCCATAGGGCGTTTAGTCAGTGGTCTTACACACACCACTCACCTCCTCAACAACCACCTCCGGAGCTCGTTGGTCTAAGGAGGCTTCCTCACAGTATGCCCAACGATTCCGTGTCGAGCCGCGCCCCCCTCCTATGCCCATTGAACGCCCTTCGAAAGGGCCCCCGACAGGGATGTCGCCATCCCTTTGTTGGTGTCGGGACTCCTGCAAGTACATCAAATTAACTGACGAGTGGACCATTGGGCAGCGCTATTGGTGTTGCCCAACCTATAGCACGGACTACCCTGACTGCAAGTTTGACATGCCGAGCCATAGGCAGTTGGTAATGAAATTGTATTTCAGTGCAAACCACTATTTTGCTTCCCGTAACACCGTAGCCACATCTCTCTTCCCACTGCAGTCTCCGCTGCGCCTATGTGACTTTAGCCAGTGGATCAACGACAAGATCCACCCCTACTACATGTGGATGCTACTATCACGGAAGAGGTGGGCCAGGGAGGACTGTGAGGCTCGTGAAAGGTGCCTTGAAGAGCTGCAGACTGGGTTGGAGAAGAACAAGAGGTGGGAGAGGCTGCACGAGGAGTAGGAGTGCGAGCATGCCACGCAACAGGAGGTCGAGAGGGTGCGGAAGAGGGCCATCACGGCGAAAGCAAAGGTGCAAGGCGAGGAGTACAACGCTGAGCTAGGCCGCAAGGGAAAATAGCCACGTTCATATGCCCTATGTATTTCTAATTCTCTAAAGACATACGTGTAGCATTCTTAGTTCGTTAGCATGCATGCCATGTTACTCTCTTGTCGGATCAACTGTTATATTGCTATTGTTACACCATTTATCTAAAGTTCTTCTCCATGTATGCATTCACTGTTGCATCGCAATATCACTCACAACTCATTTGTTTTCTTGGTTACATAGGTCTTTTGCGGTCAATTCCCTTCGATCGTTACATTTCTTGCGTCTTCCGCAGCTAAAGAAGGCAAGAAAACAATGTACTTTTTTCATGTAGGACTCTCGACGGGGGAAAAGAAACTTTGTTCACGTCTTCCTTTATGCTCCAAACCAGACACCACCGGACCATCACCATCCACTACGCCTGATGGTAATGAGATGGTATAAAAAGGGGCAAGCATGATTCGACTGCAGATTCAGGTAGCCTGAGCTGCGCATCTCACTCTGGAAATGAGCGACTATGCGATACCGACGAGACAGACGTGATTTATCATCGGAGCTTTTTCCTGTCTCTCTCTCTCTTAGAAGTTTCGTCTAGTCACCGAGTGCAGGTCGAGCCTTCCTTTCCGTCACGGCTCACTGCCGAGCTCGACCGTCCACCGCTGGTCACTCGACACCTGGTAGCTCACCGCCCCACCAACGTGTCCGTTAATTTTGCTCCTTTTAATAGGCAGGTCAATCATTTGTGATCTGTCGATTGGTGTATGGCTGGCCAATCTTGGAGCATTTCATTTCGATAGTATCTTGGCCAAAGATATAATCATACAAGTACCTCGTATATATGTAGGACCGATAATAATAACAGAAATAGAGTGAATAATATCTTTTCAAAAAAAATTCTAAATACTAAAAATCTTTCACTTTAAAGTTAAAGAGCTAAGAATATTATATTTCACAACTTACAATCCCAAAACATCGAAGATGTGCAGCATTGCACCAGACCGATCTGACCAGCCTCAAGCCGACGGTCTGACCGCAGGCCAGCTGGCGGTCTCACCGGACCTAGAAGCAGTCTGACCACTCCCCTGTTTCTATAATAGAAAATCAGCTCAAGTCCGAACCACTTTTGGTGCAAACTTGAAAATACATAATCAAAAGAGCTTAAACTTTGCACACACCTTGTTGAGGGTCTTAGGAATCGATTACATCTAACAATCGGGATGATCCTGACCAAAGTCTCAACCTTTCCTCAAAACATGCAAGGTTGCATCAAAGCCGAGTAAATCTCAAAATCTTGGGAGATGACTTGCTCGTAGGTTAAGATCAGACAAGATGATTCTAGATGTATTTCTACATGTCACAACAATCAAAACCAACCGATGAATAGAAGGCAAAACACTTATATCAAGATTTCTCAAGAAGGGCTCCAAATTACGTAAAGCCAAGCAACTTTAAGAACTTACAAACTACAGTGCTTAGATGGATAGGATTTAATCTACATAAGTCATCTCCATCATTTATAAATCCTTAGCACCAACAATATCAAGAAGGGGAGAGAAGAGACAAAAACCAATAAGAACAAGAGCAAATTAACTAAGACAAGAAGAATTCATGAGAGATGAACAAACGTAATTATAATGCTACTTGAAGTTGAAGGTTTTACAGGTACTCCATATGGAGGATAAGAGAGCATATCACATCACTCAATCTTCTCTCTGAAATCCTAACCCTAACTCTAGAATGGTTGGAATGGTTAGTATGCAAGTTGAGAGACCATGTGGAGGTCGTCTCGTATGTATGATGAGTAATTGACATCGTTTTAGGAAAGTCGAGTTTGAGTCGGTTGGTTCGGACCAAGACGTTGCGTGGTGCAATGGGCTCGGTCGGACTTGGTCAAACCTGGTCAATATGTTTAGGGTGCATATTCTGATGACTCGACATGTTTGGACTATATTATGATTACATGTATCGAGCGGTGCTATTTGATGTGTTTCTTGTCTGTGTGGCTGCAGGATGTCGAGGCGAAGTCGTGGCGAGACACGGTGGACCGGACTAGGCGCAGGTGGCGCTGAGGTCAGAACGGTCGGGATGTGTCGAAGACGGCGTGGACTCGAGGTGGTTGTGAGGCGTGCGAGGAAAGGAGCGTGGAAGCTTCCCGGAAGGTGCAGGAGGAGCGAAACGGGAATTTCGCAAAGCTGCACAAGCGGGAGATGGCTCCGTTAGGGTTTAGCCGGCGTAACGGGTTGGAGACCCGTTAGCCAAGGGCTATAAATAGGTGTTGGGGGCTGCATACCCCCTTCAGGATCACAAGTGCTTTTAGTGTTCATTCATCACTTGGTGTGTGTTCCTCCCAAGAAGCATGTGAGGCTCTTGGTATTCTTGAGGATTGAGAGGGAGAGAATGGATTGAGAGTCTTGTAATCACTTCTCTTGTAATCTTTCTTTTCTAGAAATCATGGATTGAGATGATGTGCTTCATTGTTTTTCATTTCAGAGTCTGAGTCTCAGTTCTTGGCTATTCTGTTTTCCTTTGATCTTTCATTTCTGTTCTTTGCTTCTTGGCTGCCTTTTTGGAGTTCATTCTCTTCTCTCTGAACTGGGCATATTCTCTGGGCTCCTTAGCTAGCAAATCCTCAAGAGCAATAATTTCAAGAATGGTTTTCTCTTTCTAGAATCAGTTACCGTAATCTCAACTGAGAGCTTACTTTTTCTTTGTGTTTTCCCTTTCAAAGGTAGTGTTCATGCAGCAGTTGAGATCTTGCTTCCAAAAAGATTAGTGACTCAAAAGATCGTAGTAAACAGAATCTTGTGGTCTGAATTTTCTAGCTCTTTTTAGAATGAAGTCTCATTTAATTATCATGAGAAGAGCAGCTCTTCGGTTAAACATCTTCTTTGATGTTTGGGTTCTGCAGTACTCACAGTATCTGGTGTTTTCAGACTTTCCTTTTTCGGCTGGACTGCAGTCCTATTTTTCAGTAGCCTTCTATCCTGTTCTTTGCCTGCCAAGATTGAAATTGAAACCTTGTTCTTTCGATCTGTGAAAGATAGCAAACACTTGCTTTCTTTTGTGTTCTCTTCAGGTTTCCCTTCCCTTTTTCTTTTTAGCTTTTGCTTTTCTGTTAAACTGAGTGCAACAAGATTGGGAATCAGTGTCGGTTTGTTCAGAGTTTTAGCTGCTAACAACAGTTTGTAATTACAGCCTCTGTAATCAGTTCTCGATCTGCTGACTTGGTTTCGGTTATCGCATTTCTTCTGTTTCGATTCTTTGTTTTACATTCGTTAGTAAAAACCGAAAACTAATATCCATTTTCTCTCGGTCTTCTATTCATCGTCTTCTCTGAAACAATCAATATTTATTGTAGCTTGTTTTCTAGCAGAAATCTTCAGTTTTTCATCAGGCTACCGAATCAGTTTTCCATCAGGCTGCCGAATCCTGACCGAAGCAAAATCATTGGCTAGACTGCACTGCAAATTTCAGTTTCCTCTTTTCTCCTTTTGCTGTTTGCTTTATTTGGGAGCAAGAACTGTACTCATCTGCTACTTTAGTAGTTTCGGTAGCTAGCAGTGATCTTTTGTTTTTGGATAGCGAGCTCGGTATGTTCACTTTTCTACACACTTTATTTTAGGCTCGTCGTTTGGTCTCAGCAGTGCGATTTACTCGTGAATTCTTTGTCGGTCTAGTTTTGTTCCTTCAGTGTGTTTCCTCGGTCTTTCGACAAAATTGTCTTCGGCTTCTATCGAACGAATTTCTTCTGTCTTCATAGCTGTTAAGCTATCGGAGAAGAATTTGAGAGGATATCAGGGGGAATTATTTGAAGGCACCATTCGCCCCCCTCTGTTGCCATTCCGATCCTACAATTGGTATCAGTGCCGGTTAGCTCTTCTTGATAGATCTTTAACCGGTCTCAAGAGCCATGGCGACGGACAAGTACTCGACCAAGCCCCGATCTTGATGGGATGGATTTTCATTACGGTAGAGTCGGATGGAGACCTACATCCGTGCTCGAGGCTCATATTCAGCGAAGGTCAAGGTCGGTTTGTTGTTCCACGATGAGAACATCAATGCCGAGAATATGGTCGATGTTGAGGCAAGCGCAAGGGCGAGGAACATTATCATTCGAGGATTGAGCGAGCGGGTTTGATCGCATCTCTCACGGCGTCGGCCTTCGACATTTGGGTGACCCTCAATGCTTACCATGAGGGCACCACCTAAATAAAACGATGCGACAAGACCGGTTCAAGCGAATCTGATGAAATTCGAGATGCTTCTTTGGTGAGTCCTTTGACGAGTGCTTTTCTCGCTTTCACAAGATTTTGAGCAACCTCCGAGCCGTCGGTCTCACATACTCCGACTCGGATAACGCTCGACAAATTCTTTCTGCACTCGATCTTCGGGTTTGGGAGATGAAGGTGACTACCATCAAGGACACCACGGACCTCTCGACCCTGACTCTTGACGCGCTTTACTCGCGCCTCAAGACTCACGAGATTGACATAGTCTCTCGTCGGTCGAAGTCTCAGTCGATGGCACTAGTCACCGATCCCACTTCGATTTCTGGTTCTTCTGCCGATTCTCTTTGCGGGTTCTCCCTAGCTGCTCTCTGTGACGTAACTGATGATCAGTTAGAGCAGCTAGAGGATGAACAACTGGCCCTCCTAGCTCGGAAGTTCTCCCATGCTTACAAGAGGAGGAGGGACGGAAAAGAAGAGGACCGATGATTTGCTTTGAGTGTGGTGGCCCCAACCACATTCGAGCAAACTAGCCCCAAGGCGGGAAGGGCAAAGGAGACTACGGTTCGGGCGAGAACGACTACCCGACAAGAATCGCAACAAGAAGCCCCGGCTCGGGCGCAAGGCAAGAAGGCGTTCGCGACCTTGGGAAGGCTAAGCTCTTCCACCGCGTCCTCGCCGCCTTCGATGACCTCGACCTCAGCGAGGTGGAGGGATGGAGCGACGACGACGGGACGGGTGACCAAGACCCCAAGGGCGGCGACTTCTCGGCATGTGCTTCATGGCCCTCGAGGGCAAAGCGGCGACAACGAGCTCTACTCCGACTCGACGAGGTATACCCATCTTCGACCACAATGATGCCTTTCTTAAGCTAGGTAAATTTTATGCTAGATCTAGAGCTAGATGTAGCGAGTTGAAGAAGGAAGTAGATAGATTGTCACGGGAGCTTACTTCACTTATATCGCTCCCTCCGTGACGAATGTGATACATGCCCTTCTTTGCTTGGAGATATAGAAGTTAAGGACTTCTTATGATAGTGTGACCTCTGAGCTAGATACTCTTAAGGTGGAGAATGTTAGTCTGCTAGCTGAACTAGAAATGACTAGGATTGTTGTTCCTTCATCTGTTATTGAGACTACTTTTTGCACCTCTTGTGAAGATAAGGACAATGCTTTTAGAGGTCTTTACACTATACTTCTCGATCTGCCCGAGTCTTGTGAAAACTGCAATAATCTGAAGATAAATCTAAAATGGGCAGATCATAAAATTGCTGATCTACAAGCTGTGTTACTAGAGCCCATTTCTTCATGTTTGAATTGTCCAAAGTTAACTGCTGAACTTGAATCTATCTCAAAACAGTTTCAAGAAATGATTGACACTAATAAGAAAATGGCTCAGTTTGCGACTAAGGATCCTGTTAGCTCACCATGCATTAGCTGTAATAAACTAAAACTTAAATTGATTGCATTGGATGAAAAATGTGTGAAGCTAACTAAGGACCTTCTAGAAAGCCACCTTGTGCTTGTAGTGTGATTGTGGAGAAGGGGAGAAGCCCGGGTAAGGTAGAGGCGTCTAGCGGCGCAAACCAACCTGCTAGCGATGGGACTATTCCTTACGAGTTGGTCGTGCGTGCACAAGCCGCCTTCCTCTTTGTTGGTTGTTCTTACGCTCCCTTACCTTCTGCTGTCTCTTCTCCTCCTTGCTCTTCTTGCACCTCTCTCTTTCGGGAGTGTCAGTACCTTATGGACACTCTCGAGAAATTTGTAGGAGGCAAGAAGAAACTCAATCTTATTATAGACCAATCAAACATTTGCATGTTCAATCAGGGTCTAGGATATGATTTCCGCGAGGATGTGAGGAAGCATCCACCTGTCGTGCTCAGACCCATAGCCGCAGGTGTGATTGAGGTCAAGCCCAAGAACAAGAATATTCAATTTAAATCAGTGGGCTTTGTTCAAAGTTTTCGACAATGTGACTTCACTGCGACTTGACCTCTCGGAAGGCGAAGCCATCTCATGCTACTTGACCTCTCGGAAGGCGGTATCATTGCACCTTCATCGAAGGATGGACATTTGATTAACCATTTCTTCAAGCGCACCAAGATCGCGCGAAGAGACCGTGTTGAGTCTCTTAGGCGTATTCAAGGTCAGCCCCAGACCTTGAGTGCACCTAAGACCAACACGAGGTCTAGGCTTGCTACTGTTGGTAGCTTTGGGCAGCATCGAGGACTTGCTTCTCCGGAGTTTTCTGTTTTTCGTCCTCATGCTCCCTCTAGTCGTGACTTCCGCCATTCTGAGGGTAGATCTCGCTTTCCCCGTCAAGATGGCTACCCGCGGCGTGATCAGCATGTTGCCGGTGCTCCGACTCGCTCTTCCGTTGCAGTCGGACCCGACCATGACCAGTGTCTGCCACGGACCTTCCGCTTCTTTGAGTGACGAGGCGTGGGGTAGATAGAGGTCGATCGTGCTTGACTACTTCATCTGCTCGACGTGTTACTCAGTATTGGGTGCCAAAATCACTCTTGATTTACCACCGTACTGAGACTTTTCTCTCTGTTTGACTCAGGTTCGCCGGGCAGGGAAGGAAAAGGTTCGGCTTGTAGACTCCGGGTGTTCACGACACATGGCCGGAGATTCCGTTGGTTTTCTTCCTTGCCGTGCTCCGGTGATGAGATGATCACCTTGGAGATGCTTCATCTGGGCGTCATCGCCAAAGGTGCAGTCTTGCATTAATGATTCATTTATTTTAAAAGATGTTGCCTTGGTTAGTACGCTGCAGTACAATTTGCTTTCAGTCTCTCAGCTTACCGATGATGATTTCGAGGTGAGCTTTAAGAAAAACAACTGCAAAATTCTTGATTCTTCGGGTAGTCTTGTTTGCGGGATTTCTCGTTTTGGGAGGATCTTTCGTGCTGATTTTTCTGAGTCTTCTGGTGATCCTCTCCGTTGTTTGCTTGCTTCTGAGTCCCGCGACTTGGTCATATTGGATTTGACCATTTGACTCGAGTTAGCGACCACGATCTCATTCGTGGTCTGCTGAAACTCAAGATGGTCAAAGATCTTGTTTGCGCTCCATGCCGGCACGGCAAGATGGTTGCCGCTTCTCATCCTCCGATCATAGTTACTATGACCGATGCACCAGGACAGCTGCTCCACATGGACACAGTTGGACCAGCTCGAGTGCAGTCAACAGGAGGGAAGTGGTATGTTCTCATCGTGGTTGATGACTATTCGAGGTACTCTTGGGTGTTTTTCTTAGCCTCGAAGGATGAGACGTTTTCACATTTTCGAGGTCTTTTCAGTAGGATTTCTGTTGAGCTTCCAGGTGCCTTGCGAGTGATCTGCAGTGACAATGGCACGGAGTTCAAGAACTCCTACTTTGAGAGGTTCTGTGATGAGATAGGTGTAGAGCACCAGTTCTCTTCTCCGCACGTTCTACAGCAGAATGGCGTTGTGGAGAGGAAGAACCGTACCTTGGTCGAGATGGCTAGGATGATGCTCGATGAGTACTCTACACCTAGGAAGTTTTGGGTTGAGGCTATAGCCACCGCGTGCCATGTTTGACGAGTTTTCTCGGTGCACACTTGCACCGCACCTCTTCGAGTTGAGATATGGGCGGCCCGGTGTTTCTCATTTTCGTGTGTTTGGTTGCAAGTGCTTTATTACGAAGTCAGGAACCTAGACAAGTTCGAGTCACGTTCTTGTGATGGACTCTTTCTAGGCTACTCGACTTCTTGGCGAACCTATAGGGTGCAGGCTGCGAGTCTAGTAAAATGGTAGAGACACGTGTGGTGACCTTGATGAGGCCGGTCAGGGACTAGGCCCGACATCTCGAGTTCTTTAGAGCGATCGAGACCATCTTCGTGGATGATGAGGGCGATGGAGCGAGGTTGTCTACGATCCGGTCCCTCATCCACCCCTTGAGGTGCCTTCTTCCTGACACCTCAAGGTGATCGACCATGCCTTACGCTTCTTCTAGAGCTAGTGGCTCTGTTCCTACCTCGTCAGCTCACGAGGTAGAGGCCATGTCTTCATCTCATCCTGGACCTCCCGGACATATCCAAAATCTCATCCTTTAGAGCGGATCATTGGAGACCTTTTGAGCGAGTTACTCGCTCAAAATCAACATGTCACTCTTTTGTCTCCATTACGCCTTTGTTGCCTCCTTGAGCCCAAAGACATTTGTCATGCTCTCTCTGATGAGTCTTGGGTCAATGCCATGCATGAGGAGCTAGAGAGTTTCGAGAGAAACAATGTCTGTATGCTTGTTGAGCCCCCACAAGGTCACAATATCATTGGGACTAAGTGGGTGTTTAAGAACAAGCAAAGTGAGGATGGTGTGGTTATTCGAAACAAGGCTAGACTGGTAGCTCAGGGGTTCTCCCAGGTTGATGGTCTAGATTTCGAGGAGACCTTTGCCCCTGTAGCTAGACTTGAGGCCATTAGAATCCTGCTTGCCTTGCAGACTTCTAAGGGTTTCGAGCTTTACGGATGGACGTCAAGAGTGCCTTCCTAAATGGCCTTATTGAGGAAGAAGTCTATGTGAGACGACCTCTGGTTTGAAAACCCCAAATACCTAAATCATGTCTACAAGCTCTCTAAAGCGTTGTATGGACTTAAGCAGGCCCCTAGAGCTTGGTATGAGAGGCTTAAGTCCTATCTGTTGAGTCATGGTTTCGAAATGGGTAAAGTAGACAAGACCTTGTTCATCCGCCGGCATGGCAATGATCTTCTGCTCGTCCAGATTTATGTTGATGACATCATCTTTGGTGGATCCTTACATGCTCTCATTTCCCAATTTTCCGATGTCATGAGCTCGGAGTTTGAGATGAGCATGATGGGCGAGTTGAGCTTTTTCCTTGGCTTCCAAATTAAGCAGACTCGGGAGGGTACCTTCTTGCATCAAGGCAAGTACACTCGAGACCTCTGAGCGCTTGATATGAGTGATGGTAAGCCAGTGTCCACTTCGATGGCTACATCAATTCCACTCGACCCAAATGAGGACGGCAAGCCAGTTGATCAAAAGGAGTATCGTAGTATGATCGGCTCCCTCTTGTACCTCACTGCCTCGAGACCGGACATACACTTCTCCGTGTGTCTTTGTGCCCGGTTTCAGGCTTCTCCTCGCGTATCTCACCGTCAGGCGGTGAAGCGCATCCTTCGGTACCTTCGAGCTACCATTGACTATGGTATCTGGTACTCTACCTCTTCTTGTCTTTCCTTGAGAGCCTATTCGGATGCGAGACTTTCTTGGTGTAGGATAGATAGGAAGAGCACTTGAACACCGCCAATTCATTGGCACTTCTCTCGTTCTGGTCCTCTAGGAAGCGGTCCGGTGTTGCATAGTCCACCACGGAGGTCGAGTGCGTTCTTCTTGCCGATTCTTTGCGGCCGGTACTGGATGGCGTCAACCTTACGGGACTTTGGGTTAGCTATAGACAGTGTTCCGCTCTTTTGTGATAACACTTCTGCAATCAATATTTCTAAGAACCCAGTGCAACATTCTCGGACCAAGCATATTGATATTCGCTATCACTTCCTTAGAGACCATGTAGAGAAGGGTGACATCGTACTCCAGTTTGTGGAGAGTGACCACCAGTTGGCTGACATTTTCACCAAGCCTTTGGATAGCTCTAGGTTTTTAGCTCTACGGGGAGAGCTTGGGGTGGTTTGTCCTTATGGACTGTTGTGAGGGGGAGCTTGGACTTTCTTGCTTTACTATATTGATTATGCTTGTCTCATTTACATTGCATTGCATTTGCGGGTGCATTGGGGTTAGTGTTTCCAGCATAGGTTAGAGTGGTTCTCTTGCCGAGGTGCTTAGACTTCTTACTCTTACCTTGTGCTTTCAGGATGTTGTATATTAGCTATTTTTTTATCTCACTAGGTTGAGCTCACTCACTTCTTGTAGGCTCTAGCGAGGGTTGGGCCACCCTCGGGTAGACAGGGTACATGTTTGCTCTCTAGTGTGTGTTTTCCCGTCAGCTGCTAGTCCTGTAGTCATATGGGGTAGATGAGAGTCAGTCTGAGCCATAGTTTCCTCTACATTTTATCTATGCTTTAAGGACTGCCTTCTTTGGTTTCTTTGCCAGCTTCTCGATCTTATTGCTTTGGTTCAGGGGGAGTTCATTTGGGAGCTTCTGGAGCTTAATATTGACATAACTCAACTTGAACTAAAAGTTGCATCACATGTTGAGGGGGAGCTGGATTTTCTGCATTACATTCTGCATTGTAATATAACCACACTGAGCCTTGATTATTATCCGGTTATGACATGCTTACACTGCTTTACACCTTGCCATGACTTGTGCTCATTTGCTATATTTATCATGTCTTCATATGTGTAAACTAGCTTTTGCTATGATAAGTTAATTAAGCTTGCTCAATTTGAACTAAAAACCTATCATGTTAGCATACGAGACTAGTCTTTCTTGAGCTATCTTTTTATGATCCATGCCATGTCAAATAGGCTGAGTTGAGCGTTGAATCTCTATTGAGCCTAAGATTGATCTATTTTAGTCTCTTGATGATGCATAAGTTAGTACAATCATTTCAAAAAGCAAAAAGATCTCTTTTGTGCGAAAAAACTGATCTCACCAATTCTTTCTCACGAGACGGCTTGCCATTGCACTAGGCATGAACTCAGTGGGAGTTTTGGATGACCAAGATCATTTCCTTAAGCTTCTCGCTTGGTATGATCGCATAAGGCTTGAGATCTAGCACATGATAAAAATATTTGTTGGAAACAACCACAAGTTTCATAAGAAAATATGTCATTTGTGCTCGATTTGCTTAAGTTACAAAAGAACCAAGTACTTGAACCAATGTTTCCTTCTTGAGCATATAGCACTCTATTTGGACTCAATTGTAGCTTCTTGGTTCCGCTTAGCTTATTGACATGGCCTGCATCATCCTTGGATGTCTCTAGCTAGACTTTGTCATTGATGACTTAATTTGTTCATAAATTACACTATAATTCAGATTGTCATCTCCTTGGTTTAGCTAGCATATACATATCTTGTAATGATCTAGATAGCCTTTATTGAGTTATGGCTTGGTGTAATCCTTAATGGTCATTTTGGATAATTCTCATGGCTCTAAATGCTTAGAATAATCAAACTTCAGCCATTTCATCCATTTTCATGACTTATTCTCTTTCTTGCATTCTTGATGTGTTTATTGCCAAAAAGGGGGAGAATAGTGGTAGAAAAAACCATTTTGGGAGCTTTGAGAAAAACTTGTTCTTTCTTTTGCTCCTTCTGTCGACATGGTCATTATCTTCATTTCCTTCTTTGGACCATGTTGGATTCATCAAACTCAACTTCATGCCTTTTTCTGTGTTTGTCAATATACTTATCAAGGGGGAGATTGAGAGACCATGTGGAGGTCGTCTCGTATGTATAATGAGTAATTGACATCGTTTTAGGAATGTCGAGTTTGAGTCGGTTGGTTCGGACCAAGACGTTGCGTGGTGCAACGGGCTCGGTCGGACTTGGTCAAACCTGGTCAATATGTTTAGGGTGCATATTCTGATGACTCGACAGGTTTGGACTATATTATGATTACATGTATCGAGCGGTGCTATTTGATGTGTTTCTTGTCTGTGTGGCTGCAGGATGTCGAGGCGAAGTCGTGGCGAGACACGGTGGACCGGACTAGGCGCAGGTGGCGCTGAGGTCAGAACGGTCGGGATGTGTTGAAGACGGCGTGGACTCGAGGTGGTTGCGAGGCGTGCGAGGAAAGGAGCGTGGAAGCTTCCCGGAAGGTGCAGGAGGAGCGAAACGGGAATTTTGCAAAGCTGCACAAGCGGGAGATGGCTCCGTTAGGGTTTAGCCGGCGTAACGGGTTGGAGACCCGTTAGCCAAGGGCTATAAATAGGTGTTGGGGGCTGCATACCCCCTTCAGGATCACAAGTGCTTTTAGTGTTCATTCATCACTTGGTGTGTGTTCCTCCCAAGAAGCATGTGAGGCTCTTGGTGTTCTTGAGGATTGAGAGGGAGAGAATGGATTGAGAGTCTTGTAATCACTTCTCTTGTAATCTTTCTTTTCTAGAAATCATGGATTGAGATGATGTGCTTCATTGTTTTTCATTTCAGAGTCTGAGTCTCAGTTCTTGGCTATTCTGTTTTCCTTTGATCTTTCATTTCTTTCTTTGCTTCTTGGCTGCCTTTTTGGAGTTCATTCTCTTCTCTCTGAACTGGGCATATTCTCTGGGCTCCTTAGCTAGCAAATCCTCAAGAGCAATAATTTCAAGAATGGTTTTCTCTTTCTAGAATCGATTCTAGTAATCTCAACGAGAGCTTACTTTTCTTTGTGTTTTCCTTTCAAAGGTAGTGTTCATGCAGAGTTGAGATCTTGCTTCCAAAAGATTAGTGACTCAAAAGATCGTAGTAAATGTAATCTTGTGGTCTGAATTTTCTAGCTCTTTTAGAATGAAGTCTCATTTAATTATCATGAGAAGAGCACTCTTGGTTAAACATCTTCTTTGATGTTTGGGTTCTGCAGATACTCACGATGTCGGTGTTTTCGACTTTCCTTTTTAATTTGGATCGCAGTCCTATTTTTCAGTAGCCTTCTATCCTGTTCTTTGCATGCCAAGATTGAAATTGAAACCTTGTTCTTTCGATCTGTGAAAGATAGCAAACACTTGCTTTCTTTTGTGTTCTCTTCAGGTTTCCCTTCCCTTTTTCTTTTTAGCTTTTGCTTTTCTGTTAAACTGAGTGCAACAAGATTGGGAATCAGTGTCGGTTTGTTCAGAGTTTTAGCTGCTAACAACAGTTTGTAATTACAGCCTCTGTAATCAGTTCTCGATCTGCGACTTGGTTTAGGTTATCGCATTTCTTCTGTTTTCGATTCTTTGTTTTACATTCAACCAAAACCGAAAACTAATATCCATTTTCTCTCGGGTCTTCTATTCACTGTCTTCTACAGCAACAATCAATATTTATTGTAGCTTGTTTTCTAGCAGAAATCTTCAGTTTTTCATCAGGCTACCGAATCAGTTTTCCATCAGTTGCCGAATCTCGATCAAGCAAAATCATTGGCTAGACCTTTGCAAATTTCAGTTTCCTCTTTTCTCCTTTTGCTGTTTGCTTTATTTGGGAGCAAGAACTGTACTCAGCTGCTACTTTAGTAGTTTCGGTAGCTAGCAGTGATCTTTTGTTTTTGGATAGAAGGCTCAGTATGTTCACTTTTACGCACACTTTATTTTAGGCTCGTAAATGCAGTGCAGTGCAGTTTACACTGTGAATTCTTTGTCGGTCTAGTTTTGTTCCTTCAGTGAGTTTCCTCGGTCTTTCGACAAAATTGTCTTTGGCTTCTATCGAACGAATTTCTTCTGTCTTCATAGCTGTTATAGCTATCGGAGAAGAATTTGAGAGGATATCAGGGGGAATTATTTGAAGGCACCATTCACCCCCCTCTGTTGCCATTCCGATCCTACACAAGTCTTCACCCCATCCACTAAAAAGATGGAGCAACCAGCCCACATCTAACCCTAATAAAAACTATCCAACATCACAAATTGGAAAAACCTGTTAACCCTACACAACACAGGTTTTACACTCACAATAAACTCATGCTTGCTTTTCAAAGCACATGAGCCCAAACCCCCTAAGTTTTTAGCCTTTGGTCCACTTGATCTTCTTAGTATCTTATTGGTCTAAACCGCTTTCCCAACGCTGCTTGAGCACCGCAGTTTTGATTTAACAAAGTTTTCAGTATTTGGCACACAACCAAAATACCCTCGCCTTGACTCGATCTTCATCTTCCCTTGCAAGCACTCGCCATTCTTACCACGTGTAGGTACACCAATGATTTGCCATGCATCAGTTGGACCAACCAAGTCACTTGGTGCAACCCGTCGCTTGAACCTTCCATTCAACTTTCGTTGCCTTACCTCTGCCGTAGTTGAGCTCAACCATCTCACCCAGCATCCTTGGTCGTTTTGGACTTCGGCTCCTCGATAAGCGTAGTTATGATGCTTGCCATTGACCATAATTGATTCTAAGTTTCCCTACACATCTTTACTATTATAAAACAAGGAGTTGGTGGTTGGTACGGCTTCCCATCCTGTCCGCACTAAAAAATTCGCTGACGCGTGGGCCTCCTCCCGCTCTCCTCTCTCTGATCTCCCCCACCTCGTGAAACTTCCGCCTGAGACGGTTTCTCCCCCCTCATCCCCTCCTCACGCGTCGCTCTCCTCCTTCTCCCACCCCGCCGCCTCCTCCCCTCGCCCCTCCGCTCCGCCCGCCGCCCGAGGCGTTTCTCCGCCTCATCCCTTCTCACGCCGCCTCCTCCTCCTTCTCCACCCCGCCCTCCTCCTCCCCCCCCCTCCGCTCCGCCCGCCTCCTCCTCCTCACCCCGTGCCACCGCCTCCTCCTCCCCACTCCTCCGCTCCGCCTCCGCTCCGCCCCTCCTCCTCCCGCCCGTGTAACATCCACGAAAACTTAGAAAACTGTATAATAAAATGTGGTGAGATATTCTGTAACACATCATGTTGGGTTGGGTTCTGAAAATATTTTTCTGCAAAACTTCAAGGAAGAACCCACCTGTTTAATTAATAGGAAATTTTAAATTTGAACTCGAATATGAAAAGATGATCCATAATAAAAAGTTTACAAAAGTAACATAAATAAGTTGTCAAAGTGCCAAAGGGGGTATTCGTACACAAAATGGTGATATCACAAAATTTATAAAAAGAAAAGAGGAGAAAAATAAAAGAAAAGAGAAAAGGGATTAGTTGTGGGTCCAAAGTTTTTAAATGTAATGGCCACCTCTGTGGGGAAATAATTTTGCTAAACTCAAAATGTGTCTAGGAACTTCTGTAAATTTTTCTAGAATTTTTGGTGGTAATTACATATTTTCCGAGTTATATTAAGCCCTCTAGCATTTCTGGAAATTAAAAATTGGTAATAAAACTCCCGACGCGCGTGGGATTCCGATCATACGTCGCCCGGATCCGCCCTCCCTCTCCCTCGGGCCGACACGCGTCCGGTCCGGATGGCGCCACGTTCCACCCGGGCGCCATCTCGGCCGCCCGCGCGGATCCCTCTCCCGCGCCCCTCTCTCACTGGCCGGCGGGCCCCGCCCGTCAGCGCCTTTCCTCCCCTCCCTCCTCTCTCGCGCGCGCGCCGGACCCCCCTCTCTCGGCCGCCGTGTTGCAGTCGGGCCGCACGACATGCGCACACACGAATCCGCGGGGCGGGCGTGGGTGGACACTCAATGGCGCACCCTCGAATCTTCTTGGTGTGCTCGCCGCCTGTGGTCGCCACGACGCCGCCCGCCCCATGCCGCCCGACGTGCGCCCTGCCCCTCACAATTACCGCGCCGCTTGGCTATACAACCCCCAAGCCACCCCATTGTAATCGCCTCGGTCCCCTCTGCGTCCCACCGAGCACAATCGAAACCAAACCCGCGAAATCGCCGTGAGCCTGCTCCTTCCCTAGCGGCGAGCGCCAATCCGCGACTGGACCATTAGGGACCAATTGCCCACACCCACACCATCTCGGGATCATCGCAAAGGTGACCCGGCCTTCCCGGCCCTCGCCGCTTGTGGGCGCCCTCACCGGAGCCCTCTCGGATGTCGCTCGCCGACTACTCTCCGTGATCCCGACCCTCCCGTAGCTGCCAAAGCTCCACCGCAGCACCAACAACGCGTTTGGCGCTCTTGGGACCTCTCGGGCCTCCCTCGCCGGTGACCGCCGCCTCCCGACCTCGGACCGCCTGCTCCACCCGCGCACCCCTTAAGAGGTAAAGCACCCCTTAAGGGGTGAGATCTGTTGCTAGCCCTACCGGCTAGCGGCGCCACCACTTTCCCTCGCTCCCTCGGCGCGTTCGAGCCCCGCTCACGCAACGCCTTGAGGTGAGCCATTTCTTTAAAACCCATCGTTGTGGTGGGCCCCACCGCCGGCGACCGCACGTGTGCTGACCGCGCCTCCGGGCCCTTTGTCGAGGCAGCGGGGCGGGCGTGAGCCACTCGCCCGGGCCCCACGTGTCGGCGCCGCAGCCTTGATCACCGACAAAGGGCCCCACCGTCGATTTTATTAATTTTAAGATTTAATTAAACCAAGGTATTCAAATGTGTATAACTTATTCATTTTAGCTCCAAATTTAGTGAAACCAATTTCTAAATTCATCTAAAATCAAGGGCTACCAATGGAACTAGAACCAACCTTTTAAAGCTTGTTCAAATTTTTATTGTGTTAATTGATTGTTGTGATGATTTTTATCTAAATTTTCGCAAGATATAAAGCGTGGTTTCGAGGCCCAAGAAGAGGAAGTCGCCACGCTATAGACTCCAACACCCCGAATCCCGACCCTTGCATCCAAGGCGAGTCAATACGTTGATCATTTTGAGCCTATGTTTTCAATAAAGTATTTTGGTTTAAGTATTATAAATTGCATGCTTATATTTATGTTGCAATGCATGTTAATTTCAGATTTTAGATATATGCCCATGTTCTCTTGGTTTAGTATACAACCCTTGCAATATGTTTGGCTATGTGATCCTTGTCACTCTAGTAAAAGTAATAATGCTACAACTCCTTTGAAACTAAGTCTATAATTATAAATGCCATGCTTAGAGTTGTTTAGGTAAACAAGGGTGTGAGAGCACCCTAGTATATCTTACAAACTCAAGAAAGTAGTGTTGGGCAGTCATTGTGATGATGACTGACGTATGTTGGGAATAAGTATTTTTGTTCCAAAAGGAACCCCGCATGCTGAATTATCTGGGCGGATGGTTGAGGGTGTGTGTGTTGAATGGTGCCGTGATAGCACAGATTTGTGATAAAGTGGTGCCGTGATAGCATAAGGGGATCGTGGTAGAACCGCCCAGATAGCCATTAAGGACTGAATCTTGTGATGACTTCCCACGGTACAACAAGTACGACCACATGCTGGCAAAGTGTAGGCAGGGCTAACTAATTTGCATGGGCCTAGTAAGAGTTGCGTCGGTGTGAACACGGGCGGGTAGAGGATGGCCACATCCTCCGACGTGATGGCGCAAGAGGGGGCTTCTGGAAGGGTGGTCGTACCCGGAGGAAGTGGAAACCTTAGCGGTCGCAACTCTGCTAGGAATCATGCATCGTAAAAGCCCTGTGATAGTCTACTCAACCGCATGGCTAAGGAATCGTGTGGGGCAACGAGCAGATCTATCTCATGTGGGTAACGTGTACACACTCTGCAGAGTCAAAACTATTCGAATAGCCGTGCCCACGGTCATGGGCGGACATGGGAACATAACTAGATATAGTTCTGTTTCAAAAACTTTGAAAAGGTGGGAATGGAAAAGTGGAGGGCAGAGAAAGGCCCTTATTTGAATTGTCCCGGTGTCGTCCCGTGGGTAAAGTAAGCGGTTATAACGCTAAAGGCATGGTATGAGGAGCAGAGACCATGTAACGGTGGATGGTCTCTGATTCTATAGAAATAAATGCATATGTTATGGAGTATCATGTTTAAAATCCAACTGGCTAGGTCTTAGGGAACTTTACGTATTATAGTTCAAAAAGCACATTTCAGCAAAACAAAATAACCTGAGCCTTCCCTTGTTGAAAGCCTTGCATATTACCTATTGCATTCTGTGTGTTGACTCGCTGAGCACGGTGGTTAGTGTGCTCACTCTCACAAAACCAACAATCCAGATTCAGGAGCTCAAGATCCGTACGCCTACGAGGAAGCACAGTGCATGGATGGAGGAGACCACGCAGAGAGTTAAGGCGAATAGTCCGCGCTTAGAACCTTAGGCATCTAGACTAAGGTGTGGCTTCATCCAGATATTGCTAGAGCCCTAGTAATATTTGTATGACCACTTTTGCCCTCAGTCTTTGCTTGTGGTTTAAAAGGCCTACTTTGTATCACTTCCGCGTTGGACTTTTGTAATGTAAATATTTGGCCTGCTTGGCCCTACTGTAACAACTGCGCCTTTGTGAAGGCCTAACTTCACCTTTGCAATGTAATAATATTATAGCTTGTTGTGAATTCCGCGATATATGAAATGATTCGGCAATGTATCAGTGTGCATTATCTACTGATCCGAGGGAATAATGCGATAAGGCACAAGACAGATTACGGATTGTAAAATCCGGTCCGACAGAGTCGTATCGAGCATCTGATTGTAGGGTAAAAACCTTAGGTGGTCGTTAGTACTTAGGCTTGCGTATATTGAAAAATGTATAAAATGAATTTCTTAAGAATGTAGCGTAACATTTCTTCCCGTATCCTTCCTAGCTCTACTCTGTTCTACTTTTCAGTTGATATTTTGAAAATTACTAACGATATTATCTAAAATACAGATGGCAGGAGCGGCAGACGTTGGACACTGGGACTTCTTCGCTCACGGAGTGCGTGAGGGAGAGTTTGCGGATATACTTATAAACTACTCCACTACTTGGGCTACGAGGACGCCCATCTACCGCGGTCGAAGGACCGAGGATAGGAGGAGACGAGTCTGGTTGGTGGAGATTTTCATCTACCCCCCATGCGAGGGAGACCGGTCTCACGTGTTTGAGACTACCCACCGGAGGAGCCCGGTGGCAAGAAGCACTACAGATGATGCCTGCCCAGCTAGCACCGACTTTGCGACATCCACGCGACGCGGTGTTAGAGTCACCTTCGCCTACCACCCACCGCGACGAGCACGCCAGGGATCGGCGGGACTAGGGTGGCGAGTTGGAGGGCGACCGAGGCTTACCCACGGTGGACCTCACTCGGGCCATGGGTGCACCCCATGTGGTGGCTCAGAGGAGATCACCGCGCCGGGGCGCCTCCTCGCCGCCACATCGAGGTGGACTCCTTGCGAGCAGCTTCGCCCGATGTGGCGGGCCTTGGCGAGAGGCCAAGGCAAAAGCGGCCACGCCGCGCCCGAGCTCACAGACACCTACACCGACTCGGTTCCAAACCTCCGCTTGAGTTCCGGGACTCGCACGAGCTCACAGCGTGCAAGAGCGTGCGGCCCCGGGGCCTCGATCCGCTCTGCCGAGGAGAGACTCGACGCAGCCGTTCACGCTCCCACTCCGGCGCCGACCCGTCGAGTTTAGTGGTAGCGAGTCCGTTCGATGTCGGACTATACCCCTCCGGTCCAGTGTTGGTGACATGGAGGTAAGCGTCGTGAGTCGATTAATGCGATGCTTCTTTGAGTTTGGCTATTGTTAGCAAGCGCATGCCCTGTCTTACTAGTGGTAGCGTGTGCCCGTGTTCTAGTTCTGTGTGTGTTTAGTTATGAGCGCTAAGTATGTGTATGTTTGTAAAGCCCAGCATAGCTTGTGAAGCCATAAAAAGCTGGCTATATGTGTGTTGTCTATGTTAATGAAAACGGCCTTGTGTTCTAAAATAATTCTGTTGTTGGTGTTGGCTTTGGTTCTTTTGTATGATGACTTTGGGATGTAGCCTTGTGAGGTTAGAACAAAAATTTGACAAATACTAAAATACCTGCAGATGGCCAGCCATAGAGTTACCCACGCATAAGCTGCAGAAGTAGATGCCAGCCAAGAAGCGCAGCACGTGGGAAGAGGTAGAGGCCCAAGTCAGGGGGTGAACCTCCCACCCCCACCGGCTAACCCATCCATGGCGCAAGTAATGGCCCAGCAAACGCAAATACTTCAGGCTATCTCGCGCAGCCGCCAGACCCACACCAATGTTCACGCCTCGACACAGGTGACTTCATCGGACCCGGCCCTCACCTTTCTTTGGGCGTATGAGCCCCTAGAGGCGTAAGATTGGTCATGGGACACGAAAAGGAAGCTTCGTTTGGCCAAATCTGCGGAGGATGACCAAGTGCTCTTTGCGACCCATCAACTCCAAGGGGCATGGTGCTGGTGGGAGAATTACAGCCACCAAAGGATATGAGGATACCCCACGAGCTAGCGCAAAACTATAACTTGGACAGAATTCAAGGCGGCCTTTAAGGCCAATTTCACCCCGACTGGAGTAATGCGAATAAAGAAGAACGAATTGAACTACGAGCGGGTGGCTGTCAGTCAATGAGTATCTCACCAAGTTTAATCAGCTGGCCCGTTACGCCCCCAAGGACGTGGCCGATGAAGAGGAGAAAATTGATCGGTTCTTCGAAGGGATGAATGAAGAACTCCGTGTGCAGCTCATTACGCAGGACTTCCCCAGTTTTCACCAGCTGGTGAATAAGGCGTTGGTCCTGGAAAATGAGAAGAAGAACCTAGAGACTAGTCGCAAACGGAAGCAGGTTGTTCAGCGACCGCAGGGGAGGTTCATTCAGATGTTCTTCAACAATTCCCCCATTTCAGGGACAACCCCATCCCAGAGCCCAAACCCCGCACCTCGTCCAGGTGGTAGCACGTTCCAGACTCCTCGCCCCTCGGGCGGTGCGGAGCAAATCCTCGACGTCCTTCAATTGCTTCAGCTGTGGGAGAAGGGCATTACGCCTATCGCGCCCCGTGAGACCACTCGGTGAAGTTCAATTTGGGCACTACCCGCCGGGCCAAGCTTGGCCCAGAGAGGGAATCAGGCCCCTCAATCCAATAGGGCTGCAACAACTCCAAATCGTGGAAGGATTAATCATGTCACCGCGGAAGAAGCTGAGGAGGCTGCTGGAGTCCTACTGGGTACGTTCTCTGTCAAGACACTACCAGCACACGTCCTTTTTGATTCTGGGGCATCGCATTCATTTATAGGAAAAGGGTATGTGGATAAGCTTAGGCTGCCTGTCCACCTGTTGAAGAAAGCATTGATGCTTAGTTCACCGCGA
Organism: Bonia amplexicaulis; assembly: GCA_036346245.1. Taxonomy (NCBI): domain Eukaryota; kingdom Viridiplantae; phylum Streptophyta; class Magnoliopsida; order Poales; family Poaceae; genus Bonia; species Bonia amplexicaulis. The sequence continues at coordinate 10,167,326 of CM070766.1, forward strand.
GGATGATTAAAACCACCTTAGTGTGTCCGGGTAGAAATTGTCATGGAAAGGTTTATATTCCTAGCAGATTTAGTCATGCTAACCTCCCAGACCTTGGATATTATACTAGGGATGGACTGGTTAGCTAGACACCAAGGAATATTAGATTGTGCCTTGAGGCAAGTTAAGTTGACCAAGTGCCCAGGACTGACCATTGTGGTGAAGGTGGATCGACCGTATCGGTGGGATCAAGAAATATATTATTGTGAAGATGTACCACTAGAAGGAATGATGGTGGTACAAGACTATACTGAAGTCTTCCCTGAGGAACTGCCGGGTATGCCACCAAGCGAGATCTCGAGTTTGTTATCAACTTGAAGGTGGTGCCCCTATCTCCAAGAGACCATCTGGGATGACCGTAGATGAGCTAGAAGAATTGAAGAGGCAACTTCATGAGCTACAGGACAAAGGTTTTATCAGGCCGAGTTCCTCACCTTGGGGATCCTCGGTGATCTTTGTAAAGAAGAAGGATGGCACCGCTAGGATGTGTGTAGATTATCGGGCTTTAAATGAAGTAACCATCAAGAACAAGTACCCACTGCCAAGGATCGATGACCTATTCGATCGACTTGGGGAGCCACAGATTCTCAAAGATTGATTTAAGGTCGTTATCACCAATCGAAGATTAGGCGAAGACATCCCAAGACCGCCTTCACCACTAGATATGGGCTGTACGAGTTTACAGTTATGTCTTTTGGGTTGACCAATGCCCTTGCCTATTTCATGAATCTCATGAACAAGGTCTTTATGGATTACCTGGATAAGTTTGTGGTAGTATTCATTGATGATATACTCATCTATTCCAAAACCGCAGACGAGCATGCTGAGCATCTACGCTTGGTATTAGCAAGGCTGAAGGAACATCAACTCTATGCCAAATTCAGCAAGTGTGAGTTCTGGTTGCAGGACATCAGCTTCCTAGGGCATATTGTGTCTGCAAAAGGGGTGTCTGTTGACCCCGCCAAAATTGATGCAGTAACGGAATGGCAGCAACCTGCCTAAGTCACTGAGGTGAGGAGCTTTCTCGGATTAGCAGGATACTACAGACGGTTCATTGAGGGGTTCTCCCGAATTGCCCGACCAATGACTCAGTTGCTCAAGAAAGAGTAGGCATTTGGCTGGACCAAGGCATGTGAAGATAGTTTTCAAGAATTGAAGAAGAGGTTGACTACCACCCCAGTGCTGGTTTTGCCCGATGTGCGTCGAGACTTTGAAGTTTACTGCGATGCGTCACATCAAGGGCTTGGGGGTGTGCTGATGCAAGGAGGCAAGGTTGTGGCGTATGCATCCGTGCGACTTAGCCCTCACGGCGCCAACTACCCAACCCATGATTTGGAATTAGCTTCCGTGGTACATGCTCTGAAGATCTGGAGGCACTATCTCATTGGCAATCATTGTGATATCTACACGGACCACAAAAGCCTCAAGTATTTCTTCACCCAGTCACACCTTAACTTGAGGCAAAGAAGGTGGCTAGAGCTGATCAAGGATTATGACATGAGTGTCCACTACCACCCTGGAAAAGCTAACGTAGTGGCGGACGCTCTGAGCCGGAAGGCCTACTGCAATAACCTTATGGTTCAAGAACACTAGCCTGAACTATATAAGGAGCTGATAGCCCTGAACCTAGGGATCGTAGAAGAAGGAGCCCTAACCACTCTGGAAGATCAAACAAGTATCGAAGAAATGGTAGAGGCTGCACAGAAAGGGGACCCAACTGTTTTGAGATTGAAGAAATTGATGGAAGCAGGGAAGGCCCCTAAAATGACTCTGGACCATCAAGGAGTTCAAAATCACGAAACCGTATTTTGTACCCCAGGAAGGACCTTAAGAATCGATGCTCAGGAAGCACATAGCTCGCATATTCCCTTCATCCTGGAAGTACAAAAATGTACCAAGATATGAAGCAGTATTACTGGTGGCCAGGTATGAAAAGGGACATTGCTGAGCACGTCGCATGTTGTGATGTCTGTCAAAGAGTGAAGGCTGAGCACCAAAGGCCGGCAGGATTGCTGCAGCTCTTGAAAATACCCCAATGGAAATGGGAGGAAGTTGGCATGGACTTCATCACCGGATTCCCGCGAACGAAGTCTGGCTGTGACTCAGTCTGGGTCATCGTTGATAGATTAGCCAAGGTTGCCCACTTCATTCCCGTCAAGACAACGTACAAGGGAGTTAAGCTAGCTGGGCTGTACATGTCCCGCATAGTGAGCCTTCACGGAGTACCAAAGCGAATTGTGTCGGATCGAGGTTCTCAATTTACCTCACATTTTTGGGCAAGTCTACATGAAGCTCTAGGTACCCAGTTAGATTTCAGCACTGCCTACCATCCTCAGACCGACGGACAAACAGAAAGAGTAAATCAAATACTAGAAGATATGCTCCGGGCATGTGCACTAGACTTCTCGAAGGAATGGGATAAATGTCTACCCTATGCCGAGTTTGCCTACAATAACAGTTACCAGTCCAGCCTGAAGATGTCCCCCTTTGAAGCTTTATACGGCCGAAAGTGTCGGACCCCGCTCCATTGGTCCGAGGTTGGGGAAAACTATGTGTTCGGTCCCGAAACTACGAGGCAAGCGAAAGAAAAGTTCGGTGATTAGAGATCATTCTTGGCCGCCCAATCCAGGCAGAAGAGCTACGCTGATAAAAGGAGAAGGCCCATAAGTTTTGAAGTTGGAGATCATGTGTACCTGAAGGTATCGCCCTTACGTGGAGTCAAGAGATTTAAGGTCAAAGGCAAGCTCACCCCGCGCTATGTTGGGCCCTTCCTATTATAGCCAAGAAGGAGAGGTCGCATATCATTAACCTTACCCCAAACACATCGGAAGTGCACGATGTCTTCCATGTGTCCCAGCTGAAGAAGTGCTTACGAGTGCCGAAAGACAAAGCCCCGTTGGAAGCCATCGAGCTCGAGAAGGACCTAACCTATAAAGAACGACCCATCAGGATTTTGGACACAGTGGAAAAGGGAACCAGAACCCAATCCATTCGCTTGTGCAGAGTGCAATGGAGTCACCATTCAAAGAAAGAAGCCACTTGGGAGCGTGAAGATCAGTGCAAAAAGATTACCACCTTTGTTTTCTAGCTAAGCCAAATCTAGGTCGAGATTCTTTTTAGGGGTAGGTTTGTAACATCACGAAAACTTAGAAGAATTGTATAATAAAATATGGTGAGATATTCTGTAACACATCATGTTGGGTTGGGTTCTGAAAATATTTTTCTGAAAAACTTCAAGGAAGAACCCACCTGTTTAATTAATAGGAAATTCTAAATTTGAACTCGAATCTGAAAAGATGATCCATAATAAAAAGTTTACAAAAGTAACATAAATAAGTTGTCAAAGTGCCAAAGGGGGTATTTGTACACAAAATGGTAATATCACAAAATTTATAAAAAGAAAAGAGGAGAAAACAAAAGAAAAGAAAAAGGGTTTAGTTGTGGGTCCAAAGTTTTTAAATGTAATGGCCACCTCGTGGGAAATAATTTTGCTAAACTCAAAATGTGTCTAGGAACTTCAGAAATTTTTCTAGAATTTTGGTGGTAATTACATATTTTTAGAGTTATATTAAGCCCTCTAGCATTTCGAAATTAAAATCGGTAATAAAACTCCGACGCCAGCGTGAGCGATCCGATCATACGTCGCCCGGATCCGCCCTCCCTCTCCCTCGAGCCGACACGCGTCCGGTCCGGATGGCGCCACGTTCCACCCGGCGCCATCTCGGCCGCCCGCGCGATCCTCTCCGCGCCCCTCTCTCCGCCGGCGGGCCCCGCCCGTCGGCGCCTTTCCTCCCTCCTCCTCTCTCTCGCGGGGACCCCCTCTCTCGGCCGCCCGTGTTACAGTCGGGCCGCCACGACATGCGCCGCGAATCCGCGAGGCGGGCGTGGGTGGACACTCAATGGCGCCGCCCTCGAATCTTCCGGTGTGCTCGCCGCCCGTGGTCACCGCTGACGCCGCCGCCCGCCCATGCCGCCCGACGTGCGCCCCTGCCCCCTCACAATTACCCGCGCCCGCTCGGCTATACAACCCCCAAGCCACCCCATTGTCATCGCCTCAGTCCCCGCTGCCTCCCACCGAGCATAATCGGAACCAAACCAGCGAAATCGCCGGCGAGCCCGTCTCCTTCCCTAGCGCCGGCGAGCGCCAATCCGGCGACCTGGACCATTAGGGACCAATTGCCCACACCCACACCATCTCGGGATCATCGCAAAGGTGACCCCGGCCTTCCCCGGGCCCCTCGCCGCTTGTGGAGCGCCCTCACCGGAGCCCCTCTCGGACCGCCGCTGCCGCTCGCCGCCGACTACTCTCCGGCGATCCCCGACCCTCCCCGTAGCTGCCAAAAGCTCCACCGCAGCACCAGCAACGCGTTTTGGCGCTCTTCCGGACCTCTCCGGGCCTCCCTCGCCGGCGGCGACCGCCGCCTCCCCGGCCTCGGACCGCCCCTGCTCCACCCCCGCGCACCCCCCTTAAGAGGTAAAAGCACCCCTTAAGGGGTGAGATGCGCTGCTAGCCCGGCTGGCTAGCGGCGCCAGCCCTCTTTCCCCCCTGGCTCCCTCGGCGCGCGTTCGAGCCCCCGCTCACGCAGCGCCTTGAGGTGAGCCATTTCTTTAAAACACATCACGACAGTGGGCCCCACCGCCAATGACCACAGTGTGCCCACCGCGCCTCCCGGCCACGCTGTCGAGGCAGCAGGCGGCGTGAGCCATGCCGCCCAGGCCCCACGTGTCGGCCCATGAAGCCTGATCCATGACAAGGGCCCCATTGTCGATTTTATTAATTTTAAGATTTAATTAAACCGAAGGTATTCAAATGTGTATAACTTATTCATTTTAGCTCCAAATTTAGTGAAACCAATTTCTAAATTCATCTAAAATCAAGGGCTACCCAATGGAACTAGAACCAACCTTTTTAAAGCTTGTTCAAATTTTTATTGTGTTAATTGATTGTTGTGATGATTTTTATCTAAATTTTCGCGCATATAAAACGTAGGTTTCGAGGCCCAAGAAGAGGAAGCTGCCGCTGCTATAGACTCCAACACCCCGAATCCCGACCCTTGCATCCAAGGCGAGTCAATACGTTGATCATTTTGAGCCTATGTTTTCAATAAAGTATTTTGGTTTAAGTATTATAAATTGCATGCTTATATTTATGTTGCAATGCATGTTAATTTCAGATTTTAGATATATGCCCATGTTCTCTTGGTTTAGTATACAACCCTTGCAATATGTTTGGCTATGTGATCCTTGTCACTCTAGTAAAAGTAATAATGCTACAACTCCTTTGAAACTAAGTCTATAATTATAAATGCCATGCTTAGAGTTGTTTAGGTAAACAAGGGTGTGAGAGCACCCTAGTATATCTTACAAACTCAAGAAAGTAGTGTTGGGCAGTCATTGTGATGATGACTGACGTATGTTGGGAATAAGTATTTTTGTTCCAAAAGGAACCCCGCATGCTGAATTATCTGGGCGGATGGTTGAGGGTGTGTGTGTTGAATGGTGCCGTGATAGCACAGATTTGTGATAAAGTGGTGCCGTGATAGCACAAGGGGATCGTGGTAGAACCGCCCAGATAGCCATTAAGGACTGAATCTTGTGATGACTTCCCACGGTACAACAAGTACGACCACATGCTTTGGCAAAGTGTGGCGGGGCTAACTAATTTGCATGGGCCTAGTAAGAGTTGCGTCGGTGTGAACACGGGCGGGTAGAGGATGGCCACGACCTCCGGCGTGATGGCGCAAGAGGGGCTTCGGAAGGGTGGTCGTGCAGGAGGAAGTGGAAACCTTAGCGGTCGCAACTCGCTAGGAATCATGCATCGTAAAAGCCCTGTGATAGTCTACTCAACCGCATGGCTAAGGAATCGTGTGGGGCAACTAGCAGATCTATCTCATGTGGGTAACGTGTACACACTCTGCAGAGTCAAAACTATTCGAATAGCCGTGCCCACGGTCATGGGCGGACATGGGAACATAACTAGATATAGTTCTGTTTCAAAAACTTTGAAAAGGTGAGAATGGAAAAGTGGAGGGCAGAGAAAGGCCCTTATTTGAATTGTCCTGGGTGTCGTCCCAGTGGTAAAGTAAGCGGTTATAACGCTAAAGGCATGGTATGAGGAGCAGAGACCATGTAACGGTGGATGGTCTCTGATTCTATAGAAATAAATGCATATGTTATGGAGTATCATGTTTAAAATCCAACTGGCTAGGTCTTAGGGAACTTTACGTATTATAGTTCAAAAAGCACATTTCAGCAAAACAAAATAACCTGAGCCTTCCCTTGTTGAAAGCCTTGCATATTACCTATTGCATTCTGTGTGTTGACTCGCTGAGCACGGTGGTTAGTGTGCTCACTCTCGCAAAACCAACAATCCAGATTCAGGAGCTCAAGATCCGTACGCCTACGAGGAAGCACCTGGTACAGATGGAGGAGACCACGCCGAGAGTTAAGACGAATAGTCCGCGCTTAGAACCTTAGGCATCTAGACTAAGGTGTGGCTTCATCCAGATATTGCTAGAGCCCTAGTAATATTTGTATGACCACTTTTGCCCTCAGTCTTTGCTTGTGGTTTAAAAGGCCTACTTTGTATCACTTCCGCTGTTGGACTTTTGTAATGTAAATATTTGACCTGCTTGGCCCTACTGTAACAACTGCGCCTTTGTGAAGGCCTAACTTCACCTTTGCAAGGTAATAATATTATAGCTTGTTGTGAATTCCGCGATGTATGAAATGATTCAGCAATGTATCTGTGTGCATTATCTACTGATCCAGGGAATAATGTAGTAAGGCACAGCAGATTCTGGATTGTAAAATCCGGGTCTGACACCCCGCGTCGCCGCCTCCTCTCCCCCCACTCCGCCGCCACCGATGCAAAATAGTACCCAGGCCCTTCGAGAAATGTCCAAATATCCCCACGCCGCCGCGTCATCGTCCTCCTTCCGTTCGGATTAGACGCCTAGGGTTTTGCGGGTTTTGGTGGAGAGGGAGAGGGGAAGCGAGGCGAGATGTTACGGCGGAACACGCGGCTGCGGCGGGAGTACCTGTACCGGAAGAGCCTCGAAGGGGAGGAGCGGCAGCACTACGAGAAGAAGCGCCGCGTCCGGGAGGCGCTCGAGGAGGGCAAGCCCATCCCCATCGAGTTCCACAACGAGGAGCTCGCCCTGCGCCGCGAGATCGACCTCGACGACCAGGACAGGGCAGGTTCCTAAGTCTATTGCAGAGACCAAACAAGCCATCATCGTTGTGTATTTTATTAGTGTTATTTTCATCGCCACTTTTTTTTGATATTGTGATGGTCAAATTATACAAAGATCAAAGTGGAAGGGTGATCGGTCAACATGTTGATTATGATCAAAGACCTGATATCTTCAGGTCGGTCATATTATCTCTGCATCTGTTTCTTTTTCTTCTATGACACCACTTCACTTACGTGTTTCCTCTTTTTGTTTCTGTCCAGCTCCATTCAAATAGTTTCTTGAGATTGTCACAAATATGAAATTTGATGAAGAGCCAAATTATGCCAAACATATTTCTCTTTTTGATAGTTTGATTGAAGCACCTACATCAAGACCAATCAGAATTGATGGGGCTCTTAAGGTTTGTACTACACTTCCCACATTCCTATATTGTTTACTTTGCTTATTCTGTATCTTGCCATAAACCTTTTCTCCCTTAACAATTATAGGTTGGGCAGAAACGTGGAAGATTGCTTGTAATCTAGAAGAAGATGAGCAGCCTAAGAAGAAAGTTAAATTGGGGAGCCCAGAAGCTCAATGGATTTAAGTTTACAATGCCAAAGGACCCATGAAGCGTAGGTGATTACATTAAATGATTGAAATATATGATACAAAGTGTGATCAATTGATATTAGTTTGGACTTTGGGCACTTGCTCTTCTTTGATGCAAACATTGGTAATTCCAAAATTAGCTATTGCCTTATATGTGGGGTTAATACTTGAGATACTTGAGTGTTCGATTAATTTTGTTAGAAGTTGGGATATCAGTTAATTTTGGTCATTATAGTACTTCTTCCCATGTTACTTTTGTTGCAGTTAGACCAGATATTCATCTTAAAACTGTTTCCTGAGTATGGACCAACTATTTGTATTAAACATGCTCGTTCCAGTTTTTAGATTTTATTTCACAGGGTCTGCTTTTGTCTTTTGCTTCAGATTTTTTTACTAAAAAAAAGATGCTGGAGAACCAATGTATCCAAGAGGCAGGAGCAATTAACAATTTAGGGTAGCAATTTATGCCATTCGTAAATTAACAATTGCAGGGGTAGCAAAATCCGAAATTGGACATTTATTCTTACGCATGTTGTAGACTCGGTATAAGTTAGCAATAAACTGAATTTTTCATGGACCTGAATTTACATTGTGTGAAAGCATAGCTTGTTTAAAACTAACTGAATTGTCCATGTAACAGGTTAAGAAAACTGCAGATAATATTGATGTGGCTGCGAAGGAACTTCCAGATGCTAATTTGGTAAGACTAAAGCATCATTCCTTAAGCTCATCAAATAAGTATGTGCATGCAGTTCTGACAGTAATCCATGGTCGACTTTGAGAAAATTGATGGACATTTGATGATATTGTAATGCCATGTTATTTCTTTTGGGGAAAGAAATGCTCTGATGGAACCATTGGTGTGCATTAGTTTGATTGAGTATTCTAAAATGACATTTGATATCAATTATGGTATAAACAAGTTGCACATATGTACATATGTTTGCTTGAGTACAAGGGATCATTCATTGTATGCCAACAATTGTGCTTCTTTCAGATGCATTGCTTTGTATTACTGTGCGATCTATTCTCCTTGTGTTGGAGCTAATTAAAGCATTGTCATGTTTGATCTGCAAACCTCACATTGTCATGTTTGATCTACAAACCTCAATGAAGAGTAGTGTGGTATCTTGTTGCATTTCAGTTTGATTCACTGGCAAAATAATTTGCTGCTCACCTGCTCTGTTCATCAAGGACTTGGTGTCATTCGGTATTTAATTTAGTTATAACAAATCATTTCCTGGCATGCTCATGTATACCTTCTTGTAGCTGAGCATGGGCTTCGATCTAAGGGTCATTATCCGCATGAAGTCAGCAGATTCTTGATCATGCGGTTGACGATGATGCTATATTGAATGATAGCCATGTTGTTGATGTTGTTGATGATGGTAACAAGCTGAATGATTAGTTGTCTTTTAGTGATCATCTCAGTAGAAAATTGGCTCAAAATGTTATGGAAAATTCTAATTTGGTACCATTCGCTGGACAAGTGGAGGTTACTGCCATATTGGACAAGTGGAGGTTACTGGCATATTGGCTCAAAATGGTGAGTGCCTACAATGAAGCTTTTGTGTTATGTTAGATAAATGAATTCTCCTTTATCATAAATTTTGATGCAAGTGAGGGTCATATATTCGATATGTGCCACCCTTGTGCTTACCATCCACTAATGCAGTGGTATGCTCCCACCCCTTGACACGTTTTTGAGGTTTCATTTCATTTTGTGACATTTGGGTGTGTTTCAAGATCCGATCACCTCCCCATGTCATGACATGCTCAATTTGGTTGTGAGGACGGTGATGCAGATTGGACATGGTGGTGGACCAACCATAATAACGAAGGTGCAACATGGGTTATAGCGGAGCTCGGTCAGACGTGGTACTAGAGTAAGGGCGTGGTGTAGGCCAAGTAAGAAGACAAAATATCTTACATGAGCTACAGAAGAGCTTTGTTGGCTACCGTGGTAGAGCCGAGGGCACGGTGTTAGCCAAACCTGGTCACGATGGCTTGACATGTTGGAATAGTAGTATTCTTTTTATCCGTTGCAACGCACGGGCATGTAACTAGTCTAAATATAAATAAATCATTTTCGGACAGAAGTTCTTCACAACATGACTTACGTTAGCTCAAACATGCTTTATGCAACATGAATAGACTGATCTAAGACCAAATTCTCCAATCCATGGCCAAATTCCCAATTTTCAAAGCTCACTGCTAAAAACAGAACATGGTCGGTTAGACCAATTTCGCGGCAGGTTTGATCCATTCCATTGGCCAGTCTAACCGCCAAAACTAAAACCTGATAGAAAATTCAAATCTTTTGAAAATTTGAAATTCAACTCCACATACATTGACAATTGTTTCCCACAGTTAATCTTGGGCCTTTTTACATAGTCGTGCAATCTCTCTCTCTCTCTCTTGATGGACACATTGGTAATACCTCCAAAATTGCAAATTTGAGTTTATTTTAGAAATAGAGAGAAATATTGCGAAAGAAAGCTTAAAATAGTGAAAAAGAATTTCAAAAGTTGAAAATGACTATATGAGCAAGAAATGGAGAGAAGCAACCAGATTGAACATGTTTTCCACAAAAAAACTTAAACTCCATCAAGGAAATTTAAAAATCTGACTCTAGATTTATATGAAAGAACAATTGTATTCTATTTGATCTTGGTCATGGTAAGAAAAGATTAAAGTGATCAACAAAATCACAACAAAGCTTACAAGCTCCAACTTAGCAAGAATTCACATAATAACATCATATTTTGCTCTAAGTCTACATTTTTTCAATCTTCTTCCCCTTTGGCAATAAATTCATTAAGATGCATGGAAGAAGAAAGGGCATATAATGGAATGACATGACTGTATTTTATTCATATTTAGCTTCATAGGGAGCTATAAAAATTATCTAAAGTGATTCCACAAGTATTACACCAAGCCATATTGATACGGATACGCTCATGCCTTGCACTTTTCAGTTAAATATATTATTTAACTGGAAAGAATTATTGAGTCGTATTAAATATTATCGGGTAAACTTGTTTCTTAGAGAATTTATTTTTTATTTATATGAGAACAATATAATACCTTTTACAAATACTTTGCGTATTCTCAGGTTTGAACATCGCGACGACTTTGGAACCGAGAGGGATCTCAGGGCAAAAGCCAAAGAGGAGCACAAGAATGAAGAAGTTCTTTTAGCCACAAGACTGGAGGTGGCACACTCGGCCAAGGTGACCAAGTCCATACGGCCGCAAGTCAAGGTTAGAAGCCTTGAGGTTTTAGCTTATGGGGCTGTTCATTATGCCCAACACATGGAGAGGAGCAGCCGTGCCAAGCTCTGGCTGAACTAAGCGGTGCGGCCATGTATCACGTTTTTCTTAGTTTAAGTTTGAACCCCTTTTTGTTAGATGGGTTCGTACCAGGTTACAAGTGCAGATCTCGGCCTCCAGCCCGAATAGAGTTCCCATCAGTTTTCCCTCGACCGAATACTTCTGAACTGGCCCAAGGCCCATGCATGTGCGCGTGGAACGGTAGGGTGGGAACGCCGTATGTCAGCGCCATCCTCATGTAAGACAGACGACCTTTATGAAGAATAATAGGTTGACTTGTGATTGTTTTGTTTTTCTTAATGACCAATGTCGTTAATGGGAAAATCTGAGAGTTCTTGCTAATCGAGATTGTTCATCCTTTCTGCTGGAAATTGAGAATGCGATAGGGTTAACTTCGCTTTGTGGTCATGAAGTCCGACGTGTGTGATCTTACGAATTAAAGAGCGTTTGTTCTTGTATTGGCAACAGATGATCGCCACAATTAGAGAGGCTACACATGAGTATTCTGATCCTACATCGAGAAAATCGGACGACACCGTATCATCTTGGTATCAGAGCGTGATTTACTCGGTAGAATTATTTACGCTTATTTTAGATTGATTTATTTTTATCCTATAGTCCATTAAACCGAAAATTGCAACAAAAAAAGCAAATCCTAGTTTTAATCTGTTATTTCTCGTGGGTTTTGTTAAGTTTTGATCGTTATAATTTTTGTTTAAAATGCTGATCATCGTGTTTCTTTGCGCAGTTTAATCATTGTGTCCAATCAAACCCTAGAAAATTCTACAACTTGAATTCCTCAATTAGCAAAAAAAAAATCAATCTGCTACATAACCGTGAGGTGCTACAGTATGTACAGTGTCGCGAGATGCTAAAGTGCTTGGCTGGTGCTGTTCACTCCCAAAGCAATCTCATTGCTTTAATCCTGTTGCTCTAATTTGAACACTTGCTGGGTTGACTAGAAAACTCGTTGCTTTTGTGAATCAACCCAGCCAAACTCATTACTGCAGGTTGATTATGTTAGGAAACTAGGACCATGGTCAAGAGTCCTGATATATTTGGGCACCCCATCGTAGTTTATAAATAGAGAGCCATACCCCCCTCATTATGTACGCCTGACACATGAATGAAAGCAATAAAGAAAGGCCAGGAGTTCTCTCTACCTCTCTCTGTGTTCAATCTATTATTCCTGTTTATATGATTGATTCGTTCTTGTTCTAAGAAGAGGAATCGTTCGGACTGGTCGTCAGCGACAGTTTCTCAACACGTTATCAGCACGAATTCGCTCCGGTGAACAAAGGTAATCATCGAAGCACAGATTGAATTTTCTAGATCGCTTTTGAATCTGTATTTTCTTTTCGTGTTCTAGATTGATTTTCTACGGTGCAAATCCGCCCTAATCTACTGCGAGCAGATTTGAAGTCGCCGGCACAATGACGATCGGTAGATTGCCAAACGGGGTAGATGTTGATTGCATCGTAGGTTGGAAACGAAAATTTTGTATAGTTTTGTTTGATCCTGCATGATCACTGTACGGGGAAAATGGGCATCGTTTTCTCCTGTTTTGCTCTGCACGGCATCACACAGAAAAAAACCGCCGGTCGACCGCCGCCTCCCACACAAGGTGACGCCACTGCCGGCGCGCCCGCATGCGCACCCCGGCTGCCGGACCTCGGCTCGCATGGCGCAGCTGCCGCCAGAAGACGGCTTCTCCCGCGCCACCATGCCATGCCGTCGGCCCGAAGTCGCCCTCACCTTGGCCGTACGTCGCCGCCATTTGGCCTTCTGGCTGGCGAAGCCGGCCAACCCGACCGCCGCACGGTAGCCTTGGGCTCCGGGCCCCGCATGGCCGACGGAAGTCACCAGCACCATGAAAGATGCGCACGCTGACGACGCCTCGGTCCTCAAGCATCGCCGAGGCAAAGAACGGCCGCCGACCGCACGTGCCTCGGCCCCCTCCCCGCATGGTCGGCCGACCGAGATGTCGCCTCGGCTCCGCCGCCCGGATCTGTGCCGCCGTGCGCCTCATCGGGTCCTGTGCGTGCCGCCCGTCGCATCCCGGCTCGAAGCCGAGGAGTCACCGCCACTCGCGCCCACCGCTCGAGGCCGCACCTTTGCACTGGCCGCCGCACCGCCGAGCCGTGCCGCCTCGCGCCGCCGCAAAGATCGGCCTCGGTCGCCCTCCTTCACGCTGCCCGACCGGCCGCACGGGCTGTGAGCCGCCGCCGCCACCAAGATTGAGCGGGTAGGGGAAACCCTAACCACGCCCGCGTGTTAAGGCAGCCGGACGGGCCAGCCGGGCCAAGTGGGCCGTTCGGCCGAAGCAGGCCGGATGAGGTGGGCCGAGCAGATAAAAAAAAGGGGAGAAATATGGGCCCGAGCTGGTGTGGGGTGGAATTTTGCAGGAAAGCCCCCCTATTTTATGAGAATTACCGATTAACCCTGAAAGTTTACATATGAGTCCCGAATTTTGCAGAGAGGCCTTGGTAATTCTAAAAATTACGAATAAGTCCTCAAATTTACGAGCGGGTCCAGAATTTTGCAGAAACCCCTCGAAAAATCTGGCAATTACACAAACTTTCTCTGAACTGAAAATTTGCGCATAGACCCTAGAGAATTGCAGAATTCGCTGAAAATTGATATTCTAGCATAAAATGGCCTCGGGAATCCAAATTTTGAATTATTTTTAACATTTGAAGCTTATTTATTTATGCCATTATTATTTTCTGTATTTTTTGGATTTATTTACTATTTTTGATTAGTTGTAATTGTTTAAATTGCTTTTAATCACTAAAATTAGCAGTAAATTTATAGAAAATTCATAGAAAATTATGAAACATTACGAGAATCTTTTGTTCCATTTAGTAAATTATTTTCGTGCATGTTTACCAGCAGTAAACTTATATACATATTTAGATGACTGGCATCATGAACCGGGAGTTTGAGGAGCTGGACCAGCACGGACAAAAATATCTGATGTGGGCTTCCAATGTCGAGATAGTACCTGAAGCCAAGAAGCACCGCGCAGCTATTGATTGGCGGACCGTATGACGCCCAACCTCTGTCTCACTCTTGAGAATGAGTACATGGCAGAGAAGAGCACGCTAGCACTCTGAACCGCACTCAAGAAGAGTTTTGAGAGGGTGAAGTACATCATTCTTACTCAAGCAGAACAAGAGTGGATTAGACTGAGGTTTGCCGACTTCAATACGGTCGGGGAGTACAATTCCGCTTTGCACAGGATTTGTACCAATCTTCAACTCTGTGGCAAGCAGATCACAGACGTGCAGAAGATTGAGAAAACCCTATCCACCTTCCACCCCAATGCAGTACAATCCTCACGCAACTATCGTCAAGACGGCTATAAAGTGTATGCCGAATTGATTGATATGATGCAGGTTGTGGAGGCTTAGGACGAAGTTCTCCGCAAGAACTACGTCACTCAGCCACCTGAGAGCTCTGTTGGCCATGAAGCCAACGCTAGGAGCCATAAGGTGCGAAATCTGTTAATGAAGAGAGGGGGAATGAAGGGTAAGACCGTAGCCCAGAAAGGCAAATCAGATGCTCCACGTGAGAATAAGGCTAGCAAGCCAAAACGGGATGGAAAAGGGCAGCATGAAGCCACTTTGCATCGGCTGAGGGGGAGTGTTTTGAGCAGCTGTCTGCACTGATGGAGATTGAAACCAACACGACAGCAGCAACCCCTTTCAACCTAGAAGCAGCCAATACCATGATTTCTCTTGAAGAGAATGTCAATCCTGAGAAAATAGTAGAAGAAGTCTGATGCACAGAATGCATTTAGACTTTAAAAGTCATTTATTTTGTGTTAAAAGGACAAGTTAGAATTTCCATGGATAGTACTTTAGCATTTATTTTCTCGTGATGGTTGGATGATTTTGGAATAATTCATTCATTTATTCAGTTTATGATGGCATGATATGTTCTGATATTGAAGTATTTTATTTATGTGTTTATTGCATTCTCATGCATATGAATAAAATACCCTATATTAGAACATGTGTAGCGCCCTATGAAGGAAGTGTGCTTAGCTAGCGTGCACAACGAATACCATCTTAAGAGAGACTAAGTTTTCGATCGATTCGAAGAGCACTAGCGACCTTCGACAATCGCCGGAAGCGATGAATGTATAATTGGTTCAGGAAGAGCCACAATTATACTCCAAATGGGCACAACTTTGGTCATTGAAGAAACCTTATTGTACCCAGAATCGACTAGAATTCTCCTAAGTTTTTAAGGATATACGCGCCAATGGTTTCCACGTTGAGACTGAAGAAGAGTACGATAAGGAATACCTGCTCATTACGAAGTGCGAAGAGCATGGAAAAATGGGTATTAGAAAAACTTTCTTCACTAGAAACTGGGCACCTGCAGCCTACACTGTCCTGAAGACAGTATTTAGAAGCTCTGAACTCTTCTGTCTCTGGCATGACAGATTAGGCCACCAAGTTCTTAGGATGATGAGAAACATAATAAATAATTCACAAGGGCATAATATTAATGTGAAGAATTTCCCAAATCCTGAAGATTTTGTGTACCCTGCATGTGCCACCGGGAAATTAATTACTAGACCCTCCACTCTGAAAGCGAAGGATGAAGTACCTGCATTCCTGGAACGCATCCAAGGAGACATTTGCGGTCCCATTCAGCCCATCTCAGGGCCATTTAAGTATTTCATGGTGCTCATTGACGCTTCCTCGAAGTGGTCATATGTGGGTTTGTTGTCCACAAGAAATCACGCCTTTGCAAAATTGATCTCGCAGATCATTCGCATCAGAAATGTGTTCCCTGATCATCACATCAAGTCCATCGGAATGGACAACGCCGGAGAATTTACTTCAAAGGCATTTGATGATTATTGCATGACGATGGGAATTGCAGTTGAGCACTCGGTACCGCATGTCCATACCAAGAATGGTTTGGCAGAAGCTTTAATCAAGAGAATTAAATTTATTGCCCGCCCCCTTTTGCATAAATGTAATTTGCCAGCTACATGTTGGGGACACGCAGTCCTTCATGCAGCGAATCTCATCAACCTTAGACCTTCGGCCTACAACATCCATTCACCTATGCAACTAACGCAAGGGTCACCACCAAAACTTTCTCATCTCAGGAGGTTGAATGCAAGGTTTATGTACATATACCCCCTCCGTAGCGTACTACAATGGGCCCTCTCCAAAAGACTTGGACACACGTTGGTTATGAGACTGCATCCATAATCAGGTATTTGGAACCCATGTCGGGAGATTTGTATACCGCCCGCTTCGCTGATTGCATTTTGATGAGGATAATTTCCCAACATTAGGTGGAGGAAATCAACCCGTTGATGAAAAATATCGGGAAATTACGTGGCAAGCCACAGGAATTCATGCAAATAACCCACGCACTAGTGAAGCAAATAGAAAAGTCCAGAAGTCAAGAGAAGTCCAGAAGACAATAGAAGTCCAGAAGACAATAGAAGTCCAGAAGACAATTGATTTGCAAGCATTAGCAAATCAGCTGCCTGATCACTTTAGTGATTTGAAAAGCGTGATTAAGTCGCATGTGCCTGCACGCACTGCACCGAAAAGGGTTGAAATACCAAAGCAGAAGGTATCCCTAATCTCGTCTAGAGGCCTCAGAAAAAATAAAAAAGGACGAGAACTCTGGTTCCTTGAATCCTAAGTAACCAGGGACGCCTGGTGAAAAAGGATAAGAAGGACATATCACAGCCGATCACTGAAGTCCCCCAGAATGAGAAGGGGAGCCAGTTGAGACATGGCACAAGTATGACACCTTCAGAAAAGGGCATACCGGATCTGAATATCCCCATCGGCATGGATGTGTGCGCACACATCGGAGCCAAAAAACTAAAGGGACTTGCCACCGTAATTAGAAAAAGCGATGTGCAAGGAGAAGCTCCAGAAGAAGCAACCGCTCCAGAAGAAGCGACTCATGAAGAAATAGCTATAAACTATGTGCACACGGGAGTCCATGAATAGGACAACAGCCAATATCGGTATATACTTCGCAAAGAAAATTGCCACAATCATCGATCTTGATCCCGAGCCTGCATCGCTCGCTGAATGTAAGAAAAGATCAGATTGGGAAGATTGAAAGAAGGCAATAGCAACTGAATTGCTATCCCTGAACAAAAGAGAAGTTTTTGGGCCTGTATGCCGCACACCTCCCCATGTGCACCCCGTAGGGTACAAGTGGGTATTTGTTCGAAAGAGAAACGAAAGAAACGAAGTAATGAGATACAAAGCACGGCTAGTAGCACATGGTTTCACTCAATGTCCTGAAGTTGATTATGAAGAAACCTACTCCCCAGTCATGGGTAGAATTACCTTTAGATATTTGATCTCAATGACAGTAAATTTGAACATAGAAATAAAATTAATGGATGTTGTGACTGCATACCTTTACGGTAACATGTATTCGGAGATTTATATGAAAGTCCTTGAAGGAATACCTTTCCCGAACCAAGACAGAGCAAATAGAAATCTGTACAGTGTGAAACTCAGAAAGTCACTGTATGGATTGAAGCATTCTGGAAGAATGTGGTATAATCGCTTGAGCTACTTTCTCTGCAAGAAAGGCTACACAAACAATGAAGATTGTCCTTGTGTGTTTATACGGCGATCCTAGAATGGATTCTGTATAATCTCTGGGTATGTAGATGATCTGAATATCATCGGGACAGCAGAAGATATAAAAGAAGCAAGCTCCTACTTGGAGTCAGAATTTGAAATGAAAGATTTGGGCAAGACCAAGTTTTGTTTAGGCCTGCAGCTTGAACGTGTCCCCGAAGGAATCTTGGTACATCAGTCGACCTACACACAGAAGGTGCTAGAAAGGTTTGACTTCGAGAAGACATACCCATCGAAAGTAGCGATGGTCGGAAGGTCTTTACAACAAGAAAAAGATCCTTTCCGACCTAGGGAAAAGGGGGAGGAAGCCCTGGGACCGGAATTCCCATACTTCAGTGCAATAGAAGCACTCATGTCCTTAGCAAACTGCACTACACCGGACATTGCATTTGCCGTGAACCTATTAGCAAGGTACAGTGCAGAACCTACCAAAAGGCATTGGCAGGGCATAAAGGACATCTTCCGATACCTCCAAGGAAGCAAGGACCTTGGATTGTTCTACAGAAAGAATCAAGATCTGAACTTGATTGGCTATGCAGATGCTGGGTACCTGTCCGACCTGCATACCGCAAAGTCACAAACAGGCTATGTATTCCTGTGTGGTGGAACTGTAATTTCCTAAAAATCGTCTAAGCCAAGCCTTGTAGCTACTTCGACGAACCACTCAGAAATTATAGCGCTGTATGAAGCCGCACGAGAGTGCGCTTAGCTCTGCCAAATGGTTCACCACATCCAGCAGTCATGTGGGATGAACATTGTGCAAACCCCCATAATTATCTTTGAAGATAATGCCGCTTGCGTTGTATGCAAGCGGCTATGTGAAGAGTCATCTCACAAAGCATATCAACCCCAAGTTCTTCTATGCACATGAATTGCAAAAGATGGATGAGATTAAAATACTGCATACTAAGTCTTGTGAAAATCTGGCAGATATGTTCACTAAGTCACTCCCCGCATCTAGCTTTGAAAGCTGTGTGCGAGGGATTGGAATGATGAGACTTAGAGAAGTGCAGAATTTAGGGGGAGAATTCTCTCAAGCCCGTTAGTAAATCTTGATCATGAAGATCAAGTACCCAAAAGAATAAAGTCCTGAAGACTAAATGTATTTGGGTGAATTGTACTCTTTTTCCCTTGACGTGTTTTCCTTAAGTTTCTTGACCAAGGTTTTTAATGAGGCAATTCATGCATCGCAGCAGCACATGTATCATGTACTCTTTCTCCAAATTTTTTTCACTGGGTTTTTATGGAGTTTTGACGAGGCATGAGCATGTTGGGTGAGTGCCCAAGGGGGAGTGTTAGGAAACTGGACCCATGGCCAAGAGTCCTGACATATTTGGGCACCCCACTGTAGTCTATAAATAGAGAGTCATACCCCCCTCATTATGTACGCCTGACACATGAATAAAAGCAATAAAGAAAGACCAGGAGTTCTCTCTACCTCTCTCTGTGTTCAATCTATTATTCCTGTTTCTGTGGTTGATTCGTTCTTGTTCTAAGCAGAGGAATCTTTCGGACTGGTCGCCAGCGACGGTTTCTCAACAGATTGTTTGCTTGCGTCACCACTCACAAACTGAAACCAAGTCCAACCACTCAATTCAAACTTCTGTGCCTTGGTTCGGTTAGAGATTATCACTGCGTGTGCCAAATTGTTGTTCGGTAGTGCATTTTTTTCGCGAAGTACGCCAAATTGCTATTCGCCCGTGCGTTTTTCTCGCAAAGTAGACATAATCTTTTTTTTGAGCTTTATAATTCTTTGAGATTTATTTTGAGTGTAGCATGTGAGTTCATAGACCACTCCATAAATCTTTGGAAAAATGTAGTGTCGGATACCGGAACAACTCCAGAACCCTCTGTGTAAATCACACTAGTCCAGGAAAAGCTAGTGCCCACATGTTAATAGGGATACATATCATGCATAGCGATGTTCTTTTCAGCTTCTAAAAGCTGCTTTTCGGCTTTTCTACAATAACTTGCTTTTAAACAGAATATCTTTTCAAGATAGAGTCTACTAGTTAATTGTAGTACATACTGTACCGATTTTATTTATATCGACAAAAACCGCATATGAGTTTCTGTTACTCTATAATCTCTCGCACGAACAGCCCAAAAATCACAAGCTGCAGCCAAAAGCCATAGCTTCAGTTAAAAAGAATAGACCCTTATTATAATCAAAGAGTACGGCCTTATGGCCACGTTTTACAATAACATGGCTCAAAACCAACATAAAAGTAAATCAGCAGAAGATAAATAAAGTAATAGCCCATCCTGCCTACCCATAGGCGAATGACTATAAGACGTGGTAACATATTTAAGCAATGTGAGCACATAATGTACTCCACAAGTTATACCAGGAAAATTAACAGATACATGCATGGATATTGTCAAAGGAAGGCATAATAAGGTTATTTTTTCGAAAAGCAGGATTGAAGGTAATAGTGTAAAGTAAGTACAAAAGTTGAGTGTAATACTACATATAGAAACAACATTTAATTAAAATAGTATCGTTAGTGTAGGCACCAACCCAACACTAACCTAACCACGGGCATCTCACCCGGTCCATCTTTGCAGAGGTGTACAACTTTACTCGCAAGACATGTCCTCTTGTATTGCCATGCGATTAGCACCCTGCCTTGGTGTGCGGCTGAGAGTTCATGACAAGGCCATTACAATGTTCAGCTGCCAAATTGGTCACGCCGTCACTAAGGTTTTACCACAACATGAATCAACAAGTTGGGGCCTCCTTTTGTGCCATGTGAGACTTCTCGCGGTCTACGCCATGCTCATATTCAGCCTATAACGAAATCAAAGTTGGAACTTCACAAACTACTTAGCCAGGTCTGTCTCAGACCAGACTTGTAGTAGTACGGTATGACTTTGTAATAGTAGCTCATAGATAGGTCCTTAACATGACTTAGGCGCTACCCAAATACCCTTTGTGCCTGGTATCGTCATTGTGTCATTGAACGACAATGAGAACTAGCAAGCACCCACCACCATACCAATGCCTAAGTCTAACCCAAATTTTACAG
Source organism: Bonia amplexicaulis (assembly GCA_036346245.1). Classification (NCBI taxonomy): domain Eukaryota; kingdom Viridiplantae; phylum Streptophyta; class Magnoliopsida; order Poales; family Poaceae; genus Bonia; species Bonia amplexicaulis. The sequence goes on from CM070766.1 coordinate 10,188,163, forward strand.
TTTTATTTTATAAAAAATTAATAGTCTTTCTTGACTCACCGTAGTCAAGAATGAATATTTGGAATTCATTATTTTATATGAAACAATTATTCCCACCTAAATCATTCTAAGCATGGCTAAACAAATCTATAAAATATCAAGTCAACACTAATGTTCTAACTAGGTTTTTATCTAGGGTGATAAGGCATGTTTAGGATCAATGTCAAATTTGGCCGTATACCAAAGAAATGGGTATAACTTGAATTTAAATCAAATTGTAAACTAAGTTTGAATAAAAATATGCATGCATATTAATTTAAAAATAACATAAATAATTTAAATTACTGGGAGCAACATGATCAAAGGTGTAACTTGCCTTGCTCAAAGTCTTAGTGCTGTGAATCGTCGAAATAGTACTCTCCGGAGTCGTCATAGTCTACATGCACAAAAACCAAGGCAAATAAATAAAAAAACCAAATAAATCTTAAAAATTCAAAAGAAATATGGAATTGGATAGTTTAGGATTGTAGAAGAATTTAGAAATTTGAACGGTCCAATCGGAGTTTGGATGAGGAAGTACAGGCTTCTGGCAATATTTTTGCCGTGGTCGAAGTGGTCAAATGTATAGTGCATGGTCGGAAGTTGAAGCTATAGTGTTTTGTGAGTGGTCAGTGATCGAAAGCTATATAGAGTGGTCAGTGATTGGAATTAAGAGTTTTTTTATGTGGTCGGAAGGGTCGGAAGTTATACGTGGTCAAAACACAGAGAGTAGTCGAGAATTTAGAATTTTTAGAGTGGTCGGATGCTACAGTAACTGGTTCGTACTCGAAGGTTATAACGTGGTTGGAGGGATCAGAGGATATAAAGTGGTCGGAGGGATTGGAGGTTATACCATGGTCGAAGTAGTTATAGTGGGGAGATCTTCAGGTGGTCGAAAGTAATAGTGGTCGAAAGCAAGAGAGTAGTCGAAAATAAGAGTAGTCAGAAGCTTAATGATCGAAGCGTGGTGGTCGAAAGCTATATGTGGTAGATAGTGACAGCAGTAGAATAACTGACCAGAGCAGGTGTAACCAATGATAGTGGTTGTAACCGACCAGAGCAGTTGTAACCAATGATAGTGGTTGTAACTGACCAGGGCAGTTGTAACCAACAATAGTGGTTGAATCTTTGTGGTCAAAACTTAGTGGTCGATAGGCTTCGGTGATTGGAAGCGGCAGCGGTTAGATAACAGATTTTTATTTGTGAATAGATAACAAATTTTTATTTGCGTGTGGAGCATGAAGAACTTTGTTTAAGAACAAGGGTTTATATGACGTATGAATTTTACAAGAACTAATATGAGCAATTGGCATAGATGAACCATTTGTTGTGTGAACTTGATCGTTGATGGAGTACCACTCATGCATCATCAATTTATTGGATTCTTTGGTGATATGATCAATCGCCCCGGTATCTATGAACTAGGGTGTGTCAAATCTTGATCCTGCGGTGACATTTCCCACCGTGTGCTCCTCTTGCTAGAACACATGATCGAAATGCTTGTAGCATTTAAAAGCCAATTGTCGAACACTTTGTTGCCGCCATGATGATTGCTACAATTGATCCCCTTGTACTCGCACTGTCCTCGGCCACACATTGGCTGCGTCCACGTTCACCAGTAATGCCTCACCCACGCCCTCTATGATTGCCCCAAGACAACATGTTCGCGAAGGGTTGGAACATGAGGTTTCTTTGCTCGTGGCACATCTCATAGTCCAACATGTATGAGTAGCGATCAATGAGGGAGATTGTCTCCGTACGGGTGGAGATAGATGTCACGAGCATGTCGTGGGAGTTGTCAAGGCCGGTGAGAAGATAAATGATGATCTCTTCCTCTTCGAGTGGTTTGCCGGCAGTGGTGAGTCCATCGGTAAGGCTCTTGACTTTGTTGAAGTAGTCGATCATCATCATATTCTGCTTCTAGAGCGTAGCAACTGTCGAATTTGTATAATATGCGCCCTAGATTGAGTCGTAAACCTACGCTCGATGGCATTCCAGACCACAGCTGATGATGGCAGAAACAACACCTACCCTAACACCTCTGACGAGAGGGTGGATAAAGTAGGCTTAGGCACGTCTGATCTCATTGGAGCCAGACAATATATGTAGAATTAGGAACCTACGCGGCTTCATCTTTTGTCAATGCCATGATCAACTAGGGTGGTGCTGATCTGTGTGCCACGAAGGACAGGAAGAACCCGTGCTTTCCACAACATGTAGGTGTCGTGAGATAGTTTCACATTGATAAGATTGACAAAAGATGGGTGACCGGTGGACGTTAGGCAGATGGCTTGAGTGCCGAGCAATTTGAGATTAAAGAACTTAGACTAGCAGATGTATTTCCAACGGTTGTCATTGGATGGAAAGAGTAGGTTCTGATACCATGTGAAAAATATCAAGAGAATGGTTTACAGCCAGCACACATTGGCCTTCTATTAGTCATCTATTTATAGACAAGTACATGAGTGGGAACACTTTCATGTGTGAATACTAAGTATTACCTATAGTGAGGACACTAACATTGAAGGGAATACTAAACTGCAATAGAAACATATGAATTCTAAATAACAATGGAAACACAACTATCCTAGTTTGCTTAACACTCCATCATTAGCCATGTTGTGGCTACGGGCCAAACAGTAAGAAGGGGACTAATGGAAGGAGAGGAGAACCAACATAGGGACCGTATGGAAGAGTGGTGAGTAAGAATGAGAGGATGTCCCTCCACCTGCCCCTCCTGGGGGTTTATATTCATGAGTGGGTAGGATGGCAAATTCCCATACTGCCTATTAGTACTTACAAAGGATGAGGGTACATTGGTATATTCCTCTACATTATTTGGTCTATTACACATTAGACCAGTTGCACGGCCCAGTCCTGATGGGCAAGCTGACGTGCCAAACTATCCCAGCCCCCGTTCCCTGGCAACAAGCGCGAGGGTGCCCACTGGCGAGCCGATGCAACTAGTAGCTTGCAGCCACCTGAGGCAATGCCTACGAAGAGGTCAGCGGAATCCCACGCTGAAGCCCAGCCGTCTCGCCGAGGCGATGCCTACGAGGCGGACGACGAAGTCCTTCCCCGGAGCCAGGTTGCCCTACCGAGGCGGTGCTTACAAGGTGGGCAACGAGGTCCTACGCTGAAACCTGGGCCGTCCTGCCGAGGCGATGCCTACGAGGTGGACGGCTATGTCCTGAGCCGGAGCTGGGCTGTCCCACCGAGGCGATCGCTAAGAGGTGGACAGCGAAGTCCTGCACCGAAGCTAGGTCGCCCCGCCGAGGCGGTGCCTACAAGGCGGGTGATGAGGTCCTACGCTGAAGCCCAGGCCGTCCCGCCGAGGCGATGCCTACTAGGCAGACGACGAAATCAAACACCGAAAACGGGCCGTCCAGCCGAGGCGATGCCTACGAGGCGGACGGCGAAGTCCTGCGTCGGGGCCAGGCCGTCTCGCCGAGGCGATGCCTACGAGGCGGACGGTGAAGTCCTGTGTCAGGGTCGGGCCGTCTCGCCGAGGCGATGCCTACGAGGCAGACGACGAAGTCCTGCGTCGGGGCCGGGACATCCCACCGAGGTGATACCTACGAGGCAGACAGTGAAGTCCTGCGTCGGGGCCGAGCCATCCCAGTGGGGCAGGAGGCAGGGAGCCGAAGCCGCTATTCCCCTACCTTCAAAAACGGTGCCCACAAAGCGCGGGCGCGAGCGTCTTAGGACGAGGGTGCTACACACGCAGAGGCAGGGTGGCAAAACTGTCGTTCCCCTACCTTGAAAAACGGTGCCCGCGGAGAGCGGGCGCGACCGGCGTAGGCAGAGGGCGCTACGCACTCCAAGGTAGGGAGGCAAAACTACCGTTCCCCTACCTTTAAAAATAGTGCACGCGGAGAGCGGGCGCGAGCGGCGTAAGCCGAGCGTGCTACGCACGCAGATGCAGGGAGACGAAACTGCTGTTCCCCTACGTTTAAAAATAGTGCGCGTGGAGAGCGGGCGCGAGCGGCGTAGGCCGAGGGCGCTACGCACGCAGAGGCAGGGAGGCGAAACTGTCGTTCCCCTACCTTTCAAAACAGTGCATGCGGAGAGCGTGCGCGAGCGGTGTAGGCCGAGGGCGCTATGCACGCAGAGGTAGGTAGGCGAAACTGTTGTTCTGCTACCTTCAAAAATAGTGCCCGCGTAGGGTGGGCGCGAGCGACGTAGGCTGAGGGCGCTACACACGCAGAGGTAGGGAGACGAAACTGTCGTTCCCCTACCTTCAAAAAATCGTGCCCACGTAGGGCGGGCGTGAGCGGCGTAGGCCGAGGGCACTACGCACGCGGAGACAGGGAGATGAAACTGCCGCTCCCCTACGTTAAAAAATAGGTGCGGCGCTAAAGCGATGCATTCCCTAGTGCAACGCGCGATATCCAGGTGGTGCGCCGCCGAAGCGAGGCACTCCTTGGTGCCTCGGCCATCGTGTGATTTTTATACTCCGTAGAGTGCACGCGGAGGCCATGCGTCTTATCTATACTCCGTAGAGTACGCGTGGGCAAGCCTCGGCGTGTCTTGTTTAAACTCCGTAGAGTGCACGAGGGCAAGCCTCAGCGTATCTTGTTTATACTCCGTAGAGTGCGCATGGGCAAGCCTCGACGCGTCTTGTTTAAACTCCGTAGAATGCCGCGGGCAAGCCTCGGCACGTCTTGTTTATACTCCGTAGAGTACGCGCAGGCAAGCCTCGCCACGTCTTATTTATACTCCGTAGAATGCGCGTGGGCAAACCTCGACGCGTCTTGTTTATACTCCATAGAGTGCGCGCGGGCAAGCCTCGGTGCGTATTATTTATACTCCATAGAGTACACGTGGGCAAGCCTCGGCGTGTCTTATTTTTACACCGTAGAGTGCGCACAGGGGCGTTCCTCCACGTGTCTTATTTATACTCCGTAGAGTTGTTTGGGAGGACAAGGTCCCAACGCTTTATACTCCGCAGAGTATGCAGAGGCTCGAGGTCATCACGCGATTTTTATACTCCGTAAAATTGCTCGGGACGATGACGTCCCGACACTTTATATTCCGCAGAGTACGCGGAGGCTCGAGGCCATCACACGATTTTTTTTATACTCCGTTGAGTTGCCCAGGACGACTAAGATCCCGACGCTTTATACTCCGCAGAGTACGCGGAGGCTCGAGGCCGTTATACGATTTTTTTATACTCCGTAGAGTTGGTCGGAACGACTAAGATCCTGACGCTTTATACTCCACAGAGTACACCAAGGCACGAAACCATCGTGCGAGCCCAGCTCAACATCACACGTTGTACCGATTCATGCATGCATGCATGGTTGCGTACATGCACCTCGCTTTGGAGCCTTGTGGGACGTGGAGGTGTGAGCGCGGGCAGATGCAGTGGGACCGCATGGGCGGAGGCGAGGTCACGAAGGCCTGTGAAGTCACCGACCGAAGGTCGGCGAAGTCGCTGCGGAGCCGAGCGAAGGCTGGCGAATTCATCGCGAAGCCAAGCGAAGGCCGGCGAAGTCGAGGACAGAGGCCGAAGCCAAAGCGGAGACCAGCGCTTTGCATGTGGAGTCTGACGCTAACTGTCCCAATATCTGTTAAGGTAATCGGGATAGTCTGCAAAGGAGTCCGACGCGGCGAACCGAGCGAAGCGCACAGGGGCGTGCGACGTGCACGTGCACGAGCAATGCATGGTTGACATGCATGCATGCAGAGTGAAGGAGTGTCATACTATGTGCCTGCATGCAGAGTGAACTAGCCACTGATCCAATGCATGCGTGTGGTGAAAATTTGTGTGGATCACGTGCATGTATGCCAATAGTTGACGTCGATGCGAAGTCAGTGAAGGTCGCCATCGCGGAGTTCGGAGCAGAGTTCCGCCTTGCGAAGTCCGCCACGCGAAGCCGGCGGCGAAGGTCGACGTCGTAGAGTCCGAAGCGATGTCCTGCATTGCGGAGTCCGCCACGCGAAGCCGGTGGTGAAAGTTGATGTCGCTGTGTATACACCGTGCCCATGTATGAGTTGTTCATACAGTGCTTGCTAACCATGCATGAAGTGGAGGGATCGCATGGACGGAGACGAGATCGCAAAGGCCGACGAAGGCACCGAGCGGAGGCCGACGAAGTCGTCGCGGGGCCAAGCGAAGTGAAGGTCACCGTCGCGGAGTTCGTAGCAGAGTTCCGCCTTGCAGAGTCTGCTACGCGAAGGCCACAAAGGTCCGCTTCATGCCGGAGATCCTCGAACCCTACCGACGCGGCGCCACCCGAGCCCATCACGCCAAGAACCACGTCCAGGACGACAGCGGCCCATGCGCCGTCGTTGTGAGGGCGGCTGAGTGGCGGCGCGCGGCGTCGGAGGACTTGATGATGGCGGAGGCCAGACATTGATGACGTTGATGGAGAGGATCACCACGGCCTGCGTCACGGAGAGGTTGTGGTAGGAGTATGTCAGATCCAGATTTTACTATCCGAAATTCTCTGTGATTTATTGTACTATTCCCTAGATCAGTAGATAGTGCTCACAGATACAGAAAATAAATATCAAATATATACCATGCGAAAGCATAAATAAAATGGTAAACTTACACATGGGCCGATTAGGCCGAAATCAGTAAATTGCAGTAGCGGAAGAACGAAGCACACAGTGAGAACCCTCAGGACATGCCCACAGGCAGCCAACTAGAGGTTCGCGACCTAGCTTGTGACATCTCCATCTTCTTTGTCATCATGACCAATAGTGTTGCTGAGGCGCCGTGATCTGATTCTTGATTCTGGATTTGTTGTGAGAGCGAGTGTGAGCACACTAACCACTGTGCTCCGCGAGCCAATACACAGAATGCAAATATATAGTATGCATGGCTTAGCAAAGGAAAGGCTCGGGTTGTTTTCTTTGCCAGAAATTGCTTTTGGTAGCATTGTTATTATTAAACCATAGTGTTATTGTTGCTACCTAGAACTCCACACGACGATTGCCATAATTGACTCAATCCACCAAATGCCATAATTGACTTAATCCACCAAAGACACACTTTCTTTACTAATTGTTGTCTAAAACTCCAAACAACAAGTGTCATTATTTACTTAATCCACCGAATATATTCTTCCCAAATTGATTGATGTCTAAGACTCCAAACAGCGAGTGATATCATTTAGCTAATCCACCGATCAAACACTATCTATATGGATTGATCATGTCTAAACCCCAAACTGCGAATGACATCATTTAGCTAATCCACCGATCAAACCCTTTCTATATATTCACTTTGAATCCACCAATATCTTTTGTATTCCGAATTCCTAATAACTCAATCTTGTAATCACTATTCACCAACTCATCACTCCTGAATTCTAATGATTCTCTAACAAGATTACTTTTTAATCCACCGAAATCATTCGTATCAGAACTTCCTAACAAATCAATCCTTTCTGCTAATGATCCAAAACGATAAATTGCTTTTTCCATAATCATCCTTATTTTTCCATTATTTACCCCTAACTAATTCATCAATATTTCTCCACCAAGAATATCATTAATCAAGTTTATACTCCAATTGTCGTATCTCCAAATTCCCTCAAATTCAATTCATCCATCTAGATCAAGTCCTATCCAACAATTACCTTTACACTCTTCTAATTCCCCAAAATCATTGATCCAGATTATACTTTGGTAATTATTATTATTCCTCTGATATACCCAAAAATTCAATTCATTCTTCTAGTATTTTGATCAAATCCTATCAATCACATTATTCCCAGCCTCTTCCAAGAATTCATACTATTTGTCCGTATCGTAATCCCGTAATTTCCCTTGCATTTCCTAATTCTCCAAAAACCATTTAAATTATCTATTTGTCATATCAATCCATTTAAGCTCTACCAATCTATTTCTCCTAAAACCCCTTTCTATCGTTCCTTTTTTATGATCGACATGAATCCACCATCTTTATGCGTTTACCACAAACAACCATCTTCTGTTCTTACGACTCTATTTATTCTTCCTGACATTTTGTTTTATGAGAAGTATTATCATTGTTTTGCTTTTGAAATACAATACATAGAAATTCCCTGAGACTTAGCAGTTTGCACAAACATAATGTGTATGAGAATGCAATAACAGTAGCGATTCAGATTCCATCCACCGCTACATGGCATCTGCACCATATGCTTAATCTTTCAGCGTTATAGCCGCTTAACTTATCACTAGGGCAACACCCAGGACAATACAAATCAGGGCCTTACACTAGCCTCCACTTTTCCATTCCCACCCCCAAAGTTTTTGAAATAGAACTATACCTGGTTAAGTTCCCATGTCCGCCCATGACCGTGGGCACGGCTATTCGAATAGTTTTGACTCTGCAGAGTTTGTACACTTTCACCACAAGAGACAATCAACTCGTTGTCACGCATGATTCCTTAGTCATGCAGTTGAGCAGACCATCACAGTGACTTTTTAAAGTATCTAGTTCCCTTTGTCATCTCACCTTATGGGCTTCTCCCACTTCCGGTGGGTCCCATCTATGCACGGGATGTTCCCCACAGTTACTAACGCAGCCGGGCTCCACTCCCCGCAACGCTTAGAACAGTTGGAAAACTTCACCCTCCCCTCGGTGTCCCTTTAGGCCTCCCCTTGCCCTTGCTTATCCACTTCTCTCCACTACCAGTGAGATGAGTCCGGGAGTTTCGATAATTTTACTTAGCCAAGTTGTACTTTACAGACTTGTGGTTGCACTGTTTTACATAGGAGGCCATGACATGATTCGGTCCTTAGTGGTATCTGGACGGTTCTACCACTAACTACTTTGTGCTTCCACTGCACCACTCACACACCCACGAATCACCCGCCCAGATATTCAAGTAAGTTGAGGTCTTTGGGAGCATAAAATAACCATATCGAACATATACCAGTCATTACCACCATGACTGCCCAACCAAATTTTCTCATGATTAAAAGGAATGCTTGGGGCATTTTGGTGCCCCTGAATATCTATGCAGCACTAAGCATGGCATACGGTTATAGACTTATTTTTGAAAGGTTAATTGAGAGACCATGTGGAGGTCATCCCATTGTGAGTGATGAGTAATTGACATCTGTTTCCAAAAGTCGAGTTTGAATCGGTTTGTTCGGACCTTGACGTTGCATGGGTGCAACGGGCTCGGTCGAACTTTGGTCAAACTTAGTCGTATGGGTTAGGATGTATATTCTGATATTGCGACATGTTTGATCTTGTTTATGCTATTTACACGTTCATGTATCGAGCGGCGCTATGTGATGTGTTTTCTTGTCTGTGTGTCTGCAGGACAGCGAGGCGGTGTCGTGGCGAGACACGGTGGACCGGACTAGGCGCAGGTGGCGCTGAGGTCAGAACGGTCATGAGGTGTCGAAGACGACGTGGACTCGACGTGTTGCGGAGCGTGCGAGGCAAGGAGCGCGGAAGCTTCCCGGAAGGTGCAGGAGGGGCGAATCGGTAATTTCGCAAGGCTGCACAAGTGGGAGACGGCTCCGTTAGGGTTTAGCCGGCGTAACGGGTTGGAGACCCGTTAGCCAAGGGCTATAAATAGAGGTGAGGGGCTGCATACCCCGTAGGACACTTGAGAGCTTATTCATATCTTTGTGTGTGTTGTGTTCCTCCCAAAAAGCTTGTGAGGCTCTTGGTGTTCTTGAGGATTGAGAGGGAGAGGATGGATTGATAATCTTGTAGTCTTTCTTGTTCTAATATCCATGCACATGGGGACGTAGTTCTTGTATTTCTTGCTTTTCTTGCTTAAAAATCTGAAGGTTTATCTCTATTTTCTTCTCTTGGTGTGCTCCTGGTTCTTGTCCATATCTTTATGAAAATTGTGAGCAGAGTAGTTTTTGTATGATTGTGTTCGTATGTGTCTTCTCAGGTTATGAGAAGTTGTGTTGATCTGATGTAGAACTCTCCTCTAAGTCAATCATTTGTCTCTTTGTCTCCCTGTTGAGTTCATATGCTAAAGGCCTTTTGTCTATTTTTATTCTCTTTTGCTCCTCGCAGACTCTCTTTATTCTCGGTTTGGATGTTGGGCATTCATTTTCTGTTAGTTCCTTCTCTCAGTTTATTTGGTTTAGAAGAAAAGTTCTTCAACCGAATTAGTTGATCCTTGTTTAGTGTTTCTAGTCTTCAATTTGTTTCATTTTGCTCTGCAGTCTTAGTTCTTGGTGTTTGGCCGAATGGATTTATTGTTTACTGCTCTGTTCTTCTTTTGATTTCGGCTGAGAATGCATCAACCGAGTGACAGCAAGTTTGCTCTATTCGGCAGCAGCAAGATTTCTTTTTCCTTTTAACTCTATTCGGCTGCAGCTTCTGTTTTGCACTGTGAGATGCAGCAATCACTCGGCACTATATGACTGCGGTAGACATGATGCTTTCAGCTTTCAGTTCCTACTAGTCTGCTCTGCTTTAAGTCTTCTTTTCAGTCTTGGCAGTCTCTTTAATTCTCTTTCGGTTTGTCTTTCTGACTGTTTGCCCACTCTAGTCTGCAATACCAAACCAAAGCAAAACCATCAGAAAACGATTTTTCCCCTCTGTGCGGTGAAACTGAGTCTACCTCTCCATGACACTACAATCAGATCATGTTCTCTCTATTTCTTTTTCTGATCTTTGACCATTTTACATGCAGATCAAACGGCAATATTTTCAGCTGAAATTTTTACCGATTACTCTCTGATTTACGCTGAATTTTTTAGTATTGCATGCGTTTCGTTTTTTAGCAGAATTAATTTTCCGAATTCTCAGGGGCAATTTTAAAAGAGAACGACATTCACCCCCCTCTGTCGCCATTTCGGTCCTACAATTGGTATCAGAGCCGGTTAGCTCTTCTTTGATAGATGTTTAACCGGTCTCAAGAGCCATGGCGACGGACAAGTATTCCACCAAGCCGCCCGTTTTCGATGGCCTGGATTACCCCTTCTGGAAGAGCCGGATGGAAACTTACATCCAGGCTCAGGGGTATGCCATCTGGCGGAAGGTGAAGATACAGTTTGTTGTTCCTGCCGATGAGAACATCAATGCCGGGAATATGGCTGATGTTGAGGCGAATGCTACGGCAAGGAACATCATCATTCAGGGGTTGAGTAGAAGCGAGTTCGATCGCATCTCTCACCTGTCGTCCGCCTACGACATCTGGGTGACCCTCGATGCATACCATGAGGGCACCACCCAGATCAAGACGGTTCGACAAGACCGGTTCAGCGAGAATACAATGAAATTCGAGATGTTTGCTGGTGAGTCCTTGACGAGTGCTTTTCTCGCTTTCACAAGATTTTGAGCAACCTCCGAGCCGTCGGTCTCACATACTCCAACTCGGATAACGCTCGTCAAATTCTTTCTACACTCGATCTTAGGGTTTGGGAGATGAAGGTGACTACCATCAAGGACACCACGGACCTCTCGACCTTGACTCTTAATGCGCTTTACTCGCGCCTCAAGACTCATGAGATTGACATAGTCTCGTCGGTCGAAGTCTCGATCGATGGCACTAGTCACCGATCCCGCTCGGATCCACTTCTTGAGCCATCTTGCGGATTCTCCTCGCGCTCTCGTGACATAACCGATGATCGAGAGAGCGACTTATGGATGAGCAGCTAGCCCTCCTCGCACGGAGATTCTCCCATGCTTACAAAGGAGGAGGGACGGAAGGAAAAGAGGACCCGTGATTTGTTTCGAGTGTGGTGGCCCCAACCACATCCGAGCAAACTATCCCAAGCTTGGGAAGGGTAAAGGTGACTTCGGCGGTTCGGGCAAGAACGACTACATCGACAAGAACCGCAACTCGAAGCTCTCAGCACCGGCCCCGGGAAAGAAGAAGTTCCGCGACCTTAGAAAGGCCAAGAAGCTCTTCCACCGCTTCTCGCCGCTTTCGACGACCTCGACCTCACCGAGGTGGAGGGATGGAGCGACGACGACGGACCGGTGACCAAGACCCCAAGGGCGACGCGACTTTTCCGGATGTGCTTCATGGCCCTTGAGGCGAACCGAACGACAACGATCTCTATTCCGACTCGATGAGGTATGTCCTCTTATGACCAACTTAATGAAGTCTTTCTTAAGTTAGGAGGTTTTCATGCTAGAGCTAAGACTAGATGTAGCGAGTTGGAGAAGGAAGTAGAGATTGTCACGGAGCTTACTTCACTTATATCTGCTCCCTCCGTGACGATCGTGATACATCTTGTGCTTTGATCGGTGATATGGAGAAGCTAAGGACCTCACATGATAGTCTGTCCTCTGAGCTTGATGCAATTAAGGTGGAGAATGTTAGTCTGCTTGCTGATTTAGAATTGAGTAGGATGGTTGTTACCCTACTTACTACTGATGAGACTATTGCTCTCACCTCATGTGAGGATAAGGACTTTGATGCTAGAGGACCTTATGTCATGCTTCTGGATCTGCCCGAGTCTTGTGTAAATTGTGATAACTTGAATATGAAACTAAAACAGGCAGATCATAAAATTGCAAATTTCAAACCTTCTTACTTGAGCCTATTGCTTCTTGCGTGAATTGTCCCAAGCTTCTCACTGAACTTGAAGTCGTCTCCAAACAGTTTCAAGAATTAGTTGATGACAATAACAAATTGGCCAAGTTTGCTTCTAAGGACCTGTTAGCTTACCATGCAATTGTTGTAACAAACTAAAATCTGAATTGGTTGCATTAGATGAAAAATGTGTGAAGCTAACTAAGGATCTTATGGAAAAGCAACCATCTGCTTGCATTGTGTGTCTTTGGGAAGAAGCATGAGGGTTTGGTAGAGACGCCAGCGACGTGAACCAATTGGCTAGCATGGGGCTGTCCTTCCCGAGTCGGTACGTGCGTGCACAAGCAAATCTTTCCTCTGCTGTTGGTTCTTCTTCTACTCCTTACCTCCCTGTCTCTTCTCTTCCCCGCACTTCTTGCGCCTCTCTTTTCGGGAGTGTCGGTATCTTATGAACACTCTTGAGAAATTTGTAGGAGGCAAGAAGAAGCTTAATCTTATCCTTGACCACCCAAGATTTGCAAGTTCAATCAAGGTCTAGGGTATGATTTTCTAAAAGACATGAGGAAGCATCCGCCTGCCGTGCTCAGATCCATAGCACCAGGTGCGATCGAGACTAAGCCCAGGACTGAGAAAGTCAAATTTAAGTCTGCGGGTTTTGTCCAAATGATATCTGACAGTAGGGTGAGTCCTCCTGCAGCTTCAGCCTCTCAGAAGGCGAAGCCATCTCATGCTACTCCTGCCCGTCAAAAGGCGAAGTATCATTGCACCTTCTGTCAGAAGGATAGACATTCAGTCGATCGATGCTTCAAGCGCGCCAAGATCACGCGGAGAGACCATGTTGAGTCTTTTAGGCGTATTCAGGGTCAGCCCCAGACTTGAGTGCACCTAAGACCAACAGGAGGTCTAGAGTTGTTTCTTCTATTGGTGTTGGGCAGCATCGAGGACTTGGTTTTACCGAGTTTTCTGTTTTTCGTCCTCATGCTCCCGTCAGTCGGGACTTTCGCCGTCCTGAGGGTAGATCTCGTTTTCCTCGTCGAGATAGCTACCCGCGGTGTGTTCAGCTTGTTGCTGGTGACTTGACTCGCTCCTCTATAGCAGTCAGGCCCAACAACAGCTTCAGATCTACACACAGACCTTCTACTTCTTTGGGTGACAGAGAGCGTAGGGTAGATAGAGGTCAGTCGTGCTTGACTACTTCATCTGCTCGATGTATTACTCAGTATTGGGTGCCAAAATCACTTTTGATTTATCCCAGTACTGAGACTTTGATCTCTTGTTGACTCAGGTTCGCCGGGCAGGGAAGGGAAATGTTTGGCTTGTAGACTCCGGGTGTTCACGACACATGACCGGAGATTCCGTTGGTTTTCTTCCTTGCCGTGCTCCGGTGATGAGGCGATCACCTTTGGAGATGCTTCATCCGGCGCGTCATCGCCAAAGGTACTCATGCATTAATGATTCATTTATTTTGAAAGATGTTGCCTTAGTTAGTAAGCTGCGGTATAATTTGCTTTCCGTCTCTCGACTTACGATGACGATTTTGAGGTGAGCTTTAAGAAAACAACCGCAAAATTCTTGATTCTTGGTGAGTCCGGTTTATGGATTTCTCGTTATGGGAGGATCTTTCGTGCTGATTTTTCTGAGTCTTCTGGTGATCCTCTCCGGTGTTTAGTTGCTTCAGAGACCCGTGACCTTTCTTTCTGGCATAGGAGACTTGGGCATATTGGATTTGACCATTTGACTCGAGTTAGCGGTCATGATCTCATTCGTGGTCTCACGAAACTCAAGATGGTCAAAGATCTTGTTTGCACTCCATCTTTGTACGGCAAGATGGTTGCCGCTTCTCATCCTCCCACACAAGCATTACAATGACCGATGCACCGTGACAGTGCTCCATATGGACACGCTTGGACCAAATTCGAGTCTTGATCGGCGGGAGGGAAGTGGTATGTTCTTGTTGTGGTTGATGACTTCTCGAGGTACTCTTGGGTGTTTTCTTAGCCTCGAAGGATGAGACGTTTACACATTTTCGATGTCTTTTCAGTAGGCTTTCCGTTGAGCTTCTAGGTGCCTTACGAGCGATCCGCAGTGACAATGGCACGGAGTTCAAGAATTCCTACTTCGAGAGGTTCTGTGGTGAGACAAGTGTAGAGCACCGCCTCTTCTCCACACGTCCCACGAGAATGGCGTTGTGGAGAGGAAGAACCGTACCTTGGTCGAGATGGCTAGGGCGATGCTTGATGAGTACTCTACATCGGAAGTTTTGGGTGAGGCTATAGCCACCGCGTGCCATGTTTCTAATCGAGTTTTCTTGGGCACACTTGCACCGCACTTCTTATGAGTTGAGATACAGGCGGCCCGGTGTTTCTCATTTTCGTGTGTTTGGTTGCAAGTGTTTTATTCTAAAGTCCGGGAACCTAGATAAGTTCGAGTCACGATCTTGTGACGGACTCTTTCTAGGCTACTCGACTTCTTCACGGGCCTATAGGGTGCAGGCTGCGAGTCTAGCAAATTGGTAGAAATCGTGAGGTGACTTTCGATGAGGCGGTCAGGGACTAGGCCCGATATCTCGAGTTCACTAGAGCGGTCCGAGAACATATTCGTGGATGATGAGGATGATGGAGATGAGGGTTGTCTACCCGATCCAGTTCCTCCTCCCCTTGAGGTGCCTTCTTCCACCGCACCTCGAGGAGACCAGCCCTTGCCTTCTGCTTCCTCTGGAGCTAGTGGCTCTGTTCCTATCCCGACAGATCACGAGGTAGAGGCCACTTCTTCATCTCATCCTGGACCTCCTAGACATATCCAAAAATCTCATCCTTCTGAGCAGATTATTGGAGACATTTTCGAGCGTGTTACCCGCTCAAAATCTGGCTTATCTCAATTCTGTCTTCATTCTGTTTTTATTGCCTCTTTTGAGCCCAAGGATGTTTCTCATGCTCTATCTGACGAGTCTTGGATCAATGCCATGCATGAGGAGCTGGAGAGTTTCGAAAGAAACAAGGTTTGGACGCTTGTTGAGCCCCCTCAAGATCACAATATCATTGGAACCAAATGGGTGTTCAAGAACAAGCAAAGTGAGGATGGGGTAGTCATTGAAACAAGGCTAGGCTGTTGCAGGGGTACTCCTGTGTTGAGGGTCCGGATTTCGAGGAGACCTTTGCCCACGTAGCTCGTCTTGAGGCCATTAGAATTCGCTTGCCTTTGCAGCTTCTAAGGGTTTCAAGCTCTACCAGATGGACGTCAAGAGTGCCTTTCTCAATGGCTTCATTGAGGAAGAAGTCTATGTCAGACAGCCTCCAGGTTTCGAGAATCCCAAATACCCTAGTCATGTCTTCAAGCTTTTCAAAGCGTTGTATGGACTTAAGCAAGCCCCTAGAGCTTGGTATGAGAGGCTTAAGTCCTATCTATTGAGACATGATTTTGAGATGGGTAAAGTTGACAAGACCTTGTTCATTCGCGGCTTGGCAATGACCTTCGCTCGTCAAATTTATGTCGATGACATTATCTTTGGCGGCTCTTCTCATGCTCTAGTTTCACGGTTCTCGGATGTCATGAGCACCGAGTTTGAGATGAGCATGATGGGTGAGTTGACTTTCTTCCTTGGCTTCCAAATCAAGCAGACTCGGGAGGGTACTTTCTTGCATCAAGGCAAGTACACCCGTGACCTCCTAAGACATTTTGACATGAGTGATGGAAAGCCGGTGTCAACTCCGATGGCTTCTACGGCCACACTTGACCCTGATGAGGACGGCGAGCCAGTTGATCAAAAGGAGTTCAGGAGTATGATTGGCTCCTCTTGTACCTCATCGCCTCGATCTGGGACATACACTTCTCTGTGTGTCTTTGTGCCCGGTTTCAGGCTTCTCCTCGCGTATCTCACCGCCAGGCGGTGAAGCGCATCTTTCGGTACCTTCGAGCTACCATTGACTATGGTATCTGGTACTCTTCCTCATCCTGCTATCCCTTAGAGCCTATTCGGATGCGAGACTTTGCGGTGTAGGATAGATAGGAAGAGCACCGAACCGCCGGTTCATTTGCACTTCTCGTTTCTTGGTCTTGAGGAAGCGATCCGGTGTTGCACGATCCACCGCAGAGGCCGAGTGCGTTGTCGCAGCCGATTCTCGTAGCCAAGTGCTGGATGGTCTCGACTGCGGGACTTTGGGTTAGCTATCGATCGTGTTCCGCTCTTTTGCGATAACACGTCTGCGATTAGCATTGCTAAGAACCCAGTGCAGCACTCTCGGACCAAGCACATCGATATCAGATATCATTTTCTTCGAGACCATGTAGAGAAGGGTGACATCGTGCTCCATTTTGTGGAGAGTGACCACCAGTTGGCTGATATCTTCACCAAGCCATTAGATAGCTCTCGGTTTTCAGCTTTGCGGGGAGAGCTTGGGGTAGTTTGTCCTTATGGACTGTTGTGAGGGGGAGCTTGTGCTTTACTACTTTACTATATTTATTATGCTCTTACTCCTCTTACTGTTGCATTGCATCTGTGGGTGCATTGGGTTTAGTCCTTCCAGCATAGGTTAGAGTGTGTCTTTTGCTGAGTTGCTTAGACTTCTTACTCTTATCTTGTGCTTCCAGGATAGCTGTTTCTTATCTCACTAGGTTGAGCTCACTCACTTCTTGTAGGCTCTAGCGAGGGTTGGGCCACCCTCGGGTGAGCAGGTGCGTGTTTGCTCTCTAGTGTGTGTTTTCCCGTCAGCTGATGGTCCTGGAGTCATATGGGGTAGATGAGAGTCAGTCTGAGTCATAGTATCCTCTATATCTTATCTATGCTTTAAGGACTGCCTTTCTTGATTTATTTGCCAGCTCTTTCTTTTATTGCTTTGGTTCAGGGGGAGTTCATTTGGGAACTTCTAGATCTTAATATTGATATAACTCAACTTGAACTAAAAGTTGCATCTCAAGTTAAGGGGGAGCTGGATTTTCTTCATTTGTTTTGTAATATAACTTAATGGAGTCTTGATTATTATCCACTCATGACATGTTTTCATTATATTACATCTTGCCATGATTTGTGCTCCATTGCTAATTTGATCATGACTTTATTAATGGATCGCGCGTAGGCTACGAGAGCAGAAAACAAAACTTTTCTACCGCGCACGCAAGGACATCATGCTTAAGGAGGGATCATGGATCGTTACCACTAGACGCGCAGCGCAGCGGAAGAAGAGTTGGAGAAGCCGATCCAACCACGCGCGTCGAGGTAGTAGTGGAAGTAGTCGATCGTCCCGAACCGATCGTCTCCTCCACCCGATCAACCACACCACGAGCAGATCCAATCTGTAGGTTATTGATGCCGATCAACGCCGCAACCGGCAGCGTCTCCACCGGTATCCACACGTCCGGTGGGGCGCCGATCGCGAGTGTACCAGCACTCGCGAGCGGCTAGGGTTTGGCTCTGGAGGTGGCGGCTACGGATTAGCTCGGGATTATCAGATGCGTTCCCTCGGCCCTCGCCTCCATATATAGACCTCCTCACTTGGGCCTCGTGGACCGAGGCCCAATAGGAGTCTATCCGGATCTCTATCCGAATTGAGCCCATATCCGAATCACATTCGAATTAGTGTTCCAACCCGTTAAGTGTGCGACCACAGCAGGTTCACGTATACTTGGTCGCGACCGAAACACCTTTCCGGTCACCGTGTTAATAGCGGCCTCTAGTAAGACATATTAACCCCAAAGTATACGTAAGATCATATCGGTGAACACCTGTAATGTTCTCATGTACTAATCCCTTTGCCTCACGATATAGATTAAGCTCAAGGTGAGACCTGTGTCATCCTCTTAATAGCTCAATCACTCTCTCGATTCCGTGATGGATTATAAACTCGTGATTGACTCCTCAATCATCTTGGCATGGCCATGCACTTTCATAATCCATTACATCGAGGGGCCCGAGATATCTCTCCCATAAGGAGGGCAAATTCTATCTTGATCATTCACATCCCACTACATGTTTCATGGCAAACCCAAAGACTACTTTTATGACTACCCGATTCACGGAGTAGTGTTTAGTAGTCCCAAAGTAGCTACTACGTATGCTTGGGAACCATGATGATCTCAAGTCTAAGGATTCCACATAAACACTACTTGAGACCAGCGATGACACATGGAATCTCTGCGGTGTCTCATGGCGGGTCTATCCAACATATGTTCACTAACACATGTCCATATTATTGATTTGGTATCTCCATACCATGATCCATGAGACATGATCATCAATCAATACATATCTTGATCTTTGAATCATATTTGTTCCTCATATGAAATATAATCAGGGATCATTTAGAAATAGCAACATTTTGACATTAAGAGTCTCATGAATAAGTCACATACTCATTGATCAATAATGATAATGTCTATTTCAAGGAACAAAGCAATGTATCATAAACATAGTTTGTGATATATTCAACATCTCCATGTTGCCTCTAGGGCATATCACCAACAGTCTCCCACTTGCACTAGAGTCAACCATGTAGGTATCTAATACCCATTGCCCTAGTGTGAGCCTCATGCTTTGGCTGGGGAAGCGGCTTTGTCAACGGATCCGCAATGTTCAAATCCGTGTGTACTTTGCATATCTTAACATCGCCTCTCTCACAATCTCGCGGATGAGATGAAATCAGCGTAGAATGTGCTTGGACTTCTGGTGCGATCTAGGCTCCTTGGCTTGCGCAATGGCTCCACTATTGTCACAGGAGAGGTCCATTGGGTGGAGGCACTAGCCATCACACCAAGCTCGAAATAAATTTCTTGATCCAAATGCCTCTTTAGCGACTTGAAGCCGCTATGTACTCGGCTTCATTGTAGAATCAGCAACTGTCTCCTGCTTGGAACTCTTCCAGCTCACCGCACCGCCATTCAGGCATAACACAAATCCAGATTGCGATCTAAAATCATCTTTGTCGGTTTGGAAGCTAGCATCGGTGTAACCATTTACAACGAGCTCTTCCTCACCCCATAGACGAGGAACACATCTTTAGTTCTTCTCAAGTACTTCAAGATGTTCTTTACGGTAATCCAATGACTTTCACCGGATCGACGGTATCTACTCGTAGCACTTAAAGCATACGAGACATCCGGGCGTGTACAAAGCATGGCATACATAATGGATCCAATAGTGAAGCATATGGAATCGCATTCATTTTATCCCGCTCATCGGTGTACTAGGACACTGATTCTTGCTAAGATTTATACCATGTGACATAGGTAGGAAGCCTTTCTTGGAATCTGCATGTTGAACCTTTTCAACACCTTGTCAATGTACGTATCTTGGCTTAATCCAATCACCTTTTGATCTATCTCTATAGATCTTGATGCCCAGAATATATGCGCCTCCTAAGTCTTTCATAGAAAACTATTTTTCAATGAAGACTTAATGATTCGACATAGGAATGTCATTTCGATCAATAATATGTCATCCACATATAAGACCGAAACACGAAAAGCGCTCCACTAGCCTTTTGTAAACACAAGGCTCTTCTTCGTTCTTGATGAAACCAAACCCTTTGATTACTTCATCAAAGCGAATGTTCCAACTCCGAGATGCTGCTTTAATCCATAAATGGATCTTTGCGACTTGCATATCTTTCGGTGATTGCGGATCGACAAAACACGTGGGTCTGTGTCATGTACACATCCTCACTCGATTTCCATTAAGGAAAGCTGTTTTGACATCCATTTGCCATATTTCATAGTCGAAATAAGCGACAATCGCTAGAATGATCCGAATAGACTTTAGCATTGCGACGGGTGAAAAGTTTCATCATAATCAACACCTTGAATTTGTTTGAAACCTTTGGCCACCAATCGCGCTTTATAGATGTGAACATTTCCATCTATGTCTATCTTTTCTTGAAAACCCATTTGCACTCAATGGTTTTAACACCATCGTGGATCAACCAAGTTCCAAACTTGATTACGTGCATGGATTCAATTTGGATCTCATGGATTCAAGCCATTTCTCGAGTCTGGTCCCACCATCGCTTCTTCATAGGTCTTAGGCTCATCGTTGTCTAACAACAATATGTCCCGTTGTTGAGTAGTCAAGAACATGTACCTCTCGGTGCACGACGTGACCTCTCGACCTCGTGGTGCCGGTGTGTCCTAGCAGGTTCTTCAACAGTTTGTTCATCTGTTGTGGTTCAGTAGGAGCTGAAACGTTTTCGGTGTTTCTCGAATTTCTTCAAGTTGCACCTTGCTCCCACTATCCCTTCTTGAGAAAACTCTTTCTCTAAGAAGACACCATGCCAAGCGACAAACACTTTGCCTTCTTCTTGATTATAGAAGTAATATCCTTTTGTTTCCTTAGGATACCCGATAAAGAAGCATTTATCGATTTAGGACCGAGCTTATCAGTTGTAAATGTTTTACATAAGTCTCACATCCCCAAATCTTAAGAAAAGACAAGCTAGGGCGTTGTCTGTCCACATCTCATATGGTGTCTTTTCTCGATTTTGATGGAACCACTGCTTAGTGTGAAAGCGGTCATTTCAAGAGCGCACCCCAAAAGACAACGGAAGATCACTGTGGCTCATCATGGGCGCACCATATCTAATAAGGTGCGATTTCTCGTTCGATACCCCATTCCATTGAGGTGTTCCAAGTGAGTCAATTGTGGAACAATTCCACAATCCTTGATGATTACCAAACTCATGGCTCAAATACTCGCTCCACGATCGGATCGTAGAAACTTGATTGTCTTGCCTAAATGATTTTGCACTTCATTTTGGAATTCTTTGAACTTTTCAAAGGATTCGGACTTATCTTCATCGGTAGATATATCCATATCTACTAAAGTCATCGATAAAAGTTATGAAGTATTGAAAACCACCTCGTTTGAGCTCATTGGTCCACATACATCGAATGTACGAGTGCCAATAAGTCACTTGCCCGTTCACCTTGACCGGTGAAAGGTGCTTTTGTCATCTTGCCAAGTAAACAAGATTCGCATGTCTCAAATGATTCAAAATCAAATGAGTGCGAATATCATCTCTATGGAGCTTCTCCATGCGTTTCTCATTTATGTGACCTAGCGGCAGTGCCAAATAAACGTGGGATTCAAATCATTCGATCGTTGCCTCTTTGTATTAATGTTATAGACCGATGACTCTTCAAGAGTAAGAACATATAACCCATTCACCAATGGAGTATGACAATAGAACATATCTTTGAAATAAAGAGAACAACCATTGTTCACGGATCTAAAGTCATAACCTTCGCTTGTAAACATGAAGCGAAATAATGTTCTTGGAAAGAGATGGAACACAATAACAATTATTCAATTCCAAAACTAATCACGAAGGTAAAGACAATTGCATGGTGCCAACACCACCGCACAACTTTTGCTCCATTGCCAACGCGAAGATCCACTTCGCTCCTCCTCAAACTTCTACTTCTTCTTAGCCCCGCAACGATTTGCAAATGTGAGCAACCGATCCGGTATCAAATACCCAAGAATCGATAGATGAAGTAGCAAGATTGATTTCTATAACATTTATACCGGAGCGGAAGTCGTACTTCCTTCTTTTCTCAAGATCCTCCAAGTACTTTGGGTTCCTTTTCCAATGTCACGATTGCTTCTGATGGTAGCAATGCATCGAGCGAGGCCCTTCTTGACTTGCTTGGCCTTAGAACCGCTCGCGATCTCATCGGAGCTAACTTTCTTTGACCGCGCCTTTCTTTACATAGGGCTTGCCCTTGCCTTTCTGCATCATCATCACATGATGGCTGCTTTTCTTAATGCTTTCCTCGGTGATTTTAGCATCCCATGCAACTCGACCAAGGTCTTGTCCATGTTGTTCATGTGATAGTTCGAATGAATGGCTCAAAGCTCGAGGGAGCGATCAAGAATCACATCAAGAGCCAACTCTTGGCTAAGGGAAAACCAAGTTTTCCGGACTCTCAATGTAGCCAATCATCTTAATCACATGAGGGTCGACGGATTCCCTTCGCAAGCACGCACGCAAACAAGGACTTTGAAGTGTTGAACCTCTCGGCCCTTGCTTGGTTCTCAAACATACCACGCAACCCCACAATGATATTGTAGGCATCGTGTTCTCATATTGCTTCAAGCTCGAGAGGACATTGTGGCAAGCATGAGACACTCACATCAAGGTAATCATTCATTTGCTTCTCATAAGCTTTCCGTGCGACCACGGTAGCATTATCGTGCAAGTCATCGGGATAAGGAGACTCAAGGACATGCTCCTTGCGCTCTTGCTTGAGAACAATTCTCAAGTTGCGATACCAATCCAAAAGTTCGTTCCATTGAGTTTTTCTTTCTCAAGAATAGATCGCAAATTAAAAGAACTGGATGCGGCATTAGTTGACATGATCTACAACAAAGAATACGCAAAGTTTAGCACTATGTTTATGTTCATCTTTTATTAAACTATTTAACAAAAGACTCCCACTATGTGTTTTGCAACAAAACTCCCTCTAAGTTACATAGTGGGTCAAGATCCTCATTTCATTAGTTCCTAGTGAGCTTTGGCATCACGGCTAGAAGACTAGTGACATGGGTAAGCAACACCTTGCTAATCACATCCCTATGTGACTCTTGCTTGTTGGGTGACATCAATATGTCCGGCCCCAACCTATGCCCCAAGGTCCAAAACTGTTTTGATAACCTTGTTAAGTAAACCAATACTATGCATGTGGATGTCCGACATCCACCCTATTAGATCAAGATAGTTGATGGTACTCTGCTTTGGCAGACCTACCAAACAATGATCATGATTCTTATAGGCGCAGCAATTGGAAGGGCATCAAAACAAATTCTTAATTTTTTCTTGAGAGAAGCTATTCTATCATGAAAAACTAACCCTTAGTTGGTATGGCATGAAAGAATAGTATGACAAGAAATAAACATCACATGCATATAATCACATTATCTTGTGAATGGTATGGCATTTTGTATCGTAGTGGTCGCCATCGCCATGGTTCCACGGTGATATTCTTCGCCACACTTCTTGTCCTCTTTGTCATCATGCTTGAAGCCTCCATAGCAAAGAACTAAACTATTACAACTAATAGGTAGCAAATGAATTACATGAGGAGCTCAAGCATCACAAGTCGACACGCAGTCGTTATACAATTAAAGAACGACCTCAACCCTACTGTGATTAATACGACACACAAAGCAAAAACACACATGCATCACATATGCATCTATGCCATACCATTCACATCATTCCTGCAAAAACAAGTTAGCGTAGAACATATTCTACCGCCGACATGAATGTGTTTCCATAACAATCTATGCGTGTATTAACGGCGGTCTCATTGGCGGTCGTGAGGCGGGGGGTCGAGGGGGCAATACCACGAAACCTCACGGAATTACATAGATCGCATCTATGAAATCGCTATGAAAATCTCATCGGGCCGATCAAATCAACCCAAATCCGAGCCATTCAAAATGTCTCAATTTTCATTAGATCAATCACATCAATCATCGCGATCGGTATGCTTGAGGAGACCGCAACACAAGACCTCGATCTGTTGGCTCAATCTCTTGTCGATCGGCGCGCAGCTAGCCCGATGGTGTTACCGGTAGGTAGGGGCAAGTCGCGCGACATCAAAGAAGGAGCACGAACTAATCTTTTGGCCACATGATGCTATCAACTCATACATATTCCAACCCCTTATGACCGATTGATTTAGTCCGTAATAGATCCAATCTATTACAACCGCATATCAACATATGCGCGATCCGGATCGCAAACTAAGCAAGATGGCTCTGATACCACTAATGGATCGCGCGTGAGCTACGAGAGCGAAAACAAAACTTTTCTACCGCGCACGCAAGGACATCATGCTTAAGGAGGATCATGGATCGTTACCACTAGACGCCAGCAGCAATGAAGAAGAGTTGGAGAAGCCGATCCAACCACGCGTCGAGGTAGTAGTGGAAGTAGTCGATCGTCCCGAACCGATCGTCTCCTCCACGCGATCAACCGCACCACGGCGGATCCAATCAGAGGTTGTTGATGCCGATCAACGCCGCAACTAGCGGCGTCTCCACCGGTATCCACACGTCCGGCCGGAACGCCGATCGCGAGTGTACCAAAGACTCGCGAGCGGCTAGGGTTTGGCTCGGAGGTGGCGGCTACGGATTAGCTCGGGATTATCGGATCGTTCCTCACCCTCGCCTCCATATATATAGACCTCCTCACTTGGGCCTCGTGGACCGAGGCCCAATAGGAGTCTATCCGGATCTCTATCCGAATTGAGCCCATATCCGAATCACATTCAATTAGTGTTCCAACCCGTTAAGTGTGCGACCACAGCAGGTTCACGTATACTTGGTCGCGACCGAAACACCTTTCCGGTCACCGTGTTAATAGCGGCCTCTAGTAAGACATATTAACCCCAAAGTATACGTAAAGATCATATCGGTGAACACGTAATGTTCTCATGTACTAATCCCTTTGCCTCACGATATAGATTAAGCTCAAGGCGAGACCTGTGTCATCCTCTTAATAGCTCAATCACTCTCTCGATTCCGTGATGGATTATAAACTCGTGATTGACTCCTCAATCATCTTGGCATGGCCATGTACTTTCATAATCCATTACATCGAGGGGCCCAGAGATATCTCTCCCATAAGGAGGGGCAAATTCTATCTTGATCATTCACATCCCACTACATGTTTCATGGCAAACTCAAAGACTACTTTTATGACTACCCGATTCTGAGTAGTGTTTAGTAGTCCCAAAGTAGCTACTACGCATGCCGGGAACCATGATGATCTCAAGTCTAAGGATTCCACATAAACACTCTCGAGACCAACTGATGACACATGGAATCTCTGCGGTGTCTCATGGCGGGTCTATCCAACATATGTTCACTAACACATGTCCATATTATTGATTTGGTATCTCCATACCATGATCCATGAGACATGATCATCAATCAATACATATACTGATCTTTGAATCATATTTGTTCCTCATATGAAATATAATCAGGGATCATTTAGAAATAGCAACATTTTGACATTAAGAGTCTCATGAATAAGTCACATACTCATTGATCAATAATGATAATGTCTATTTCAAGGAACAAAGCAATGTATCATAAACATAGTTTGTGATATATTCAACATCTCCATGTTGCCTCTAGGGCATATCACCAACAGTCTCCCACTTGCACTAGAGTCAACCATGTAGGTATCTAATACCCATTGCCCTAGTGTGAGCCTCATGCTTTGGCTGGGGAAGCGGCTTTGTCAACGGATCTGCAATGTTCAAATCCGTGTGTACTTTGCATATCTTAACATCGCCTCTCTCCACAATCTCGCGGATGAGATGATTTCCAAAAAAAAAATGTCAAATGTGCTCAATTGCTAAAATGTTCAATGTACTCCAACAATTGTATCATTCTTGAACAAATAGCACTCTAGTTGGCTCAACACTAGCTTCTTGATTCCATTTAGCTTATTGACATGGCTTGCATCATTTGTGGATATCATTAGCTAGACTAAAATCTTGTTTGACTTGACTTGCTAAGCACTTCAATTAAAATTCAGAATATACCTTATGTTGCTTAGCTTCACTTTACATACTTAGTCATGATCTTTGAAGCATACTTGTATGTTATGGCTTGATATAATACATTATGGTCATTTTGGATAATTCTCATGGCTCTACATACTTAAAAATGATCAAATCAGCCTTTCATCCATTTTCATGACTTT
Source organism: Bonia amplexicaulis (assembly GCA_036346245.1). Lineage (NCBI taxonomy): Eukaryota > Viridiplantae > Streptophyta > Magnoliopsida > Poales > Poaceae > Bonia > Bonia amplexicaulis. The sequence continues at coordinate 10,214,354 of CM070766.1, forward strand.
TTATCCTTCTTACATTTGTGATGGGTTTATTGCCAAAAGGGGGAGAATAGTGGTAGAAAAAGCCACTTCGGGAGCTTTGAGGAAAAATTGTTCTTTCTTTTGCTCATACATCGACATGGTCATTAGCTTCACTCTTTACTTATGGACCATGTTAGACTCTTCAAACTCAACTTTGTGCTTTTTCGGTGTTTGTCAATATACTCATCAAGGGGGAGATTGAGAGACCATGTGGAGGTCATCCCATTGTGAGTGATGAGTAATTGACATCTGTTTCCAAAAGTCGAGTTTGAGTCGGTTTGTTCGGACCTTGACGTTGCATGGGTGCAACGGACTCGGTCGGACTTTGGTCAAACTTAGTCGTATGGGTTAGGATGTATATTCTGATATTGCGACATGTTTGATCTTGTTTATGCTATTTACACGTTCATGTATCGAGCGGTGCTATGTGATGTGTTTTCTTGTCTGTGTGTCTGCAGGACAGCGAGGCGGTGTCGTGGCGAGACACGGTGGACCGGACTAGGCGCAGGTGGCGCTGAGGTCAGAACGGTCATGAGGTGTCGAAGACGACGTGGACTCGACGTGTTGCGGAGCGTGCGAGGCAAGGAGCGCGGAAGCTTCCCGGAAGGTGCAGGAGGGGCGAATCGGTAATTTCGCAAGGCTGCACAAGTGGGAGACGGCTCCGTTAGGGTTTAGCCGGCGTAACGGGTTGGAGACCCGTTAGCCAAGGGCTATAAATAGAGGTGAGGGGCTGCATACCCCGTAGGACACTTGAGAGCTTATTCATATCTTTGTGTGTGTTGTGTTCCTCCCAAGAAGCTTGTGAGGCTCTTGGTGTTCTTGAGGATTGAGAGGGAGAGGATGGATTGATAATCTTGTAGTCTTTCTTGTTCTAATATCCATGCACATGGGGACGTAGTTCTTGTATTTCTTGCTTTTCTTGCTTAAAAATCTGAAGGTTTGTCTCTATTTTCTTCTCTTGGTGTGCTCCTGGTTCTTGTCCATATCTTTATGAAAATTGTGAGCAGAGTAGTTTTTGTATGATTGTGTTCGTATGTGTCTTCTCAGGTTATGAGAAGTTGTGTTGATCTGATGTAGAACTCTCCTCTAAGTCAATCATTTGTCTCTTTGTCTCCCTGTTGAGTTCATATGCTAAAGGCCTTTTGTCTATTTTTATTCTCTTTTGCTCCTCGCAGACTTTCTCTTTATTCTCGGTTTGGATGTTGGGCATTCATTTTCTGTTAGTTCCTTCTCTCAGTTTATTTGGTTTAGAAGAAAAGTTCTTCAACCGAATTAGTTGATCCTTGTTTAGTGTTTCTAGTCTTCAATTTGTTTCATTTTGCTCTGCAGTCTTAGTTCTTGGTGTTTGGCCGAATGGATTTATTGTTTACTGCTCTGTTCTTCTTTTGATTTCGGCTGAGAATGCATCAACCGAGTGACAGCAAGTTTGCTCTATTCGGCAGCAGCAAGATTTCTTTTTCCTTTTAACTCTATTCGGCTGCAGCTTCTGTTTTGCACTGTGAGATGCAGCAATCACTCGGCACTATATGACTGCGGTAGACATGATGCTTTCAGCTTTCAGTTCCTACTAGTCTGCTCTGCTTTAAGTCTTCTTTTCAGTCTTGGCAGTCTCTTTAATTCTCTTTCGGTTTGTCTTTCTTACTGTTTGCCCACTCTAGTCTGCAATACCAAACCAAAGCAAAACCATCAGAAAACGATTTTTCCCCTCTGTGCGGTGAAACTGAGTCTACCTCTCCATGACACTACAATCAGATCATGTTCTCTCTATTTCTTTTTCTGATCTTTGATCATTTTGCATGCAGATCAAACGGCAATATTTTCAGCTGAAATTTTTACCGATTACTCTCTGATTTACGCTGAATTTTTTAGTATTGCATGCGTTTCGTTGTTTAGCAGAATTAATTTTCCGAATTCTCAGGGGCAATTTTAAAAGAGAACGACATTCACCCCCCTCTGTCGCCATTTCGGTCCTACATTAATATTGTAAATTTTGCTAGGGCAACAAAGTTCACATAATCAACTATTGAAAAGGGGCATAATATTAATCAAGGTAAGCAATGGGCATATAACTAAATTCTTAAATTAAACATGTATTTGCATATAAAATATCAGCATGCACTTTGATAATTTAAACCAAAGTAATTTGCAAAAAATGTAGGTTCAACATAATCAAAGTATTGACTCGCCTTGCACGGTTTTACCGCGGTCTTGCTCACACAATGCTTTCTCCTGAGCTTCTGATCTTTATCTTCACCTCGATCTTGATCCCACTTGATCCATCGAATCTTCAGGACTCCGATTTCTATTTACGCAATAAGCAACTAAATCTAAATAAATACAAATAACTCAAAAGGTCCAAATAAGCCCGAATAAACTCAATTTAGCTTTATTAGGAGTTAATATGTGTTTCGGGTGATTTGAGGTAAGATCGGTGGTAGAATGTAATGACTTGGTCTTTTTATTAAAAATCTCTTCTATTTTTTATGTATTTATCAAGGAAGTCCCGTGAGTTGGGTTGGACTTATGATTCAGTGTACGAGTACAGTTGAGCATTGTTTTTTTTGTCGAGCGCTAACATTCGAGGTATATATATATAGGCAATGTATATAATTTTTAACTTACCGAATCTTAGGATCCGATCTTATAACATTTTGGTGGTACGATATTTTATGCACCCTTAAATATCACTAGGTATATTTTAATTTGAGTGAGGATCTATTTATACGGGTCCTAGCTTGCTATATTCAATCATGCTCAATTTTATTATTTACCAAATCTAACGTTAAGATTTAATTTATTGCACATTATCATTTTGTCTATAATTCAATTATTATTAGGATTAGCGTTATTTTTAATTTAAATTTATTTATCTGTCAAGGCTCGTTATACGGGTTAATGTTTTAATATAGCTATTAATTAAATCTACCAAGGGAATTTGTGTTTAATGACGGTAGGTTAGGGCATATATGTTAATTACAATTTGAACATTTAACCTTAGTGGCCTTTCTTTATCTATGCCTTTAATTAGTAATTGAATCTTTAAAATAAAGGTTAAAGGCACATTAGTTACTAGCATATAAGGGTTAATCCATGATTGAACATTAATTAAGCTCATTTATATCTTAGTAAATTTTGTACCATTTATGGATTACTCTCAGATTTTTCCTTTACTGACATCTTTAGCAAAAGTAATCAAAACCTAATCTACTAAAGTATGCGAGATGGGGGATCGAACTCGGGACCTGAGAGCACATGGACTAACGCATTTGCTCGGCTAACCAGGTGGGCGGGAGCGCTTGGCTAACATAGGATGGGGTGTTAGGCTAGAAGAGGTGAGAGGTCGTGAGGTCAAAACAGAGCATCTCCGGTGGCCCTCGGCGCTGAGTTCGCCGACGGCAGGCGGTGACTGGGAGGGGAGGACGAACACTAAAATGGGTTGTGTGGAGGGTGAGGAGGCTCTGGGAGGCGGCACACTAGTCAGAGTGGCGACGAGGCGGGCGGGCGGCAGCTCGAGCGGCCGGCGACGAGGTGGGCTCGGGGCGACGGCGCCGTGGTGGAGGAGGAAGGAGAGTAAGGGGAGCACGAGCTGGAGAAGGGTTCTAGGAACCTCACCGCGTGGTTGGTCGAGCTGGAGGGTTACCGAGGTGGGCTAGCGGCGAGGACCGGTGGCGGCGGGTGGAGCTCACGGCGCCGGCGAGCTAGGGTGGGACTAGAGCTCTGGCGATAGCTTGGGAGGTTCGTGGTGGTGCAAAGATGCTCCACCGGTAAAGAATCGACAGGAGGCCGACCGAGGAGGCGGCGACGGTGAGATTGGTGGCGGCGGCCGACTTCGGGGAAGAAAGCCACGCCGGCGATCTCGGGGCTCTTGGGGGCGATTTGCCGCGGTGGGAGGATGAGGGAGATGGCGCTGGGTTGAGGGAGGCACGGGGCTCCTTTATATGCGCGGAGCTGGCCGGGCGGCGGCGGAGGACCATCGGTCCTTGCCCGGAGCGGGGCTCGGCGCGCGGAGGCGACGTTCGAGCGACGCGACAATGATGGGGAACAGTGGCGCAGAGTGAGGTGACGCGACGCTGGCGGGGCAGCGCGGAGCAGAAAGCAGCGGGGGTGGGGAAAAGAGGCGACGCGGAGTGAGCTCGACCACGGGAGGAGGAGAAAAGAAAGAAGAAAGGGGCAGGCGCGATCGGGGAAAGGAGAAAAAGAAAGAAAGAAGGGAGGAGGGCCCGCGGCTAGAGGAACCGGAAGGGAAGAGAGAGAAAAGAAGGGAAATAAAAAAAAGAAAAGGAGTGGGGCCCATCTGGAAGTGAGGAAAAAAATAGGAATGAGGAAGAAAAGGGAAAAAGAAGGCTTATGCAAAATTTTAGAATTCGGATTTCTAATTTAAATTTTAACTTGCATTAGGAATTACTGATTGAAGTTTTGCACCACATTCAAAATCTTGAATTTTTAATTTTCAACTATTAGTTGTGAGTTTGTCGTATTATTTTATCCGTTTCTTTTAATATCACTATTGTTTTTGCTTTGGATATTATTTCTCAGTATATTGCTTTGCATGATACAAAACTCAAGAAGTTTCAGATAAATGTTCAAAAAGAAAATTTGTAGACCAGCAAAATGCAAGAAAAACTTTTAAAAATTCTATATTTTTGAATATTCAAATTTTAGAATGTTACAGAGTAGGACGTGTGCTCGGCGCCGACAACGAGGCCACCTCCACATCTTCTCCTCTTCTGCTTGCATGCAGCCTGGGTTCGCACGAGAAAGCAATGGTAGCTCGGCGGTGCGGAGGGGTCCCACTCCCTGGTGGCTTTCGACGACGTGGAGAGAGTCCATCGTAGAGCCACACGGAGGCAGGGGCGACCTTGCGGAGCCAGCAGGCGTGGAGCCGAAGTCGAGGGCATCGACGCGGAGTACGGTGTGGTAGTTCGGAGGCTCTTCGTTGCGGAGGCGTGGTCCTGCGCGGAGCCGGGCACGCGGAGGTGAGGTCCGACGTGCATGCACGGAGGCCGGAGGCGAGTCCGACGCGTAGGCGTAGTGGCGACGCGAAGTCGAGAGCTCCATCGCGGAGGCCAGCGTGGACGAGTGCAGAGGCGAAGTGCAATCATGTCGGTCTACGTGAGCCCAATGCTAAAGAAGGCGAGTGCAGACGAGGCGGAGCCCTGGTGTGGACGCCGAGTGAGGCCCCCGGCTGTGCGTGTGAAGTCCTGCTCGCGGAGGCGAGGTCTTGCGCGGAGCCGGGCACACGGAGGGGATGCGAAGCCCGAAAAAGTCCTTACCTGGACGCTCCCGCTGCGTGCCGTACCCTAGTCCCTAGCTTCCGCTTCTCCTCGTACGTGAAGAAGGCGAGGTCTACTTCGCGTGCATGCATGGAGGGATAGTGGAGTTCGCACATGCCTGGATGGAAAGTTAAAGCGCATGCATGGATTGATACATGGGTGGATATTTTGGGCGCATGCATACGTGAAGCTTGTGTTTGTGCATGCATGCGTGAAGCTTGTGTTTGTGCATGCATGCGTGAAGCTTGTGGCTGCTACGCGTATGATTGCATGCATATACTATTTAGCCATTGAGGCATCAAGTAGTGCATGCATACGTGGATGCATATGGCTGCTGGCGTTCCTTGCTCTGTCGTGGTCGAGGTCACCGGCATGAGGGGTGGAGCCGTGGCTGGCGAAGCTCGGCAAGGTTTCCCCCAGCGGTGGTTATCTCTAGTGCCTTTCCGTACGTAGCTTCTTGCGCAGTCGATGCCGCGGAGCCTGGCTCTTGTGCGGAGATGGGCTGGTGCGGCACGAAGACGTGCTTGGTGAGGTGTACACCATGCGGAGTCCAAGTCATCCAAGATATCACTTCCCCGATCAAATCTGCTAGATCTGGATCTGGAAAAGAAATGAGAGCTCACAATAAATCTGTGTGTTGTGTGTTATAAGATAAATCACTCAAGAACACCTCAGATATGAAGCAGCTTTGCCATATTTCATGAGGTATATATAAATCCCAAAGCGAACAGGCTAGCGACGAGATGAATTTATCTGTGACATTAATGATACGAGCAGCCTGAGATACTTCCATTCTGCACTAGGAAGTCCCTTCGGTGGTAGCCATCTCTAGCGCCCTTACGCAGCTTCTTGCTTTGTCCCCACGGACGGTGCTATCTGTTGTGGCTACGGGCCAAACAGTAAAGAAGGGGACTACTGGAAGGAGAGGAGAGCCAACATAGTGACCGTATGTAAGAGTTGGTGAGTAAGAATGAGAGGATGTCACTCCTCCTGCCCCTCCTGGGGTTTATATTCATGAGTGGGGTAGGATGGGAAATTCCCATCCTACCCCTTAATACTTACAAAGGATGAGGATACATTGGTATATTCCTCTATACTATTGGGCCTATTACATATTAGACCAGTCGCAAGACTCAGTCACGAGTGGTTGGGCCATCCCCACAACAAGCCATGTTCACTGTTAGGAGGAATAGTACTCCTACACAGTACAAACAACTATATACATACTTGTTTTCTTCCCAACAATACTCACTACTACAGAAAGCCTAATACTAGACGGCCAATCACAGACGGTTTGACAAAACCATCTGTGACCGACACTAACACAGACGGTTTTAATTTGGACACCGTCTGTGTAGGCGGCGTCGGAGAAGACGAGTATCACAGACGGTTGTTACTTATGAACCGTCTGTTATAGTAACAATCAGACAAATACGTACAGACACAGGGGCTCACAAATAAAAGGCAAATTTATTAATTTCAATTCAAGACAAATTTATTACAAAAGTCGCAGAGATAAAGAGATTGCTATATTCTAATCTTCTGGGCTTCGTATACTTCTTCTTCGACTTTGGGACTTGGAGGAGCGCCCGCTGAGTTCTCGAACGCTGTTAAGATTGTCCTTGTCCCCAGCACTTCCTCCTCCAGCATTGGCAAATGATCAGTAGCGTACATCATAAGCTCATAGAGGATAGCATTATAAGATTCCTCGTAATCTCGCTTAGCGGCAATGCTATCCATCAATCTCTCCATTGCCACAATTGCTTCCTCCGCTTTGTGCACATTGTAGAGAAGAACGAGGTTAAGGCGGTTTCCTTTCTGAGTGGCAAGAAAACACCTCGACGGCGGATGATGAGGTCCAACCGACGGATGGGCGAGTCGGGGAGGAGAGCAGGCGTGGCGAGTGCTCTAGACGTGGATTATTGGCACCAGTAAGATTACGGCGAACAACTCATGATGGATAGATGAGAGGAAGGAGATGAGCAGAAGAACAATACTAGAATCTATATTAATTGGTAGCTAGTAAGAACAGTACGTCGGAGATGTGATCACAAGAACAACACGGATGAGAGTGTACGTATGTAGAAGACCCTGGCGCGCAAATTTAACCTTCAGCACAGACGGTTCGTATACCAAACATTAATGAAATAGACGCTTCGTATAACGAAGGAGATACGTTACACAAAACACAAGAGATACGTTCTAACTTTTCAATATCACAGCTGGTTATCACAGACGGTTTTGAATAAACAACCGTCTGTGTTGGCGGCGTCGCAGACGGTTTTGAATAAACAACCGTCTGTGAAAAGCTGGTTATCGCAGACGGTTTTGAATAAACAACCGTCTGTGAAAAGCTGGTTATCACAGACGGTTGTTTATTAAAAATCGTATGCGATAACCAGCTTTTCACAGACCGGTTTTAATATAAAACCGTCTGTGAATTATCACAGACGGTTTGTAATAAAAACCCGTCGGTGATAATGCCACAGAGCATTTAATGCGCCGCCGAGCCACCTCGCCTTCATTTCGATCCGGATCTATAGCCACTCTGCACTCTTTCGCTCACGCGAGCCTAAGGCGATTTCGTGCCGCTTAATTTGGTGGGAAGAGACAGAGATTGAGTTTTGAAGATTCATTCATACTTTTCCTGGTAGCTCTAGATATGGTTAGTAAGGAAATTTGTTTTTTCTTTAATTGCATTACAATTTAGATCTAAGTAATTGGTGAGTGTTATTGAAAATGCTTAATTTGCAAAATTATTGGTTATATAAGAGCTGTTGTGTTTATAATATGAATTGAGCTAGCAAATTAAGCCTAAATATAATACATGTGGCCGGTATATATATTTAGTAATAATTAGTTAATCTAATTTTTAATACTGAGTTGTTATATATGTACGTAACGTAGGACCGAAGTTGGATGTATGCCGCGAGCCGTGTGAGTGAAGAGTATATTAATGGCGTGTCTGCTTTTACAAGAGCCGCCGAGGAGGATATGTTGAATAAGGGGTGGAATATATGTATCGTCCATGCTACCGATCAGAAATTTAAAGATGTTTAAGAACCGTGGGCAAATTGAAGCGCACTTGATTTGGAGGGGTTTCAAAAAGGGTTATACGTGTTGGACCAGTCATGGCGAAGTGAATGATCATATGCCGCCGGATGACATCGCCAGTGAAGTGAATGATATGCCGCCGGATGACATTGCCGGTGAAGTGAATGACATGCCGCCGGATGATGATACTGATAGGTTGCACGATGATAATCTGGATCAGATGCTTCGCGATGTAGAAGAGAACTATGATCGAGAGAGTATGTTAAATTCGGGCTTGATGGAGGACTCGGAGAAACCTTTGTTCACGTCTTTGCAAGTACACGAGGTTGTCGGCCGTGCTTGAACTGTTGAAATTGAAGGCAGGCAACGGTTGGTCCGACAAGAGTTTCACGGCGCTGCTAGGTCCTTTAGCGGACATGCTTCCGGAGGGAAATGAGCTGCCTAAAACCACGTATAAAGCCAAGAAGATTCTTTGTCCGTTGGGAATGGAAGTAGAAAGAATACATGTATGTCCGAACGACTGTATCTTATACCGTGAAGAGTATGCAAACATGCATGTATGTCCAGTGTGCAACGCATGCCGATACAAACGTAACAATCAATCGATGACGGCGAGGGAACAGGCGAAGAAAGGACCTCTGCTAAGGTGGCATGGTATTTTCCTATAATTCCCGCTTGAAAAGGTTTTTTGCAAATCCAAAGGAGGCAAAACTGCTGCGTTGGCACTCGGAGGAGCGCAAGAAGGATGGAATGGTAAGACACATTGCTGATTCCGTCCAGTGGAGGAGTTTCGCAGACTTTGGTGCAGAACCAAGGAATATAAGGTTTGGACTGAGTACAGATGGAATGAATCCTTTCGAGCATGAGCGAACCGACATAGCACATGGCCCGTGACTCTGCATCTATAACCTTCCTCCTTGGTTGTGTATGAAGCGAAAGTATATTTTGCTATCGATACTTATCCAAGGGCCAAAGCAACTGTGGAATGATATCGATGTGTACCTAGCAATCGTTGGTAGAAGATCTAAAAGTCTTGTGGAACGAAGGGTGCAGGTATGGGATGCATACAAATGAGAGAATTTCACTTTGCGCCCTTATTGTTCTCGCACCATAAACGATTATCCTGCCCTTGCTAACCTATCGGGCGTAGTACAAAAGGTGTCAAAGCTTGTACCCACTGTTTAGATGATATCGAGAGTGTGTGGCTGAGACACTCACGTAAAACGGTCTACATGCGTCACCGCCGGTTCCTTCGAGGGCTCACCCATACCGCAAGATGAAGAAACAATTTGACGGAGAGAAGGAAGACGGTTCAGCTCCAAGGCATTTAAGGGGACACGAGGTTTATGATATGGTTAAGGATTTAGATGTTGTCCTCGGAAAGGGACGTAAAATGAGGGCTCATGAGAAGAATACCTGGAAGAAGAGATCAATATTTTGGGACTTACCTTATTAGAAGTACCTAGATGTTCGACACTGCATCGACGTCATGCACGTAGAAAAGAATGTATGTGACAGCTTGATTGGTCTCTTACTGAACATTCGTGACAAAACAAAGGACGGCGTCAACGCATGGCTTGACTTGGCTGATATGAACATCAGGCCTGAGTTAGCACCGACAGTAACAGATAATGGACGAACGTATCTTCCCCTGCGTGTTACATCTGTCCAAGGCCGAGAGAACGAATCGCGCGGTGCTTGCATGGTGTGAAAGTTCCGTCTGTTACTCCGACACGTGAAGAAACTTGTTTCGATGCAAGATTTGAAGTTAAATGGCATGAAGTCTCATGATTGTCATGTGCTGATGACACAGATGCTCCCTATTGCAATTAGAAATATGTCTCAAAGTACGAGAGACAATCATGAGGCTATGTTATTTCTTTAACACAATTGCCCAGAAGGTCATCGATCTGGAAGGACTAGATGCTCTACAGGACGAGGTGGTGGTGACTCTATGTCATCTTGAAATGTATTTCCCTCCTTCGTTTTTCGATATCATGGTACATCTCATTGTTCACGTTGTGAGAGATAAAATGTGCGGGCCCGTATTCCTCGTAGCATGTACCCATTTGAGAGGTTCATGGAATTCTCAAGTCCCACGACGGAATCGATCTCGGCGAGGGCATTGTCGAAGGTTATGCAAGCGAAGAGGTCATTGAGTTTTGTGTTGATTATATGGCTCAGACTCAACCAATAGGTGTGCCTCAATCTCGTCATGAGAGGAGGCTGAAGGGTATCGGAACTATCGGAAGGAAAGCAATCACTGCAGATATGGACACGTATACTCAATCCCATTTCACGGTCTTGTAACACATGACTGAAGTGGCGCCTTATGTCGACCAGCACAAGAATGTGCTTCGGCAACAAAATCAAGAGCGGTCGGATGTTTGGATCAGGAGGCAACATAACAGTCAGTTCAACCAATGGTTGAAGGAGCAAATCGTTAGGAGCTCGCCAAGTGAGACGACATGGTTGGCAAAGGGCCAACATTTACAGCCAGTGACATGGCAAGGATATGACATAAATGGGTACACATTCTATACGCAGTCTCAGGATGTAAAGAGCACAAACCAGAATAGCGGTGTCCGCATAGATGCGTTCAGTACCGATGGGTCGAGAAACTCGTACTATGGGTTTATAGAAGAGATTTGGGAGCTCGACTACGTGATTTTCAAGATCCTCTTATTTCGCTGCCGTTGGGTGCATCTCCCACAGGTGAAGGTTGATAAGTACGGTGTCACTACCATGGACCTCCAACGTGTCGGGTACAAAGACGAACCATTCGTGCTCGCCAACGAAGTTGTTCAAGTTTTCTATGTAACCGACCCAGCAAATAAGAAACGCCATGTAGTTCTTCATGGAAAAAGGAGAATTGTCGGAGTAGAGAATGTAGTGGACGAGGAAGAATACAATCAATTTGATGAGTTACCCCCTTTTGGAAATGGCATAAGGGTCGACGACGAACAACGTGACGAAACTAGTTACGTACGCATTGATCATCATGAAGGGATCATTTTTAAAGGAAATAAGCAAGTACAATGAGAATGAGCTTCATATATGTGGGCATTTGCATATATGTATATAACAACGCATTTGTGTGATGTATATGTGAAAATGTGTGATGTAGTCAATTTTGAGAATGAGAAAATATGTAAAGAAATATACTATGTGAATGCCGCTGGTTGGTGTTGTATATGAATGCAGCTGGTTGGTGTTGTATATGAATGCACGCAAGCTGTTGGTGGTTGATCATGAATGCAGCTGGTTGGTATTTGTCTGAAGAAATATAGTCGGCTTATCTCAGACGGTTCTACATGTATAACCGTCTGTGATATAAATATCACAGACGGTTCTACACTTATAACCGTCTGTGATAGTATAATATCGCAGACGGTTGCAATTTATAACCATCTGTGATAGTATAATATCGCAGATGGTTGTAATTTATAACCGTCTGTGATATTGATATCACAGTCGGTTCTACGTTTAGAACCGTCTGCGATAATCTTCCCTATAATAATCTCCGGCTAGGGTTTTTCGCGCCGTATGCTGCAGTTATATTCTACATCTAAATCCCGATCTTTCTCGCCGCCTCCGCCACCCGAGCCCTCGCCGCCGCCCCCGAGCCCTCCGCTTTCGAAGACCGACGCTCGGCTCGCCCACGCCCGGCGCCTCGCCGCCCGCCTCCCGAGCCCTCGCCGCCGCCTCCCGAGCCCTCGCCACCGCCACCCCGAGCCATCCGCATTCAAGACCGACGCCGGCCGCCTCGCCCGCCCGTCGCGCCTCCGGCCGCCTCGGCCGCCTCCCGAGCCCTCGCGGCCGCCGCCTCCCGACCCCTCGGGGCCGCCTCCTCGAGCCCTCGCCGCCGCCGCCTCCCGAGCCGTCGCGCCGTCGCCTCCCCGACGCATAAGTACTAAGTTAACTTTGTGATGCTATGATTTGCTTCATGTTAGAACTCCAAATCCCTGTAAATGTTAGAAAACACACTAGGAACTACTCACCCGTGCAAATGTCAGTTCATGTGCTCCTATTCAACTTATTTTTCAACTAGCTGATGAGTACATGACTTGCTCATATGATACTATGATTTGCTCATGACTAAAAGCCACATAGAACTTTGTTTAGAGACATTATAGTAATAATATATGCCAGATAGACCTTCAAAGGGCATGAAGCAAGTGGTACACTCCAATGTATCGGATTCAATGAACTTGATACACTGGTTTGTGCCATTTGCATCATAGCCCTCGCCGGCCGCCTCCCCTCCCCTCTACTCCTCTCCTCTCTTCCAATTCAATATGATCCCTTATTTTATCCTTATAGACCCACCAATTGAGCAACACCATCGCCGGAGGCGTCCGCTCCAACATCAAGACGCCAAGGAAGAGGGCTATCAAAGAAGCCTGAGGGTCGATTTACCATCACAGCGGTCGATGCATCTGGGGTCCCTCTCCTTCCTCACAAAGCAGTAAGCGCATTCCCAACATTGATTGGAATAGTTGCACGAGAGCGAATTGAGATCACATTCAATTGTGGAAGAACGTTCTGAGACTCGGAACGTGAGTCGTGGACCCAAATTTTGGCATCGCTCGAGATCCCGAAGAACACCAAGACGCCGTGCAACGACAAACCTACCTAGCGGCGTGCAAAGCATGGAAGAACTTCAAGAGCACGCTTGTCAAGAAATATGTGGAGACGGATGAAACGCCTATTCATAAATACCCATTCCTGGAACCACAATGGGAAGAGTTCAAGGCGATGAAGACAATCAAGATTTCAAAAGTACAAGTGTGGCGATAAGGCCCTCCAAGCAAAAACACACACCCCATAGACTTGGCATACTGGGTATGCGGGTAAAATCCCAGATGGAGGACGGAGGATGACTTGGCAGCCCAACAGACATTGCCCGCCATTTTCCAATATCCGGATGAGCGCTCGAAATTGGATTAGAGCAAGGTCATCTACAACGACAACAAGGACGTCTCCTTCGAAACTCGCACCAACAAGTGTCCCAAATATTCGGTAAGATATCAATCAAGCACGTAGCTTGTAATTACTCCGAACTTCGCATTTAATTGAAATGACATGTCGTGCTCTTGCGGGAAGAGCGAGTTTTGAATCTACCATGGGATCATTCCATAGAACAAGGAGAATGATATGCTCTCCGTGGCCCCTGGAAACAAGGAGCACCGGGCCGTCGAGAGGCCTTGGCTTTACGCCCTTGGAAACATGGTTTCCAAGATGACTCAAATGTATCGGCAGAGGAAGAGAACCAAAGTCGAGCTACGAGAAGAGTTCAAGGCAACTCTTAGAGAGGAGATGATGGGTGAGTGGCTGATGTAATCGAGATGAGGTGCGGAAACAAGCAGAAAGTCACAGAGCCGCCGCTCCGTGGTAGCTAGCCCGCATAACCGCTCGAGTAGTTGCGCGTCCAATCCGACGGAAAGCGTGGCCAGATTTCCTATGGACAACATCCAGGTAAAAATTATTATCTCTCCAATGCTTGCTCCATTCATAGACCTATTGGAGTAGCTAATTTTGTATCGTTATGTAGGAGCCTACGAAGTGTAGGCTCCAAGTGAGATGTGCCTCCGTTCCCTTGTACGCTGCTTGGGGCCAGGCATATCAGTCTGGTATCGGGGCCAGGGTGCACGGTCAACCTTTAGCGCCAGGCTACGCAAAAGTTAATGTGGATGGTGTGCATGCCAATTTTGAGGTCGTCCCGCCATCAAGGCCCCAACGACGAGATCGTGACTCTAGGGCGTGGCCATTGGAACATTCATCCAAGAGCCCAAATGCGACATCTCCCTAGAGGCTTCTTCACCGGTGGCCGACCAGAAGGGCAGCACGAACCAGAGCTACAAGCGCTGGTGCTATCTCCACAACAGCAGCACGAACCAGAGCTAGCGATGGTGCTATCTCCACAACGGCAGCACGAACCAGAGCTAGCGATGGTGCTATCTCCACAACGGCAGCACGAACTAGAGCTAGCGCTGGTGCTATCTCCACGGGTGCTATTCTCGCCAAAGCAACTTGCAGCGTCTGAACCATTACGGTCGTCTACCATAAAGTCGACCTACAGTCGAGGCAGTGGCAAGGGCAAATCCAAGATGAAGGATGATGACGATCCCCCGTACCTGCCATTGTCCCGCAAATTGCATAGGCGAGCCGATGATATTCCCGCAAGAGCAACTCATAACCCTAGGACTTGGTTGCCAAACATTACACAATTGATATATGCAACAGTCCAATAGGCCAAAGGCGTAATGGCGCCGGTATCATCAAATTCAAGCGGAACATTTCAAAGACGGTTCGTGATTGTGTCTTCGTGGTGACCTTTGACGATATATTTGATCTTTTCACGCCAACGCCTCGACGCCTCACTGCTTCGATGCCGGACGCCGTAAGTCCGCATAATTACGCCTCTGCTCACGCCATACCGATATATGTCACAATTTGTTGCTTCTCTGTGTATATATATATATTCATGCTGACCGAAGCTAGATCAACGAAATTACCAATTGGTTTCCTGGACCCACGCTTGGTCGCCATTGATACCATCAATGAGGATGCATCCTTCGTCGAGAGCTATATTACAACAACACTGCTGGCTCACCGCGATAAGGATTTTGTTCTTATGCCATACAATGAGCACTTTCATTGGATTTTAATTGTAATTATACCAAAATGAAACAAGGCTATATACCTTGATTCTTTAAGTAAGAACAAATCCAAGTACATAGCTATTGCCAAAATACTCGATAGGTAAGTACATTGTACATTGAGACTACGTGTGCCACCATATGAGACTACTCCTCGATTCCTCGAAGATCAGCAATTCTAAAGTTTGTCAATCTTCCCACATTCATTTCATACTTGTCACGTTTTATATGTAAGCGCGTTGATTTTCCTGTCGGCAGGCTGCGTCCATCCCTACATGTGCATTGAAACAGCCGGACTTTGCAAAAATTCGAGGAGAGTTCGCTTGGTTTTTGTGTAGTAAAGTCATCAAACCCAATGGAGAGTTCCACTGCGCACTGTAATTGTGAATTTGTTAATGGATATTAATATCATTTCAATTAATTCATTTGCGAAATGGATGCTTTATGTTTGTGAATGAAATGTGATGTGAATGAAGTGTGATATGTTTGTCAAATGAATTGAGATCTGAATTGTATGTATACATATACCTGTTCATTTGCTTGTTTCAGAGGGCATAGCTAGCATTTCCTGAGGCTAGCCAATAAACAGAAGTAGATTTAGGGGTAGAAAGGAACATCACAGACGGTTTGTATCTACAAACCGTCTGTGATATTTCAATATCACAGACAGTTGTTCGACAACCGTCTATGATAACCTTCGATTATCACTGACCCATAAATTTAGACGGTTCACAAAACCGTCTGTGATGACGTTTTTGAACCGTCTGTGATGACCTTTTCTGTAGTAGTGACTCATCATTTATGTTTCTTTGTTTTCTCATCATATGCAGTTGTACAGTTGTTTTTTAGTATAAATTATTGAATGATATGTGTCTGTATTATGCAGAAAAAATTTGGCTCTATGGATACATTAGATTCGATAGCCAAATGTCGCCATCGGAAATATGTTGCATTGTACTGCTGGATGCACATGTCGTTTCCTCTCTCATCTCTGTTGTCACAATCGTTTTCTTTTTTTCTTTGCTTTTGATCATTTTCTTCAGCTTTGGAATCCATTGCTCCTGTGTATGCTGACTAATCCGTTTTCTCGACATGCGGTGCGGTTTCGAGGAGCAGCAACTAAACTGCAGAATACCCCTGCATGGAAAATATTGGTACAGACCTATAATTAGGGGTGAAAATGGATCGGATAGTTTTCGATCGATTCGGACGAAAACAGATTGTGTCGGATCGGACGATCTAGCCCTGCAGGCGATCTAGCCGTCCGCTCCTCCGACGATCACATTTTCCTGGGTGAAGTCTGCACTCCGTGGCTAGGGTTTCTCATTCTTCACCGACTGCGCATCTGCCTCCACGGCTCCGCCCGGCTACCGAAGGTCCGAAGCTCGCCCGCCTCCACCGGCGGCCATCTCGCCTGCCTCCGCCGACGCCTTCTCTGACTCCCCCTCACTGCCTCACGGCCCTGCGTCATCGTCGGCTCCCCCTCACCACCTCACGGCCCTGTGCGGCCATGCCTCCGCGGATTCGCCCAGCTACCGAAGGTCCGAAGCTCGCCCGCCTCCACCGGCGGCCATCTCGCCTGCCTCCGCTGGCGCCTTCTCCGGCTCCCCATCACCGCCTCACGGCCCTGGGTCGTCGTCGGCTCCCCCTCACCGCCTCACGGCCCCGTGCACACAGTTTTATGATAGCATGGTAGACTGGAATCTTGATAGGAGATTGTTTTCCCTTACTTTGCACAATGCATCAGCTAACGATGTATGTGCTAAGGGGCTAGTACAAAAACTTAAAAAGGCTTCCTTGATCTGTGATGGTATCTTTTTTCATGTGAGATGTTTGAATCATATTTTAAATCTTATTGCACAAGATGGTTTGAAACAACTTGCACCAGCTATTGCAAATATCAGAAATACAATTGCAATTGTAAAGAACTATCCATTGCAGTGGGAAGAATTTATGAACTGTGCATCAGAATGTGACTTAGATGTGAAAAGTGGTATGTCCTTAGATGTTCCAACAAGGTGGAACTCCACATATCTCATGCTAAAGCAAAGTATTTACTATAGACATGCTTTTGATAGACTTATTCTTCGGCATGGAAACAAATATGTGAAGTGTGCACCAACTGACCAAAATTGGACTATGGCACAATCATTGAATGTGTGTTTGATGAAATTTTGTGATGCTGCTAAGCTCTTCTCTGGCACAACATATCCAACAGCAAATCTATTTTTGACCATTTTTTGTAAGACTAAGCTTGCAATTGATGATTGGTGTTATAGTCCTGATCCAGTTATAGCTACTATAGCACATTTCATGCGAATTAAGTATGATAAGTATTGAGAAAAGACCAACATGGCTTTTGCTATAGCTTGTTTTCTTGATCCTAGATACAAGACAAAGTTGATACACTATTTTACAGAAAAGATTTATCATAGTAATGCTTCAGGAGAAATTAATAAGTGCATGAGTATTATTCAACAATTGTTTCAAGTTTATGTGTCTAGTCCAACTGTAACTTCAATGAAAACAGCAGCTACAAATGTGCAAACAGTGCATTCTAATGTACACAAGTGGAGGATGAGGAGAGTGATGATGATATTGATGTAGACCTTGAAAAATACTTTCATGGCAGTAGTACCTTAGGCCAATGTGCCAAAACCGAGTTGAAAATGTATATGGAGCAATAACTACTACATTGGCCAAAGAAAGACAAAAAGAAGTTTAATGTTTTGGCATGGTGGAAGGTCAAGCAACCTGAGCTTCCTATTCTCTCCACACTAGCTCGAGATATCTTGTCTATTCAAGTGTCCACTGTTGCTTGGAGTCAGCATTTAGTGCTGGTGGACGGGTTGTTGATTCATTTCGTTGTCGTCTAGATCCCGATATCGTGCAAGCTTTGATTTGTACCAAAGATTGGACTGCGGAATCTAGGAAAGGTAATGTTAAGTTTTGCACTTGTACTTTATTGGTTTCTGTGTAGTATGTGATGAAAACTTTGATTGTAATTTAATTTGTTTGATAAAAGATGCAGGTGGTGGAAACATTGGTGGATCCATCATAACTGAGATTGACATAGAGGGCATTGAGCGCCATTTTGCATACTTAATGACAACGGTTTGCTAGTCTTTACATCGTATTACATAGTTGTTTGGTTTTATTTTATACCGCTTTGAGTGTTTATTGAAATAAAACTTGTTAGAACAAGAAGTCTTAGGAGATGCTGAGATGGAGGACTTGGTGGATGAAATAGAGGAATGAAATGTTCTTATGCTTGTTCAAATTGCTATCATGTCATCATGTGTATTCCATGAATTACACTTTGTTGCTACTTATGGAGTTATGCTATGTACTGATCAACTATCGAGTATATTTTCATTGTGGATGAAAAGACTATGCTTGTTTAGATTTCATGAATGTTTTAACAAGATAAACTATTTATGTATTCGTTTTGATTCGTATTCGCTCCGTATCTGTATTCGATATTATTCGTATTTGTATTCGTATTCGAGTTATCCGTATTCGTATCCGTATCCGAAAAAATATGAAAACAAATATGGTAGAGTCATTATCCATCTGTATTCGATCCATTTGCATCCCTACCTATAATACCTTCTGATGGGAAGACCTTCAACTTGAAACCTCTTAAATGTCACTCCATCCATTTCACGATGCGATTGAATCATACGAATTTTGTAAACATCTTTCAAAGCTTTAAATGCAGGAGGGGTATCCCTAAAGAACAGGTGTGATAGAGGGTGGAAAATGTGGGTAATATGGTAATATTTTAATTCCAGATTTTTCTAGGAGGCAAATACTGCAAATAATTAATGATGCATAAATCAGTACTAACAACAAGCTACTCATTATACTTCAAAATATATATAGAAACAATATTTAAAGAAGACGATCGGTCACACGAATAACTTACCATTGGGCTTGATAAAAAAATAGGAAGCAGCGTAAACTCGATGCAATGCTGGAACATAAAGGACTTCATATTATCCTTTGTACTTATGACGTTGGCCAACACTATTTGATTATCACAAAACATCAGGATTGCCGATATTAGTTTCTCAACCAATGGCATGTCCAATAGAAGCTCTCTCTGCAATAGTAACTAAAGTAAACACATAGCCACTTGTAGTTCCACATCAGAGACCAATTGAAATCAATATATCCTTCTAATATAGAAAGGTATTGAGTATAATGAATTCTAAAAGATGATGTGCCTCTCAAGTAGTACAACACTATTTCAAGTGCATCCTAGTGATCATCTCATGGGTTAGATATAAACTGACTTAATTTGCTCACAGTAAATGAAATATCAGGTCTTGTGGCACCAGCTAAATACATGAATGGCCCAATAATTTGTAAATATCTTAATTGATCTATAGGATCATATGGCACAATCAGAGGATGGGTGAATGATTGCTTCCGCTTCTCGTTACCTAAAATCAAATCTCAAACCACAGAAAAAACAATCCTACTTATAGATGTGGAACTCGAACGCAAGACGCTCGACCGTGTGCACGGGCTCGATGGAGGTTCTGACCACTCGGCGTTCGACCGCTCCTCGACCACTCGAATACTTCAACAGCTCTAATACTCCGACCACTAGAACACTTCAATCACTCACTTCGACCACCTCTACACGTAGTCAAAATCTCACTCCGCTCGAAAGCTTTAGCAGCTCGAACGAGAACACGCCAAAGACAACATCATGCTTGTTTTACGCAAGATCAAGATGTGTTAGCATGCAGCCACCGAGGACACAAGAAAATGAAGTTCGGAAAATATGTCGCCGAGGCTGACTAACTTTTCTTAGAATAGATCTAATACATTATTTCTATATCATGTATATGGCTACAAAGCGTGCTCATGGCACCCCTAAAACCCCTAGCACAAAAAGCCTCCTCAAAGCCTCAGCTAAACCCTTAGCCTATCACCTGCTTTTATATGCTAGAGCTCTAAACCATGTTCATCTCACATGGACATCTCAAACTGTGTCCATAACAACCTGGACACGCAACCGTATCTCTTTCGAAAATCAAGGGACCTGAAACCCTTCCAAACACGGGTTTTCCAATATCTCTAATCCTTCCCGTCACATATTCCTTCCATAACATGTGCAATCTCACCACGTGATGAAGCCTCTAGGACAACACCTCCTGTATCTTCATCACACCTCCGGGACCGCACCTCCCGTATCTCCTCCACACATCATTACCGCTCGTGTCGAAGCCTCCTGAACCGCACCGCCTGCAGCTTCTTCACGAATCACCACCTTTGATCTTCACATGCTCTAGCATGAGCCCAACCATCTCGCATGACATCCTCAACCGCTTGGACCTCAGACCTCCCCATCCTAGTCCCAGTTTTCCTCATCACTAACCATGATCGTCTCCACTCCCAGTTCTTCCAAACTTGACTGACATTAGCATACACACTCAAAACACACCCT
This sequence comes from Bonia amplexicaulis, assembly GCA_036346245.1. Taxonomy (NCBI): domain Eukaryota; kingdom Viridiplantae; phylum Streptophyta; class Magnoliopsida; order Poales; family Poaceae; genus Bonia; species Bonia amplexicaulis. Next base: position 10,234,822 of record CM070766.1, read on the forward strand.
TGTCTATCCATAGACAAGAACCAAACCATCACAAACACCAACCAGGTCGTCCATGACCATAAATTTCAACGCTTTCCAGTAATCAACCTTAGACTATTCATTACGACTACTAATTCTATCGCTTTCCAAAACACAAACTTCAGACCACTCATTACGACCGGTTACAACCGCTACTGTTAGTGGTCGATAGCACATCGAGTACTCGAACACAAGTACTCGGGAAACACCATAACTCAAAACACTCGGGAATAATAAACATCACTACCGACCACAAATGCATCGAATACTGGCCACCAAGTACCGAGTCCTTCTGACTACCAAGTACCATGACTATCTGACCACTGAATATTTCCATCTTCCGAGTATCGAATCCTTCGAGTACTGTTCACCAGTCAACCACCACCATGCACTAGCAAGTCATACCACTGGCCAATCATGAGTACTCGAGGTACTACAAAATCATAAGAGTTGAAGTACTCGTACCGACTATGAAGTCTACGAGTACCGACCATGAAGCCTACGATAACTGATCGCAAAAGTCTAAGACTACCGATTGCGATGTCTACGACAACCAATCAAAAAGCCTAAGACAACGACAGCAGACTGCGAAGTCTACGACTACCGACCAGTAAAATTTATGACTACTGACCACAAAGTCTTTGCCTATCGAGTGCTGACCAGTAAAGTATATGACTATCGAGTACAACCAGTAAAATCTACGACTATCGAGTATGGACCAGTAAAGTCTACAAGTATCGACTAGGCACTATAACTACGACCATGAAAATGTAATGTAGCTACGACCATTGACCGTTCATTGTAACCAATGACCTTACAACCTCTGACCAGTTCACTGTAGCTATGATCGGTTTACTATTGCTTATGACCAGTTCACTATTAGTGGTCGAAATCTACGATTACATGCCATATTCATTCTCCTGTGGTCGAAGCCAGATGTGGTCGAAGTCGGATGTGGTCGAAGTCTGCTGTGGTCGAAGTTGGACATAGTCAAAGTCTAACATGGTTAAAAAGCTGCCCTAAAAACTCCAGCAACCCAAGCGCATCGACCAGAACTTTTACAAATGCAAATTCAAATGAAACCCAAATGTCAATTATTCATCATCACTAAATACTCGACCACCACATGGTCTAACATCTCCCCTTTGATGAATATATTGAATTTTCCATCGCAAGAGTCATGTGTCAATTTTAATTCATCAAATTTATCAGTTATATCACTAAGTTGAACTAGATTTAATGCATTTATTGATCTGGCTATTTTCAACTTAGATTGTAAAACTTGACAAGACTCACATGATTCATTATCAGGTGTAGCAGCTATAAGTCTATCAATTTCAGAAGTTAAACTTTCAACAAGACAATTATTTTCTTTTAGTTTCTTTTTTATCTTTTTCAATTCAATAGCAAGTTTAATTAAACCATCCTCAAGCTGATCTTATGATGGTCTTACCTTATTTGGATCACTATAGTCATCTTCACTTTGTTCTTGTTGCCATGAAGCACATGCCCATGAAATCGTCAGTATTCTTCTTCTTGTCTTTGGCATTATCATGTAACAACTCTCAAAATCCACATTACTCAAGTCAAGTTGCTCGATGGCTGAGAAAACTTTTTTAGCAATTTTACAATGGAAAGATCCACTCTTGATGTTACTTTTGTATGGTCAACCACGATACTTTCTATCTTCCTTGACCACTTTCTCTTTGAGCATGGGACAATCTAACTTAATATGACCTGGCTTGTCACACTCAAAGCATTTGCTCTGACCTAGAGATTCACCTCACTTTCTCATCGTCAAATTGTTGAGAGCCTTGTATGATCATGAGGAGATTAAAACCAAGTCATGTTCAGGGAGCTGCTCGAACTGATCTTTTGAAAAAAGAGGACAAAGCACACAAGGAAACACAAGACAGAGCACTTGACGAAGTGGCCTACATGGGGTTAGTCACTAGTACTAAAGATGAAATTTTATCAGTCTTAGATGGCAATGCTTCCATCTCATAAGTTGTCAATCTAGAGTACGGGTCATTCATGGTTACGGTATATAGATCAACGGTTTGATTAGTAGTCATGATGACCATCAAGCACTCTAAATCTAAAGACCTCAAAATTTTAGTTGCATTATCTCCATCAACAGGTATAACACTAACTCCACGCAAGTTACTCAAAATTTTTCCCAAAACAAGCAAAAAGATCATCTATAGATTCACCAGGTTTCATAGCAAAATCTGAGTACTCTTTTTGAGAAAGATTCTTACATACTTTCTTAATCTTAGTCGTTCCTTCATGATAATCAAAAAGAGTTTTCTAGGTTAAGTGGGCAGAAGCAATATGAGTTACATGATCAAATTTTTTGCAAGAAATTCCTTGAAAGAACAGATTACGAGCCTGAGCATTCAAATCAACATTAGTTTTATTTAGAATCATAACCATAGCAGGAACTTCATAGGTCTAGAAACATTATTCCAAACATCACTACCCTGAGGCTCAATGTACGCTTGCATCCGACACTTCCAAAAAGCAAAATCAGTACCATCTAGCATGCGGTGACGGTTCACATACCTCTCTGATGCCATCGCAACTAGCTCTGATACCACTTATAGTATCGTATCGCACAATTAGAGGGGAGCGAATGATTGCCTCCATTTCTTGGTACCTGAAATCAATCTCAAACCACATAAAAAACGATCTAACTTACAGGCATGGAATTCGACCGCAAGATGCTCGACCGTGTGCATGGGCTCCATGGAGGTTATGACCACTCGGCGTTCGACCGCTGCTTGACCACCCGACTGCTTCGACAGCTCTCGCACTCCAACTCCTAGAACACTTCGATCGCTCGCTTCGACCACCTTTGCATGTAATCCAAATCTTCCTCCGCTCAAAAGCTTCAGCTGCTCAAACGAGGACACGCCGAAGACAACACCGTGCTCATTTTATGCAAGATCAAGATGTGTTAGCATGCCGCCACTTAGAACAAAAGAAAATGATGCTCAAAACACATGTCGCTAATGCTGACTAACTTTTCTTGGAATAGATCTGATCTATTATTTTATATCATGTATATGGCTACAAAGTGCCCTCACGGCACCCCTAAAAACCCAAGTACAAAAAGCCTCCTCAAAGCCTTCGCTAAACCCTTAGCCTCTCCCCTGCTTTCATATGCTAGAGACCTAAACCATGTTCATCTCAAACACGGACATCTCAAACTGTGTCCTTAACAACTTGGATACGTAAACCTATCTCTTCTAAAAATCAAGGGTCCTGAAACCCTTCCAAACACAGGTTTTCGAATATCTCTAATCCTTCCATTACGGACTCCATCTACAACGTGTCTAATCTAACCACATGATGAAGCATCCAGGACATCACCTCCTATTTTTTTCATCACGTGTCGAAGCCTTTGGGACTGCACCTCCCGTATCTCCTCCATGTATCATCACTGCTCGTGTCGAAGCCTCCTGGACTGCACCACCTGTAGCTTCTCTATGAATAACCACCTTTGATCTCCACGTGCTCCAGCATGAGCCCGACCACCTCGCATGACATCCTCAACCCCCGACCACCTCGCATGACATCCTCAACCACTTGGACCTCATACTTTCCCATCCTAGTCCAGGTTCTCCTTGTCACCGACCATGATCGCCTCCATGCCCACCTGCACATACAACAACCAAAGAAAGTTTTCCTACCACAAGTTCTTCCAAACTTGACCGACATCAGCACACACACTCGAAACACACCCCTATCTATCTATAGTCAAGAACCAACTATCACAAACACCAACCAGGTCGTCCATGACCACAAATTCCATCGCTTTCTAGTAATCAGCCTCAAACTATTCATTACACACGCTTCTCGCGTTGAGTTAGATTTGGTATCATGAGTCAAAGGGATCGGTACATAAGCACTATTTAGGTTCGTCCGATATGATCTTTATGTATGTTTGAGAATAGTTATGTCCTGTTAGGGACCGCTACAGACTTATGGGCCAGAAAGGAGTTTTTCGGCCCATGGCTAAATATACATGAACTTATAGGGTAACACACTTAATGGGCTGCAATAATAAGGTTCTAGATGATAGTTTTCGAGTGAGATTTAATCTTTACTCGTATTGGATAAGGATCCGATTGGAGGCTATATAAAGAGAGGTGTGGGCTGAGGGAGGTATCCCGAAACATACCCGTCGAAACCCTAGCCTTCACCTTTCATAACCCCTGTCGTGTGTGCTAGTGGTAGCAAACCAACGTACGGTGTTCCATCCCTCGACGTGTGAACCTCGATAGAGGCGCTGCTCCGACTGCGGCGCTGATCGGGACGATCGAGGACGATGGACTACGACCACTACACCGACGTACTCTTCGTTGAATGGGTTACTTCAACTCTACTTCCGTTGCACTGCGCGTATAGTGGTAACGATCCATGATATCTTATTCTCATAGATTTCTGGTTTACGCGGTAGATTTTAATTTATGTTAGTGTAGTCTATCTGTATTGTAGGACCGAAATGGCGACAGAGAGGGGTGAATGTCAACTTTAAAAACTTTCCCCTTCAAAGGTTCCACTCAACGAAACTTGTCTCCAATAGCTATAGAAGCTATGAAGAAAGGAAATGAATGCTTACTGGACGCCGAAAGAGTTCATGCTAAAAAGTATAAGGACTAGACTCCGCACGGAAGAGATAGCCAAATAAGAAGAGAAGCAAGGCTGAAATATTCAGACTAAAAGAGAACAAGCCAGACTTGACCAAAATCAGCTCTGAAGAAGCAACATTGGATGGAAACTGGATTTTGCTAATAGAGCTAATAACTAGCCAAAACTTCAAGGACTGTAACCAAAACGGTTTGCTGAAAACAGAATTCAAACAGCTAACAAATTCAGTTTTGCTGGCCGAACATGCAGAGAAACGAAATTCAGTTTTGTTTGCTAAAAATTCAGTTTTGCAGCTGAAAATGCAGAAAACTGCACTGCTGAAAATGCAGAGAAATGGCTGAGCTAGCTGCTGAAACTGGACTGAAAAACAGACTATTTTCAGCAGCAAAAACAGCAGCAAATTTAACTGAAAACTGCAGCAAGAAGTGATACTCAATGCTGGCCAAGAACTGCAGTAACACTAGACTGAAAACTGAAGCTTTGAGAAGATGAAGCTGCTGGTTTTATGCCTAAAACAGAGAGCAGTTCAGACTGAAAAACAGCACACAGTAAATGTTGAAAAACAGCAGTAAGACAATGAAATTGACAAATAAAAGCTTGTTCTTTTCAGCCCAAAAGAGAGTGAACTTGAGCTAAATAGCATAGAGTCATCACTCAACAAGAGAAATCAACAGGAGACCAAAGGTTTTGGATTTTTGTCAAAAACTGAAAAGTTACAGAAGGGAGCATACAAATCCAAATTACTCAAGATTCACAAGTCCTTTTAACATGAGATTTTGCAATCAAGTTAGCAATAAACTAAGGACATGCCAGCACGAAACTCAGGCCACTTCCTCAAGAGAATCAAGAAATTCATCAAACCCTAGAAACAAGAACCGAGAAAGACATGAACAGAGACATCAAGACTCCATTAATTCAACCAAAATAATCTCATATTGATATAGAAGATCATAGAGATGTTCCCATACGCATGTACATTAGCACACAAGAAAAGATTACAAAGGACTTAAACCATCCTCTCCCTCTCCATCTCAAGAACAAGAAGAACTCAAGAACAGACACATGAACAGGGGAGAAGAAACACTACGTAGGAGACAATGAACTGCTGCTCTTTTTTTTTGCTAACCCTCTAGAGCCTCCTCCACTCATATATGAAGGCAAGAGCTCACCCTCTAATAGCAAATCAAGAAATGGCAGCTCAAAACCACTCCATTTCTCCACACACCAAAGAGGCAAGAAGTCAACACAAGAATTGGAGGGAAAACCTGCCTCCCACTCATGGCTTGAGTCAATTCTCCAAATTGCCCCTCAAGCACTTTCCCAGAAGCTTCCCGCAACCTGTACCTTGACCGTCTAGACCTTGACTCCTCCTTGAGCCTAGTCCCGATCCTCTCGCCGCTGCCCGTCGTGTCCACCCGACACCGACCGAGACCTCCGACTCCATCTGAGTCTAGTCCCGGTTCACTCGTCGTCGCTTGTCGTGTCCATCACCGGTAGCTCCAGCTTCGGTTCCTCGTCTCCCGACTCGCAATCACTTCGAGTTCACGCCGTCTTCGACACATCTCGACCGTTCTGACCTCAACGCCACCTGCGTCTAGTCCGGTCACCACGTGTCTCGCCACGACTCCGCCTCGATGTCATGCAGCCAACTCAGACAAGCAAACACATCAAATAGCACCGCTCGTTACATGAAAGCGTAAATAGAGATCAAACCTGTCGAGCTATCAGAATATGCATCATAAACCCATACGACTAGGTTCGACCAAGTCCGACCGAGTTTATTACGCCACGCAACGTCAAGGTCCGAACCAACCGACTCAAACTCGACTTTACTAAACCGATGTCAATTACTCATCATACACAATGGGATGACCTCCACATGGTCTCTCAATCTCCCCCTTGATGAGTATATTGATAAATCAAGAAAAAACATAAAGTTGAGTTTGAAGAGTCTAACATGGTCCATAAGAAAAAGAATAAAGTTAATGACCATGTCGACAGAAAGGAGCAAAAGAAAGAATAAGTTTTCCTCAAAGCTCTCAAAGTGGCTTTTTCTACCACTATTCTCCCCCTTTTGGCAATAAACACATCAAGAATGCAAGAAAAAGAAAAAGTCATAATGATGGATGAAATGGCTGATTTGATCATTTTAAGAATTTAGAGCCATGAGAATTATCCAAAATGACCATAATGTATTACACCAAGCCATAACATACAAGTATGCTACAAAGATCATGACTATGTATGTAAAGTGAAGCTAAGCGAGATAAAGCATAATCTGAATTTTAGTGAAAGAGCTTAGCAAGTCAAGTCAAACATGATTTTAGTCTAGCTAGAGGTATCCAGAAATGAGACAGGCCATGTCAATAAGCTAAATGGAACCATGAAGCTAGTGTTGAGTCAACTAGAGTGCTACTAGTTCAAGAGTGATACATTTGTTTAAGTACTTGTAGCTTTTAGCAATTGAGCACATTTGACAAATTTGGACTTCGGAAATCACATGATTGTTTCCAACCATTTTTTTGTTTAGTCATGTGCTAGACCTCAAGCCTTATGCGACCACTTCAAGGAATGAGCTTAAGAAGATGATCGTGGTCATCCAAAACTTCCCTGAGTTCATGCCTTGTGCAATGGCAAGCCGTCTCACGAATAGAAATTGGTGAGATCAGTTTTTTCGCACAAAAGAGATCTTTTTGCTTTTAATAGATTGTACTAACTTATGTGTCATCAAGAACTAATATAGCTCAATCTATTGCTCAGACAATGATTCAAGACTCAACTCAGCCTATTTGACATGGCAAGAATCATAAGAAGATAACCAAAGCCGACTAGTCTCAAATATTAACATGACATGAATTAGGTCAAATTGAGCATTTTAATTAACCTATCATGGCAAAGACTTGACTACACATATAAAGTCATGATCAAATTAACAATGAAGCACAAATCATGGTAAGATGCAATATAAGTGAAAACATGTCATGAATGGATAATAATCAAGGCTTCATGGAGCTAAATTATGATGCAAATGCAGAAAGATCCAGCTCCCCCTCAACATGTGATGCAACATTTAGTTCAAGTTGAGTTATGTCAATATTAAGATCTAGAAGTTCCCAAATGAACTCCCCCTGAACCAAAGCAATAAAAATGAGAAGCTGGCAAAGAAATCAGAAAACAGGCAGTACTTAAAGCATAGATAAGATAGAGAATACTAATGACTCAGACTATCTCTTATCTACCCCATATGACTCTAGAACACAGCTGTCGAGAAAAACACACACTAGAGAGCAAACACGTTCCCTGTCTACCCGAGGGTGGCCCAACCCTCGCTAGAACCTAAAAGAAGTGAGTGAGCTCAACCTAGTGAGATAAGAAACAGCTATCCTGAAAGCATAAGATAAGAGTAAGAAGTCTAAGCAACTCAGCAAGAGACACACTCTAACCTATGCTGGAAGGACTAAACCCAATGCAACCACAAATGCAGTGCAATAGTAAGGAGACAGAAGCATAATTAATATGATACAGCAGTAAAGCCCAAAGCTCCCCCTCACAATAGTCCGTAAGGACAAACCACCCCAAGCTCTCCCCGCAGAGCTGAAAACCTCGAGCTGTCCAGAGGCTTGGTGAAGATGTCAGCCAACTGGTGGTCACCCTCCACAAACTGGAGCACGATGTCACCCTTCTCCACATGGTCTCTAAGGAAGTGAAAACGAATGTCGATATGCTTGGTCCGAGAATGCTGCACTGGGTTCTTAGCAATGTTAATTGCAGACGTGTTATCACACAAGAGTGGAACACTGTCGATAACTAACCCAAAGTCCCGCAGGGTCGAGACCATCCAAAGCACCTGGCTACAGCAACTGGCTGCAGCAACGTACTCGGCCTCTACGGTGGACTGTGCAACACCGGACTGCTTCCTCGAGGACCAGGAAACGAGAGAAGTGCCAATGAATTAGCATGTGCCCGAAGTGCTCTTCCTGTCTATCCTACAGCCAGCAAAGTCTGCATCCGAGTAGGCTCTAAGGGAAAGACAGGATGAGGAAGAGTACCAGATACCATAGTCAATGGTAGCTCAAGGTACTTGGCGATGCGCTTCACCGCCTGGCGGTGAGATACGCGAGGTGAAGCCTGAAACCGAGCACAAAGACACACGGAGAACTGTATGTCCGGTCTCGAGGCAGTGAGGTACAAGAGGGAGCCGATCATACTTCGATACTCCTTCTGATCGACAGGCTCGCCGTCTTCATCTGGGTCGAGTGGAATTGATGTAGCCATAGGAGTGGACACCGGCTTCCCATCACTCATATCGAAGCGCTTCAGGAGGTCTCGAGTATACTTGCCCTGATGCAAGAAGGTACACTCCCGAGTCTGCTTAATTTGGAAGCCAAGGAAGAAACTCAACTCGCCCATCATGCTCATCTCAAATTCCGAGCTCATGACATCAGAAAACTAGGAAACGAGAGCATGCGAGGAGCCGCCAAAGATGATGTCATCCACATAAATCTGGACGAGCAGAAAGTCAGTGCCAAGCCGGCGGATAAACAAGGTCTTGTTGACTTTACCCATTTCGAAACCATGACTCAATAGATAGGACTTAAGCCTCTCATACCAAGCTCTGGGAGCCTGCTTAAGTCCATACAAAGCTTTGGAAAGCCTGTAAACATGGTTTGGGTATTTGGGGTTCTCGAAACCTGGAGGCTGTCTGACATAGACTTCTTCCTCAATGAAGCCATTGAGAAAGGCGCTCTTGACGTCCATCTGGTAAAGCTTGAAACCCTTAGAAGCTGCAAAGCCAAGCAGAATTCTAATGGACTCAAGTCGAGCTACAGGGGCAAAGGTCTCCTCGAAGTATAGACCCTCCACCTGGGAGTACCCCTGAGCAAACCAGTCTAGCCTTGTTTCGAATGACTACCCCATCCTCGCTCTGCTTGTTCTTGAACACCCATTTGGTCCCAATGATATTGTGACCTCGAGGGGGCTCAACAAGCGTCCAGACCTTGTTTCTTTCGAAACTCTCGAGCTCCTTATGCATGGTATTGACCCAAGACTCGTCAAATAAAGCATGACAAACGTCCTTGGGCTCAAAGGAAGCTACGAAGGCAGAGTGGAGACAGAAAAGTGACACACCAGACTTGGAGCGTGTGACTCACTCAAAGAGATCTCCAATCATCTGCTCAGAAGGATGAGATTTTTGAATATATCTTGGAGGTCCAGGATGAGATGAAGAAGTGGCCTCTACCTCGTGACCTGACGGGGTAGGAACAGAGCCACTAGCTCCGTAAGACGCCAAGGTAGGGTCGATCACCTCGAGGTGCGGTGGAAGAAGGCACCTCAAGGGGTGGATGAGGGACCGGATCGGTAGACAACCCTCATCTCCATCATCCTCATCATCCACAAAGATGGTCTCGGACTGCTCTAGTGAACCTGAGATATCGAGCCTAGTCCCCGGACTGGCCTCATCGAAAGTCACCTCACAGGTTTCTACCATTTTGCTAGACTCGCAGCCTGACCCTATAGGCCTGCCAAGAAGTCGAGTAGCCTAGAAAGAGTCCATCACAAGATTGTGACTCGAACTTATCTAGGTTCCGGACTTGAAATAAAACACTTGCAACCAAACACACGAAAATGAGAAACACCGGGCTTTCGCCGTATCTCAACTCAGAAGAAGTGCGGTGCAAGTGTGCCCAAGAAAACTCTGTTCAAACATGGCACGCGGTGGCTATAGCTTCACCCAAAACTTCCGCGGTGTAGAGTACTCATCAAGCATCGCTCGCCATCTCAACCAAGGTACGGTTCTTCCTCTCCACAACGCCATTCTCATTGAGGACGATGGAGAAGAGAACAGTGCTCTACACCTGTCTCATCACAGAAACTCTCAAAGTAGGAATTCTTGAACTCCGTGCCATTGTCACTGCGGATCGCTCGTAAGGCACCTGGAAGCTCGACAGAAATCCTACTGAAAAGACCTCAAAAATGTGAAAATGTCTCATCCTTCGAGGCTAAGAAAAACACCCAAGAATACCTCGAGTAGTCATCGACCATGACAAGAACATACCACTTCCTCCCGCCGATCAAGACTCGAGTGGTCCAACTGTGTCCATATGGAGCAGCTGTCCCGGTGCATCGGTCATAGTAACTGTGACCGGAGGGTGAGAAGCGGCAACCATCTTGCCGTGCCGGCATGGAGCACAAATAAAATCTTTGACCATCTTGAGTTTCGGCAAACCACGAATGAGATCGTGGCCGCTAACTCAAGTCAAATGGTCAAATCCGATATGACCAAGTCTCCTATGCCGAAGGAGAGGTCATGGACTCGAAGCAAGCAAACAATGAGAGGATCACCGAAGACTCGGAAAAATCAGCACGAAGATCCTCCCGAAACGAGAAATCCCGCAAACCAAACTACCCGAAGAATCAATAATTTTGCAGTTGTTTTTCTTAAAGCTCACCTCGAAATCGTCATCGGTAAGCTGAGAGACTGAAAGCAAATTATACTGTAGCTTACTAACTAAGGCAACATCTTTCAGAATAAAAGAATCATTAATGCGCACAGTACCTTTGGCGATGACGCGCCCAGATGAAGCATCTCCGAAGGTGATCGTCTCATCACCTGGAGCATGGGCAAGGGAAGAAAACCAACGGGAATCTCCGGTCATGTGTCATGAACACCGAGTCTACAAGCCAAACCTTTCCTTCCCTCGCCGGCGAACCCGAGTAAACAGAGTAAAGTCTCGATCGGGATAAATCAAGAGTGATTTTGGCACCCAATCGAGTAACACGTCGAGCGATGAAGTAGTCAAACACGACCGACATCTATCTACCCTCGCCTCGTTACTCACGGTAGAAGGTCTAAGAGTAGACCTGAAGTCAGCATCGGGTCCGATCGCTACGGAGGAGCAAGTCGAGCACCGAGAACAGTCGATCACGCGCGGGTAGGCATCTCGATGGGAAAAGCGAGATCTACCCTCGTAACGGCGGAAGTCACGACCGAGGGAGCATGAGGACGAAAATCAGAAAAATCGGAAGAACCAAGTCCTCGATGCTGCCCAAAGTTACCAATAGTAGCAAGCCTAGACCTTGTGTTGGTCTTAGTTGCACTCAAGGTCTGGGGCTGACCCTGAATACGCCTAAGAGACTCAACACGGTCTCTTCGCAATCTTGGCGCTTGAAGCAATGGTCAATCAAATGTCCATCCTTCCGGCGGAAGGTGCAATGATACTTCACCTTCTGAGAGGCGGTAGATGAGATGGCTTCGCCCTTTGAGAGGCCGAAGCTACAGGTGGAATCACCTTGCTGTCAGAAATCCCTTGAACAAAGCCCGCTGATTTAAATTGAACTTTCTTGTTCTTGGGCTTGACCTCAATCACACCTGCGGCTATGGGTCTGAGCACGACAGGTGGATGCTTCATCACATCCTTTAGAAAATCATATCCTAGACCCTGATTGAATTTGCAAATCTTTGACTGGTCTAAAATAAGATTAAGCTTTTTCTTGCCTCCTACAAATTTCTCGAGAGTGTTCATAAGATACCGACACTCCCGAAAAGAGAGGTGCAAGAAGAGCAAGGAGAAGAAGAAGAGACAGCAGGAGGAGAGGAAGGAGAAAAACCAATAGTAGAAGAGCGAATAGCACGTGCATATTTCTCCTTATGTACGGCCACCTCAACCTTGAGGGCTTCGCAGGACACACAGGTGGTAGCCCTAATCCTAGTCATTTGGTTCTCGTAACTCTTCCTAAACGTCTCTACCATGTCCTTATCCTTTTCAAACACTTCAGCACAGAAAGCACAAGAAGGATGTGATTTTTCTAGAAGGTCCTTAGTTAGCTTCACATATTTTTCATCCAATGCAATCAGTTCAAATTTTAGTTTATTACAACTATTGCATGGTGAGCTAACAGATCCTTAGTAGCAAATTGAGCCATTTTCTTGTTATGATCAACCATCTCTTGAAATTGCTTAGAAACCGATTCAAGCTCAAAGGTTAATTTAGGACAATTGGTACAAGAAATAATAGGCTCTAATAGGAAGCACGCAATTCAAGAATTTTATGGTCCGCCTGCTTTAAGTTCATCTTCGATTATTGCAAGTTTCACAAGATTCGGGTAGATCAAGTAGCATGGCATAAGGTCCTCTAGCAGCAGTGTCCTTATCCTCACATGAGATGGGAGAAATAGTCTCATCGAGAGTAAGTAGGGTAACACCATCCTACTCAATTCTAATTCAGAAGCGCACTAACATTCTCCACCTTAACAATATCAAGCTCGGAGGACACACTATCATGCGAGATCCTTAGTTTCTCCATGTCACCCAAGATATCATAGCAAGTATCACAATCATCATTTGTGGGAGCAGATGTAAGAGCAATAATCTCTAGAGACAATCTATCCACTTCCTTCTCCAACTCGCTACACCTAGTTTTAGCTCTAGCATGAAATCCTCCTAGTTTAAGAAAAGCTTCATTAAGTTGGTCGATGAAGGAAATACCTCGTCGAGTCGAGTACAGCTCATTGTCGCTCGATTAAGCCCTCAAGGGCCATGAAGCACATGCCGAGAAGTCGCCGTCGCCTTTGGGTTCTTGATCACCCGTCCGTCGTCGTCGCTCCATCCCTCCACCTCGCCGAGGTCGAGGTCGCCGAAAGCGGTGAGGACGCGGTGGAAGAGCCTCTTCGCCTTCCCAAAGTTGCGGAACTTCTTCTTGCCTTGGACCGGTGCTGAGGGCTTTGAGTTGCGGTTCTTGTCGGTGTAGTCGTTCTTGCCCGAACCGCCGAAGTCACCTTTACCCTTCCCAAGCTTGGGACAGTTTGCTCGGATGTGGTTGGGGCCACCACACTCGAAACAAATCACGGGTCCTCCTCTTTTTCCATCCCTCCTCCTCTTGTAAGCATGAGAAAATCTCCGTGCTAGGAGGGCTAGTCGTTCATCCACAAGCTACTCTAACGATCATCGCTATGTCACAAAGAGCGTGAGGAGAATCCGCACAAAGGCTCGCAGAAGAAGATCCGAGCGGGATCGGTGACTAACGCCATCGATCGTGACTTCGACCGACGAGACTATGTCAATCTCGTGAGTCTTGAGGCGCGAGTAAAGCGCGTCAAGAGTCAGGGTCAAGAGGTCCGTGGTGTCCTTGTTGGTAGTCACCTTCATCTCCCAAACCCGAAGATCAAGTGCAGAAAGGATTTGTCGAGCGTTATCCGAGTCGGAGTATGTGAGACCGACGGCTCGGAGGTTGCTCAAGATTTTGTGAAACGCGAAAAGCACTCGTCAAGGGACTCTCCGGAAGCATCTCGAATTTCTTCAGATCAAGACTTGAACCGGTCCTGTCGAACCGTCTTGATCTGGGTGGTGCCCTCATGGTATGCATTGAGGGTCACCTAGATGTCGTAGGTGGACGACAGGTGAGAGATGCGATCGAACTCGCTTCTGCTCAAACCCTGAATGATGATGTTCCTTGCCTTTGCATTTGCCTCAACATCGCCCATATTCCGGCATTGATGTTCTCATCGGCAGAACAACAAACCGAATCTTCACCTTCCGCCGATGGCATACCCCGAGCACGGATGTAAGTTTCCATTCGGCTTTTCGGAAGGGTAATCCAGCCATCAAGATGGGCGGCTTGGTGGAATACTTGTCTGTCGCCATGGCTCGCAGACCGGTTAAGATCTATAGAAAAGAGCTAACCGGCTCTAATACCAATTGTAGGACCGAAATGACGACAAAGGGGGGGTGAATGTCGACTTTAAAAACTTTCCCCTTCAAAGGTTCCACTCAATGAAACTTGTCTCCAATAGCTATAGAAGCTATGAAGAAAGGAAATGAATGCTTACTGGACACCGAAAGAGTTCATGCTAAAAAGTACAAGGACTAGACTCCGCACGGAAGAGATAGCCAAATAAGAAGAGAAGCAAGGCTGAAATATTCAGACTAAAAGAGAACAAGCCGACTTGACCAAAATCAGCTCAAGAAGCAACATTGGATGGAAACCGGATTTTGCTAATAGAGCTAATAACTAGCCAAAACTTCAAGGACTGCAACCAAAACGGTTTGCTGAAAACAGAATTCAAACAGCTAACAAATTCAGTTTTGCTGGCCGAACATGCAGAGAAACGAAATTCAGTTTTGCTGCTAACAAATTCAGTTTTGCAGGCTGAAAAATGCAGAAAAACTGCACTGCTGAAAATGCAGAGAAATGGCTGAGCTAGCTGCTGAAACTGGACTGAAAAACAGACTATTTTCAGCAGCAAAACAGCAGCAAATTTAACTGAAAACTGCAGCAAGAAGTGATACTCAATGCTGGCCAAGAACTGCAGTAACACTAGACTGAAAACTGAAGCTTTGAGAAGATGAAGCTGCTGGTTTTATGCCTAAAACAGAGCAGTTCAGACTGAAAAACAGCACACAAGAAATGTTGAAAAACAGCAGTAAGACAATGAAATTGACAAATAAAAGCTTGTTCTTTTCAGCCCAAAAGAGAGTGAACTTGAGCTAAATAGCATAGAGTCATCACTCAACAAGAGAAATCAACAGGAGACCAAAGGTTTTGGATTTTTGTCAAAAACTGAAAAGTTACAGAAGGGAGCATACAAATCCAAATTACTCAAGATTCACAAGTCCTTTTAACATGAGATTTTGCAATCAAGTTAGCAATAAACTAAGGACATGCCAGCACGAAACTCAGGCCACTTCCTCAAGAGAATCAAGAAATTCATCAAACCCTAGAAACAAGAACCGAGAAAGACATGAACAGAGACATCAAGACTCCATTAATTCAACCAAAATAATCTCATATTGATATAGAAGATCATAGAGATGTTCCCATACGCATGTACATTAGCACACAAGAAAAGATTACAAAGGACTTAAACCATCCTCTCCCTCTCCATCTCAAGAACAAGAAGAACTCAAGAACAGACACATGAACAGGGGAGAAGAAACACTACGTAGGAGACAATGAACTGCTGCTCTTTTTTTTTTGCTAACCCTCTAGAGCCTCCTCCACTCATATATGAAGGCAAAAGCTCACCCTCTAATAGCAAATCAAGAAATGGCAGCTCAAAACCACTCCATTTCTCCACACACCAAAGAGGCAAGAAGTCAACACAAGAATTGGAGGGAAAACCTGTCTCCCACTCATGGCTTGAGTCAATTCTCCAAATTGCCCCTCAAGCACTTTCCCGGAAGCTTCCCGCAACTTGTACCTTGACCGTCTAGACCTTGACTCCTCCTTGAGCCTAGTCCCGATCCTCTCGCCGCTGCCCGTCGTGTCCACCCGACACCGACCGAGACCTCCGACTCCATCTGAGTCTAGTCCCGGTTCACTCATCGTCGCTTGTCGTGTCCATCACCGGTAACTCCAGCTTCGGTTCCTCGTCTCCCGACTCGCAATCACTTCGAGTTCACGCCGTCTTCGACACATCTCGACCGTTCTGACCTCAACGCCACCTGCGTCTAGTCCGGTCACCACGTGTCTCGCCATGACTCCGCCTCGATGTCCTGCAGCCAACTCAGACAAGCAAACACGTCAAATAGCACCGCTCGTTACATGAAAGCGTAAATAGAGATCAAACATGTTGAGCTATCAGAATATGCATCATAAACCCATACGACTAAGTTCGACCAAGTCCGACCGAGCTTATTACGCCACGCAACGTCAAGGTCCGAACCAACCGACTCAAACTCGACTTTACTAAACCGATGTCAATTACTCATCACACACAATGGGATGACCTCCACATGGTCTCTCATGTGTCCTAACATTTATGCCTAACACTTCATGATGCACTGATACATAGGGGTGGAAAACGGTAACGGATAATTCGTTTTATCCGATATTTGTATCCGAGAAAACGCGGATATGGTAAGCAAAATCCGTATTCGAAAGTGTTTGTATTCGTATTCGAGAATATTCGTATCCATATTTGAGAATATTCGTATTTACATTCGTATTCGAGAATATTCGTATCTGTATTCGTATTTGAGACTATTCGATTCGTATTCGATCTGTTTCTAGAACCCATGAATTTTGTGACTCAAAATTTGAATTTAAGCGGTTTAAAACCGGTAACCGATCAAAAACCGGTGAAAAATCGGTAAAACCGCTAGGAATCCGTTTTATCCAATATTCGTATCCAAGAAAATCCGTATTCGAAAATATCCGTATTCGTATTCGAGAATATTCATATCTGTATTTGAGAGTATTTGAATTCACATTCGTATTCATTTTAAAAATATGTATTCGTATTCGTATTTAAGACTATTAAATCGTATCCGATCCGTTTCCACCCCTACTGATACAAAAAAGAGGTTCATGTGTCTACTTAACTGACTGAAAAGCAGAAAAGGTCTGAACACGGTTCAGCTACGCTCTATATCACACTTCTACTGTGTGTCAAATCAGTGGGTTCCAACTCTGCAGGAGTCTTATTGTACGATATATGACAAGTTCAATAAGTACCGGAGTTCATAAGCAAACAGGTAGCAGTTCAAACCACCATACGGACAGTTATATATGGCTAGAACTGCGCGTACTATGAGTCTATGGCCGTCGCGGCCCATGCGCACCGGCAAAAGTAAATATTACTACCTTAGTGTTAAAATATATGTCATTCTTGGATCTCTGCTTGTTAAATATTTGTAGATTTGATCATCAATATATAAAAAACTACTTAGATTGATAACATAAAATTAATATTAGTAGATTCATCATAAAATGTACTTTCATAATATGTATAATTATTTTTATCTAAAATAATATATTTTTATAGAAATTGCTAGTAAAAGTGTCATCTTAGAGATTGTGTCAGTATCCTCAACGACTTCGACACAGGGAGTATCTTCTAAAGCTCCACTAAAACTTGCTAGTATTCTTGGCGACATTTTCTATTCACACGTGTTGCGTTAAAAATACCTGTTTTATTGAAAATCATTTCCTTAAATAATGTCTATGTACCGCTCCTGCTAGCTCGGCGTAGTTGTGGATAGCAGTGGGAGTTGGGTTGTGCCGTGCCAGCATGGTCTGGATCGATCGTGCTTCATGCCGTTTTGTGACGTATCGGCTCGGCTCAGTTATCTCACTGTGTCATGCCGTGCCAGCCCGCGTCGCCTTCGGCCAGGCCCAACCACGGCACAAAGCTCATCGTGCCAGCGTTCGTGCCGTGCCAGCCCAAGCCCAGCCCGAATTAACTATACGCGAAGGCGGTGGCGACAGTCGTCATCTTCCTTTCTCTCGTATGTGCCTCGTTTAAAACTAGTTGAAATTGAATTAATTGCATAAAAATATGGGCACACAATGACGTAAATATTTCGGAAAAAAGTGGAATTTCTTTGATATTTTAAAAATACAATGTTACTGCCTCGTTAAAAATCTTACGCCCCAGAGTGTGATTTCCCGAGTAAGGAAAAGAATACAGTAACAATATATGTATATACTAAGTATTACAACATGCGTACATAATATCTACTCGTCAATATCTAGGTCGTTTATGCGTTCGAGGTCAGCATACGGCTATATGATTTCGGGATCCTCCAGTTGATGCGTTGCCGCTCTTTGGCTAATTCCCAGTCTTTGGCGCATGTGATTGCCTCCACCATCCTGGGCGTAAGGGATGATCTTCTCTCTTCTATTATTCTCCCTACCATACTGAACGTCGCTTCTGAAGAGACGGTGGACAATGACACCAGGAGAACATCCCGTGCGAAATATGACAGCACAGGAAAAACCCGCTTGTTGTTCTTCCACCACTCAAGTAAGTCTATCTTGCCTCCACCAGTAAGATCAGGATCAATATTTGCAAAATCATACTCCAAATAGTAGTTCAACTCCGAGACAGAATTTCACTTGGAGGCCGCCTGAGACTAAGAGGATGAAGAAGTAGACTTGCCCTTTAGCTTCTTCCACATGTGTGATGTCAAGCTTGTTTTTCTATGTTGCGTCTGCTGTGAGGCCTCCGATCTTCTGCTGCTGCCAAACTTATCATGATACAAATAGAAAACACGGAAAAGTTCCTCTTTGACATATACGAAAGCTTCTGAATAATCTAGGCCAAGCCATTCACCTATTCCCTCCATACCTATCTGTAAACCTGCCAACATTTTTGTAGGATCAAAAATAATAGCAAAACAATACAAGTGTGAAATAGAATCAAAATATTTAATAAATTTTTCTTCCATTGCTACGACGACATGGCCTAAAAGAGGATCGTCCTTAGATTTAGCAATTTTGTTTGCAATTAACCAAATAAACTCTATAACTAAGCAAGAGGTAGGATAATAAATACCAGATAAAACATTTGTTGGTTTATAAAATGACTAGCAATCCGCCAAGCTGAATTAGTAACTACCAATTCATTATTTTGAGAGTTGGCATTGACAAAAACGGATATGACAGGTTCGTAACCTTGTATCATTTTTAACATAATATATGTTGAGTTCCACCTCACCTTCATGTCAAGGCCAACTTTTCTTGGCTCTTTCCCATTAGCTACACAGTACTTCGCGAACCTGGCTACCACTTGTGGAGAATTTATGAGGTAACGAATAGCATCATGAATACTGTTCAGATATGGACCAATTACTTGCATACCATCTTGAACAGCAAGATTCAAGATATGGCATACACATCTCTGGTGGAGGACATAACCACCAATATATGTTTGTAATTTTGGGGTGAGGATGTTCATAGCCGTTGTGTTTGCCGATGCGTTATCAAGAGTTATAGAAGTAATTTTATTATCTATCTTAAAATCATCAAGTACATGTAGTATACGCTCGGCAATGGCCTCTCCCATGTGCGATTCATTTATTACTTTAAATCATATAACTCTCTTGTTTAGTTTATAATTGTCTGTTGTCCCCGTTGGCTCTGGACTGCCCTAGTACTCCTCGTAGCCCTTTGTATCGTCCATATGACGGTCATCCATGCCATAGTCTCCCATGCTTGGCGAGAGACGACGAGCATCAATGGGGGTTGGAGGAGGACTAGGGGAGCGACGACGAGAGCTTACACTAAATCGTTTTGTTGTCCTTTTTGAGCTTTGATTCCTCTGCATACTGCTTGAGAGCTCCCTGGTACTGCGACTTCTTGTTAACATGGTGATTAGTTAATAAATAAGAAGTACAAATACAGTAAATATGTTTGTGAAATGAGAAGTAAGAAATGAATAAATAAAGAGTACAAATGCAGAAAATGTAGGAAATAAGCTTGTGAAATGAGAAGAAATGAGAAAGCTCTGTGAAGAAATGAGAAGGCTCTATGAAGAAATGCTAAGGCTCTGTGAAGAAATGGTGAAGCGGAGTGAAAGGCTCTGTGATTCTGTGAAGAAATGGTAGAGAGCGGAGTGAATTTATAAAGATTAGAAGCCGACCGTTGCCTGACCTCTAAATTTTATACGTTATACGACCGTTTTAACTTTTAATTGACTGACTGAGTCGACCGTTGTCAATCAACGTCTCCTACTGACTGAAGGAGACCGAGAAGACAACCTCTGCTCCTCTCATGCTCTGCATACAGCCATACATGTTATATGACCGTTTACTCTCTAACACAAAACGAATTCACTTCTTTCCTAGCTCCCAACGCCTCAACTCAATTTTTTCCCCGTCCGGCCGTCTCCTCGGTCCTCCCCCCGTCTCTATCTCTCTGACTAAGAGACCATGTGAGAGGTGCTCCCATGTTTGTGATGAATAATTGACACGTGTTCTGAAAGTTTGAGTTTGATTTGAGTGGTTCGTGCATGAGTTCTTTCGACTAATGCAAATGTTGGTTCCATTATCTCAAGCGGTGCTATGTGATATGTTTTCTTGTCTGTGATGGTTGCAGGACTTTGAGGCGGAGTCGTGGCGAGGCATGAGATGACCGGACTAGACACAGGCGTTGTTGAGGTCAGAGCGGTCGGGATGTGCCAAAGACGGCGAGGACTCGAGGTGGTTGCGAGGCGTGGACGGCAAGAAACGAGGAAGGTTCCCGAAAGGTGCAGCTGGGGCATTTCGGTAAATGCGCAAGGCTGCAAAGAGGAAGCGGATTCAATTCGAGCTAAAAGGGTAAAGCGTTGAGAGTTAGCGGGCAAAGCAAATTATAAACCCGTTATGGAAGACTATAAATACGAGGGGTGTCTCCTAGTAGTTGGTGTGGATTCTAGGGTTTGCTTTTGCTTTGGGTTTCTTTCTCTTTTGCTTTCTGTTGTGGAGTAGGTGAAATAGGCAGAAGTTGTTTGGCTGCTTTGATGTCTGCATGAGTGAGGCAATGTTATGTTCTTCCTCTCGGGTGTGTGAGTCCAGGATGAAAAATCTGGGTTGAGTTGACTATTGAAAACTCTCTGTAATCATGTATATCTCTGTCTCAATCTATGAGAGATGTGTTTTGTTGATATGATTACTTGTTCTTGTTTCTCTTTGTGGTTCTGCATATGTTCTTCTTCAGTTTTCCTCTCTATTCTTCATCAGCTGCCTTAGTTCTTTCCTGTTCTCTTTGTTTGTTGGTGAAATCTTTGGTTGAGGAGTTTCAAAATGGATTGCTCTGAACTGGGAAATATCTCAAGGCCCCTTGGCTAATCCATTCCCGAGAGTAGAATGCAGATTCAAATGATTTTCTTCTCTCAGTTCTTCGCCATTTTTTTCTCTGTTTTCCCTATTCTAGGGTTTTGAGGCAGAGGAGTTGGGTGTTTTTGTTTTCTTGTCTGAAGACTTGATCTCCTCTTGTGCTTTCTTGCTTAGAGGTTGTGTCCTGCTGTTTCCCAAGGTTTCAAGATCGAAAGACCTGAAAATCACATGCGAATTGAATTTTACCTCTTTTCCTATGTTCTTCCTGGCAAATCAGCAATTCCTATTTTATTTGATCTTTTCCTGAACTTTCTTTCTTCTTGAGGTCCTTCTGCTATTTAGATTGAAGTCCAAATATTTTGATCTGAAAAAGAGTAGCAAAAATGCAGTGACTTCTCTGGTTCATGAATGTCTTCAGTTTTACTCTGTCAGTAGTCCTTGTCGGCCTCAATTCTGAATTTCAGCCACTGCTTGTTTCCTCTTTTTTTCTTTTCCCTGCGTGCAGTCCTTGCTATTCTGTTAATCCGAATGTTAGCTTCCCGTCTTGTGCTGCTGCTCTGAAGATCTTTTTGCTTGCTGTTGATGGTGAAGTTCCTCACTGCAGAACCGAATCAGAGCCTGGCTTGGCATTCGGTCTGACCTGAATTACAGGCGGTTCAACTGCCCGTTCACAGTCAGGAAACCCGGTCAGACCGGGGTATCTATGCTGGTCAGACCGGTGGGTTTTCTCCAGTCAAACCGAGGTTCTTTTGCCGGTCAGACCGGTGATCAAAGTGCAGTCAGACTGCTATATTTCCTGCAAACAGACCGAGCTTAAGTGTTGTTTCTTCATGCTTATTTCTCTGATCTGCATTAGTTGTCCCTTCCGTTTGTGTTTTCCTTTGATTGCAGTGTCAGTTTTTGTAGTATGTGGTCAGGTTCATTTTTAGTATTAAGGATCTGCAGCGTGTGAACTTTTCTAATTTTTTATCGTTTCTTTGCTTGAAGCTTACGGTTGGTCCTGTTGCTTCAAAAAGTCTTTGGTCAGTTTTCTTTGTAGTTTTTAGTTCCTTGTTTTTGGCGAAACTCTTTTGTCGATCTAATTGTGATTTTCAGAGAGCTTGGGTCATCTTCTTCATAGCTTTTATAGCTATCGGAGAAGAAGAAATTTGTGGATACTTAGGGCGATTTTTCAAAGGCACCATTCACCCCCATCTGTTGCCATTTCGATCCTACACTGACATACGCGCGCAGCTCACTTTTTCCTCCTCCCACTCGGCCACTCCCCAAGTCCCCATCATCTTCTACCAATTTGCATCCGAGGTCCGGGCGACTTGGCCGCACCCAGTCCATCGCCTCCTCGCCGAGTCGCCGCCCACCACCTCTTTCGCTCCGCCTCCTCCGCCCTCGCCCTCCTCCACTCTGCCCACTCCCACTCGGCCACTCCGCCCGCTCCTACACCACCCTCCCCACTCCGCTCGGTCCTACTCCACCGGTCCCCCTCCGCCTCGCCTCCCCATTCCACCCGCTCCTACACCGCCACACCCATCGATGACGCCATCCCCACCCCGGCTCCGCCGCCTCATCCCCACCTTCCCGGCCCCGCCTGCCCCCAACTCCCGGCCCCGCCAATTGCACCCCACCTCTCTCGGGCTCCCAGCCGGCCCTCCTCCCCACCTCCCGTCGCCACCGCAACATCCCCACCTCCCGGCTCCCCGCCACCTCCTTCCCTCCCTCCCGCGCCGCCTCCTCCCGGCCACTTCTTCTCGCCATCGCCGCTTCAACTCCGAGACTCTAGAGGCGGTGCTTAGGCCGCCGTGGGTGGCTCTGATCCGCCGAGGTGACGAGGACGCCGCCGCTCAAGAAACGGCGTTGCGCCAGCGACAACACTAGGGCACAGGCGACCGCTCAGGGCCGACCAAGCATAGCAAGATCCCGACGCCGCAGGCATCCGCGATCGCCGGATCGGCTGTCCCTCGAAGTCATCGGCGCGGCGAGGTGGTCATGTGTGTTAGTGTGTATGCTTGCTTGTGTCATGTTCTATGCCGACTTCATCTTCCCCATGCTCGACTTCGACGCCGACCTGCCCGTGCCCACCGTGCCGCCCGTGCTCACCGTGTCGCGTCGCCCGAGCACGCAACACGATTCGCCGTGTCGTGCCGCCCATGGGCCGGTTTTTCAGGCCTAACCCGGCCCACCGTTTGTGTTGGGCTGGCACGGCCCGCCACATGTCGGGTCGGGCTGTGCTTGGGCCATGCCGGGCCGGCCGTGCTTCGAGCTGGCCCAAAAAAGCATGGCCCAAGTCCTAACTCTAGTTGTGGACGGGTATTTGATTACCGGCCATGAAAAAAGGCTCACATAACCGGATATTTTGGGAAAAAATCTGGCCTACATTTTTAAACAAATTTTATTTTTTTAAGTTTGGATCTGAGAAGAAAGGATATAAGAACTAGATCAATGTGTTGAGGAACTGTCGCTGGCGACTAGTTCGATCGATTCCTCCGCTTATGCAAAATAAGATCAATCACAGAAGATAGGGAATAGTAAATTGAAACACAGGGAGGTAGAGAGAACTCCTAGTCTTTCTTTATTGCTTTCTTTCTGATTACGTATCCAAAATTGCCAATAGTGCTCTCTATTTATAGTCTAATTGTGAGGTGTCCACCATGGGCCAAGGCTTCAAGCCCAGGCCCAGGTTTCCTAACATTCCCCCTTGGGCACTCATCCGACACGTTCACGCCTCATCAAAACTCCATAAAAACCCAATGGGAAAAATTTGGACAAAGAGTACACGATAATGTTATGCTGCGTTGCACAGATTGCCTTATTAAAAACCTTGGTCGAGAAACTTCAGGAAAACTCATCAAGGGAAAAAATACAATCCACAAAATTTTGTTCAATCGTTAGGACTTATTCTTTGGGTACTCGATCTTCATGATCAAGGTTTAATAACGGGCTTGAGAAAATTCCCCCTGAATTATGTACTTCTCTAAGTCTCATCATTCCAATTCCTCGTACGAATCTTTCAAAGCTAGATGTAGGGAGTGATTTAGTGAATAAATCTGCCAGATTCTCACATGACTTAGTAGCAGTACATTAATCTCGTCCATCTTTTGCAATTCATGAGTATAGAAGAACTTGAGGTTGATATGCTTTGTGAGATTACTCTTCACGTAATCCGTATGCACTTGTGCAACACAAGCTGCATTATCTTCATAGATAATTGTTGGAGGTTGCACAATATTCATCCCACATGACTGCTAGATGTGGTGAATCATTCGTCGAAGCCAAGCACATTCACATGCGGCTTCGTACGGTGCTATGATTTTGAGTGATTCGTCGGAGTCGTTACAAGACTTTGCTTAGACGATTTTCAAGAAATTGCAGTTCCACCACACAAGAATACATAGCATGTTGGTGACCTTATGGTATACGGGTCTGACAGGTACCTAGCATCTGCATAGCCAATCAAGTTCAGATCTTGATTCTTTCTGTGAAACAATCCAAGGTCCTTAGTTACTTGGAGGTATCGGAAGATATCCTTTATTCCTTGCCAATGCCTTTTGGTAGGTTCTGCACTATGCCTTGCTAACAAGTTTACGACAAATGCGATGCCCGGTCTAGTGCAGTTTGTTAAATACATAAGTGCTCCTACTGCACTTAAGTATGAGAATTTTCGTCCCAAGACTTCCTCCCCTTCTTCCCTAGGTCGGTATGGATCTTTTTCTTGCTATAAAGACCTCTCAAGCATCGGTACTTTCGATGGGTATGCCTTCTCAAAGCCAAACCTTTCTAACACCTTCTGGGCGTAGGCTGACTGATGTACTAATATTCCTTCAGGGACATGCTCAAGATGCAGGCCTAAGCAATATTTGGTTTTACCCAATGTTTCAATTTCAATTCTAACGCTAGGTAAGAACTTGCTTCTTTTATATCTTTCATTGTCCTGATGATATTTAGATCATCTACATATACTGAGATTATACAAAATTCATTCTAGGATCATCGTATAAATACACAGGGATAATCTTCATTGTTCGTGTAGCCTTTCTTGCATAGAAAGTCGCTTAAGCGATTATACCACATTGAAGGACCGAAATGGCAACAGAGGGGGGGTGAATGGTGCCTTAAAAACTTCCTCCTCAAGTTCTTCTTCTCCTTTAGCTAGAGAGCTAAGAAGTCAGAAAAACAAAGCTCAATCGAACACAAAGAACAATAAAACAAGAAGTCGTAATCAAGACAACCGTAGTCGTAATCGTGAAACCGTGTCGAGTTTTGACCGTGGTCGTATGGGGTGAGAACAGCACCAAGACACGCAAGACCACCGCTTCTGCAGAGCGGTCGAACGACCAGAAACAGAGGATAACACTGGCGAAAACCGAACCAGAAAACTTTGTCAAAATAGTGAACAAACCAGTCCACAAGGTCCATGACTTCACAAAGAACCCAACCGACCAAACCTCACCGTAATCGGACATGAAATGCACCCTCACGACCAATTTTAGTGATCCCGCACGACCACGGTCATCCAACCGATAACGTGGTCGAACGCAGTTTCGACCACGTTCAATTCTCGCTAACGTGGTCGTAGCTCTCCGAGCGCATAACGCGGTCGCACCACCGAGTGCCACAACGTAGTCGTGGCTCCTTTCCCTAACGTGGTCGTGGCGCCCACCGACCACGGCCAAATCTTCGAGGGCTCCGCAACGTGGTCGAAGCCTGAGCGCTACAACGTGGTCGACGCTCCCAAGCGTTCAACGTGGTCGTAAATGACCCTGGAGGCCTCCGACCATGGCCAACGTAGCCGTAGACTCCACAACGTGGTCGTCGCTACCTCACGGTTCCCGATCGCGCCAACGTGGCGTATGTCGTCCGGTGGCTCCCGACCACGATCAAATAGGTCGTCGACGCCCTACCGACTTCCGACTACGCTCAATGAGGTCGAAACGACCGATCACGGTCAAATTTGCCGAGGATGCCTGGCGTGGTCGTAGACCACCCGATTGAGTTCAACGTGGTCGTATAACCTTCCGACCACGACCACCATGGTCGTGACAAAGACTCGGAAGAGTTTCGACCACGACCAAACGTGGTCGTACGAACCAGGGAAAAGTCGTACACGACTTCATTTCGTCCAGAGTTAAGACTTTGCAATAAAAGCCCAAAGCAAACTCAATTTACCTTCAACCAAGGGTCAATTACTCATCATAAAGATGGGATCATCTCCACATGATCTCTCAATCTCCCCCTTGATGAGTATATTGACAAACACCGAAAAATATGAAGTTGAGTTTGTAGAAGCCGACATGGTCCAAGGAAAGAAAATGAAATTATGACCATGTCGACAGAAGGAATACTAGAGCAATACATAAAGAGCAAATTGATCTCCAAAGCTCTAGCAAGTTCCCAGAAGTTGAGAAATTTTCTTTTTCTCCAATCTATTCTCCCCCTTTTGGCAATAAACACATCAAGTATGCAAGAGAGAATAAGTCAAAATGATGGATGGAATGGCTGATTTGATTATTCAAAGTATGCAGAGCCATGAGAATTATCCAAAATGACCAAATGTATTACACAAGCCATAACATACAAGTATGCTACAAAGATCATGACTATGTATGTAAAGAGAAGCTAAGCTAATGAAGGTATAAACTGAATTTTTTTAATTTGAAGTGCTTAGCAAGTCAAGTCAAACAAGATTTTAGTCTAGCTAATGATATCCACAAATGATGCAAGCCATGTCAATGAGCTAAATGGAATCGAGAAGCTAGTGTTGAGCCAACTAGAGTGCTATTTGTTCAAGAATGATACAATTGTTGGAGTACATTGAACATTTTAGCAATTGAGCACAAATGACATTTTTCTTTAGAGATCATATGGTTGTTTTCAACCATCTTTTATTCACCATGTGCTAGACCTCAAGCCTTATGTGATCATTCCAAGCGAGAAGCTTAAGGAAATGATCTTGGTCATCCAAAACTCCTCCGAGTTCATGCCTTGTGCAATGGCAAGCCGTCTCATGAGAAGGAATTGGTGAGATCGGTTTTTCGCACCAAAAGAGATCTTTTTGCTTTTAATAGATTGTACTAACGTATTTGTCATCAAGAAACTATATAGCTCAATCTATTGCTCAACAAGGATTCAAGACTCAACTCAGCCTATTTGACATGGCAAGAATCATAAAAAGATAACACAAGGCTGACTAGTCTCAAATATGAACAAGACATGAATTAGGTCAAATTTGGCATTTTAATTAACCTATCATGACAAAGACTTGACTACACATATAAAGTCATGATCGATTAGCAATGGAGCACAAATCATGGCAATGTGTAAAGCATTGAAAGCATGTCATAACCGGATAATAATCAAGGCTCAATGTGGTTATATTACAATGCGAATGCAATGCGAAAAATCCACTCCCCTCAACATGTTATGCGACTTTTAGTTCAAGTTGAGTTTAAGTCAAAATTAAAGTCTAGAAGTTCCCAAATGAACTCCCCCTGAACCAAAGCAATAAAAACAAGAGCTGGCAAATAAATCAGGAAAACAGGCAGTCCTTAAAGCATAGATAAGATATAGAGGATACTATGGCTCAGACTGACTCTCATCTACCCTATATGTCTCCAGGACAACAAATTGCCGAGAAAAGCGCACACTAGAGAGCAAACACGAACCTGCTCTGCCCGAGGGTGGCCCAACCCTCGCTAGAACCTAAAAGAAGTGAGTGAGCTCAACCTAGTGAGATAAGAAACAGACTATCCCGAAGCACAAGATAAGAGCAAGAAGTCTAAGCAACTCGACAAGAGACACACTCTAACCTATGCTAGAAGGACTAAACCCAATGCACCAGAAAATGCGATGCAACAGTAAAGATACAGAAGCACAATTAATAAGATAAAGCAGTAAAGCCCAAAGCTCCCCCTCACAATAGTCCGTAAGGACAAACCACCCCAAGCTCTCCCCGCAGAGCTGAAAACCTCGTGCTATCCAAAGGCTTGGTGAAGATATCGATACCGGAGGTCACTCTCCACAAACCGGAGCACGATGTCACCCTTCTCTACATGGTCTCAAGAAAATGATATCGATATCGATGTGCTTGGTCCGAGAGTGCTGCACCGGTTCTTAGCAATGTCGATCGCAGACGTGTTATCGCAAAAGAGCGGAACACGATCGATAGCTAACCCAAAGTCCCGCAGTCGAGACCATCCAAAGCACTTGGCTACAACAATCGGCTGCAACAACGTGCTCGGCCTCTGCGGTGGGCGTGCAACACCGGATCGCTTCCTCAAGACCAAGAAACGAGAGAAGTGCCAATGAACCGGCAGTGCGAAGTGCTCTTCCTATCTATCCTACAGCCGGCAAAGTCTGCATCCGAATAGGCTCTAAGGGATAGACAGGATGAGGAAGAGTACCAGATACCATAGTCAATGGTAGCTCGAAGGTACCGAAAGATGCGCTTCACTTTGGCGGTGAGATACGCGAGGAGAAGCTCAAACCGCACAAAGACACACGAAAAGTGTATGTCCGGTCTCGAGGCGTGAGGTACAAGAGAGAGCCAATCATACTTCGAACTCTTTTGATCAACTGCTCGCCGTCCTCATCTCGGGTCAAGTGTGGCCGTAGAAGCCATCGGAGTCGACACCGGCTTTCCATCACTCATGTCGAGCGTCTCGGAGATCACGGTGTACTTGCCTTGATGCAAGAAGGTACCCTCCCGAGTCTGCTTGATTTGGAAGCCAAGGAAGAAAGTCAACTCACCCATCATGCTCATCTCAAACTCGGTGCTCATGACATCCGAGAACTGTGAAACTAGAGCATGAGAAGAGCCGCCAAAGATGATGTCATCGACATAAATTTGGACGAGCAGGAGATCATTGCCAAGTCGGCGAATGAACAAGGTCTTGTCAACTTTACCCATCTCAAAATCATGTCTCAATAGATAGGACTTAAGCCTCTCATACCAAGCTCTAGGGCTTGCTTAAGTCCATACAACGCTTTGGAAAGCTTGAAGACATGACTAGGGTATTTGGGGTTCTCGAAACACGGAGGTCGTCGACATAGACTTCTTCCTCAATGAAGCCATTGAGAAAGGCACTCTTGACGTCCATCCGGTAGAGCTTAAAACCCTTAGAAGCTGCAAAGGCAAGCGAATTCTAATGGCCTCAAGACGAGCTACGAGGGCAAAGGTCTCCTCGAAATCCGGACCCTCAACCTGGAGTACCCCTGTGCAACCAGCCTAGCCTTGTTTCGAATGACTACCCCATCCTCACTTTGCTTGTTCTTGAACACCCATTTGGTTCCAATGATATTGTGATCTCGAGGGGGCTCAACAAGCGTCCAGACCTTGTTTCTCTCGAAACTCTCTAGCTCCTCATGCATAGCATTGATCCAAGACTCGTCGAAAGAGCATGAGAAACATCTTTGGGCTCAAAGGAGGCAATGAAAGCGTAATGGAGACAGAATTGAGATAAGCGGATTTTGAGCTAACCCGCTCAAGAGGTCTCCAATGATCCGCTCGAAGGATGAGTTTTTGGATATGTCTAGGAGGTCCAGATGAGATGAAGAAGTGGCCTCTACCTCGTTACTCGACGGGTAGGAACAGAGCCACTAGCTCCGTAAAAGCGAAGGTAGGGCGATCGCCTCGAGGTGCGGTGGAAGAAGGCACCTCAAGGGGTGGAGAAGGGGCCGGATCGGGTAGACAACCCTCATCTCCATCATCCTCATCATCCACAAAGATGGTCTCGGATCGCTCTAGTGAACTCGAGATATCGGGCCTAGTCCCTGACCGGCCTCATCGAAAGTTACCTCACGTGTTTCTACCATTTTACTAGACTCGCAGCCTGCACCCTATAGGCCCGCCAAGAAGTCGAGTAGCCCAGAAAAAGTCCATCACAAGAACGTGACTCGAACTTATCTAGGTTCCCGGACTTCAGAATAAAACACTTGCAACCAAACACACGAAAATGAGAAACACCGGCTTTCGCCGTATCTCAACTCATAAGAAGTGCGGTGCAAGTGTGCCCAAGAAAACTCGATTGGAAACATGGCACGGTGGCTATAGCCTCACCCAAAACTTCCGCGGTGTAGAGTACTCATCAAGCATCGCCCGCCATCTCGACCAAGGTGCGGTTCTTCCTCTCCACAACGCCATTCTCATTGGGGACGTATGGAGAAGAGAACGGTGCTCTACACTGTCTCACCACGAAACTCTCAAAGTAGGAATTCTTGAACTCCGTGCCATTGTCACTGCGGATCGCTCGTAAGGCACCTGGAAGCTCAACAGAAAGCCTACTGAAAAGACCTCGGAAATGTGAAAACGTCTCATCCTTCGAGGCTAAGAAAACATCCAAGAGTACCTCGAGAAGTCATCGACCACGACAAGAACATACCACTTTCCTCCCGCAGATTGCACTCGAGCCGGTCCGACCGTGTCCATGTGGAGCAATGTCCCGGTGCATCGGTCATAGTCACTTGACCGGAGAGTGAGAAGCGGCAACCATCTTGCCGTGCGGCATGGAGCGCAAACAAGATCTTTGACCATCTTGAGTTTCGGCGCACCACGAATGAGATCGTGGCCGCTAACTCGGGTCAAATGGTCAAATCCAATATGACCAAGTCTCCTATGCCGAAGGAAAGGTCGCGGGACTCGTAAGCAAGCAAACAACGGAGAGGATCACCAAAAGACTCGGAAAAATCAGCACGAAAGATCCTCCCAAAACGAGAAATCCATAAACCGACTACCAAGAATCAAGAATTTTGCAATTGTTTTCTTAAAGCTCACCTCGAAATTGTCATCGGTGGTCGAGAGGCGAGAGCAAATTGTCTTGCAGACTTGCTAACTAAAGCAACATCTTTCAAAATAAATGAATCATTAATGCGACAGTACCTTTGGCGATGACGCCCCAGATGAAGCATCTCCAAGGTGATCGTCTCATCACCGGAGCTCGGGCAAGGAAGAAAACCAACGGAATCTCCGGTCATGTGTCGTGAACACCGGAGTCTACAAGCCAAACCTTTCCTTCCACGCCCGCGAACTGAGTCAACAAGAGAGCAAAGTCTCGATCTTGGGATAAATCAACATAGATTTTGGCACCCAATCTTGAGTCACACGTCGAGCGTAAGAAGTAGTCACACACGATCGACCTCTAACTACCCTCGCCTCAGTCGCTCAAAGAAGCGGAAGGTCTATGTGCGCACTGAAGGCATTCTTGGTCCGACTACTACGGAGAGCGAGTCGAGCACCGGCGACCGACGCGATCACGCCGCTGGTAGCTATCTCGATGGAACGAGATCTACCCTCAGGACGGCGGAAGTCACGACCAGAGGGAGCACGAGGACGAAAAACAGAAAACTCAGAAAAACCAAATCCTCGGTGCTGCCCAAAGCTACCAACAGTAGCAAACCTAGACCTCGTGTTGGTCTTAGGTGCACTCAAGGTCCGGGCTGACCACGAATACGC
The DNA here is from genome assembly GCA_036346245.1 of Bonia amplexicaulis. Lineage (NCBI taxonomy): Eukaryota > Viridiplantae > Streptophyta > Magnoliopsida > Poales > Poaceae > Bonia > Bonia amplexicaulis. Next base: position 10,266,471 of record CM070766.1, read on the forward strand.
CTAAGAGACTCGGCCACGGTCTCTTGGCGCGATCTTGGCGCTTGAAGCATTGGTCAATCGGATGCCCATCCTTCGGCGAAGGTGCAATGATACCGCCTCGAGGGGTGAAGTAGCATGAGATGGCTTCGCCTTCTGAGAGGCCGAAGCTGCAGGTGAAATCACCTTGCTGTCAGAAATCCCTTGGACAAAGCCCGCTGATCTAAATTGAACTTTCTTGTTCTTGGGCTTGACCTCGATCACACCTGCGGCTATGGGTCTGAGCACGACAGGTGGATGTTTTCTCACATCCTCACGGAAATTATATCCTAGACCCTGTTTGAACTTGCAAATCTTTGATTGGTCTAGAATAAGATTGAGATCATTCTTGCCTCCTACAAATTTCTCGAGAGTGTTCATAAGGTCCGACACTCCCGAAAGAGAGAGTGCAAGAGGAGCAAGGAGGAGGAGAAACAAAGAAGGTAAGGGAGCAGGAGAACGACCAACAGCGAGAGGAAGATCGGCTTGTGCACGCACGGTAGACGTAGAAGGGACGATCCCATCGCTAGCAGATTGGTTCGCATCGCTAGGCGTCTCTACCTTACCCGGGGGCTTCTCCCCCTTCTTCACAATCACATTACAAGCACAAGGTGGCTTCTCTAGTAGGTCCTTAGTTAGCTTCACACATTTCTCATCCAATGCAATCAAGTTAGATTTTAGTTTGTTACAACTAATGCATGGTGAGCTAACGAGGTCCTTAGAAGCAAACCGAGCCAACTTCTTATCATGATCAATCATTTCTTGAAACTGTTTGGAAATGATTCAAGCTCGTGATCGATTTAGGACAATTCACACAAGAAGCAATAGGCTCAAGTAGAAAAGCTTGTAATTCACAAATTTTATGATCTGCCTGCTTTAGGTTCATCTTCAAATTGTTACAACTTTCACAAGTCTCGGGCAGATCGAGAAGCAATGTATAAAGACCTCTAAAAGCATTATCCTTATCCTCACATGAGGTGCAAGAAGTAGTCTCAACGGTAGATGAAGGAAAAACAATCCTAGACATCTCTAGTTCAATGACGGACTAACATTCTCCACCTTAACAATGTCTAGTTCAGAGGACAAACTATCATGCGAGGTCCTTAGTTTCTCCATGTCTCCAAGCAAAGCACGGCGGTATCACAACCGTCACGGGAGGGAGCGGATATAAGTGAAGTAAGCTCCCGTGACAATCTATCTACTTCCTTCTCTAACTCGGTACACCTAGACTTAGCTCTAGCATGAAAACCACCTAGCTTAAGAAAAGCATGATTGAGCCGATCGTAGGTGGGACATACCTCGTCCGAGTCGGAGTAGAGCTCATTGTCGTTGATCTCGCCCTCAAGGGCCATGAAGCACATGCCGAGAAAGTCGTCGCCGCTCTTGGGTTCTTGATCACCCGTCCGTCGTCGTCGCTCCATCCCTCCACTTCGTCGAGGTCGAGGTCGCCGAAAGCGGCGAGGACGCGGTGGAAGAGCTTCTTGGCCTTCCCAAAGTTGCGAACGGCTTCTTGCCTTACGTCGGAGTTGGGGCCTTCTTGTTGCGGTTCTTGTCGGAGTAGTCGTTCTTGCCGGAACCGCCGTAGTCGACTTTGCCTTTCCCCAACTTGGGACAGTTTGCTCGAATGTGGTTGGGGCCACCACACTCGAAACAAATCACGGGTCCTCTTTTCCTTCCGTCCCTCCTCCTTTGTAAGCATGGGAGAATCTCCGTGCGAGGAGGGCTAGCGCTCATCCGATAGTCGCTCTATCGATCATCGGTTATGTCACGAGAGCGGCGAGGAGAATCCGCAAAGAGAATCGGCGGAAGAACCGAAGCGAAGTGGGATCCGTGACTAGAGCCATCGATTGTGACTTGACCGACGAGACTATGTCAATCTCGTGAGTCTTGAGGCGCGAGTAAAGCGCATCAAGAGTCAAGGTCGAGAGGTCCGTGGTGTCCTTGATGGTAGTCACCTTCATCTCCCAAACCCAAGATCGAGTCTGAAAGCATCTGTCGAGCGTTATCCGAGTCGGAGTATGTGAGACCGACCGCCGGAGATTGCTCAAAATCTTGTGAAAGCGTGAAAAGCACTCGTCAAGGGACTCTCCGGCAAGCATCTCGAATTTCTTGTATTCGCTGAACGATCTGTCGAACCGTCTTGATCCGGGAGGTGCCCTCATGGTATGCATCGAGGGTCACCCGGATGTCGTGAGCGGACGACGGTGAGAGATGCGATCAAATTAACCTGCTCAATCCTCGTATGATGATGTTCCTTGCCTTTGCATTTGCCTCAACATCGCCCATATTCCCAAATTGATGTTCTCATCGGCAGAACAACAAATTGTATTTTCACCTTCCGCCAAATAGCATACCCCTGAGCCTGGATATATGTTTCCATTCGGCTCTTCCAGAAGGGGTAATCCAGGCCATCGAAAATAGGCGGCTTGGTGGAATACTTGTCTGTTGCCATGGCTCTTTGAGACCGGTTAAGATCTATGAAGAAGAGCTAACCGGCTCTGATACCAATTGAAGGACCGAAATGGCAACAGAGGGGGGGTGAATGGTGCCTTAAAAACTTCCTCCCCAAGTTCTTCTTCTCCTTTAGCTAGAGAGCTAAGAAGTCGAAAACAAAGCTCAATCGAACACAAAGAACAATAAAACAAGAAGTCGTAACCGAAGACAACCGTAGTCGTAATCGTGAAACTGTGTCGAGTTTTGACCGTGGTCGTATGGGGTGAGAACAGACCAGCACACGCAAGACCACCGCTACGCAGACGAGGTCGAACGACCAGAAACAGAGGATAACACTGGCGAAAACCGAACCAGAAAACTTTGTCAAAATAGTGAACAAACCAGTCCACAAGGTCCATGACTTCACAAAGAACCCAACCGACCAAACCTCACCGTAATCGGACATGAAATGCACCCTCACGACCAATTTTAGTGATCCCGCACGACCACGGTCATCCAACCGATAACGTGGTCGAACGCAGTTTCGACCACGTTCAATTCTCGCGCTAACGTGGTCGTAGCTCTCCGAGCGCATAACGCGGTCGCACCACCGAGTGCCACAACGTAGTCGTGGCTCCTTTCCCACAACGTGGTCGTGACGCCCACCGACCACGGCCAAATCTTCTGAGGGCTCCGCAACGTGGTCGAAGCCTGAGCGCTACAACGTGGTCGACGCTTCCAAGCGTTCAACGTGGTTGTAAATGACCACGAGGCCTCAGACCATGGCCAACGAGCCGTAGACTCCACAACGTGGTCGTCGCTACCTCACGGTTCCCGATACGCGCCAACGTGGCCGTATGCCGTCCGGCTGGCTCCCGACCACGATCAAATAGGTCGTACGACGCCCGGCTGACTTCCGACTACGCTCAATGAGGTCGAAACAGCTTCCGATCACAGTCAAATTTGCCGAGGATGCCACAACGTGGTCGTAGACCACCCGATTGAGTTCAACGTGGTCGTATAACCTTCCGACCACGACCACCATGGTCGTACAGCACTCGGAAGAGTTTCGACCACGACCAAACGTGGTCGCATTTAACCGTGGAAAAGTCGTACACGACTTCATTTCGTCCAGAGTTAAGACTTTGCAATAAAAGCCCAAAGCAAACTCAATTTACCTTCAACCAAGGGTCAATTACTCATCATAAAGATGGGATCATCTCCACATGATCTCTCACACATCCTGCCTGATTGCTTGAGTCCGTACAGTGATTTCCTGAGCTTCACATTGTATAGATTTGTAGGACCGAAATGGCAACAGAGGGGGGTGAATGGTGTCTTCAATCCTCCCCAAGTATTCTCATAATTTTTCTTCTCTGATAGCTATAGCAGCTATGAAGACAGAATAAATTTGCGCACTGGAAGCCAAAAACAATTTTACCGTAAACTGAAAGGACTGGATGCCATAAAAACAGATTTGCCCAAAGACAGCGAATGCTCACTAGTAAAGCAAAACTAGACACAACTTAACAGTGACCAGTCTGCTAACAAAAGAGCAAAACAGAACCACAAGTAGTCAAAAGAACAGGCAACAAGAAGAGTACAAAACACAGCTGGCCGAAAAGAGAAGGAATAGTGAATACTGCAGAAAAAATAGACAGACCAGAAAACAAGTTATTGACTGAAGAGGAACACAAAGAAAACCGACTGCAAACAGAGGCTGCTGCTTGCCGAAATCTTCAAGCACTGGACTGAATGCAGAAAAATAGAAACTACAGTCTCAAAATTGAAGCACAGTAAATATTGAAGATGAACTGAAATGCAGAGTAATTGCCGATCTTTCACTGCTCATCTCAGGCCAAATAAACCAGGATTTCAAGCCAAAACGCTGGCCAATCTCAGGAGAAGAACATACAGAGCAGTTCGACAGAGATATTGACAGAGCAGGGAATGCATTTGATTGAAGAACCAAAACTCTGAAAATTGAATCAGCTATCGAAAAAGAAGACATAGTAATTACTGTGTTGCTGAACCGAAAAATAGAAAATGTCGATTAATTGATGCTCTTCTCAGGTCGATTCAGAGAAACTAAAAACTAAACAGCAACTCGACCTCCAAAAAGAATAAGATGCAAACCAAGATCAATTCGGTTGAACAAGAGCACAGTCAGGGCATAAAACCGAAAGTTGACATGCTGCATAGAGAATGAGACCAAAAGTTGAACATCTTGATATTCTCATGTCTATTGATCATGAAACTTTGCATTTCAGCAAGAAAAGGTCTCACACCAAGAAAACACAAACCTTGAGCCAGCTTTTAGTTGGCACCACCATGACCACCAGATTCCCCTGCCTCCAAACCCTAGACACTCTAAAACAGAGGAATGAGGGCGACCACATTCTTGGAGAGGAAAACATCTCTTCACATCTTTGCTCTCGAGAATAATCTAGCCAAGGGGCTTTGTGACGATTCTCAGTTCAAAGCAAAATGATTTTGCAGCTACAAGACCAGGAATTCAACTCAAAATCCGAAAGATACAGAGAAGAGAACAGAACTGAACCAAAACACCCAAAGAAGCTCAAGAAACCATATCATTACAAGCAAAAGATTTCTTAGATGGATTCAGTACCATGAATGATTACATAGTGAATGCTTACATGTAGTTCATTCCATTTCTCACATCCTGAGAGAACTCACGCCAACTCACACAAACAAGGAAAACAAGAGCACAGGCAAACAATGAGCCAAGAGGCTGCTCTGCCCAACTGCTCACAAACCAAAGAAGAAAATCAAGAAACCTCAGCCAACACACTACATGATTCACATACAAATGAGGCAAAGAGCCAAACCCTTACAACACAAGAAAAGAGGGAACTATGATACTACCTCCAAAACCCTAACTCTATCTATTTATAGCCTCCACTACCGGGTTCACAATTTTCTTTACCTGTTAGCACTAGCAAACTCAGCCCTTTACCAGTTATCTTCAATCGAATCCGCTTCCATTTTGCAGCCTTGCGTATTTTACCGAAATGCCCATCCTGCACCTTCCTGGAAGCTTCGTCTTTTCTTGTTGTCCAAGATCCGCAACCACTTCGAATCCTCGCCGTCTTCGGCATCTCCCGACCGCTTTGACCTTAGCACCGCCTGTGCCTAGTCCGGCTATCCCATGCTTCGCCACGGCTCAGCTTCAAAGTCATGCATCCATCACATACAAGAAAATATCACATAGCACCGCTCGAAACAGAATAATCATACATTAGCATTAGTGAAAGGTACTGAAGCATGAAATACCCAAAACAAACTCAAGCTCTCTAACTCAAGCATCAATTACTCATCACAAACATGGGGTTACCTGCACATAGTCTCTCAATCTCCCTCTTAATGAGTATATTGACAAACACAGAAAAACATAAAGTTGAGTTTGTTTGAAAGAGAAAAAAGAGTCACACATGGCCTAAAAGAAAAGCAAAGAAACTTATGACCATGTTGATAAAAGAGCAAAAGAAAAAGCAAGTTTTCCTCAAGAGCTCCAAATTTTCCCTTGAAATGGCTTTTTCTCCATTATTCTCCCCCTTTTGGCAATAAAATCATCAAGATGAATGGAGGAAATAGAACATGATTTGGATGAAGAGGTTGAAATTTATGCAATCTAAGCAATTAGAGCCATGAAGATTATCCAAAATAATTTTTGAAGTATTACACCAAGCCATAACTCATAAGAATGCTATCAAGATCATGACTAGACATGTATAGATAAGCTAAAGCAAATAAGTCATAATCTCAGAATTAGTCAAATTTCTTAGCATGTCAAGTTATCCAAGATTATAGTCTAACTAGAGGTATGCAAAGATGATGCAAGCCATGTCAATAATGTAAGTGGAACCAAGAAGCTAGTATTGAATCATTTTAGAGTGCTACAAGTTCAAGAATGAATCATTTGTTCAAGTACTTGGTCTTTTGTGTAATTAAGAAAATTTAGCACAATTGACATGTTCTCCTTATAAAATCGCATGGTTGTTTCCAACCAGATTTTTTGTTTAGTGATGTGCTAGATCTCAAGCCTTATGCGGCCACTCCAAGCTAGAGGCTTAAGAAAAGTGATCTTGGTTAACCAAAACTCCCCCTGAGTTTATGCCTAGTGCAATGGCAAGCAGTCTCATGAGAAAGAATTGGTGAGATCAGTTCTTTCGTACAAAAGAGATTTTTTTTGTTTTTGCTGAATTTAGTGCAAGAACAAGAAGTTAATAATAACTCGTGCTTCATAAAGAACTAGCATAACTCAATCTAAAGCTCAATAAAGATTCAAGACTCAACTTAGCCTATTGACATGGTATGAATCATAAGTGGATAACTAAAGACAGACTAGTCTCAAGACCTAACATGACATGTTTTAATTCAAGTTGTGCATTTTTAATCAACCTATCATGGCAAAGACTAGACTACATATATAAAGTCATGATAAATCTAGCAATTAAGCACATATCATGGCAAGATGTAATGCATTGTACATAGGTCATAAAAGGATAATAATCAAAGCTCCATGTAGTTATATTACAATGCAGAATGCTGAAATGCAAGAAAATCCAGCTCCCCCTCAACATGTGATGTACTTTTAGTTCAAGTTGAGTTATGTCAACATTAAAATCTAGCAAATCCCAAATGAACTCCCCCTGAACCAAAGCAATAAAATAAGAAGTTGGCAATAAAAACACAAAAGGCAGTCCTTAAAGCATAGATAAGATATAGAGGATATTATGGCTCAGACTGACTCTCATCTACCTCATATGACGCTAGGACTATCAGCTGATCTTCTAACATACCAAGGAGCAAACATGTTCCCTGTCTACCCAATGGTGGCCCAACCCTTGCTAGAACCTATAATAAGTGAGTGAACTCAACCTAGTGAGAAGAGAGACAGCTAATAAGCAGCATCCTAGAATCACAAGATGAGAGGAAGAAGTCTAAGCAACTAGACGAGAGATCCACTCTAATCTATGCTGGAAGGACTAACCCGAATGCACCCTTATGCAATGCAGTAGAATGAGAACACATACACACGGAGAAGTGTATATCTGGTCTCAAGGCAGTGAGGTACAAGAGAGAGCCAATCATACTGAGATACTCCTTTTGATGCCATTGGAGTTGACACTGGCTTGCCATCACTCATGTCAAAGCACCTCAAGAGGTCTCGAGTATACTTGCCTTGATGCAAGAAGGTATCCTCCCGAGTCTGCTTGATCTGGAAGCCAAGGAAAAAGCTCAACTCTCCCATCATGCTCAGCTCAAACTCTGTGCTCATGACTTTAGAGAACTAGGAAATAAGAGCATGAGAGGAGCCGCAAAAGATGATGTCATCCACATAAATCTAGACGAGTAGAAGGTCATTGCCATGCCTGCAAATGAACAAGGTCTTGTCTATCTTACCCATCTCAAACCCATGACTAAACAAATAAGACTTAAGCCTCTCATACCAAGCTCTAGGGGCTTACTTAAGTCCATACAGAACGTTGGAAAGCTTGTAGACATGGTTTGGGTATTTGAGGTTCTCGAAACCTGGAAACTGCCAAACATAGACCTCTTCCTCAACATACCCATTGAGGAAGGCACTCTAGATATCCATCTGGTAAACCTTGAAACCCTTAGACGCTGCGAATGCAAGCAAGATCTTAATTGCCTCTAGCCTAGCTATAGGGGCAAAGGTATCCTCAAAATCTAAACCCTCAACCTGGGAGAAGTCATGAGCTACCAATCTAGCCATGTTTCGAATGACTTTTCCATCCTCACTCTGCTTATTTTTGAACACCCACTTGGTACCTATGACGTTATGACCTCTAGGGGCTCAACAAGTGACCAGACCTTGTTCCTCTCAAAGTTCTCTAACTCCTCATGCATGGCATTAACCCAAGACTCATCAGAAAGAGCATGACTAACATCCTTGGGCTCGAAAGAGGCAACAAAGGCAGAGTGGAGATAGAAGTGAGACATGCCCGACTTTGAGCGTGTGACACGCTAAAAGAGATCTCCTATCATTGCTCTGAAGGATGGTCTTTTTGGATATGACGGGGAGGTCCTGGATGAGAGAAAGAAGTGGCCTCTACCTCATGAGCTGACGAGGTAGGAACAGAACCACTAGCCCCAGAAGATGCGGAAGGAATGGCTGATCTCCCCGAGGTGCGGTGGTAGAAGCAGGCACCTCAAGGGGAGGAAGAACTGGATTGGGTAGACAACCCTCATCTCCATCCTCCTCATCATCCACAAAGAACCTAAGATATCGGGCCTAGTCCCCGGACTGGCCTCATCGAAAGTCTCCTCATAGGTCTCTACCATTTTGCTAGACTCGCAGTTCCAAACCCTATACGCCCGCGAAGCACTGTAACTTAATATTGCTAGTCGTGGTTGATATTAGTAGAGTTTGGACATTTGATGTTAGGTTGCTAAAAGATGTTATTGTGCAGTTCTATTTTCTTATGTTATTTTACTATTCCCTATTATATTGTTGCGTGGTCTTTCTTCCACGTAGCCTTTGTTTTCGGGAGAGGTGCTGTTGGATTTTCTTGGTAATCCAGTAGGCTGTAAGTGTGGTTTAGTAGCATCCAGGGTAATGTGGTTTCTGGGGTGTCACACGTTCACCATAGTTGTCACCAAGTTTCCCTGCACATTCAAAGAGTAAGAAATTATTTTTAGACATAAATTCTTTACAACTTGACCCACGTTAGCATAAACATACAACATGCAATGCAGTGCAACCATAACAGGAGTTCCAAAATCATTCTATGATCAAATCTCCCACAATTCGTAATTTTCAAAACCAATTCACCACAGCTGGTATGACCGCACTTCCCATACCAGTTATACCGCCAACCAATGACCGGTACTACTAGCCCTCACCCTGTTCCCGATAATAGGAGAGTGGTATGACCGCTTGCCAAGAATGGTACCACCGCCCTGGTAGTACCGCCATACAAAGCCTAGTCATAACATTCCTCTGATAGTACGAGGTTTTGCACCGGTACTACCAGACCTATCCAAACCAGAAAATAACTATATCTGAAAAATAGCCACTGTCATCTAAAGCCCAGTCGTACCGCACCTGTGGTAGTACCCTGCCCAAGCCTGATACTACCTCCAACATCAAGCCAGTACTACCGCCATTGTTTGGCTGGTACTACCGCTTGAATTTGGTAGCAACGTAAATTTTCATGGAATTGCGAACCATTTGCAAAACCTCAGATGCAACTCAATCCAACTGCCAATTGATTATCGTAAATTGATCTAGATCTACCCACTCAATCTCTCACTTGATGAATACATTGGTAATTCAACGTGATCATTAAATTAGAATAATCAACAAAAAGCTAAAAGCTTCAGCTCAAAATAATACTATGACTTCTACTTTAACCGATACTATTTATCAACGATAGTCAAAAAGAACAGAGCCAAAGATGGAGACTTAAGGGCTCTGTTGGACACAACTACCACCAGCAGAATTAATATAATCAGTACATACATCTCCACAGGGCATCTCCACAGGGCTGGACAGTATTTCTCCAGTTATTGTCTGGTATGTAGTGAAGTGGAGTATAGCTACAAATATCATTGCAAGTACGTATGCGTATATTTGCATATATACCGTAGTATATACACCCCACGCCTGCGGTACGTATCAAGGATCGATCGTGATGATGACATAAGGTAAAATCTTGCGACGGTACGATATATGGGGAAGGCTATCGAGGTCATGCATGAATCATGATGCTGCCTTAGCATAGGCGGCCGGCCGTAAACAGCGAGCAGCCTGACGACATGACAGCCAATTCGTAGCAGCTGAATTGCATTGCATAGCATGTATACTTGCATTGCAATATTGTAGCAACTAGCACTTGCATGATTAAGGTCCCATTTAAAATGGGTTTTTTTGCTGATGGCTTCTGGTTGAATTAAACATTGTAGCAGCTATTAGCTTTTGGCTAAGGTATTTTATTAAACAAAAGTGAAGAAAAGAGTGAAAAATAAAAAAAAGTTGTTATATCTCCACAGACAATGCAAATGACATAAGAAAAAAAAGAAAACTACATTAAAAAGCTAATACGTTTAAAACATCTTTTAGCTTCTGAAAGTTTGAAGCAAGAAGCCAAAAGCTATTTTGAACGTGCCATATACTTGGTGTGCCGGATCGACGGCACTGTGTAACAACCGAAACATTTTTACATGAGAGGGAGCGAGAGATAGATTACAACAGATTCTATCTACAGCTGTGTATGACTATGGTCCTAACTGATCTTATCTGACTGTTTAACAATATCAAATTTATATTGCTTAGAATTATGCGTCAGACTGCATCACAAAGCTAAAATGTATCATTGATTTACAACTTTGGCGGAAGGATCAGGTGACTAACCTACAAGATCTTTATGCAGACCGGATCAATTTTCATGGAGTCCTTAGTGCTCGGATGCAAGATATGTGCAAAGTTAAAACTCATCTCAATCTGAAAAATTCAATTGTTGTGGCTAGCATTCCATGATAATAAATCAGGGGATGAGCACTGCATGCTTTGTGGAGTCGTTGAAGACAGTAATGCGATGGCAATTCCATTTTCACGTCGCACTGCCAAATCAATTTGTACTGAAGCAAAGCAATTTTCTTATTTCAATGTCACTTCAACTAGCTTATGGCCGTGGCATTTGGCTTTTAACTGAAATTGCACTGTAGCGGCTGTTATGTTTTTTGAAAAAAAAAATAAGAAAAATTGAAAAAAAGCGTTATATCGTAATGGACAATGCAAAGAAATAAAGAAAAAAACCAAAAAATGCTAAAATAACCTAAAATTATAAACCGACACTTTTCAAATGGCTTCTGATTTAAATAAATTGAAAGCCAAAAGATCAGAAGCTAAAATCGTTTGAAACGGCTGCAGGAAGTACATCTTCTGCGGGAAGAGGAGGAGCCGACCAAGGCGAAGCACATGTCCCGTGGAGGATCAGACAGCTGGTTGAAAAACCGGAGAGGAGGGAAGCATAGGCATGAATGATGATCAACATCTGGCCTTGGTGATCTCTGTGCTCTCTGCTGAATGAATTTCCGTGCAAACTCCTGTTTCTTGGTTATGTATTGTGTGGCTTGTGTAGTTGGTTGTTTACTTTTTATGTTTGGTGGTCATAGCTAAATGTCTTCTGCTTCTTTGGTAGTTTGGTTGAGCTGGTGTCCGTAGCCTCCTCTTATTCTTATCCACGAGACTTTTTACTTGGCCGGACAATACCCTTTAATCAGAAAGAAATGACAAATTAGAGGAAGTCAGTGAAAGCATGACAACTTATTTCTCGAAGTCCCAGCTGCCAAGAAGTCCACAAGTTCGACGGCAAACTCAAATTGAGAAACCATACATGGTAAACTTGGCCACAAATTTCAGGCTACAGCCAACGAAAACAACACGTCTCTGTCCCTGTCACGCACACCCCACAAACCATGTCCTATTTGTCTGTATCCCTCTCGTCCTGCCAAAATCCAGCTACACACCCACAAGCATCCATCTCTCTGTGTCTCAATTGCTCTCAGCCATTCTATATTCCTCTAGCACATCACGCACTTGCTATGGCGCCAATCAATGCCAATGGCGGCGGCCGCCGCCACGTTGTCTTCTTCCCATTACCCTACCAGGGCCACATCAACCCCATGCTCCGCCTCGCCGCCGCGCTGCACGCCCGCGGCCTCGCCATCACCATCCTCCACACGGAGACCCGCGCGCCCGACCGCCAGAAGCTCCCAGCAGACTACTGCCTGATCACCATCCAGGACAACGTCCCGCCGGAGCTCGCCGCGTCCGGCGACATCGCGTCGTTCGTCTTCGCGCTGAACAGGAACTGCGCGGAGCCGTTCCGGGATTACCTGGCCGGCGCGCTCAGGGAGGATGTCGAGGGGAGCGTCGCGTGCGTGGTCGCAGACTTGGACTGGTTCGCGCCACTGGCCGCGGCGAGGGAGCTCGGCGTGCCGGCGCTCGCCCTGATGACCAGCAGCGCCGCGAGGTTCAGGGTGTACCTGGCGTACCCACGTCTATGCGACAAGGGTTATTTGCCCGTCCAAGGTAAATTCTGTAATCTGCTATTATTTTGCCTTTCATGAGTTTGCTGCAGGAGAATTAGGCTAGCAGTTTGCCCATCTACTTCAATGAGACATTGATAATTTCGTCAATGAACTGGAGCTCTGATTTCATCTACATTTGTCTGTATAATCAATCCTATATTATGTAGTAACTTACGGTGTTAGATATTAATTGGACAGCATTTTAATTTATTTGTACGTAGCTGAGCTTTCTAATTGGTGCAGTACATCGAAGTCCGGGATCCTCAAGATCTCCAACAATTAATACCTTGCAAGGACTTTAGATCTAGCGGTTGTCTATCTGGAATACAACATGCTGCACAGAAAATTCATGATAGGAGCACATGGTCAAAGATAAGGTTGTGAAGTCCAACAAAACACACCCATATGTCTTAGTTACCTTTGCTGGAGTAGGTGATAACAGACAAGAATCCACCACTTTGCTCTGTGCCAGTGAACTAGTTTACAAAATCTTGAAACAAATGTTTGCATATAAATACAAACTCCATTTTGACGTAGATGCAATTTATGCAATCGAGCTTTTAAACTGTAGTCACCTACATACAATTAAAAATTGATCAATACATTTCAGAGTTTAAAGTTGCATGGTTACGATGTGTATGTGCCGAAACTACTTTTATGTTGTAACTCCAGAACTCCTGCTATAAGTTGACTTGAGACAATGTTTACGGTAGGACAGTTGATACTAACATTGAGTGTGTTCATTTTTGCTCAGACTCAAAATTGGACACTCCAGTCGATGAGCTTGCCCCCTTCCTCGTAAAAGACATTCACCTAGTCATGAACATGACACGACACCTCGCCTACTGTGACCTGCTCGCCCACATCGTCGCCGGCGTACGGCAATCTTCCGGTCTCATCGTCAACACGTTCGATGCAATCGAGGGCACGAACATCGAGAAGATCCGCGGTGACATCAACATCCCGGTGTTCCCTGTTGGGCCTCTCCACATGCTCTCGTCGTCAGTCGATAGTAGCCTCTTGCCCCAAGATCGCAGCTGCCTGGATTGGCTGGACACACAGGCCCAAAGCTCCGTTCTGTACGTGAGCTTTGGGAGCCTAGTCGCCATTGACAAGCATGAGTTCTTGGAGATGGCGTGGGGCTTGGTTGATAGCAAGCGGCCGTTCCTATGGGTGGTGCGGCCGAGGCTGGTGCGCGAGTACAAGTCAAGCGAGCTTCCGAACGAAGTGCAAGAGGAGATATGTGCTAGAGGGAGGATAGTCAGCTGGGTACTCTACATTAGAGAGTATGTCGGAAGGCGTGCCGTTGATATGCAAGCCCTTATCTGGCGATCAGATGGGAACTTCTAGGTACGTATGCAACATGTGGAAGGTGGGAGTCAGAGTCGAGGTGGAGAATCAACTGAAGAGAGGGGACATCCAGGCGGCCATTGAAAGAATGAGCCAGAACGAAGGTGAAGAGGTTAGAGAAAGGATGACAGATTTGAGCAAGACAGTAGAGAAATATACTAGCAAAGGTGGGTCATGCGATTTGGCCTTGCAATGTCTAGTGGATTTCATCATTTCACCGTAGAAGTTGGGCAAACTCACGCTTGTTTACGTTCTTATTTTTCTGTCTATCACACAATGCTGATGGTTTGTTTTCTTTTTTTAAAAAAAATAAGATGTTTTTTTCATCGATCAGTGAACTCAATTTATCACTATTGTCTATTGACATCTGTCGGCACAAAGCGTGTCCGTTGTACACCTGTTGGTCGATACAAGTATCCTTTTAGAGCGACATGATATTATCATTTTGAAATCTTGTCTGGGTACTCTTGCACAGCGAATTCATCTTGGCAGTTTGTTAACGCCAACACATAGAAAGAGTATCTGGCGGTGGCAGAAGTTACTAAAAAAATAGATGTGTCAGAGACAGACAATCCAACTTCACGAGCACACCTTTACTATTATAAAAATTAACGTTGGTGGTCATCCTCTGCTACTCCCTCACAACGGTTTAGCTCTTTCCAGTCACTCTCACGGTGTTGTCACCCGATCCCCGTCAACGCCCCACGCCCTACCGTGCGCAACCTCCTGTCAAGCACGTTCGCCTTCCCTCCCCTCCTCAACCCCCTTCACCTCCTCCCTCTAGTCGTTAGGGAGGGAGACACCAAATCCGGTAGCCATCCACCTTCACTGCCTCACCACCCAAACCCTACTCCTCGATTTGATGCTAATCTGGTAGATCCCTCCCACAATTTTTAACTCCCGGCGCGAATCTCGTGTCCATGGAGGGACTCTTGGGCCATCGAGGAGCAATGACTGTACCTGGCGTTCTTGGCCATGTACGATGCCATCTATTCGTCGACCACCTCTCCGTGTTCCGGTGGTGGGCACCGCGGCACCGGCTGCACACGTCTCCTCTTCTTCCCCCACTACTACACTACTACCACTTCCGCTCTTGAATCTCAAGACCCATCCACCTCCACCACCTCACCACCCAAACCCTACTCCTTGATTCGGCGAAAATCCGGCAGATCCCTCCCATGATTCCTGACTCCCAGCACGAATCTCGTGGCCATGGAGGGGCCCTTGGCCTCTTGGCCTGCGGAGGAGCGATAACTGTACTAGGCATTCCAGGCCATGTACGATGCCATCTACTACGTTGACCACCTCTCTGTGTTTCAGCGGTGGGCACCACGACACTGGCTAGACGACATCAAGTGCCTCATCTCACTCGTGCACGTCTCCACCTCTTCCCCCACTACTACACTATTACCACTTCTGCTCTCGAATCTTGAGATGACTCGCCTTCTCTGCCTGCCCGCCGTCATGGAGACGGAGATGGTAGAGTAGTAGAGGGAGAAGTTGCTACTCTAGGCCACCTTCCACAGCAACCTCTTCCCCTCAGAAATAACCCCACCATCCTTCCCTTGCTCCTGCTCTTACTTTTCGTTAGGGCTTCTTGATTGTGGTTTTTTATGGTGATGTGGTTATTACTTGCCTTAGCTACCAATTTCTTCCCTCTTTTGGGCGTGCGTGTGCCTAGAGATGGTGTGGGGGCTGGACACTAAGCATGGTGAGGCGGCCATGGTTGCGAGTGAGTGGCGACGCGCATGCGGGAGTCTGCGTCTTTGCTAGCGCCATCGAGGGAGAATGGATGCTCAGATACCTCATCGAGGCCTCAGCCTCGATGTTAACAAGCCCAATGACAAAGTTGTTGGTCTGCTTCGCTTCAATTTGGCAGATCTTATACGGATTAGAAAAAACAAAGCATTGGGCTATTCCTTTTTCTGAAAATAGAAAAGAAAGTGAAGGTGTATCTTAGATACAACAATACACCTTAGGTGCCAACTTTCCTCTTTTATATCTTTGCTCTGATCTACAATACTAGACTTCATGTTGGTTTAAGTAATAACATGTGAAACTTAAGGCTTCAAATTTGATGTTGTATGCATTAGAATTGTTTATTTTTTAAAAAAACATATATGTAGTTGTATTAGTAATATCTTTTTTGAAATGTGTTACCGACATATCGCTATTTGTAGGACGGAAATGGCAATAGAGGGGGTGAATAGTGCTTTCAAATTTTGTCCCAAGTATTCCTTTAATATTTTGAGAGACCATGTGGTGGTCTTCCCGTGTGTATGATGAGTAATTGACATCGTTTAGAAAAGTCGAGTTTGAGTTGGGTGGTTCGGACGATGTCGTTGCATGGTGCAACGGGCTCGGTCGGACTTGGTCAAACCTGATCAAAAGGATTAGGACGCTTATTCTATTGATTTGACAGGTTTGGACTACATCATGGGAAAGGATGATGTTTTATGCTTTCATGTATCGAGCGGTGCTATTTGACGTGTTTCTTATCCGTGTTGACCGGGGCGTCGAGGTGGAGTCGTCTTGAGACACGGGTGACCGGACTAGACACAAAGCGTCGAGGTCGAACGGTCGGATGTGTCGAAGACGGCGGAGATTCGATGTGGTTGCGAGTCGTGGACAGCAAGGAGCGTGGAAGCTTCCCGGAAGGTGCAGGAGGGGCGAATCGGTAATTTCGCAAGGCTGCACAAGCGGGAGATGGCTCCGTTAGGGTTTAGCTGGCATAACGGGTTGGAGACCCGTTAGCCAAGGGCTATAAATAGAAGTGAGGGGCTGCATACCCCTTAGGACACTTGAGAGCTCATTCATCTCTTTGTGTGGGTTGTGTTCCTCCCAAGAAGCATGTGAGGCTCTTGGTGTTCTTGAGGATTGAGAGGGAGAGGATGGATTGAGAGTCTTGTAATTACTCCTCTTGTTCTAATGGATTGAGAGGAGGACTGATTTTGGCTATCAGCAGTCTTTGCTCCTTTATTTTCTATTGTTGCTAGCAGTTCTCTTTTGCTTTCTGCAGACTGCTTTTGTTTCACACTAGTTTGGCTGTTTCCCTGCAGATTGGTCTTCAGACTGGTCTCACTTTTGCTAACCGACTGCACATGGAAAGATGCTTAAGATTTCTCTGCTTGTTGTGAGCAAAACCGCATTCTGACAGCTGAAATATTCAGTTTTTGTCTCACGCCTAGCTGCTATCCTTTTTGTTGATCTCTTTTGGCTGCAGCTTTGCATCTAATTCGCCGCTTTTCTCAACCTGCGCATGTAGTCCAAACGATCTTGGTTTTGGCTGAAATTTTTTCTGTGTATTTACTGATATAAACTGAGTTTGACTGGGTAACATGCGTTTCGGATTTCCTGGTTTTTGAACCTGTTTTCATTGCGTCAAAAGGGCACTTAAAATCTACATTAAACTTCTCGCTTTTCGGTTTTGGGTCATTCATTCTGACACTGTAATTCAGTTTTCAGAATTAAATCATTGTAGTAAATTTCCGTGGAAACTTGAGGGGCGATATAAAAAAATGCACCATTCACCCCCCTCTGTTGCCGTTTCCGATCCTACAATTGGTATCAGAGCCGGTTAGCTCTTCTTGATAGATCTTTAACCGGTCTGTGAGCCATGGCAACAGATAAGTATTCCACCAAGCTTCCCATCTTTGATGGCCTGGATTACCCCTTCTGGAAAAACCGAATGGAAACATACATCCAGGCTCAGGGGTATGTGTCGGGACCCGGATTTCCAAATCCAGATCCTCTGTGTATTACAGCACTAGTCCCAGATCAAAGCTAGTGCACACAGTCAAACAGTGATGATTACATTACCAACAACGCTTTATTACAATAATAGAGATTACAGACCAAAAGGCCTCTTTATTACAACTGAGGTTTCAAGACCTCACACACACACAAAACACAGCGGAAGTAAAAGATAAATCCAACGGAGACCCATCAATACGCCACAGGCAATTGACTGGGGAAGCGCAACCTAGAACTCCGGAAAGCCTTCGTCGAATCCAAACGCGCCGTAGTCGAAGATTCCTTCTTGAGCTTCATACTCCTCTGAGTATTATTTTAAGTGTAGCATGTGAGTACATAAAGTACTCCGCAAGTCTTGGGAAAATGCAGTAGATGCAAGGCTTAACAAAAGAAGGTTATATGGTTCTTTTGCACAAAGCAATATTTTATTTCAAATACCATTAAATATTTTTGAAGGCATTAATTTAATAAAGTATTTGTTTTAACAAAAACTATCAAATTAAATAGTGATAGTTACAACCACCATCACTAGAACATTGGCTCCAACCGCCAAGGTTTTAAGAAAAACGGGTTACACCACCCACACTGGCTACACCGCCAGGGTTTTAAGAAAAAGGGTTACACCACCCACACTGGCTACAACCGCTAGGACAACTCCGGGAGTTCCAACCACTCTCGGTTTTTTTTTCAAAACTTTTGCTTTAAAATCAAAACCAAAGATCTACCATGTGAATGCATTCCTTGCCCGCCCTTGACCGTGGGCACGGCTATTCGAATAGTTTTAACACTCTGCAGAGGTTGTACAACTTTACCCACAAGAGATAAGTCATCTTAATAGCCAACATGCTTCCTTAGGCATGAGACCCGGATAATTTATCACGAGCCTTTACCTTATTCTAGTCTAGCGGACACCACCACGAGGTTTCACCGTGAAGGTTAAATCCACCAGACATGAATCCCCTCTTGCGCCGTATGAGTACAGTAAATCCCTGTCCCTCACTGTGAATAACCAGTAAATCCCTGGCACCCATTTTCCACTGGTGGTATCTAAACTAGTCTATCATAAGTTAATCAGCTAGGTCGTACCCATATAGACTTGTGGTTATACGGTAGTGCTCAGTCTGGACAAACACAAGCGTCGGTCCTTAATTGACTAGGGTGGAACATACACATTACAAGGTCTCGTGCTAACCGCACCAAACCAATCTTACCATCCGCCCCGCTAAACCAACTCTCACATTTTATTTTATTTTAAAGAACGGTGGCAACACCAATCGCCACTAACTTTCTCGAACAAAAGTCTAAATCAATGAAATATAATTTCTCATTCCAAGGTTACAAAAGTTATATAGCATGACTAAGCATTTTACTATCGGTACAACATTCACCAAAGTTTTATAATAATCTCATTATTGAGACAAAGGAAATCCTAGGGTGTCAAAGGTACATGGTTGTCAATGTCAAATGAGGGTATAACAATTGTCGGTTTAACTATTATCTCTAAAACATGAATTATCATTTTATGTAACATAGCAATGCAATAATTTAAAATAATCAAAACATTTCTCAAACATGGGTTCAAGATGTTCAAAGGAGACTTGCCTTCGTGTGCGATATCTTGACTTTCTTCTTTGTGGGTCGAAAATTCTTGACGACGCTCGGGTTCTACGCGCGGAACGATAAATACAAAGGAACAAATAAATACAAATAAAATAACAAAAATATATAATATATACTGGAAGAAAGGTTATGATTTTATATGAATTTAGGAGAAAGAATCAACAGATTCGGAGTTCGAATGAGGGAGAACGGATAACTGGAAGTTTTAGATATCACATGAAATGATAACAAAATCCGAGAATTACTTTTTGAGCAGTACGGTGTCGATTGGTTGCGAGGTGGCGGAAAATGGACAAAATGGAACCCCGGCGATGAGACGAAGGTGGTGACGTGGGTACGGCATCGAGAAACGGCGGCAATCACTGGCGGTGAGGGGAAAACAACAGTGACGGCGAAAGGACAACGGCAAGTTGGAAGGAGATAGTACTGGGTATGGAACGTGGAGATGTAGGGTGAGCACAGGGTAGAACACGACATGGTGAAGCTAGGAAAATTATTGGCTAAGCTGAAACTTCATCGGAGACGATACAATCGACGTTTGAACGACGACGGTAGAGAAAAAGGAAAAACTTGATATCTTAGTGCTCGATGAAGCGAATCCAAAATCATTCGAAAGGTGGCTACCTGGGATGGTTTGGCACGATATGACGTGAACGGATTGGTGAAAAACGCTACCGGATGAATGGGGACACGAGATGCCATTGGCGGCCACAGCGAGGTGTCGGAGGCAAAAATTTGTGGAGGATTTTTGGGAAAAAACAAGTGAGCACGGCGTAGAATGCGGCGAGGCAAGTCTAAGAAAAATTACGGCACAGGCTAAAACTCAACAGAGACGATGAATCGACGTCGGGAGTCAAAAACGGCCACTTTCGCGAAAAGTTCAATTTCTGACAATTGGCTCCACGAAAAATTAAATAAAAATGATGGATAAATTGTTTGGAGGCTAGGACATGATATGACGCGAACAAAAATCAAAGCGCTTACCGAAAAAGTGGTGTACGCGCGAAGGCACGGTTTCGATGTCGGCTCGACCGGTCGGCGAGGACTCGGGAGTCTTCGAGTGATGGCGATGGGAGCATGGCGTGAAACGCCGAGGCGAACTCAGCGATGCAGACGGCTCGACCAGCGGACATCGGATGGTGACGAAACATGGCGGAGAAGACATTAGGCGACCGGCGGGTTGGCATCGGCGTTCCGGGCAAACGGAGAGGAGTTAGCGGGTGAGATTTGTGGCGAAACGAAGAGGAGAACGTTGGGAACACAATGCTCACCTCGGTTTTGATGGAACACGCACAGTCGGCTCGCAGCGAGGAGAGGAACGACGGCACGGTTTGACAATGGTGGTCCGGTGATGCTCCGGCGAAGACGAGGGGAGCACCGCGTAGAACGCGAGAAGGCAAAGCCAACGGTGTGGTCAAAAGTGACCGGACTCCATCAGAGGCGCGAATCGATCAAGAACGCCGATTGGTACACAAAGAAAAATGGTGATTGTGGAGAGAAGAAAGGGAGAGAGGACTTGGGATTTTCGGTGGTGAATGAGGATGAGGAGAGGCACCCGGTGCTCCCTTTTATAGGGGTAGAGGTGGACCGGAGAGGGAGATTAACGGGACATGTCATTTAGAGCACGGTTTAAATTTCGTGTAAATACACATGAATGAGAGGGGAAACGGTGGGGAATTGAAAGCTCTTGATGAGAGGAGTTAAATGCACTTGATTTCACGAAAAACCGTTGAGAAAATCACGGGGAATCGAAGCTTGAAAAACGGCGGCCATGGCGCTGCGCACGCGCTCGCTCGCGAAACGCTCTAGAAGATGAATTCTCTCTCCCCTTTCTTTTTCTTTTGTATTTTTGTTTGAGATTTTGAAATTAAGCTCAAACAAACTCCAAAAATTCTAAACAAAATTTCGAAACTTCCTTGAGGCTCAATGAACTCAAATAAAATATTTTTAGCAAATATTAATATTTAATTTTATTTTATTAAATAAAAATTCTCATTAAGATTTAGTTTAAACCAAATAAATTCAAAAATTTCAAAAATTTGAAAATAGGGTATAAATAGATAGATTAGAATTTTATATGAATTTAGAAATTTTAATGGGCTCAATCGGAGTTAAAATGAAAGAGAACGAGCTCTCGGAAGTTTGAAAAGAGAGAAAAAGAATAAATCGATTTTCTAGAATTATTTTTGAACTGAAAAATAAAATTATGACGTCATCAAGGGAAATGATTTTTAAATGAATTATTTTTCTGTGGAAAAGAAATTTATGACGTCAGCAAGGATTTGATTTTCTGGCCGAATTATTTTTGTAAAGAAAAATAATTTTATTCACTGACAGGTGGGACCAGTTTATCGACGAGAGAGAAGAGAGAGAGGAAAGAGCGGACGATCGGATGAGCGATGTGGCGCAAGGAGGAAATCGGGATCATCGGATGGAGAGCGAAAGGAGTTAGGTGAAGATGGACGCACGAGATTATATCGGGCGGCGGAGAATTAAATTTGATTTAAATTTTCAGAAAACACCAGAAAATTCAATAAAGCTCAGAAAAATATGAAATTATATCCAAAATTTCCAGGAAAATTCAAAGAACTTCCTCGAGACATTTTGGACTTAATAAAAATATTTCCAACTACTGTTGGTATTTTAATTTTCATACTTAAAATACTTTTTAATTTAAAAATAGATTTTAAAACTCTAGAAAAACTCAGAACACCAAATAAAGGCCAAGTAAATCCAAATAATTAATTTGAATTAGGATGTTTATAGAAAATCAAAATATCATTTTATTTAATAATTTTTGTTTAAGTTTTTACTTTAAATTACTTTTCAAATTCAGCTTTCTAAAAGCAGAAAATCAGGGCAAACAAAATTGAAATTTCACACAAATAAAATTCTTATTTTATTTTAAACCAAATTAATTTAATTTTAATATTTGAATTTTTTTTTTATCCAAAATTTTGAAATAAACAGCTGGGCTGTTACAAACTACCCCCCTTAGAAACAATCTCGTCCCCGAGATTCGGACGGACTAGGAAAAAGAAAGATTATGGAACTTGGCTCTTAGATCTTCCTCCCGTTCTCAAGTTGCTTCTGATTCTGTTTGGTTGCTCCTCTGCACTTTAGAGAATTTGATGGTCTTGCTTCTTGTATCATGTTCAGCTTCCTTCATGATTATAACTTGTTCTTCGATACAATGAAGTATTCCTTCAATTGAGAAATACGGAAGACAACAACAAATTGGAGTGGTACATCTTTAGTCGGCTACAAGCTCTGGGTTACTTCAATTGCCCTTATCCTATTGATTAATTCAGAATTCCACCAAAAGGGCTTAACTTCTGCAAATGTTCATCTAAGAAAGACATAATTATCTCAACTTTTCAAAAATGTTTGATTCCAATATCATATACCACAAATGCACCTTATTGATTTCGACAAATAATCCCACAAACTTTTATTCTTTGCTCTATTTGAATCGACGGCACACCATAAAATTTTTCTAACAAGAATCCAATAACTTTATAATTTGTGATGTCCACCAATTGTTTTATGATCATTATCTAATCCAACCGATCCACAACTCCGATCAAATAATCCAACCTTTTAGTAATCACCAATCAATTTTAAGATCATCTAAGCAATAATTTAATTTTCATTAATCCACCAACATCAATCTCTTGATAATCCTCTTTTTGATTCCACCAAATTTGAATGAATTCAAATACCTCAATTAATTCTTATCGGACAATCTCTCAATCTATCTCCCATAATTAATTTAAATCCTCCAAATTATTCCTTTGAACATCCTTAAATGATCTAATTAATTCCATTTGTTCAAATCCAATTTAATGAATCGCGCGTAGGCTACGCAAGCAGAAAACAAAACTTTTCTACCGCGCACACAAGGACATCATGCTTAAGGAGGATCATGGATCGTTACCACTAGACGCCAGTAATGTGAAGAAGAGTTGGAGAAGCCGATCCAACCACGCGTCGAGGTAGTAGTGGAAGTAGTCGATCGTCCCGAACCGATCGTCTCCTCCACGCGATCAACCACACCACGAGCGATCCAATCAGAGATTGATGCCGATCAACGCCGCAACGAGCAGCGCCTCCACCGGTATCCACACGTCCGGGGCTGGAACGCCGATCGCGAGTGTACCAGCACTCGCGAGCGACTAGGGTTTGGCTCAGGAGGTGGCGGCTAGGGTTTAGCTCGGGATTATCAGATGCATCCCCTTAGCCCCTCAGCCCCTCGCATCCATATATATAGACCTCCTCACTTGGGCCTCGTGGACCGAGGCCCAATAGGAGTCTATCCGGATCTCTATCCGAATTGAGCCCATATCCGAATCACATTCGAATTAGTGTTCCAACCCGTTAAGTGTGCGACCAGAGGTTCACGTATACTTGGTCGCGACCCGAAACACCTTCCGGTCACCACATTAATAGCGGCCTCTAGTAAGACATATTAACCCCAAAGTATACGTAAAGATCATATCTTTGAACACGTAATGTTCTCATGTGCTAATCCTTTGCCTCACGATATAGATTAAGCTCAAGGTGAGACCCGTGTCATCCTCTTAATAGCTTAATCACTCTCGATTCCGTGATGGATTATAAACTCGTGATTGACTCTCAATCACCTTGGCATGGCCATGCACTTTCATAATCCATTACATCGAGGGGCCCAGATATCTCTCCCATAAGGAGGGGCAAATTCTATCTTGATCATTCACATCCCACTACATGTTTCATGGCAAACCCAAAGACTACTTTTATGACTACCCGATTCACGGAGTAGTGTTTAGTAGTCCTAAAGTAGCTACTACGCATCTTGGGAACCATGATGATCTCAAGTCTAAGGATTCCACATAAACACTACTTGAGACCAACGATGACACATGGAATCTCTGCGGTGTCTCATGGCGGGTCTATCCAACATATGTTCACTAACACATGTCCATATTATTGATTTGGTATCTCCATACCATGATCCATGAGACATGATCATCAATCAATACATATGTTGATCTTTGAATCATATTTGTTCCTCATATGAAATATAATCGGGATCATTTAGAAATAGCAACATTTTGGCATTAAGAGTCTCATGAATAAGTCACATACTCATTGATCAATAATGATAATGTCTATTTCAAGGAACAAAGCAATGTATCATAAACATAGTATGTGATATATTCAACATCTCCATGTTGCCTCTAGGGCATATCACCAATGAGCCTCCCACTTGCACTAGAGTCAACCATGTAGGTATCTAATACCCATTGCCCTAGTGTGAGCCTCATG
Source organism: Bonia amplexicaulis (assembly GCA_036346245.1). NCBI lineage: Eukaryota > Viridiplantae > Streptophyta > Magnoliopsida > Poales > Poaceae > Bonia > Bonia amplexicaulis. Next base: position 10,291,032 of record CM070766.1, read on the forward strand.
CTTTGGGCGGGAAGCGGCTTTGTCAACGGATCTGCAATGTTCAAATCCGTGTGTACTTTGCATATCTTAACATCGCCTCTCTCCACAATCTCGCGGATGAGATGAAATCGCAGTAGAATGTGCTTGGACTTACAGTGCGATCTAGGCTCCTTGGCTTATGCAATGGCTCCACTGTTGTCACAATGAGGTCCATTGGGTGGAGGCACTAGCCATCACACCAAGCTCGAAACAAATTTCTTGATCCAAACGACCTCTTTAGCGACTTGAAACCGCTATGTACTAAACTCATTGTAGAATCAACAACCGTCTCTTGCTTGGAACTCTTCCACTCACCGCACCGCCATTCGTGCGAACACAAATCCAGATTGCGATCTAAAATCATCTTTGTCGGTTTGGAAGCTAGCATCGATGTAACTATTTACAACGAGCTCTTCCTCACCCCCATAGACGAGGAACACATCTTTAGTTCTTCTCAAGTACTTCAAGATGTTCTTTACGATAATCGATGACTTTCACCGGATCGACCGGTATCTACTTGTAGCACTTAAAGCATACGAGACATCCGGACGTGTACAAAGCATGGCATACATAATGGATCCAATAGTGAAGCATATGGAATCACATTCATTTTATCCCGCTCATCGGTGTACTAGGACACCGATTCTTGCTAAGATTTATACCATGTGACATAGGTAGGAAGCCTTTCTTGGAATCTGCATGTTGAACCTTTTCAACACCTTGTCAATGTACGTATCTTGGCTTAATCCAATCGACCTTTTGATCTATCTCTATAGATCTTGATGCCCAGAATATATGCCTCTCCTAAGTCTTTCATAGAGAAACTATTTTCAATGAAGACTTAACAGATTCGAGCATAGGAATGTCATTTCCGATCAATAATATGTCATCCACATATAAGACCAGAAACACGAGTGCGCTCCCACTAGCCTTTTGTAAACACAAGGCTCTTCTTCATTCTTGATGAAACCAAACCCTTTGATTATTTCATCAAAGCGAATGTTCCAACTCCGAGATGCTCGCTTTAATCCATAAATGGATCTTTGCGACTTGCATATCTTTCCACCGATTGCGGATCGACAAAACCGTGGGTGTGTCATGTACACATCCTCACTCGATTTCCATTAAGGAAAGCTGTTTTGACATCTATTTGCCATATTTCATAGTCGAAATAAGCGAAGAATCGCTAGAATGATCCGAATAGACTTTAGCATTGCGACGCGAAAAAGTTTCATCATAATCAACACCTTGAATTTGTTTGAAACCTTTGGCCACCAATCGCGCTTTATAGATGTGAATATTTCCATCTATGTCTATCTTTTCTTGAAAACCCATTTGCACTCAATGGTTTTAACACCATCGTGGATCAACCAAGTTCCAAACTTGATTACCGTGCATGGATTCAATTTCGGATCTCATGGCTTCAAGCCATTTCTCGAGTCTGGTCCCACCATCGCTTCTTCATAGGTCTTAGGCTCATCGTTGTCTAACAACAATATGTCCCGTTGTTGAGTAGTCAAGAACATGTACCTCTCGGTGCACGACGTGACCTCTCGACCTACGTGGTGCGGTGTGTCCACAGGTTCTTCAACAGTTTGTTCATCTGTTGTGGTTCTCAGGGAGCTGAAACGTTTTGGTGTTTCTCGAATTTCTTCAAGTTGCACCATGCTCCCACTATCCCTTCTTGAGAGAAACTCTTTCTCTAAGAAGACACCATGCTTGGGCGACAAACACTTTGCCTTCTTCTTGATTATAGAAGTAATATCCTTTTGTTTCCTTAGGATACCCGATAAAGAAGCATTTATCGATTTAGGACCGAGCATATCGATTGTAAACGTTTTACATAAGTCTCACATCCCCAAATCTTAAGAAAAGACAAGCTAGGACGTTGTCCTGTCCACATCTCATATGGTGTCTTTTCTACTGATTTTGATGGAACCTGTTTAGTGTGAAAGCGGCTGTTTCAAGAGCGTACCCCCAAAAAGACAACGGAAGATCACTGTGGCTCATCATGGAGCGCACCATATCTAATAAGGTGCGATTTCTCGTTCGATACCCCATTCCATTGAGGTGTTCCAAGTGAGTCAATTGTGGAACAATTCCACAATCCTTCGAGATGATTGCCAAACTCATGGCTCAAATACTCGCCTCCACGATCGGATCGTAGAAACTTGATTGTCTTGCCTAAATGATTTTGCACTTCATTTTGGAATTCTTTGAACTTTTCAAAGGTTTCAGACTTATGCTTCATCAGGTAGATATATCCATATCTACTAAAGTCATCGATAAAGTTATGAAGTAATCGAAAACCACCTCTGGTCGTTGAGCTCATTGGTCCATATACATCGAATGTACGAGTGCCAATAAGTCACTTGCCTGCTCACCTTGACCGGTGAAAGGTGCTTTTGTCATCTTGCCAAGTAAACAAGATTCGCATGTCTCAAATGATTCAAAATCAAATGAGTGCGAATACCATCTCTATGGAGCTTCTCCATTCGTTTCTCATTTATGTGACCTAAGCGGCAGTGCCAAATAAACGTGGATTCAAATCATTCGATCGTTGCCTCTTTGCATTAATGCTATAGACCGATGACTCTTCAAGAGTAAGAACATATAACCCATTCACCAATGGAGTATGACAATAGAACATATCTTTGAAATAAAGAGAACAACCATTGTTCACAGATCTAAAGTCATAACCTTCTGCTTGCAAACATGAAGCAGAAATAATGTTCTTGGAAAGAGATGGAACACAATAACAATTATTCAATTCCAAAACTAATCCTCAAGGTAAAGACAATGGCATGGTGCCAACACCACCGCAAAAACTTTTGCTCCATTGCCAACGCCAAGATCCACTTCGCTCCTCCTCAAACTTCTACTTCTTCTTAGCCCCGCAACGATTTGCAAATGTGAGCAACCGATCCGATCAAATACCCAAGAATCGAGAGATGAAGTAGCAAGATTGATTTCTATAACATTTATACCGAGCGGAAGTCGTACTTCCTTCTTTTCTCAAGATCCTCCAAGTACTTTGGGCGCCTTTTCCAATGTCATGATTGCTTACGAGTAGCAATCGCATCGAGCAGAGGCCCTTCTTGACTTGCTTGGCCTTAGAACCGCTCGCGATCTCATCGGGAGCTAACTTTCTTTGACCGCGCCTTTCTTTACATAGGGCTTGCCTTTGCCTTTCGCATCATCATCACATGATGGTGCTTTTCTTAATGCTTTCCTCGGTGATTTTAGCATCCCATGCAACTCACCAAGGTCTTGTCCATGTTGTTCATGTGATAGTTCGAATGAATGACTCAAAGCTCGAGGGGCGATCAAGAATCACATCGAGCCAACTCTTGGCTAAGGGGAAAACCAAGCTTTTCCGGACTCTCAATGTAGCCAATCATCTTAATCACATGAGGGCTGATGGGATTCCCTTCGAAGCTCGCACGCAAACAAGGACTTTGAAGTGTTGAACCTCTCAGCCCTTGCTTGGTTCTCAAACATACCACGCAACCCCACAATGATATTGTAGGCATCTGTGTTCTCATATTGCTTCTGAAGCTCAGAGGACATTGTGGCAAGCATGAGACGACTCACATCAAGGTAATCATTTGTTTGCTTCTCATAAGCTTTCCGTGCAGCCACGTAGCATTATCGGGCAAGTCATCGGGATAAGGAGACTCAAGGACATACTCCTTGCGCTCTTGCTTGAGAACAATTCTCAAGTTGCGATACCAATCCAAAAGTTCGTTCCATTGAGTTTTTCTTTCTCAAGAATAGATCGCAAATTAAAAGAACTGGATGCGGCATTAGTTGACATGATCTACAACAAAGAATACGCAAAGTTTAGCACTATGTTTATGTTCATCTTTTATTAAACTATTTAACAAAAGATACTCCCACTATATGTTTTGTAATCGTCTTCCCTCTAACGACATATAGTGGTCAAGATCCATGTTCATCTAAGTTCTAGTGAGCTTTGGCATCACTGCTAGAAACCTAGTGACGTAGGTAAGCAACACTTGCTAATCACATCTTATGTGACTCTTGTTTGTTGGGTGGCATCCAATGCCCCGGATCCCAACACAATGCCCCAAGGCCCAAATCCAATTTGATAGCCTTGTCAAGTAAACCAATAATATGCATGTGGATGTCCGACATCCACCCTATTAGATCAAGATAGTTGATGGTACTCTGCTTTGGCAGACCTACCAAACAATGATCATGATTCTTATAGGCGCAGCAATTGGAAGGGCATCAAAACAAATTCTTAATTTTTCTTGAGAGAAGCTATTCTATCATAAAAACACACCCTCTATAGGTATGGCATGAAAGAATAGTATGACAAGAAATAAACATCACATGTATATAATCACATTATACTGTGAATGGTATGGCATTTTGTATCGTAGTGGTCGCCATCGCCATGGTTCCACGGTGATATTCTTCGCCACACTTCTTGTCCTCTTTGTCATCATGCTTGAAGCCTCCATAGCAAAGAACTAAACTATTACAACTAATAGGTAGCAAATGAATTACATGAGGAGCTTAAGCATCACAAGTCGACACGCAGTCGTTATACAATTAAAGAACGACCTCAACCCTACTGTGATTAATACGACACACAGGCCGCCAAAACACACATGCATCACATATGCATCTATGCCATACCATTCACATCATTCCCTGCAAAAACAAGTTAAGCGTAGAACGTATGCTACCGCCCTGACATGAATGTGTTTCTATAACAATCTATGCGTGTACGCAACGGCGGTCAACAATCTATGTGTAAAACCTCACGGAATTACATAGATCGCATCTATGAAATCGCTATGAAAATCTCATCGGGCCGATCAAATCAACCCAAATCCGAGCCATTCAAAATGTCTCAATTTTCATTAGATCAATCACATTGATCATCGCAATCAAGATGCTTGAGGAGACCGCAACACAAGACCTCGATCCGTTGGCTCAATCTCTCGATCGTGCGCTAGCTAGCCCGATGGTGTTACCAAATGTAGGTGGGGCAAGTCGCGCGTACATCAAAGAAGGAGCACGAACTAATCTTTTTGGCCACATGATGCTATCAACTCATACATATTCCAACCCCTTATGACCGATTGATCTAGTCCGTAATAGATCCAATCTATTACAACCGCATATCAACATATGCGCTGATCCAGATCGCAAACTAAGCAAGATGGCTCTGATACCACTAATGAATCGCGCGTAGGCTACGCAAGCAGAAAACAAAACTTTTCTCTGCGCACACAAGGACATCATGCTTAAGGAGGATCATGGATCGTTACCACTAGACGCCAGCAATGCAATGAAAGAAGAGTTGGAGAAGCCGATCCAACCACGCGTCGAGGTAGTAGTGGAAGTAGTCGATCGTCCCGAACCGATCGTCTCCTCCACGCGATCAACCACACCACGAGCAGATCCAATCAGAGATTGATGCCGATCAACGCCGCAACGAGCGGCGCCTCCACCGGTATCCACACGTCCGGTCGAACGCCGATCGCGAGTGTACCAAAGCACTCGCGAGCGACTAGGGTTTGGCTCAGGAGGTGGCGGCCAGGGTTTCGCTCGGGATTATCAAATGCATCCCCTCAGCCCCTCGCATCCATATATATAGACCTCCTCACTTGGGCCTCGTGGACCGAGGCCCAATAGGAGTCTATCCGGATCTCTATCCGAATTGAGCCCATATCCGAATCACATTCGAATTAGTGTTCCAACCCGTTAAGTGTGCGACCCTGTAGGTTCACGTATACTTGGTCGCGACCGAAACACCTTTCCGGTCACCCCATTAATAGCGGCCTCTAGTAAGACATATTAACCCCAAAGTATACGTAAAGATCATATCGGCTGAACCTGTAATGTTCTCATGTGCTAATCCCTTTGCCTCACGATATAGATTAAGCTCAAGGTGAGACCTGTGTCATCCTCTTAATAGCTTAATCACTCTCTCGATTCCGTGATGGATTATAAACTCGTGATTGACTCCTCAATCACCTTGGCATGGCCATGCACTTTCATAATCCATTACATCGAGGGGCCCAGATATCTCTCCCATAAGGAGGGCAAATTCTATCTTGATCATTCACATCCCACTACATGTTTCATGGCAAACCCAAAGACTACTTTTATGACTACCCGATTCGGAGTAGTGTTTAGTAGTCCCAAAGTAAGCTACTACGCATGCTGGGAACCATGATGATCTCAAGTCTAAGGATTCCACATAAACACTACTTGAGACCAACTGATGACACATGGAATCTCTGCAGTGTCTCATGGCGGGTCTATCCAACATATGTTCACTAACACATGTCCATATTATTGATTTGGTATCTCCATACCATGATCCATGAGACATGATCATCAATCAATACATATGCTGATCTTTGAATCATATTTGTTCCTCATATGAAATATAATCGGGGATCATTTAGAAATAGCAATATTTTGGCATTAAGAGTCTCATGAATAAGTTACATACTCATTGATCAATAATGATAATGTCTATTTCAAGGAACAAAGCAATGTATCATAAACATAGTATGTGATATATTCAACATTTCCATGTTGCCTCTAGGGCATATCACCAACACAATTATCTAGCAATGATCTATTAAATCCACCAAATTCAAATTGACATATCAACGTCCACTTTGCAATGATAAAATTAATCCACCAAGATATCTAAGTGTATTATCTTCTAGAATTCCACTAGTATCCACTTATCATCAATAGGTCCACCAAACTCTGATAATCAATTAACTCCACAAAATTCATCCAATCTTCATGATTCAACAAATCACCCCAAAATAGATATTATGAATTGTTTATGATAATTCAACTTCTTAATCTTTTAATCTCTTCCTTTACTGGATCAATTTCTTAACACTAATTCTCCAACGATCACAAATAATCCCTTCAACTAAAAATCTTGTTTTACATCCAATTGCTCCTTTCAATCCTAGATAACAAATCCAATGCAAAGTTTAGACTTTTCCTATGATCTAATTAGTTTCTCCAAGTTCAACTTTGTATTTATTCTCTAGTCAATCCACCAAGATGACACTCTTTAGATTTATTTATAATCAATTGGTATCCACAAATATACCTTTTCATCTCAATCCTCTTGAATATTATCCAATCTTGCCAATTCTACACCAAATATACCCCATTAGCAATAATTTTCCAAATTACCTAACTTGACATCCACTGATTAAGGTAGCTTTCCCGACAAGAGTACTTTCCATAAGTTTGTTGTCTTCCCTATACTCTGGGTCCTCAATTATTTTCCAAACTTAGATTGCAGTGAAAGAATTGGAGCTTGCACTGTTGTGGTAATTGGGGTTAGCACAAGGTAAGAGGGAAGTAGCATAGATAAGAGATCAGGGGAACGACTAAACACCAGCTTAGACGAAACTTAGTTTGAAATTAAAATAGTTTTTAAGGATGACTGTACTACAAGTATACAAAGACTTGGTACAGTGCATCTAGCACACAAACAAGTAGTATATAAGCGTTCTAAAATCGTAGGACTTTACTTGGTACTACAACTAAAGAACTATTCATCGCTCCTTCACGATGACGCGCTTCTCCAAGTGCAACCTTATTGAGCCATCTATAGAAAACACGAGGGAAGGGATACAATTACCATTCAAAAGGAGATAAGCGAGATAGAGAAGGAAGAATACCATAACGAAGGTAAGGATAGAAAGAAGAGAAAAGATGAGGATAGCACATTATTAATTTTTTTTTTATAAAATAAATTTTGAAGCTCTTCTACTAACTACCATTCTAACTAGGTTACGTCCTATAACAAATTGGCTCGATACCATCTCTGCCGGGACCGGATTTCCAAATCCGGACCCTCCGTATTACAAAGACTAGTCCCGGATCAAAGCTAGTGCACACAACAAGCAAGTGATGATTACATAACCAACAACGCTTTATTACAATAATAGAGATTACAGACCAAAAGGCCTCTTTATTACAACTGAGGTTTCAAGACCTCACACACACACAAAACACAGCGGAAGCAAAAGTAAATCCAACGGAGACCCATCAATACGCCACGGGCAATTGACTGGGAAGCGCAACCTAGAACTCCTAAAGCCTTCGTCCGAATCCAAACGCGCCGTAGTCGAAGATTCCTTCTTGAGCTTCATACTCCTCTGAGTATTATTTTAAGTGTAGCATGTGAGTACATAAAGTACTCCGCAAGTCTTGGGAAAATGCAGTAGATGCAAGGCTTAACAAAAGAAGGTTATATGGTTCTTTTGCACAAAGCAATATTTTATTTCAAATACCATTAAATATTTTTGAAGGCATTAATTTAACAAAGTATTTGTTTTAACAAAAACTATCAAATTAAATAGTGATAGTTACAACCACCATCACTAGAACATTGGCTCCAACCGCCAAGGTTTTAAGAAAAACGGGTTACACCACCCACACTGGCTACACCGCTAGGGTTTTAAGAAAAACGGGTTACACCACCCACACTGGCTACAACCGTCAGGACAACTCCGGGAGTTCCAACCACTCTCGGTTTTTTTTCGAAACTTTTGCTTTAAAATCAAAACCAAAGATCTACCATGTGAATGCATTCCTTGCCCGCCCTTGACCGTGGGCACGGCTATTCGAATAGTTTTAACACTCTGCAGAGGTTGTACAACTTTACCCACAAGAGATAAGTCATCTTAATAGCCAACATGCTTCCTTAGGCATGAGACCCAGATAATTTATCACAGAGCCTTTACCTTATTCTAGTCTAGCCAGACACCACCCGCTGAGGTTTCACCGCTGAAGGGTTAAATCCACCCAGACAGAAGCCCCCTCTTGCGCCGTATGAGTACAAGAAATCTGTCCCTCACTTGTGAATAACCAAGAACCACAGCACCCACTTTCCACTGGTGGTATCTAAACTAGTCTATCATAAGTTAATCAGCTAGGTCGTACCCATATAGACTTGTGGTTGTATGGTAGTGCTCAGTCTGGACAAACACAAGCGTCGGTCCTTAATTGACTAGGGCGGAACATACACATTACAAGTTCTCGTGCTAACCGCACTAAACCAATCTTACCATCCGCCCCAGTCTAAACCAACTCTCACATTTTATTTTATTTTCAAGAATAGTGGCAACACCAATCGCCACTAACTTTCTGAACAAAAGTCTAAATCAATGAAATATAATTTCTCATTCCAAGGTTACAAAAGTTATATAGCATGACTAAGCATTTTACTATCGGTACAACATTCACCAAAATTTTATAATAATCTCATTATTGAGACAAAGGAAATACTAGGGTGTCAAAGGTACATGGTTGTCAATGTCAAATGAGGGTATAACAATTGTCGGTTTAACTATTATCTCTAAAACATGAATTATCATTTTATGTAACATAGCAATGCAATAATTTAAAATAATCAAAACATTTCTCAAACATGGGTTCAAGATGTTCAAAGGAGACTTGCCTTCATGTGTGATATCTTGACTTTCTTGCTGTGGGTCAGAAAATTCTTCGGCGACGTCGGGTTCTACGCGCGGAACGATAAATACAAAGGAACAAATAAATACAAATAAAATCACAAAAATATATAATATATACTGGAAGAAAGGTTATGATTTTATATGAATTTAGGAGAAAGAATCAACAGATTCGGAGTTCGAATGAGGGAGAACGGGTAACTGGAAGTTTTAGATATCACATGAAATGATAACAAAATCCGAGAATTACTTTTTGAGCAGTACGGTGTCGATTGGTTGCGAGGTGGCGGCGAATGGACAAAATGGAACCCCGACGATGAGACGAAGGTGGTGACGTGGGTACGGCATCGAGAAACGGCGGCAATCACTGGCGGTGAGGGGAAAACAACAGTGACGGCGAAAGGACAACGGCAAGTTGGAAGGAGATAGTACCGGTATGGAACGTGGAGATGTAGGGTGAGCACGGTAGAACACGACATGGTGAAGCTAGGAAAATTATTGGCTAAGCTGAAACTTCATCGGAGACGATACAATCGACGTTTGAACGACGACGGTAGAGAAAAAGGAAAAACTTGATATCTTGGTGCTCGATGAAGCGAATCCAAAATCATTTGAAAGGTGGCTACCTGGGATGGTTTGGCACGATATGACGCGAATGGATTGGTGAAAAACGCTACCGGATGAATGGGGACACGAGATGCCATTGGCGGCCACAGCGAGGTGTCGGAGGCAAAAATTTGTGGAGGCTTTTTGGGAAAAAGGAAGTGAGCACGGCGTAAAAAGCGGCGAGGCAAGTCTAAGAAAAATTACGGCACAGGCTAAAACTCAACAGAGACGATGAATCGACGTCGGGAGTCAAAAACGGCCACTTTCGCGGAAAGTTCAATTTCTGACAATTGGATCCACGAAAAATTAAATAAAAATGATGGATAAATTGTTTGGAGGCTAGGACATGATATGACGCAAACAAAAATCAAAGCGCTTACCGAAAAAGTGGTGTACGCGCGAAGGCACAGTTTCAGCGTCAGGCTTGACCAGGTCGACGAGGACTCGGGGAGTCTTCGAGTGATGGCGATGGGAGCATGGCGTAGAACGCGTCGAGGCGAACTCAACGGTACAGACAGCTCGGCCAACGGACATCGGATGGTGACGAAACATGGCGGAGAAGATATTAGGCGACCGGCGGGTTGGCATCGGTGTTCCGGGAAAACGGAGAGGAGTTAGCGGGTTAGGTTTGTGGCGAAACGAAGAGGAGAACGTCGGGAACACAATGCTCACCTCGGTTTTGATGGAACACGCACGGTCGGCTCGCAGCGAGGAGAGGAACGACGGCACGGTTTGGCAACGGTGGTCGGTGATGCTCGATGATGCTCCGGCGGCGAGGGAGCACCGCGTAAACGCGAGAAGGCAAAGCCAACGGTGTGGTCAAAAGTGACCGACTCCATGCGGAAGCGCGAATCGATCAAGTACGCCGATTGGTACACAAAAGAAAAATGGTGATTGTGGAGAGAAGAAAGGGAGAGAGGACTTGGGATTTTCGGTGGTGAATGAGGATGAGAGGAGTTAAATGCACTTGATTTCGCGAAAAACCGTTGAGAAAAACACGGGGAATCGAAGCTTGAAAAACGGCGGCCATGGCGCTGCGACGCCTTCGCTCATGAACGCTCGGAAGATGAGCGATTGCTTGACCTGTTCATTCTCTCTCCCTTTCTTTTTCTTTTGTATTTTTGTTTGAGATTTTGAAATTAAGCTCAAACAAACTCCGAAAATTCTAAACAAAATTTCAAAACTTCCTTGAGATTAATATTTAATTTTATTTTATTAAATAAAAATTCTCATTAAGATTTAGTTTAAACCAAATAAATTCAGAAATTTCAAAAATTTGAAAATAGGGTATAAATAGATATATTAGAATTTTATATGAATTTAGAAATTTAAATGGGCTAAATCGGAGTTAAAATGAAAGAGAACGAGCTCTCGGAAGTTTGAAAAGAGAGAAAAAGAATAAACCGATTTTACGGAATTATTTTTGAACCGAAAGATGAAATTATGACGTCATCAAGGAAATGATTTTAAATGAATTATTTTTCTGTGGAAAAGAAATTTATGACATCAGGAAGGATTTGATTTTCTGGCTGAATTATTTTTGTAAAGAAAAATAATTTTATTCACTAACAGGTGGGACCGGTTTATCAATGAGAGAGAAGAGAGAGAGGAAAGAGCGGACGATCGGATGAGCGATGTGGCGCAAGGAGGAAATCGGGATCGTCTGATGGAGAGCGAAAGGAGTTAGGTGAAGATGGACGACGAGATTAGATCGGCATGGAGAATTAAATTTGATTTAGATTTTCGAAAAACACCGTAAAATTCAATAAAGCTCGAAAAATATGAAATTATATCCAAAATTTCCAGGAAAATTCAAAAAACTTCCTGGAGACATTTTGGACTTAATAAAAATATTTCCAACTACTGTTGGTATTTTAATTTTCATACTTAAAATACTTTTTAATTTAAAAATAGACTTTAAAACTCTAGAAAACTCAGAACACCAAATAAAGGCCAAGTAAATCCAAATAATTAATTTGAATTAGCATTTTTATAGAAAATCAAATCAGGGGTATGCCATCTGGCGGAAGGTGAAGGTCAGATTTGCTGTTCCTGCCGATGAAGACATCAATGTGGCGAATATGCCCGATATTGAGGCCAATGCAAAGGCAAGGAACATCATTATACAAGGCTTGAGTAGAAGCGAATTTGATCGCATCTCTCACCTGTCGTCTGCTTTCGACATCTGGGTGACCCTCAATGCATACCATGAGGGCACCACCCAGATCAAGACGGTTCGACAGGACCAGTTCAAGCGCGAATACAACAAATTCGAGATGCTTGTTGGTGAGTCTCTTGACGAGTGCTTCTCACGCTTTCACAAAATTTTGAGCAACCTCCGAGCGGTCGGTCTTACATACTCCGACTCGGATAACACTCGACAGATGCTTTCTGCACTCGATCTTCGTGTTTGGGAGATGAAGGTGACTACCATCAAGGACTCCACGGACCTCTCGACCCTGACTCTTGACACGCTTTACTCGCGCCTCAAGACTCACGAGATTGATATAGTCTCTCGTCGGTCGAAGTCACAATCGATGGCCTTAGTCACACATCCCACTTCGGTCTTTCTTCCGAGTCTTCTTGGATTCTCCTTGTCGCTCTATGTGGCGAATCGATGATCGGTTAGAGCGACTTGGATGAGCGACTAGCCCTCCTAGCCCGGAGATTTTCTCATGCTTACAAGAGGAGGAGGGACGGAAAGAGAGGAGGACCCGTGAATTTCTTCGAGTGTGGTGGCCCCGACCACATCCGAGCAAACTGCCCCAAGATGGGGAAGGGCAAAGGCGACTACGGCGGTTCGGGCAAGAATGACTACACCGACAAGAACCGCAACACGAAGCCCTCAGCACGTGTCCAAGGCAAGAAGAAGTTCCGCAACTTTGGGAAGGCGAAGAAGCTCTTCCACCGCGTCCTCACCGCCTTCGACGACCTCGACCTCAGCGAGGTGGAGGGATGGAGTGACGACGACGGGACGGGTGATCAAGATTCCAAGGATGACGCCAACTTCTCCCAAGATGTGCTTCATGGCCCTCGAGGGTGAACCGAGCGCGACAATGTAGTACTCGACTCGGACGAGGTATGCCCCACCTACGACCAGCTCAATCATGCTTTTCTTAAGCTAGGTGGTTTTCATGCTAGAGCTAGGGCTAGGTGTACTGAGTTAGAGAAGGAAGTAGATAAACTATCACGGGAGCTTACTTCACTTACATCTGCTCCCTCCCGTGATGATTGTGATACATGCTGTGCTCTGTTGGGTGACATGGAGAAACTAAGGACCTCGCATGATAGTGTGTCCTCCGAGCTTGATATTGTTAAGGTGGAGAATGTTAGTCTCCTTGCTGAGTTAGAGTTGAGTAGGATGGCTGTTACCCTACTTACTACTGATGAGACTACTTCTCCCACCTCATGTCAGGATAAGGACATTGTTGCTAGAGGACCTTATGCCATGCTTCTTGATCTGCCCGAGTCCTGTAAAAATTGCAATAACTTAAAGATGAACTTAAAACGGGTAGATCATAAAATTGCAGAATTACAAGCTTTTCTTCTTGAGCCTATTGCTTCATGTGTGAATTGTCCTAAGCTTACTGCCGAACTTGAATATGTCTCCAAACAGTTTCAAGATATGATTGATCATGATAGGAAGTTGGCTCAGTTTGCTTCTAAGGACCCTGTTAGCTCACCATTCATTAATTGTAACAAACTAAAATCTGACTTGATTGCATTGGATAAGAAATGTGTGAAGCTAACTAAGGACCTTCTAGAGAAGCCACCTTGTGCTTGTAATGTGATTGTGGTGAAGGGGGAGAAGCCCCCGGGTAAGGTAAAGACGCCTAGTGACGCGAACCAACCTGCTAGCAGTAGGACTGTCCCCTTAGAGTCGGCTGTGCGTGCACAAGCCATTCTTCCCTCTGCTGTTGGTTCTTCTCCTGCTCCCTTACCTTCTGCTGTCTCTTCTTCCCCCTGCTCTTCTTGCGCCTCTCTCTTTCGGGAGTGTCAGTACCTTATGAACACTCTCGAGAGATTTGTGGGAGGCAAGAAGAAGTTTAATCTTATTCTAGACCAATCGAATATTTGCAAATTCAATCAAGGTCTAGGATATGATTTCTATGAGGACAGAAGTAAGCATCCACCTGCCGTGCTCAGACCCATAGCCGCAGGTGTGATCGAGGTCAAGCCCAAGAAAAAGAAAGTTCAATTTAAATCAGTGGGCTTTGTCCAAGGTATTTCGACGACAGGTGATTTCACCTCGACTTGACCTCTCAAAAGGCGAAGCCATCTCATGCTACTTCAGCCTCTCAGAAGGCGAAGTATCATTGCACCTTCTGTCAAAAGGATGGACATTTGGTTGACCATTGCTTCAAGCGTGCCAAGATCGCGCGTAGAGACCGTGTTGAGTCTCTTAGGCGTATTCAGGGTCAGCCCCAGACTCTGAGTGCACCTAAAACCAACACGAGGTCTAGGTTTGCCTCAGTTGCTTCTGATGGTTTTGGACAGCATGGAGGACTTGGTTTTTCTGAGTCTTCTGATTTTGGTCCTCGTGCTGCTCCTAGTCGTGACTTCCGCCATCCTGAGGGTAGATCTCGCTTCCCCCATCGAGATAGCTACCCGCGGCGTGATCGACATCTTCGCCGGTGCTCGACTCGCTCTCCGTGGCGCCGGACCCGGAATGACTTCAGTCTACACACGCACCTTCCTTCTTTGGGTGATAGAGAGCGTAGGTAGATAGATGTCAGTCGTGCTTGACTACTTCATCTGCTCGACGTATTACTTAGTATTGGGTGCCAAAATCACTCTTGATTTATCCCAGTACTGAGACTTTGCTCTCTTGTTGACTCAGGTTCGCCGGGCAGGGAAGGGAAAGGTTTGGCTTGTAGACTCCGGGTGTTCACGACACATGACCGGAGATTCTCGTTGGTTTTCTTCCCTTACCCGTGCTCCAGGTGATGAGACGATCAGCTTCGGAGATGCCTCTTTTGGGCGAGTCATAGCCAAAGGTACTGTGCGCATTAATAATTCTTTTATTTTGAAAGATGTTGCCTTGGTGAGTAAGTCGCAGATAATCGCTTTCGGTTTCTCGACCACCGATGACGATTTTGAGGTGAGTTTTAAGAAAAACAACTGCAAAATTCTTGATTCTTCGGGTAGTCTGGTTTGCGGGATTTCTCGTTATGGGAGGATCTTTCGTGCTAATTTTTCTAAGTCTTCTGGTGATCCTCTCAGGTGTTTAGTAGCTTCTGAATCCCGCGACCTCTCTTTCTGGCATAGAAGACTTGGCCATATTGGATTTGATCATTTGACTCGAGTTAGCGGCCACGATCTCATTCGTGGTCTTCCGAAACTCAAGATGGTCAAAGATCTTGTTTGCGCTCCATGCCGACACGGCAAGATGGTTGCCGCTTCTCACCCTCCGGTCACAGTGACTATAACCGATGCATCAGGACAGCTGCTCCACATGGACACAGTTGGACCAGCTCGAGTGCAGTCAGCGGAGGGAAGTGGTATGTTCTTGTTGTGGTCGATGACTACTCGAGGTACTCTTGGGTGTTTTTCTTAGCCTCGAAGGATGAGACGTTTACACATTTTCGAGGTCTTTATAATAGGCTTTCTGTTGAGCTTCCGGGTGCCTTGCGAGCGATCCGCAGTGACAATGGCACGGAGTTCAAGAATTCCTACTTTGAGAGTTTCTGTGATGAGACAGGTGTAGAGCGCCAATTCTCTTCTCCGCACGTCCCACAGCAGAATGGCATCATGGAGAGGAAAAACCGTACCTTGGTCGAGATGGCCAGGACGATGCTCGATGAATACTCTACACCGCGGAAGTTTTGGGCTGAGGCTATAGCCACCGCGTGCCATGTTTCGAACAGAGTTTTTCTCAGGGCACACTTGCACCGCACTTCTTATGAGTTGAGATATGGGCGTAAACCCAGTGTATCTCATTTTCGTGTGTTTGGTTGCAAGTGCTTTATTCTGAAGTCTGGAAACCTAGATAAGTTCGAATCACGTTCTTGTGATGGGATCTTTCTAGGCTACTCGACTTCTTCCCGGGCTTATAGGGTTTGGAACTGCGAGTCTAGTAAAATGGTAGAAACCTGTGAGGTGACTTTCGATGAGGCCGCCGGGACTAGGCCCGATATCTCGTGTTCTTGAGCGATCGAGACCATCTTTGTGGATGATGAGGATGATGGAGATGAGGGTTGTCTACCGATCCGGTCCCTCATCCACCCCTAGAGATGCCGTCTTCCACCGCACCTCAAGGCGATCGCCCTTTGCCTTCGCTTTTACGGAGCTAGTGGCTCTGTTCTTACCCCGTTAGCTCACGAGGTAGAGGCCACTTCTTCATCTCATCCTGGACCTCCTAGACATATCCAGAAAGCTCATCCTTCTGAGCAGATGATTGGAGGTCTCTTTGAGCGAGTCACACGCTCAAAATCTGGCATGTCACTCTTCTGTCTCCACTCTCCCTTTGTTGCCTCTTTTGAGCCCAAGGATGTTTGTCATGCTCTCTCCGACGAGTCTTGGATAAATGCCATGCATGAAGAATTAGAGAGCTTCGAGAGAAACAAGGTCTAGACGCTTGTTGAGCCCCCTCGAGGTCACAATATCATTGGGACTAAGTGGGTGTTCAAGAACAAGCAGAGTGATGATGGTGTGATTATTCGAAACAAGGCTAGACTGGTAGATCAGGGGTACTCCCAGGTTGAGGGTCTAGATTTTGAGGAGACCTTTGCCCCTGTAGCTAGACTTGAGGCCATTAGAATCCTGCTTACCTTTGCAGCTTCTAAGGGTTTCAAGCTTTACCAGATGGACGTCAAGAGTGCCTTCCTCAATGGCTTTGTTGAGGAAGAAGTCTATGTGAGACAGCCTTCTGGTTTCGAAAACCCCAAATGCCCAAACCATGTCTACAAGCTTTCTAAAGCGTTGTATGGACTTAAGCAAGCCCCTAGAGCTTGGTATGAGAGGCTTAAGTCCTATCTCTTGAGTCATGGTTTCGATATGGGTAAAGTTGACAAGACCTTGTTCATCCGCCGGCATAGCAATGACCTCCTGCTCGTCCAGATTTATGTGGATGACATAATCTTTGGCGGCTCCTCGCATGCTCTAGTTTCACAGTTTTCCGATGTCATGAGCTCGAAATTTGAGATGAGCATGATGGGCGAGTTGAGTTTCTTCCTTGGCTTCCAGATCAAGCAGACTCAGGAAGGTACTTTTCTGCATGAAGGCAAGTACACTCGTGACCTCCTGAGACGATTTGACATGAGCGATGGTAAGCCAATGTCAACTCCGATGACGTCTACAGCCTCACTCGACCCAGATGAGGACGGCGAGCCAGTTGATCAAAAGGAATTCAGAAGTATGATTGGCTCCCTCTTGTACCTCACGGCCTCGAGACCGACATACACTTCTCGTGTGTCTCGTGTACTGCTGTGCTTCTCCTCGCGTGTCTCACCGCCAGGCGGTGAAGCGCATCTTTCGGTACCTTCAAGCTACCATTGACTATGGTATCTGGTACTCTTCCTCCTCCTATCTATCCCTTACAGCCTATTCGGATGCAAACTTTGCCGGCTGTAGGATAGATAGGAAGAGCACTTCGGGCACCTGCCAGTTCATTGGCATTTCTCTCGTTTCTTGGTCTTGAGGAAGCGATCCGGTGTTGCACACCCACCGCAGAGGCGAGTGCGTTGTCGCAGCCGATTCTGTGTAGCCAAGTGCTTTGGATGGTCTCGACTCTGCGGGAGTTTGGGTTAGCTATCGATCGTGTTCCACTCTTTTGCGATAACACGTCTGCGATTAGCATTGCTAAGAACCCAATACAACACTCTCGGACCAAGCACATTGATATCAGATATCACTTTCTTCGAGACCATGTGGAGAAGGGTGACATTGTGCTCCAGTTTGTGGAGAGTAACCACCAGTTGGCTGACATATTCACGAAGCCTTTGGATAGCTCTAGGTTTTCAGCTCTGCGGAGAGAGCTTGGGGTGGTTTGTCCTTATGGACTGTTATGAGGGGGAGCTTGTGCTTTACTGCTTTATCATATTAATTATGCTTCTGTCTCATTTCTGTTGCATTGCATCTGCGGGTGCATTGGGTTTAGTCCATCCAGCATAGGCTAGAGTGGTTCTCTTGTCTAGTTGCTTAGACTTCTTACTCTTACCTTATGCCTTCAGGATGCTCTATTAGCTGTTTCTTATCTCACTAGGTTGAGCTCACTCACTTCTTGCGATCTAGCGAGGACCGGCCACCTTCTGCAGACAGTGCGTGTTTGCTCCCTAGTGTGTGTTTCCGTCGCCTATTAGTCCTGGAGTCATATGGGGTAGATAAGAGTCAGTCTGAGCCATTAGTATTCTCTATCTTATCTATGCTTTAAGGACTGCCCCGTTGGATTTTCTTTGCCAGCTTCTCGATTTTATTGCTTTGGTTCAAGATGAGTTCATTTTGGAGCTTCTGGAGCTTAATATTGACATAACTCAACTTGAACTAAAAGTTGCATCACATGTTGAGGGGGAGCTAGATTTTCTGCATGTCATTCTGCATTATAATATAACTACATTTGAGCCTTGATTATTATCCTATTATGACATGCTTACACTGCTTTACACCTTGCCATGACTTGTGCTCATTTGCTATATTTATCATGTCTTCATATGTGTATACTAGCTTTTGCCATGATAAGTTAATTAAGCTTGCTCAATTTGAACTAAAAACTTATCATGTTAACATGCGAGACTAGTCTTTCTTGAGCTATCCTTTTATGATCCATGCCATGTCAAATAGGCTGAGTTGAGCGTTGAATCTCTATTGAGCCTTAGATTGAGCTGTTTTAGTCTCTTGATGATACATAGGTTAGTACAATCATTTCAAAAGCAAAAAGATCTCTTTTGTGTGAAAAAACTGATCTCACCAATTCTTTCTCATGAGACGGCTTGCCATTGCACTAGGCATGAACTCAGGGGGAGTTTTGGATGACCAAGATCATTTCCTTAAGCTTCTCGCTTGGAATGATCGCATAAGGCTTGAGATCTAGCACATGATAAAAATATTGGTTGGAAACAACTACAAGTTTCATAAGAAAATATGTCATTTGTGCTCGATTTGCTTAAGTTATAAAAGAACCAAGTACTTGAACCAATGTTTCCTTCTTGAGCATATAGCACTCTATTTGGACTCACTTGTAGCTTCTTGGTTCCGCTTAGCTTATTGACATGGCCTGCATCATCCTTGGATGTCTCTAGTTAGACTTTGCTCATTGATGACTTAATTTGTTCACAAATGCACTATAATTCAGATTATCATCTCTTTGGTTTAGCTAGCATATACATATCTTGTCATGATCTGGATAGCCTTTATTGAGTTATGGCTTGGTGTAATCCTTAATGGTTATTTTGCATAATTCTCATGGCTCTAATTGCTTAGAATAAACAAACTTCAGCCATTTCATCCAAATTGTGTTATATTCTCTCCTTTGCATCCTTGATGTATTTATTGCCAAAAGGGGGAGAATAGTTTTGGGAGCTTTGAGGAAAACTTGTTCTTTCTTTTGCTCCTTGTGTCGACATGGTCATAAGTTTCATTCCCTTCTTTGGACCATGTTGGATTCTTCAAACTCAACTTCATGTTTTTTTCTGGGTTTGTCAATATACTCATCAAGGGGGAGATTGAGAGACCATGTGGTGGTCTTCCCGTGTGTATGATGAGTAATTGATATCGTTTAGAAAAGTCGAGTTTGAGTTGGGTGGTTCGGACCATGTCGTTGCGTGGTGCAACGGGCTCGGTCGGACTTGGTCAAACCTGGTCAAAAGGATTAGGACGCTTATTCTATTGATTTGACAGGTTTGTACTACATAATGGGAAAGGATGCTATTTGACGTGTTTCTTGTCTGTGTTGACTGCAGGACGTCGAGGCGGAATCGTGGCGAGACACGAGGTGACCGGACTAGACATAGGCGGTGTCGAGGTCAGAACGGTCGGATGTGTCGAAGACGGCGGAGATTCGATGTGGTTGCGAGTCGTGGACAGCAAGGAGCGCGGAAGCTTCTCGGAAGGTGCAAGAGGGGCGAATCGGTAATTTCGCAAGGCTGCACAAGCGAGAGACGGCTCCGTTAGGGTTTAGCTGGCGTAACGGGTTGAAGACCCGTTAGCCAAGGGCTATAAATAGAAGTGAGGGGCTGCATACCCCTTAGGACACTTGAGAGCTCATTCATCCCTTTGTGTGGGTTGTGTTCCTCCCAAGAAGCATATGAGGCTCTTGGTGTTCTTGAGGATTGAGAGGGAGAGGATGGATTGAGAGTCTTGTAATTACTCCTCTTGTTCTAATGTTCATGCGTCTGGGGACTCATTGTATGGAGTTTGTTTTTATTTTCTTTGCTCTTCTTGAGTTGATCTCTATGAGAGATGGGATGAACTAGATATGATTTTTCGCTTATATACTTTCTTTCATGACTCTGTAGTTCTTTGAAGAATACATGCGTTGAATCTACCTATTTCATGCTTGTTCGCAGCATACTCAGTTTCTAGGGTTTCTCTATTTGGGAATAAAGAGCACGGTTGTATTTCTTATTTTCGTGTGCTGAGAAGTGATTCGGTTAGCACCTGAGTTCTTGCTCTGATTGTTTCTGTTTCAGTCAAGGTTGTAACTCAGGGTGAAGTCTTTTGTTCTTGATTTATCTTTCCTTGGTCTGCTCTAAAGCAAGAACTGAGCCTCTATTTTCAGTTGACTCTGTAGACAAGATTCCAGTTAGTTTTATCTTGTTTTCTTGTTAGATCTTGCTGTTTCTGGTTGTGCGAGTAAAATGGTCAGCAGTAATTTTTATTGATTATCCTCAACAGCATTCGGCCAGCAAGAGGTTTCTTGCGAACATCAATTCTTTCTGCTAGTTCTCTTCAGTGGAGCCTCTTCCAAATGCTTTTCTTGATTTTGGCTATCAGCAGTCTTTGCTCCTTTATTTTCTATTGTTGCTAGCAGTTCTCTTTTGCTTTCTGCAGACTGCTTTTGTTTCACACTAGTTTGGCTGCTTCCCTGCAGATTGGTCTTCAGACTGGTCTCACTTTTGCTAACCGACTGCACATGGAAAGATGCTTAAGATTTCTCTGCAGTTTGTTGTGAGCAAAAACTGCATTCAGACAGCTGAAATATTCAGTTTTTGTCTCACGCCTAGCTGCTATCCTTTTTGTTGATCTCTTTTGGCTGCAGCTTTGCATCTAATTCGCCGCTTTTCTCAACCCTACTGCATGTAGTCCAAACGATCTTGGTTTTGGCTGAAATTTTTTCTGTGTATTTACTGATATAAACTGAGTTTGACTGGGTAACATGCGTTTCAGATTTCGTGGTTTTTGACCCTGTTTTCATTGTGTCAAAACGGCACTTAAAATCTACATTCGCTTGCTGTTTTCAGTTTTTGGGTCATTCGGCTACAGCCTGTAATTCAGTTTTCAGAATTAAATCATTGTAGTAAATTTCCGTGGAAACTTGAGGGTCGATATAAAAAAAGGCACCATTCACCCCCCTCTGTTGCCATTTCCGATCCTACATATTTACTCTAATAGCTATGAGAAGCTATAAAGATCACGAAACCAAAAATCTAAAAATTCTCGAAGCTATTGTGATTTCAGCCCATAAATAGTGAAAAATCAATATTTCTTACCCATCTCAAACCCATGACTAAACAAATAAGACTAACTCTCATACCAAGCTCTAGGGGCTTACTTAAGTACATACAGAACTTTGGAAAGCTTGTAGACATGGTTTGGGTATTTGGGGTTCTCGAAACCTGAAACTACCTAACATAGACCTCTTCCTCAATATAACCATTGAGGAAGGCACTCTAGACATCCATCTGGTAAAGCTTGAAACCCTTAGACACTGCGAATGCAAGCAAGATCCTAATGGCCTCTAGCCTAGCTATAGGTGCAAAGGTCTCCTCAAAATCTAAACCCTCAACTTGGGAGAAGTCATGAGCTACCAATCTATCCTTGTTTCGAATGACTTTCCCATCCTCACTCTGCTTGTTTTTAACACCCACTTGGTACCTATGACATTATGACCTTTAGGGGGCTCAACAAGTGACCAGACCTTGTTCCTCTCAAAGTTCTCTAACTCCTCATGCATGGTATTGACTCAAGACTCATCAGAAAGAGCATGACTAACATCCTTGGGCTCGAAAGAGGCAACAAAGGCAGAGTGGAGACAGAAGTGAGACATGCCAGACTTTGAGCGTGTGACACGCTAAAAGAGATCTCCTATCATCTGCTCTGATGGATGGTCTTTTTGGATATGACGGGGAGGTCCTGGATGAGAGAAAGAAGTGGCATCTACCTCATGAGCTGACGAGGTAGGAACAGAGCCACTAGCAGCAGAAGATACGGAAGGAATGGCTGATCTCCCCCAGGTGCGGTGGTAGAAGCAGGCACCTCAAGGGGAGGAAGAACTGGATTAGGTAGACAACCCTCATCTCCATCCTTCTCATCATCCACAAAGATGGCCTCGGACTGCTCTACAGAACCTAAGATATCGGGCCTAGTCCCCGGACTGGCCTCATCAAAAGTCTCCTCACAGGTCTCTACCATTTTGCTAGACTCGCAGTTCCAAACCCTATACGCCCGCGAAGCACTGTAACTTAATATTGCTAGTCGTGGTTGATATTAGTGGAGTTTGGACATCAAAACCCTATACGCCCGCGAAGCACTGTAACTTAATATTGCTAGTCGTGGTTGATATTAGTGGAGTTTGGACATTTGATGTTAGGTTGCTAAAAGATGTTATTGTGTAGTTCTATTTTCTTATGTTATTTTACTATTCCCTATTATATTGTTGCGTGGTCTTTCTTCCGCGTAGCCTTTGTTTTCGGGAGAGGTGCTGCTGGATTTTCTTGGTAATCCAATAGGCCGTAAGTGTGGTTTAGTAGCAACCAGGGTGATGTGGTTTCTGGGGTGTCACACGTTCACGATAGTTGTCACCAAGTTTCCCTGCACATTCAAAGAGTAAGAAATTATTTTTAGGCATAAGTTCTTTACAACTTGACCCACGTTAGCATAAACATACAACATGCAATGCAGTGCAACCATAATAGGAGTTCCAAAATCATTCTATGATCAAATCTCCCACAATTCGTAATTTTCAAAACCAATTCACCACAGCTGGTATGATCGCACTTCCCATACCAGTTATTCCGCCAACCAACGACCGGTACTACTAGCCCTCACCCTGTTCCCGATAATAGGAGAGTGGTATGACTGCTTGCCAAGAATGGTACCACCACCCTGGTAGTACCGCCATACAAAGCCTAGTCATAACATTCCTCTGATAGTACGAGGTTTTGCACCGGTACTACCGGACCTATCCAAACCAGAAAATAACTATATCTGAAAAATAGCCACGTCATCTAAAGACCAGTCGTACCGCACCTATGGTAGTACCCTGCCCAAGCCCGATACTACCTCCAACATCAAGCCAGTACTACCGCCATTGTTTGGCTGGTACTACCGCTTGAATTTGGCAGCAATGTAAATTTTCATGGAATTGCGAACCATTTGCAAAACCTCAGATGCAACTCAATCCAACTGCCAATTGATTATCGTAAATTGATCTAGATCTACCCACTCAATCTCTCACTTGATGAATACATTGGTGATTCAACGTGATCATTAAATTAGAATAATCAATAAAAAGCTAAAAGCTTCAGCTCAAAATAATACTATGACTTCTACTTTAACCGATACTATTTATCAGCCATAGCCAAAAAGAACAGAGCCAAAGATGCAGACTTAAGGGCTCTGTTGGACACAACTACCCCCAGCAGAATTAATATAATCAGTACATACATCTCCACAGGGCATCTCCACAGGGCTGGACAGTATTTCTCCAGTTATTGTCTGGTATGTAGTGAAGTGGAGTATAGCTACAAATATCATTGCAAGTACGTATACGTATATTTGCATATATACCGTAGTATATACACCCCACGCCTGCGGTACGTATCAAGGATCGATCGTGATGATGACATAAGGTAAAATCTTGCGACGGTACGATATATGGGGAAGGCTATCGAGTCATGCATGAATCATGATGCTGCCTTAGCATAGGCGGCCGGCCGTAAACAGCGAGCAGCCTGACGACATGACAGCCAATTAGTAGCAGCTGAATTGCATTTAGGGATGCAAGCGGATCGGATTCGAACGGATATTGCTGTTACCATATCTTAATCCATTTTTTTTTCGGATTCGATACCAATTGGATTCGGAACCAATCGGATTCGGTGCCGGATCGGTGGGGATTAACCCGAGCAGTTTGCACCCCTACTTGTTTGTAAGGAATGCATGCAGTATAACAAATGGAGTAGGAGGACGTACTGTCAAGAACTTGATGTTACTACTTAATAGCTGATGTAGAAGATTTTATTTTACCATTGCAAAAGAAAATGAAACGTCAAATAGTAGCACTAACCTGAAATCAAACTTGAAAACGTATCGGATTCGGGATGGATATTGCTGTTACCATATCCTAACCCATATTTTTTCTCCGGATTCGGTACCAATCGGATTCGGTGCCGGATCGGTCGGGATTAACCCGACCCGTTTGCACCCCTAATTGCATTGCATAGCATGTATACTTGCATTGCAATATTGTAGCAACTAGCACTTGCATGATTAAGGTCCCATTTAAAATGGGTTTTTTTCCTGATGGCTTCTGGTTGAATTAAACATTGTAGCAGCTATTAGCTTTTGGCTAAGGTATTTTATTAAACAAAAGTGAAGAAAAGAGTGAAAAATAAAAAAAAAGCTGTTATATCTCCACAGACAATGCAAATGACATAAGAAAAAAAAGAAAACTACATTAAAAAGCTAATACGTTTAAAACATCTTTTAGCTTCTGAAAGCAAGAATCCAAAAGCTATTTTGAACTGTGCCATATACTTGGTGTGCCGGACGGCTCTGTGTAACAACCGAAACATTTTTACATGAGAGGGAGCGAGAGATAGATTACAACAGATTCTATCTACAGCTGTGTATGACTATGGTCCTAACTGATCTTATCTGACTGTTTAACAATATCAAATTTATATTGCTTAGAATTACGCGTCAGACTGCATCACAAAGCTAAAATGTATCATTGATTTACAACTTTGGCGGAAGGATCCGGTGACTAACCTACAAGATCTTTATGCAGACCGGATCAATTTTCATGGAGTCCTTAGTGCTTGGATGCAAGATATGTGCAAAGTTAAAACTCATCTCAATCTGAAAAATTCCATTGTTGTGGCTAGCATTCCATGATAATAAATCAGGGGATGAGCACTGCATGCTTTGTGGAGTCGTTGAAGACAGTAATGTGATGGCAATTCCATTTTCACGTCGCACTGCCAAATCAATTTGTACTGAAGCAAAGCAATTTTTTATTTCAATGTCACTTCAACTAGCTTATGGCTTCAGCTTATGGCCGTGGTATTTGGCTTTTAATGAAATTACCGTAGCTGCGGTTATGTTTTCTGAAAAAAATAAGAAAAATTGAAAAAAACATTATATCGTCATGGACAATGCAAAGAAATAAAGAAAAAAACCAAAAAATGCTAAAATAAGCTAAAATTATAAACCGACACTTTTCAAATGGCTTCTGATTTAAATAAATTGAAAGCCAAAAGACCAGAAGCTAAAACCGTTTGAAACGGCTGCAGGAAGTACATCTTCTGCGGGAAGAGGAGGAGCCGACCAAGGCGAAGCACGTCCCGTGGAGGATCAGACAGCTGGTTGAAAAACCGGAGAGGAGGGAAGCATAGGCATGAATGATGATCAACATCTGGCCTTGGTGATCTCTGTGCTCTCTGCTGAATGAATTTCCGTGCAAACTCCTGTTTCTTGGTTATGTATTGTGTGGCTGGTGTAGTTGGTTGTTTACTTTTTATGTTTGGTGGTCATAGCTAAATGTCTTCTGCTTCTTTGGTAGTTTGGTTGAGCTGGTGTCCCTAGCCTCCTCTTATTCTTATCCACGAGACTTTTTACTTGGCCGGACAATACCCTTTAATCAGAAAGAAATGACAAATTAGAGGAAGTCAGTGAAAGCATGACAACTTATTTCTCGAAGTCCCAGCTGCCAAGAAGTCCACAAGTTCGACGGCAAACTCAAATTGAGAAACCATACATGGTAAACTTGGCCACAAATTTCAGGCTACAGCCAACGAAAACAACACGTCTCTGTCCCTGTCACGCACACCCCACAAACCATGTCCTATTTGTCTGTATCCCTCTCGTCCTGCCAAAATCCAGCTACACACCCACAAGCATCCATCTCTCTGTGTCTCAATTGCTCTCAGCCATTCTATATTCCTCTAGCACATCACGCACTTGCTATGGCGCCAATCAATGCCAATGGCGGCGGCCGCCGCCACGTTGTCTTCTTCCCATTACCCTACCAGGGCCACATCAACCCCATGCTCCGCCTCGCCGCCGCGCTGCACGCCCGCGGCCTCGCCATCACCATCCTCCACACGGAGACCCGCGCGCCCGACCGCCAGAAGCTCCCAGCAGACTACTGCCTGATCACCATCCCGGACAACGTCCGCCGGAGCTCGCCGCGTCCGGCGACATCGCGTCGTTCGTCTTCGCGCTGAACAGGAACTGCGCGGAGCCGTTCCGGGATTACCTGGCCGGCGCGCTCAGGGAGGATGTCGAGGGGAGCGTAGCGTGCGTGGTCGCAGACTTGGACTGGTTCGCGCCACTGGCCGCGGCGAGGGAGCTCGGCGTGCCGGCGCTCGCCCTGATGACCAGCAGCGCCGCGAGGTTCAGGGTGTACCTGGCGTACCCACGTCTATGCGACAAGGGTTATTTGCCCGTCCAAGGTAAATTCTGTAATCTGCTATTATTTTGCCTTTCATGAGTTTGCTGCAGGAGAATTAGGCTAGCAGTTTGCCCATCTACTTCAATGAGACATTGATAATTTCGTCAATGAACTGGAGCTCTGATTTCATCTACATTTGTCTGTATAATCAATCCTATATTATGTAGTAACTTACGGTGTTAGATATTAATTGGACAGCATTTTAATTTATTTGTACGTAGCTGAGCTTTCTAATTGGTGCAGTACATCGAAGTCCGGGATCCTCAAGATCTCCAACAATTAATACCTTGCAAGGACTTTAGATCTAGCGGTTGTCTATCTGGAATACAACATGCTGCACAGAAAATTCATGATAGGAAGCACATGGTCAAAGATAAGGTTGTGAAGTCCAACAAAACACACCCATATGTCTTAGTTACCTTTGCTGGAGTAGGTGATAACAGACAAGAATCCACCACTTTGCTCTGTGCCAGTGAACTAGTTTACAAAATCTTGAAACAAATGTTTGCATATAAATACAAACTCCATTTTGACGTAGATGCAATTTATGCAATCGAGCTTTTAAACTGTAGTCACCTACATACAATTAAAAATTGATCAATACATTTCAGAGTTTAAAGTTGCATGGTTACGATGTGTATGTGCCGAAACTACTTTTATGTTGTAACTCCAGAACTGCTATAAGTTGACTTGAGACAATGTTTACGGTAGGACAGTTGATACTAACATTGAGTGTGTTCATTTTTGCTCAGACTCAAAATTGGACACTCCAGTCGACGAGCTTGCCCCCTTCCTCGTAAAAGACATTCACCTAGTCATGAACATGACACGACACCTCGCCTCTGTGACCTGCTCGCCCACATCGTCGCGGCGCACGGCAATCTTCCGGTCTCATCGTCAACACGTTCGATGCAATCGAGGGCACGAACATCGAGAAGATCCGCGGTGACATCAACATCCCGGTGTTCCCTGTTGGGCCCCTCCACATGCTCTCGTCGTCAGTCGATAGTAGCCTCTTGCCCCAAGATCGCAGCTGCCTGGATTGGCTGGACACACAGGCCCAAAGCTCGCTCAGACGTGAGCTTTGGGAGCCTAGTCGCCATTGACAAGCATGAGTTCTTGGAGATGGCGTGGGGCTTGGTTGATAGCAAGCGGCGTTCCTATGGGTGGTGCGGCCGAGGTCGGTCTTGGTACGAGTCAAGCGAGCTTCCGAACGAAGTGCAAGAGGAGATATGTGCTAGAGGGAGGATAGTCAGCTGGGCTCCGCAGCAGGAGGTTCTGAAGCATCCTGCTGTAGGCGCGTTCTTGACACACTGCGGGTGGAACTCTACATTAGAGAGTATATCGGAAGGCGTGCCGTTGATATGCAAGCCCTTATCTGGCGATCAGATGGGAACTTCTAGGTACGTATGCAACGTGTGGAAGGTGGGAGTCAGAGTGGAGGTGGAGAATCAACTGAAGAGAGGGGACATCCAGGCGGCCATTGAAAGAATGAGCCAGAATGAAGGTGAAGAGGTTAGAGAAAGGATGATAGATTTGAGCAAGACAAGAGAGAAATATACTAGCAAAGGTGGGTCATGCGATTTGGCCTTGCAATGTCTAGTGGATTTCATCATTTCACCGTAGAAGTTGGGCAAACTCACGCTTGTTTACGTTCTTATTTTTCTGTGTATCACACAATGCTGATGGTTTGTTTTCTTTTTTTAAAAAAAATAAGATGTTTTTTCATCGATCAGTGAACTCAATTTATCACTACTGTCTATTGACATCTGTCGGCACAAAGCGTGTCCGTTGTACACCTGTTGGTCGATACAAGTATCCTTTTAGAGCGACATGATATTATCGTTTTGAAATCTTGTCTGGGTACTCTTGCACAATAATTCATCTTGGCGCTTGTTAACGCCAACACATAGAAAGAGTATCCGGCGGTGGCGAAGTTACTAAAAAATAGATGTGTCGAGATGAGACAATCCAACTTCACGAGCACACCTTTACTATTATAAAATTAACGTTGGTGGTCATCCTCTGCTACTCCCTCACAACGGTTTAGCTCTTTCCACTCACTCTCACGGTGTTGTCACCCGATCCCCGTCAACGCCCCACGCCCTACCGTGCGCAACCTCCTGTCAAGCACGTTCGCCTTCCCTCCCCTCCTCAACCCCCTTCACCTCCTCCCTCTAGTCGTTAGGGAGGGAGACACCAAATCCGAGCCATCCACCTTCACCGCCTCACCACCCAAACCCTACTCCTCGATTTGATGCTAACTGTAGATCCCTCCCACAATTTTTAACTCCGTGCCAATCTCGTGTCCATGGAGGACTCTTGGGCCATCGAGGAGCAATGACTGACTGGCGTTCTTGGCCATGTACGATGCCATCTATTCGTCGACCACCTCTCCGTGTTCCGGTGGTGGGCACCGCGGCACCGGCTGCACACGTCTCCTCTTCTTCCCCCACTACTACACTACTACCACTTCCGCTCTTGAATCTCAAGACCCATCCACCTCCACCACCTCACCACCCAAACCCTACTCCTTGATTCGACGAAAATCCGGCAGATCCCTCCCATGATTCCCGACTCCCAAAGACGAATCTCGTGGCCATGGAGGGGCCCTTGGCCTCTTGGCTCGGAGGAGCGATAACTGTACTAGGCATTCCTGGCCATGTACGATGCCATCTACTACGTTGACCACCTCTACGTGTTTCAGGTGGGCACCACGACACTGGCTAGACGACATCAAGTGCCTCATCTCACTCGTGCACGTCTCCACCTCTTCCCCCACTACTACACTACTACCACTTCTGCTCTCGAATCTTGAGATGACTTGCCTTCTCTGCCTGCCCGCCGTCATGGAGACGGAGATGGTAGAGTAGTAGAGGGAGAAGTTGCTACTCTAGGCCACCTTCCACAGCAACCTCTTCCCCTCAGAAGTAACCCCACCATCCTTCCCTTGCTCCTGCTCTTACTTTTCGTTAGGGCTTCTTGATTGTGGTTTTTTTATGGT
Organism: Bonia amplexicaulis; assembly: GCA_036346245.1. NCBI lineage: Eukaryota > Viridiplantae > Streptophyta > Magnoliopsida > Poales > Poaceae > Bonia > Bonia amplexicaulis. The sequence continues at coordinate 10,320,994 of CM070766.1, forward strand.
GATGTGGTTATTACTTGCCTTAGCTACTAATTTCTTCCCTCTTTTGGGCGTGCGTGTGCCTAGAGATGGTGTGGGGGCTGGACACTAAGCATGGTGAGGCGGCCATGGTTGCGATGAGTGGCGACGACGGCGAATGGAGTCTGCGTCGCACCTAGCGGCCATCGAGGGGAGAATGGATGCCTGTAGATACCTCATCGAGGCCTCAGCCTCGATGTTAACAAGCCCAATGACAAAGTTCTTGGTCTGCTTCGCTTCAATTTGGCAGATCTTATACGGATTAGAAAAAACAAAGCATTGGGCTATTCCTTTTTCTGAAAATAGAACAGAAAGTGAAGGTGTATCTTAGATACAACAATACACCTTAGGTGCCAACTTTCCTCTTTTATATCTCTGCTCTGATCTACAATACTAGACTTCATGTTGGTTTAAGTAATAACATGTGAAACTTAAGGCTTCAAATTTGATGTTGTATGCATTAGAATTGTTTATTTTTTTAAAAAACATATATGCAGTTGTATTAGTAATATCATTTTTGAAATGTGTTACCGACATATCGCTATTTGTAGGACGGAAATGGCAATAGAGGGGGTGAATAGTGCTTTCAAATTTTGTCCCAAGTATTCCTTTAATATTTTGAGAGACCATGTGGTGGTCTTCCCGTGTGTATGATGAGTAATTGACATCGTTTAGAAAAGTCGAGTTTGAGTTGGGTGGTTCGGACCATGTCGTTGCGTGGTGCAACGGGCTCGGTCGGACTTGGTCAAACATGGTCAAAAGGATTAGGACGCTTATTCTATTGATTTGACAGGTTTGGACTACATCATGGGTAAGGATGATGTTTTATGCTTTCATGTATCGAGCGGTACTATTTGACGTGTTTCTTGTCTGTGTTGACTGCAGGACATCGAGGCGGAGTCGTGGCGAGACACGGGGTGACCGGACTAGACACAGGCGGTGTCGAGGTCAGAACGGTCGGATGTGTCGAAGACGGCGGAGATTCGATGTGGTTGCGAGTCGTGGACGAAGAAGGAGCGCTGAAGCTTCCGGAAGGTGCGGGAGGGCGAATCGGTAATTCGCAAGGCTGCACAAGCGGGAGACGGCTCCGTTAGGGTTTAGCTGGCGCAACGGGTTGGAGACCCGTTAGCCAAGGGCTATAAATAGAGGTGAGGGGCTGCATACCCCTTAGGACACTTGAGAGCTCATTCATCCCTTTGTTTGGGTTGTGTTCCTCCCAAGAAGCATGTGAGGCTCTTGGTGTTCTTGAGGATTGAGAGGGAGAGGATAGATTGAGAGTCTTGTAATTACTCCTCTTGTTCTAATGTTTATGCGTATGGGGACTCATTGTATGGAGTTTGTTTTTATTTTCTTTGCTCTTCTTGAGTTGATCTCTATGAGAGATGGCATGAACTAGATATGATTTTTCGCTTATATACTTTCTTTCATGACTCTGTAGTTCTTTCAAGAATACATGCGTTGAATCTACCTATTTCATGCTTGTTCGCAGCATACTTAGTTTCTAGGGTTTCTCTATTTGGGAAGAAAGAGCACGGTTGTATTTCTTATTTTCGTGTGCTGAGAAGTGATTCGGTTAGCACCTGAGTTCTTGCTCTGATTATTTCTGTTTCAGTCAAGGTTGTAACTCAGGGTGAAGTCTTTTGTTATTGATTTATCTTTCCTTGGTCTGCTCTAAAGCAAGAACTGAGCCTCCATTTTCAGTTGACTCTGTAGACAAGATTCCAGTTAGTTTTATCTTGTTTTCTTGTTAGATCTTGCTGTTTCTGGTTGTGCGAGTAAAATGGTCAGCAGTAATTTTTATTGATTATCCTCAACAGCATTCGGCCAGCAAGAGGTTTCATGCGAACATCAATTCTTTCTGCTGCTTCTCTTCAGTGGAGCCTCTTCCAAATGCTTTTCTTGATTTTGGCTATCAGCAGTCTTTGCTCCTTTATTTTCTATTGTTGCTAGCAGTTCTCTTTTGCTTTCTGCAGACTGCTTTTGTTTCACACTAGTTTGGCTGTTTCCCTGCAGATTGGTCTTCAGACTGGTCTCACTTTTGCTAACCGACTACACATGGAAAGATGCTTAAGATTTCTCTGCAGTTTGTTGTGAGCAAAAACTGCATTCGGACAACTGAAATATTCAGTTTTTGTCTCACGCCTAGCTGCTATCCTTTTGTTGATCTCTTTGGTCGCAGCTTTGCATCTAATTCGCCGCTTTTCTCAACCTGCGCATGTAGTCCAAACGATCTTGGTTTTGGCTGAAATTTTTCTCGTGTATTTACCGATATAAACCGAGTTTGACTGGGTAACATGCGTTTGATTTCGTGGTTTTTGACCCTGTTTTCATTGCGTCAAAACGGCACTTAAAATCTACATTCGCTTGCTGTTTTCAGTTTTTGGGTCATTCGACTACAGCCTGTAATTCAGTTTTCAGAATTAAATCATTGTAGTAAATTTCCGTGGAAACTTGAGGGGCGATATAAAAAAAAGGCACTATTCACCCCCCTCTGTTGCCGTTTCCGATCCTACAATTGGTATCGGAGCCGGTTAGCTCTTCTTGATAGATCTTTAACCGATTGCGTGAGCCATGGCAGCGCTTAAGTATTCCACCGCTACCCATCTTTGATGGCCCGGATTACCCTTCCGAAAAGCCGAATGGAAACATACATCCGTGCTCGTGGGTATGCCATCCGCGGAAGGTGAAGGTCGACGGTTGCTTCTGCCGATGAAGACATCAATGTGGCGAATATGCCCGATGTTGAGGCCAATGCAAAGGCAAGGAACATCATTATACAAGGCTTGAGTAGAAGCGAATTTGATCGCATCTCTCACCGTCGTCGCTGACATCCGGGTGACCTCAATGCATACCATGAGGGCACCACCCGCATCAAGACGGTTCGACAGACCGCCAAGCGTGAATACAAAAATTCGAGATGCTTGTTGGTGAGTCTCTTGACGAGTGCTTCTCACGCTTTCACAAAATTTTGAGCAACCTCCGAGCGGTCGGTCTTACATACTCCGACTCGGATAACGCCGACGATGCTTTCTCGACTCGATCTTCGTGTTTGGGAGATGAAGGTGACTACCATCAAGGACTCCACGGACCTCTCGACCCTGACTCTTGACACGCTTTACTCGCGCCTCAAAACTCACGAGATTGACATAGTCTCGCCTGGTCAAGTCACAATCGATGGTCTTAGTCACGCATCCCACTTCGGTCTTTCTTCCGAGTCTTCTTGGGATTCTCCCTTGTCGCTCTATGTGACGAATCGATGATCGCTAGAGCGACTTGCGGATGAGCGCTAGCACTTCTAGCGCGGAGATTTTCTCATGCTTACAAGAGGAGGAGGGACAGAAAGAGAGGAGGACCCGTGATTTGCTTCAAGTGTGGTGGCCCCAACCACATCCGAGCAAACTGCCCCAAGATGGGGAAGGGCAAAGGCAACTACGGCAGTTCGGGCAAGAACAACTACACCGACAAGAACCGCAACACGAAGCCCTCAGCACGTGTCCAAGGCAAGAAGAAATTCCGCAACTTTGGGAAGGCGAAGAAGCTCTTCCACCGCGTCCTCACCGCCTTCTACGACCTCGACCTCAGCGAGGTGGAGGGATGGAGCGACGACGACGGACGGGTGATCAAGATTCCAGGACGACGCCAACTTCTCCCAAGATGTGCTTCATGGCCCTCGAGGGCTTAACCGAGCGACAATGTCAGACTCGACTCGGACGAGGTATGCCCCACCCATGACCAGCTCAATCATGCTTTTCTTAAGCTAGGTGGTTTTCATGCTAGAGCTAGGGCTAGGCGTCGAGTTAGAGAAGGAAGTAGATAGACTATCACGGGAGCTTACTTCACTTACATCTGCTCCCTCCCGTGATGATTGTGATACATGCCGTGCTCGCTGGGTGACATGGAGAAACTAAGGACCTCGCATGATAGTGTGTCCTCCGAGCTTGATATTGTTAAGGTGGAGAATGTTAGTCTGCTTGCTGAGTTAGAGTTGAGTAGGATGGTCATTACCCTACTTACTACCGATGAGACTACTTCTCCCACCTCATGTCGATAAGGACATTGTTGCTAGAGGACCTTATGCCATGCTTCTTGATCCGCCCGAGTCCCGTAAAATTGCAATAACTTAAAGATGAACTTAAAATGGGTAGATCATAAAATTGCGTAATTACATGCTTTTCTTCTTGAGCCTATTGCTTCATGTGTGAATTGTCCTAAGCTTCTCGCCGAACTTGAATCGCCTCCAAACAGCTTGCAAGATATGACCGATCATGATAGGAAGTTGGCTCGCTTGCTTCTAAGGACCCTGTTAGCTCACCATGCATTAATTGTAACAAACTAAAATCTGACTTGATTGCATTGGATGAGAAATGTGTGAAGCTAACTAAGGACCTTCTAGAGAAGCCACCTTGTGCTTGTAATGTGATTGTGGTGAAGGGGAGAAGCCCCTGCAAGGTAAAGACACCTAGTGACGCGAACCAACCTCGCTAGCGAGGGGGCACTCCCTTAGAGTCGGTACCGTGCGTGCACAAGCCATTCTTCCTCTCTTTGTGGTTCTTCTCCTGCTCCTTACCTTGTCTCTTCTTCCTTGCTCTTCTTGCGCCTCTCTCTTTCGGGAGTGTATCATTGAACACTCACGAGAGAGGGCATGGACATTTGGTCTGACCATTGCTTCAATCAAGGTCTAAGATCGCGAGTAGAGAAGCATCCACTTGAGTCTCTTAGGCATATTCGAGGTCAAGCCCGAACAAGAAAGTACAATTTAAACCAATGTCGAGGTCTAGGTTTGCCTCGGTTGCTTCGATGGTTTTCTCACTAACCTCGAGGACTTGGTTTTTCCGAGTCTTCATTTTTGGTCCTCGTGCTTCGCCTAGTCGTGACTTCTTAGGCATATTCGTGTCGAGGGGTAGATCTCCTAAAACCATCGAGATAGCTTTGCCTCGCTTGCGTGATCGAGATCGAGGACTTGGTTTTTCCGAGTCTTCCGGTTTTGGTCCTCGTGCTGCTCCTAGTCGCTTCTCCGTCCCGAGGGTAGATCTCGGACCCTACCGCGGCGTGATCGACATCTTCTTGAACTCGCTCTCCGTGACCCGGTTCTCCAGTCTACACACAGACCTTCTGATTCTTTGGGTGACAGAGAACGTAGGGTAGATAGAGGTCAGTCGTGCTTGACTACTTCATCTGCTCGACGTATTACTCAGTATTGGGTGCCAAAATCACTCTTGATTTATCCCAGTACTGAGACTTTGCTCTCTTGTTGACACGGGTTCGCGGGCGGGGAAGGAAAGGTTTGGCTTGTAGACTCGGGTGTTCACGACACATGACCGGAGATTCCGTTGGTTTTCTTCCCTTGCCCGTGCTCCAGGTGATGAGACGATCACCTTCGGAGACGCCTCTTCTGGGCGAGTCATCGCCAAAGGTACTGTGCACATTAATAATTCTTTTATTTTGAAAGATGTTGCCTTGGTGAGTAAGCTGCAGTATAATATACTTTCAGTTTCTCAGCTTACCGATGACGATTTTGAGGTGAGTTTTAAGAAAAACAACTGCAAAATTCTTGATTCTTCTGTAGTCCGGTTTATGGATTTCTCGTTATGGGAGGATCTTTCTGCTAATTTTTCTAAGTCTTCCGTGATCCTCTCGTGTGTTTAGTAGCTCAATCCCGACCTCTCTTTTCGGCATAGAAGACTTGGCCATATTGGATTTGATCATTTGACTCGAGTTAGCGGCCACGATCTCATTCGTGGTCTTCCGAAACTCAAGATGGTCAAAGATCTTGTTTGCGCTCCATGTCGACACGGCAAGATGGTTGACGCTTCTCACCCTCCCACACAAGGACTATAACCGATGCATCGTGACAAATTGCTCCACATGGACACAGTTGGACCAGCTCGAGTGCAGTCAGCGGAGGGAAGTGGTATGTTCTTGTTGTGGTCGATGACTACTCGAGGTACTCTTGGGTGTTTTTCTTAGCCTCGAAGGATGAGACGTTTACACATTTTCGAGGTCTTTATAGTAGGCTTTCTGTTGAGCTTCCGGGTGCCTTGCGAGCGATCCGCAGTGACAATGGCACGGAGTTCAAGAATTCCTACTTTGAGAGTTTTTGTGATGAGACAGGTGTAGAGCACCAATTCTCTTCTCCGCACGTCCCACAGCAGAATGGCGTCGTGGAGAGGAAGAACCGTACCTTGGTCGAGATGGCTAGGACGATGCTCGATGAATACTTTACACCACGGAAGTTTTGGGCTGAGGCTATAGCCACCGCGTGCCATGTTTCGAACAGAGTTTTTCTCAGGGCACACTTGCACCGCACTTCTTATGAGTTGAGATATGGGCATAAACCTAGTGTTTCTCATTTTCGTGTGTTTGGTTGCAAGTGCTTTATTCTGAAGTCTGGAAACCTAGATAAGTTCGAATCACGTTCTTGTGATGGGATCTTCCTAGGCTACTCGACTTCTTCGCGGACTTATAGGGTCTGGAACTGCGAGTCTAGTAAAATAGTAGAAACCTGTGAGGTGACTTTCGATGAGGCCAGTTCGGGGACTAGGCCCGATATCTCAGGTTCTTCATAGCAGTCCGAGACCATCTTTATGGATGATGAGGATGATGGAGATGAGGGTTGTCTACCCGATCCAGTCCCTCATCCACCCCTTGAGATGCCGTCTTCCACCGCACCTCAAGGCGATCAGCCTTTGCCTTCTGCTTCTTCTGGAGCTAGTGGCTCTGTTCTTACCCCGTTAGCTCACGAGGTAGAGGCCACTTCTTCATCTCATCCTGGACCTCCTAGACATATCCAGAAAGCTCATCCTTCGAAAGGATGATTGGAGGTCTCTTTGAGCGAGTCACACGCTCAAAATCTGGCATGTCACTCTTCTGTCTCCACTCTCCCTTTGTTGCCTCTTTTGAGCCCAAGGATATTTGTCATGCTCTCTTCGACGAGTCTTGGATAAATGCCATGCATGAAGAATTAGAGAGCTTCGAGAGAAACAAGGTCTAGACGCTTGTTGAGCCCCCTCGAGGTCACAATATCATTGGGACTAAGTGGGTGTTCAAGAACAAGCAGAGTGATGATGGTGTGATTATTCGAAACAAGGCTAGACTGGTAGATCAGGGGTACTCCCAGGTTGAGGGTCTAGATTTTGAGGAGACCTTGCCCTCGTAGCTAGACTTGAGGCCATTAGAATCTCGCTTGCCTTTGCAGCTTCTAAGGGTTTCAAGCTTTACCAGATGGACGTCAAGAGTGCCTTCCTCAATGGCTTTGTTGAGGAAGAAGTCTATGTGAGGCAGCCTTCTGGTTTCGAAAACCCCAAATGCCCAAACCATGTCTACAAGCTTTCTAAAGCGTTGTATGGACTTAAGCAAGCCCCTAGAGCTTGGTATGAGAGGTTTAAGTCCTATCTCTTGAGTCATGGTTTCGATATGGGTAAAGTTGACAAGACCTTGTTCATCCGCCGGCATAGCAATGACCTCCTGCTCGTCCAGATTTATGTGGATGACATAATCTTTGGCGGCTCCTCGCATGCTCTAGTTTCACAGTTTTCGATGTCATGAGCTCGAATTTGAGATGAGCATGATGGGCAAGTTGAGTTTCTTCCTTGGCTTCCGATCAAGCGAGACTGTGAAGGTACTTTTCACATCAAGGCAAGTACACTCGTGACCTCCTGAGACGATTTGACATGAGCGATGGTAAGCCAATGTCAACTCCGATGACGCCTGACCTCACTCGACCTGATGAGGACGGCGAGCCAGTTGATCAAAAGGAATTCAGAAGTATGATTGACTCCCTCTTGTACCTCACAGCCTCGAGACCAGACATACACTTCTCCGTGTGTCTGTGTACTCGTTTTCAGGCTTCTCCTCGCGTGTCTCACCGCCAAAGCGGAAGCGCATCTTCGGTACCTTCAAGCTACCATTGACTATAGTATCTGGTACTCTTCCTCCTCCTGCTCATCCCTTAGAGCATATTCGGATGCGCACTTTGCCTATAGGATAGATAGGAAGAGCACTCGGCACCGCCACTCATTGGCACTTCTCTCGTTTCTTGGTTTTCGGGAAGCGATGCGGTGTTGCACGCCCACCGCAGAGGCCGAGCACGTTGTCGCAGCCCGATTCTTTGTAGCCAAGTGCTTTGGATGGTCTCGACTCTACGGGAGTTTGGGTTAGCTATTGATCGTGTTCCACTCTTTTGCGATAACACGTCTGCGATTAGCATTGCTAAGAACCCAGTACACCACTCTCGGACCAAGCACATTGATATCAGATATCACTTTCTTCGAGACCATGTGGAGAAGGGTGACATTGTGATCCAGTTTGTGGAGAGTGACCACCAGTTGGCTGACATATTCACGAAGCCTTTGGATAGCTCTAGGTTTTCAGCTCTGCGGAGAGAGCTTGGGGTGGTTTGTCCTTATGGACTGTTATGAGGGGGAGCTTGTGCTTTACTGTTTTATCATATTAATTATGCTTCTGTCTCATTTCTGTTGCATTGCATCTGCGGGTGCATTGGGTTTAGTCCATCCAGCATAGGCTAGAGTGGTTCTCTTGTCTAGTTGCTTAGACTTCTTACTCTTACCTTATACCTTCAGTATGCTCTATTAGCTGTTTCTTATCTCACTAGGTTGAGCTCACTCACTTCTTGTGATCTAGCGAGGGCCGGGCCACCTTCGGCAGAGCAGGTGCGTGTTTGCTCCCTAGTGTGTGTTTTACCGTCAGCTATTAGTCCTGGAGTCATATGGGGTAGATAAGAGTCAGTCTGAGCCATTAGTATTCTCTATCTTATCTATGCTTTAAGGACTGCCCCGTTGGATTTTCTTTGCCAGCTTCTCGATTTTATTGCTTTGGTTCAAGAGGAGTTCATTTTGGAGCTTCTGGAGCTTAATATTGACATAACTCAACTTGAACTAAAAGTTGCATCACATGTTGAGGGGGAGCTGGATTTTCTGCATGTTATTCTGCATTGTAATATAATTACATTTGAGCCTTGATTATTATCCTATTATGACATGCTTACACTGCTTTACACCTTGCCATGACTTGTGCTCATTTGCTATATTTATCATGTCTTCATATGTGTAAACTAGCTTTTGCCATGATAAGTTAATTAAGCTTGCTCAATTTGAACTAAAAACTTATCATGTTAACATACAAGACTAGTCTTTCTTGAGCTATCCTTTTATGATCCATGCCATGTCAAATAGGCCGAGTTGAGCGTTGAATCTCTATTGAGCCTTAGAATGAGCTGTTTTAGTCTCTTGATGATACATAGGTTAGTACAATCATTTCAAAAGCAAAAAGATCTCTTTTGTGTGAAAAAACTGATCTCACCAATTCTTTCTCATGAGACGGCTTGCCATTGCACTAGGCATGAACTCAGGGGGAGTTTTGGATGACCAAGATCATTTCCTTAAGCTTCTCGCTTGGAATGATCGCATAAGGCTTGAGATCTAGCACATGATAAAAATATTAGTTGGAAACAACCACGAGTTTCATAAGAAAATATGTCATTTGTGCTCGATTTGCTTAAGTTATAAAAGAACCAAGTACTTGAACTAATGTTTCCTTCTTGAGCATATAGCACTCTATTTGGACTCACTTGTAGCTTCTTGGTTCCGCTTAGCTTATTGACATGGCCTGCATCATCCTTGGATGTCTCTAGCTAGACTTTGCTCATTGATGACTTAATTTGTTCACAAATTGCACTATAATTTAGATTATCATCTCTTTGGTTTAGCTAGCATATACATATCTTGTCATGATCTGGATAGCCTTTATTGAGTTATGGCTTGGTGTAATCCTTAATGGTTATTTTGGATAATTCTCATGGCTCTAATTGCTTAGAATAAACAAACTTCAGCCATTTCATCCAAATTGTGTTATATTCTCTCCTTTGCATCCTTGATGTATTTATTGCCAAAAGGGGGAGAATAGTTTTGGGAGCTTTTAGGAAAACTTGTTCTTTCTTTTGCTCCTTGTGTCGACATGGTCATAAGTTTCATTCCCTTCTTTGGACCATGTTGGATTCTTCAAACTCAACTTTATGTTTTTTTCTGGGTTTGTCAATATACTCATCAAGGGGGAGATTGATAGACCATGTGGTGGTCTTCCCGTGTGTATGATGAGTAATTGACATCGTTTAGAAAAGTCGAGTTTGAGTTGGGTGGTTCGGACCATGTCGTTGCGTGGTGCAACGGGCTCGATCGGACTTGGTCAAACCTGGTCAAAAGGATTAGGACGCTTATTCTATTGATTTGACAGGTTTGGACTACATCATGGGAAAGGATGATGTTTTATGCTTTCATGTATCGAGCGGTGCTATTTGACGTGTTTCTTGTCTGTGTTGACTGCAGGACGTCGAGGCGGAGTCGTGGCGAGACACGGGGTGACCGGACTAGACACAAAGGTGTCGAGGTCGAACGGTCGGATGTGTTGAAGACGGCGGAGATTCGATGTGGTTGCGAGTCGTGGACAGCAAGGAGCGCGAAGCTTCCGGAAGGTGCGGGAGGGGCGAATCGGTAATTTCGCAAGGCCGCACTGGCGGAGACGGCTCTGTCGGGTTTAGTCGGGCGTAACGGGTTGGAGACCCGTTAGCCAAGGGCTATAAATAGAGGTGAGGGGCTGCATACCCTTAGGACACTTGAGAGCTCATTCATCCTCGCTTGGACCCGGATTTTGCAATCCGCACCTTCTCAGTGCCTTACCGCATTATTCCACGGATCGAGATAATGCACACAGATACATTGCTGAATCATTTCATACACGCGGAATTCCCAACAAGCCATAATAATATTACATTGCAAAAGTGAAGTTAGGCCTTCACAAAGTGCGAGAGTTACATTAGGCCAAGGTGCCAAATATTTACATTACAAAAGTCTAGCAGCGGAATAGATACAAAGTAGGCCTTTAAACCACAAGCAGAGACTGAGGGCAAAAGTGGTCATACAAATATTCTAGGGCTCTAGAATATTTGGATGAAGCCACACCTTAGTCTAAATGCCTAAGGTTCTAAGCGCGGATTAATCGTCCTAATTTCCGGCGCGGTCTTCTCCATCGGCAGCAGGTGCTTCATCGTAGGCATACGGGTCTTGAGCTCCTGAATCTGGATTTGTTGGTATTGCGAGTGTGAGCACACTAACCACCGTGCTCAGCGAGTCAACACACACAAAATGCAGTAGATAACATGCAAGGCTTTTAACAAGGAAAGGCTCAAGTTACTTTATTTGCGGAAGTATGCTTTTTGAACTATAATACTTAAAATTCCCTAGGACCTAGCCATTTAAATTTTTAATCATGATACTCACTGACATATATCTTTACTTTATCGACTCAGAGACCATCCACCATTTACATGATCTCTGCTTCTTATATCATGCCTTCAGCGTATAGCCGCTTACCTTACCACTGGGACGACACCCAGGACAATTCCATAAGGGCCTTACTCTGCCTTCCCATAAAAGCCTTTCTCTGCCCTTTTAAAAAGGATTTTTTAAACAGAACTATATCTAGTTAAGTTCTCATGTCTGCCCATAACCGTGGGCACGGCTATTCGAATAGTTTTGACTCTGCAGAGTGTGTACACTTTACCCACACGAGATAGATCTGCTCATTGCCCCACATGATTCCTTAGTCATGCAGTTGAGGAGACTAGCACAAGGCTTTTACAGTGCATTTTCCTAGCAGAGTTGCGACCGCTAAGGTTTCCACTTCCTCCGGGTACGACCACCCTTCCAGAAGCCCCTCTTGCGCCATCACGTCGGAGGATGTGGCCATCCTCTACCCGCCCGTGTTCACACCAACGCAACTCATACTAAGTCAATGCAAATTAGTTGGCCCTGCCTACACTTTGCCAGCATGTGGTTGTACTTGTTGTATCGTGGGAGATTATCACAAGATTCAGTCCTTAAGTGCTATCTGGGCGGTTATACCACAATCTATTGTGCTATCACGGCACCACTTTATCACAAATCTGTGCTATCACGGCACCATTCAACACTCCCGCCCTCAACCATCCGCCCAGATAATTAAGCATGTGAGGTTCTTTCGAAAATACTCTTAGAACCACATAAACCAGTTATCTTCACAACGACTGCCCAATACTGCTTTCTTTTAATTTACAAGATATGCTAGGGTGCTCTCACACCCCTGTTCATCTAAACAACTCTAAGCATGCATTTATAATTATAGACTTAGTTTCAAAGGAGTGGTAGCATTATTACTTTTACTAGGGTGACAAAGATCACATAGTCAAAGTATGGCAGAGGACATATACTAAACCAAGAGAACATGGGCATATATCTAGAATCTGAAATTAACATGTATCGCAACATAAATATAAGCATGCAAGTTATAGTGCTTAAAACCAAAATACTTTATTGAAATCATAGGCTCAAAATGATCAAAGCATTGACTCGCCTTGGTTGCTGAGGTCCGGGTTTTGAACGTTGGATTCTAAAGCATTGCAGCCTTCCTCCTCTTGAGTCTCGAAGCTACGTTTTATACGCGCGAAAATTTAGATAAAAGAACATCACAACAATCAAATAACACAATGAAAATTTAAACAAGCTTCAAAGTGCTGGTTCTGGTTTCATTTGGTAGTTCTTGATTTTAGATGAATTTAGGAATTTATTTCACTAAATTTGGAGCTAAAATGAACAAGTTATACACATTTGAATACTTTCGGTTTGAATAAATCCCAAAATAATAAAATCGACGAGGGGCCCACCGGCAGAGACTGCACTCAGCGGTGTCGACACGGGGACCCAGCGGCGGGCTCACGCCCGCCTCAGCTGCCCCGACAAAGTGAGCCCGGGAGGCAGCGGCTGCTGAGCGCGATCGGCCGGCAAGTGGGGCCCACCGTCGTGACGATTTTTAAAAGAAATGGCTCAACCTCAGGCGCTGCGTGAGCGGGGGCTCGAACGCGCGCCGAGGGAGCCGGGGGGGAAGGAAGCGAGCGACGGTAGCCAACCCGCCGCCCGGTTTATCTCACCCCTTAAGGGATGATTTATCCCCTTAAGGGGGGTACGCGGGGGTGAAACAGGGGCGGCCCGAGGCCGGGGAAGACGGTGGCCGTCGCCGGCGAGGGAGGCTCACCGAGGTTCGGGAGCTTCGTGAAATGCAAAGCTGGACTTGTGGCGAAGCTGTTGGTGGCGACGAGGAGGGTCGGGGATCACCGGAGATGGGTCGGCGACGAGCAGCAGCGGCGGCTCCGGGAGGGCTTACGGCGCCGGCGAGCTACGACCGTCGGCGAGCTCGGGGGATGCCGGGAGAAGCTCGACGATGGTCTGGAGATGGTGTGGGAGCAAGGAATTGAGCTTCCACGGCGAGGATCGGTGTAATCGCCGCAAGGGGCCGTCGGCCGGAGTTGGGGAAGAAGGGGGCTCTCCGTGCACGGTTGGCTTTTGGGGCAATTGAGCACGGGAAACGTTGAGGGTGTTACTGGCGGTTCTTTTAGGCGCGTCTGCCTTTATAGCCGACCGGGTGGTCAGCCATGGTGGACCCGCCGCAGACATGGGCGGCCGCGGCGGCAAGGCGGCGGCCAACACGGCGCGGAAGGGGCGCGGGGTTCGGGGCGTGGGGTCATTTCCATAACGCTGCCCCTCTGCGGGTCTCCACATGAGGGGCGCAGCTCGGCCGCGAGGGGTCCGGCGAGAGGAGGAGGAAGAAAAGGGTAACGACCATCGGCAAGCGGGGCCCGCTTGCCGAGAGAGAGGGGCGCGGAGAGGCGATCACGGGTGGCCGAGATGGCGCCTGTGAGGGACGTGGCGCCATCCGGACCGAACACGCTGTCGACCCGAGAGAGGGAGGCGGATCCGGGCGACGTGGGCGGATCCAGCCCGTCCACGCGTCGGCCGGGGTTCATGGGTTTTATTTTTGATTTTTGATTTTCCAGAAATGCGGGAGGACTTAATATAGTCCGGAAAAATATGAAATTACCATCAAAAATTCTAGAAAAATCACAGGAATTCCCAGAGGTATTTTTGGGTTTAAGAAAATTATTTTCCCAATGAGGTGACCATTACATCCACCACCTTTGGGCCCACAACTGGACCCTTTTCTCTTTCTTTTTATTTTTCTCCTCTTTTCTTTTATAAACTCTGTGATTTTACTATTTTGTGCACAAATATTTCTTTAGCACTTTTGCCAACTTATTTATGTTACTTTTGTAAACTTTTTCTCCTGGATCATCTTTTCAAATTCGAATTAAATTTTAGAACTTCCCATATAAGTAAACAGGTGGGCTTTTCCTCAAATATTTTTAGAAAAGTATTTTTAGAATCCATCCAAACATGATGCGTTACAAAACAACCAACCACATTCCTATTACACAGTCCTTCTAAGTTTTCAGGATGTTACAATCCCTTTGTGTGGGTTGTGTTCCTCCCATGAAGCATGTGAGGCTCTTGGTGTTCTTGAGGATTGAGAGGGAGAGGATGGATTGAGAGTCTTGTAATTACTCCTCTTGTTCTAATGTTTATGCGTATGGGGACTCATTGTATGGAGTTTGTTTTTATTTTCTTTGCTCTTCTTGAGTTGATCTCTATGAGAGATGGCATGAACTAGATATGATTTTTCGCTTATATACTTTCTTTCATGACTCTGTAGTTCTTTCAAGAATACATGCGTTGAATCTACCTATTTCATGCTTGTTGGCAGCATACTCAGTTTCTAGGGTTTCTCTATTTGGGAAGAAAGAGCACGATTGTATTTCTTATTTTCGTGTGCTGAGAAGTGATTCGGTTAGCACCTGAGTTCTTGCTCTGATTGTTTCTGTTTCAGTCAAGGTTGTAACTCAGGGTGAAGTCTTTTGTTCTTGATTTATCTTTCCTTGGTCTGCTCTAAATCAAGAACTGAGCCTCTATTTTCAGTTGACTTTGTAGACAAGATTCCAGTTAGTTTTATCTTGTTTTCTTGTTAGATCTTGCTGTTTCTGGTTGTGCGAGTAAAATGGTCAGCAGTAATTTTTATTGATTATCCTCAACAGCATTCGGCCAGCAAGAGGTTTCATGCGAACATCAATTCTTCTCACGGTTCTCTTGAAGGAGCCTCTTCCAAATGCTTTTCTTGATTTTGGCTATCGCTGATCTTTGCTCCTTTATTTTCTATTGTTGCTAGCAGTTCTCTTTTGCTTTCTGCAGACTGCTTTTGTTTCACACTAGTTTGGCTACTTCCCTGCAGATTGGTCTTCAGACTGGTCTCACTTTTGCTAACCGACTGCACATGGAAAGATGCTTAAGATTTTCTGCAGTTTGTTGTGAGCAAAAACTGCATTCGGACAGCTGAAATATTCAGTTTTTGTCTCACGCCTAGCTGCTATCCTTTTTGTTGATCTCTTTTGGCTGCAGCTTTGCATCTAATTCAGTTTTCAGTTTTTCTCAACCCTACTGCATGTAGTCCAAACGATCTTGGTTTTGGCTGAAATTTTTTCTGTGTATTTACTGATATAAACTGAGTTTTACTGGGTAACATGCGTTTCAGATTTCGTGGTTTTTGACCCTGTTTTCATTGCGTCAAAACGGCACTTAAAATCTACATTCGCTTGCTATTTTCAGTTTTTGGGTCATTCGGCTACAGCCTGTAATTCAATTTTTAGAATTAAATCATTGTAGTAAATTTCCGTGGAAACTTGAGGGGCGATATAAAAAAAGGCACCATTCACCCCCCTCTGTTGCCGTTTCCGATCCTACATATTTACTCTAATAGCTATGAGAAGCTATAAAGATCAAGAAACCATAAATCTAAAAATTCTCGAAGCTATTGTGATTTCAGCCCATAAATAGTGAAAAATCAATATTTCTTACCCATCTCAAACCCATGACTAAACAAATAAGACTTAAGCCTCTCATACCAAGATCTAGAGGCTTACTTAAGTACATACAGAACTTTGGAAAGCTTGTAGACATGGTTTGGGTATTTGTGGTTCTCGAAACCTGGAAACTGTCTAACATAGACCTCTTCCTCAATATAACCATTGAGGAAGGCACTCTAGACATCCATCTGGTAAAGCTTGAAACCCTTAGACACTGCGAATGCAAGGAAGATCCTAATGGCCTCTAGCCTAGCTATAGGGGCAAAGGTCTCCTCAAAATCTAAACCCTCAACCTGGAAGAAGTCATGAGCTACCAATCCCATCCTCACTCTACTTGTTTTTTAACACCCACTTGGTACCTATGACATTATGACCTTTAGGGGGCTCAACAAGTGACCAGACCTTATTCCTCTCAAAGTTCTCTAACTCCTCATGCATGGTATTGACCCAATACTCATCAGAAAGAGCATGACTAACATCCTTGGGCTCGAAAGAGGCAACAAAGGCAGAGTGGAGACAGAAGTGAGACATGTCGGACTTTGAGCGTGTGACACGCTAAAAGAGATCTCCTATCATCTGCTCTGATGGATGGTCTTTTTGGATATGACGGGGAGGTCCTGGATGAGAGAAAGAAGTGGCCTCTACCTCATGAGCTGACGAGGTAGGAACAGAGCCACTAGCTCCAGAAGATACGGAAGGAATGGCTGATCTCCCGAGGTGCGGTGGTAGAAGTAGGCACCTCAAGGGGAGGAAGAACTGGATTAGGTAGACAACCCTCATCTCCATCCTTCTCATCATCCACAAAGATGGCCTCGGACTGCTCTACAGAACCTAAGATATCGGGCCTAGTCCCCGGACTGGCCTCATCGAAAGTCTCCTCACAGGTCTCTACCATTTTGCTAGACTCGCAGTTCCAAACCCTATACGCCCGCGAAGCACTGTAACTTAATATTGCTAGTCGTGGTTGATATTAGTGGAGTTTGGACATTTGATGTTAGGTTTCTAAAAGATGTTATTGTGTAGTTCTATTTTCTTATGTTATTTTACTATTCCCTATTATATTGTTGTGTGGTCTTTCTTCCGCGTAGCCTTTGTTTTCGGGAGAGGTGCTGCTGGATTTTCTTGGTAATCCAATAGGCTGTAAGTGTGGTTTAGTAGCATCCAGGGTAATGTGGTTTCTGGGGTGTCACACGTTCACGATAGTTGTCACCAAGTTTCCCTGCACATTCAAAGAGTAAGAAATTATTTTTATACATAAGTTCTTTACAACTTGACCCACGTTAGCATAAACATACAACATGCAATGCAGTGCAACCATAATAGGAGTTCCAAAATCATTCTATGATCAAATCTCCCACAATTCGTAATTTTCAAAACCAATTCACCACAGCTGGTATGATCGCACTTCCCATACCAGTTATTCCGCCAACCAATGACCGGTACTACTAGCCCTCACCCTGTTCCCGATAATAGGAGAGTGGTATGACTGCTTGCCAAGAATGGCACCACCACCCTGGTAGTACCACCATACAAAGCCTAGTCATAACATTCCTCTGATAGTACGAGGTTTTGCACCGGTACTACCGGACCTATCCAAACCAGAAAATAACTATATCTGAAAAATAGCCACGTCATCTAAAGCCCAACAGATCAGCACTGTGGTAGTACCCTGCCCAAGCCCGATACTACCTCCAACATCAAGCCAGTACTACCGCCATTGTTTGGTCGGTACTACCGCTTGAATTTGGCAAAGAATGTAAATTTTCATGGAATTGCGAACCATTTGCAAAACCTCAGATGCAACTCAATCCAACTGCCAATTGATTATCGTAAATTGATCTAGATCTACCCACTCAATCTCTCACTTGATGAATACATTGGTAATTCAACGTGATCATTAAATTAGAATAATCAATAAAAAGCTAAAAGCTTCAGCTCAAAATAATGCTATGACTTCTACTTTAACCGATACTATTTATCAGCCATAGCCAAAAAGAACAGAGCCAAAGATGCAGACTTAAGGGCTCTGTTGGACACAACTACCACCAGCAGAATTAATATAATCAGTACATACATCTCCACAGGGCATCTCCACAGGGCTGGACAGTATTTCTCCAGTTATTGTCTGGTATGTAGTGAAGTGGAGTATAGCTACAAATATCATTGCAAGTACGTATACGTATATTTGCATATATACCGTAGTATATACACCCCACGCCTGCGGTACGTATCAAGGATCGATCGTGATGATGACATAAGGTAAAATCTTGCGACGGTACGATATATGGGGAAGGCTATCGAGTCATGCATGAATCATGATGCTGCCTTAGCATAGGCGGCCGGCCGTAAACAGCGAGCAGCCTGACGACATGACAGCCAATTAGTAGCAGCTGAATTGCATTTAGGGATGCAAACAGATCGAATTTGAACGGATATTGCTGTTACCATATCCTAATCCATATTTTTTTTCGGATTCGATATCAATTGGATTCGGTACCAATCGGATTCGGTGCCGGATCGGTAGGGATTAACCCCAGCAGTTTGCACCCCTACTTGTTTGTAAGGAATGCATGCAGTATAACAAATAGAGTAGGAGGACGTACTGTCAAGAACTTGATGTTACTACTTAATAGTTGATGTAGAAGATTTTATTTTACCATTGCAAAAGAAAATGAAACGTCAAATAGTAGCACTAACCTGAAATCAAACTTGAAAACGTATCGGATTCGGGACGGATATTGCTGTTACCATATCCTAACCCATATTTTTTCTCTGGATTCGGTACTAATCGGATTCGGTACCAATCGGATTCGGTGCCGGATCGGTCGGGATTAACCCGACCCGTTTGCACCCCTAATTGCATTGCATAGCATGTATACTTGCATTGCAATATTGTAGCAACTAGCACTTGCATGATTAAGGTCCCATTTAAAATGGGTTTTTTTGCTGATGGCTTCTAGTTGAATTAAACATTGTAGCAGCTATTAGCTTTTGGCTAAGGTATTTTATTAAACAAAAGTGAAGAAAAGAGTGAAAAATAAAAAAAAAACTGTTATATCTCCACAGACAATGCAAATGACATAAGAAAAAAAAGAAAACTACATTAAAAAGCTAATACGTTTAAAACATCTTTTAGCTTCTGAAAGTTTAAAGCAAGAAGCCAAAAGCTATTTTGAACCGTGCCATATACTTGGTGTGCCGGACGGCACTGTGTAACAACCGAAACATTTTTACATGAGAGGGAGCGAGAGATAGATTACAACAGATTCTATCTACAGCTGTGTATGACTATGGTCCTAACTGATCTTATCTGACTGTTTAACAATATCAAATTTATATTGCTTAGAATTACGCGTCAGACTGCATCACAAAGCTAAAATGTATCATTGATTTACAACTTTGGCGGAAGGATCCGGTGACTAACCTACAAGATCTTTATGCAGACCGGATCAATTTTCATGGAGTCCTTAGTGCTTGGATGCAAGATATGTGCAAAGTTAAAACTCATCTCAATCTGAAAAATTCAATTGTTGTGGCTAGCATTCCATGATAATAAATCAGGGGATGAGCACTGCATGCTTTGTGGAGTCGTTGAAGACAGTAATGTGATGGCAATTCCATTTTCACGTCGCACTGCCAAATCAATTTGTACTGAAGCAAAGCAATTTTCTTATTTCAATGTCACTTCAACTAGCTTATGGCTTCAGCTTATGGCCGTGGCATTTGGCTTTTAGCTGAAATTGCACTGTAGCGGCTGTTATGTTTTCTGAAAAAAAATAAGAAAAATTGAAAAAAAACGTTATATCGTCATGGACAATGCAAAGAAATAAAGAAAAAAACCAAAAAATGCTAAAATAAGCTAAAATTATAAACCGACACTTTTCAAATGGCTTCTGATTTAAATAAATTGAAAGCCAAAAGATCAGAAGCTAAAACCGTTTGAAACGGCTGCAGGAAGTACATCTTCTGCGGGAAGAGGAGGAGCCGACCAAGGCGAAGCACGTCCCGTGGAGGATCAGACAGCTGGTTGAAAAACCGGAGAGGAGGGAAGCATAGGCATGAATGATGATCAACATCTGGCCTTGGTGATCTCTGTGCTCTCTGCTGAATGAATTTCCGTGCAAACTCCTGTTTCTTGGTTATGTATTGTGTGGCTGGTGTAGTTGGTTGTTTACTTTTTATGTTTGGTGGTCATAGCTAAATGTCTTCAGCTTCTTTGCTAGTTTGGTTGAGCTGGTGTCCCTAGCCTCTTATTCTTATCCACGAGGCTTTTTACTTGGCCGGACAATCCCCTTTAATCAGAAAGAAATGACGAATTAGAGGAAGTCAGTGAAAGCATGACAACTTATTTCTCGAAGTCCCAGCTGCCAAGAAGTTCACAAGTTCTACGGCAAACTCAAATTGAGAAATCATACATGGTAAACTTGGCCACAAATTTCAGGCTACAACACGTCTCTGTCCCTGTCACTCACACCCCACAAACCATGTCCTATTTGTCTGTATCCCTCTCGTCCTGCCAAAATCCAGCTACACACCCACAAGCATCCATCTCTCTGTGTCTCAATTGCTCTCAGCCATTCTATATTCCTCTAGCACATCACGCACAGGGCCGGCCCTGGGCCTAGGCAGCAAGGGCGACCGCCTAGGGCCCACAAAAACTTAGGGCCCTTAGCCCATGTATATTAGTATGTATACATATATGATATAGCCTATGTATTAAATATTGGATATAATTGATTAATGATTAGTTGGGTTAACTATCAAAGTCAAGTAACGGCTCATTGGTCTATGTTGTGCATCCAGCACGTTCCCTAAATATCCAAACATGAACATTTATAGAGAGAATACATCAAGTAAGTCATCCACCAGATCCAATCCACCATGCACACCACCTGCGCCCCTTAACTTCTCCACTCCTCTTTCGGTCTTCTCTTCCCCCAAAATAAGTGTTGCCATTAATAGAGGAGAGCCCGATTTCATTGATTTTCAACTAATTCGCCTTCAATTTTTTCATTTTGTAACAGTTTTACTCGAAATCTCCTCATATAGCCGTTGCATATATGGTATATTTTTATGAATTTTTGTTCTTTGATTATCTGTTAAATACCACTCCAAGTCTCCAACACAATATCTACACTATCTAGAACAAAAATCTTTGACTTTCTTGTAACATCAGGTTCTTTTTTATATATAGATGTCCATTAGATCTAAGAGAGATTGGAAAAATTATTTGAAGTCATCAATGTCACATGAAAGATTGAATGGTCTTTCCTAAATTGTTTTGTCCTTAGTAGTATATTATAGTTTTCTAAGACTTGTTAATAATATTAATGTGTCAGTGCATTGTTGACAATGAGTATTTTGCATTTTGTAATGTACTAAGCCTAATGTTGTCAATAAATACTTTGTATTTTGTGACGTACTGTCTAATGGTTACTATATTGAATTTTATCTTTTACAACTGATATAACATGTATTGTTACATATTTATATTAGAACAAAGGGTCTTATTTTATCGTGCCCTAGGGCCTCCAAGATGACAGGAACGGCCCTGATCACGCACTTGCTATGGCGCCAATCAATGCCAATGGCGGATAACGTCCCGCCGGAGCTCACCGCGTCCGGCGACATCGCGTCGTTCGTCTTCGCGCTGAACAGGAACTGCGCGGAGCCGTTCCGGGATTACCTGGCCGGCGCGCTCAGGGAGGATGTCGAGGGGAGCGTCGCGTGCATGGTCGCAGACTTGGGACTGGTTCGTGCCGCTGGCCGCGGCGAGGGAGCTTGGCTTGCCGGCGCTCGCCCTGATGACCAGCAGCGCTGCGAGGTTCAGGGTGTACCTGGCGTACCCACGTCTATGCGACAAGGGTTATTTGCCCGTCAAGGTTAACTAGCCACGTAAGCGCGGCGTCACGCCGCGTCAGCTACCGTGTGGACCGAAGTAAAAGAAACGAAAATCCGCGGGGCGGTTCTTTAAAAAAAATGGAGGACGTACGCGTAATTTCGGAGGAACCAAATGGTTTTTTCGTAAAAAAATAGGGACCCGCAAGGACTTGTACGTAACTAAACAAGGACCCATACGTAATTTTGGAAACCGCGGGTTGCTATCGGTGAAGTGGAGGGTGCTTTCCAGAAAAAAACTTGGCAGGGACCTGTTTGCGAGAAGCAGGGACCTGTTTGTGAGGACGGAGGACCTCTACGCGATTTCGCAAAGCGCATGAACTTTTTCGCAAAAAAGCGCAAAAAAGGCGATGTGGCCCATCTCCCTGGCCGGAGAGTCTGCCGCTTATAATATACGGAGTATTCTGTAATCTGCTATTATTTTGCCTTTTATGAGTTTGGTGCAGGAGAATTAGCCTAGCAGTTTGCCCATCTATTTCAATGAGACACTGATAATTTCGTCAATGAACAACATTTCATCTACATTTGTCCATATAATCAATCCTATATTATGTAGTAACTTACGGTGTTAGATATTAATTGGACAGCATTTTAATTTATTTGTACATAGCTGAGCTTTCTAATGGTGCAGTACATCGAAGTCCGGGATCCTAAAGATCTCCAACAATTAATACCTTGCAAGGACTTCAGATCTAGCGGTTGTCTATCTGGTATACAACATGCTGCACAGAAAATTCAGGATAGGAAGCACATGGTCGAAGATAAGGTTGCGAAGTCCAACAAAACACACCCATATGTCTAAGTTACCTTTGCTGGAGTAGGTGATAACAGACAAGAATCCACCACTTTGCTCTGTGCCTGTGAACTAGATTACAAAATGTTGAAACAAATGTTTGTATATAAATACAAACTCCATTTTGACGTAGATGCAATTAAAAATTGATCGATACATTTTAGTGTTTAAAGTTGCATGATTACGATGTGTATGTGCCGAAACTACTTTTATGTTGTAACTCCAGAACTCTTGCAATAAGTTGACTTCAGACAATGTTTACAGTAGGACAGTTGATACTAACATTGAGTGTGTTCATTTTTGCTCAGACTCAAAATTGGACACTCCAGTTGACGAGCTTGCCCCCTTCCTCGTAAAAGACCTTCACCTAGTCAAGAACATGACACGACACCTCGCCTACTGTGACCTGCTCGCCCACATCGTCGCCAACGTACGACAATCTTCTGGTCTCATCGTCAACACGTTCGATGCAATCGAGGGCACGAACATCGAGAAGATCCGCGGTGACATCAATATCCCGATGTTCCCTGTTGAGCCTCTCCACATGCTCTTGCCGTCAGTCGATAGCAGCCTCTTGCCCCAAGATCGTAGCTGCCTGGATTGGCTGGACACACAGGCCCAAAGCTCTGTTCTGTACATGAGCTTTGGGAGCCTAGTCGCCATTGACAAGCATGAGTTCTTGGAGATGGCGTGGGGCTTGGTTGATAGCAAGCGGCCGTTCCTATGGGTGGTGCGGCCAAGGCTGGTGAGCGGGTACGAGTCAAGCGAGCTTCCGAACGAAGTGCAAGAGGAGATATGTGCTAGAGGGAGGATAGTCAGCTGGGCTCCGCAGCAGGAGGTTCTGAAGCATCCTGCTGTAGGCGCGTTCTTGACGCACTGCGGGTGGAACTCTACATTAGAGAGTATATCAGAAGGCGTGCCGTTGATATGCAAGCCATTATCTGGCGATCAGATGGGAACTTCTAGGTACGTGTGCGACGTGTGGAAGTTGGGAGTCAGAGTGGAGGTGGAGAATCAACTGAAGAGAGGGGACATCCAGGCGGCCATTGAAAGAATGAGCCAGAACGAAGGTGAAGAGGTTAGAGAAAGGATGACAGATTCGAGCAAGACAGTAGAGAAATACACTAGCAAAGGTGGGTCATGCGATTTGGCCTTGCAACGTCTAGTGGATTTCATCATTTCACTGTAGAAGTTGGGCAAACTCTCGCTTGTTTACGTTCTTATTTTTCTGTCTATCACACAATGCTGATGGTTTGTTTTCTTTTTTAAAAAAAAAGATGTTTTTTTCATCGATCAGTGAACTCAATTTATCTCTATTGACTGTCGGCACAAAGCGTGTCCGTTGTACACCTGTTGGTCGATACAAGTATCCTTTTAGAGCGACATGATATTATCGTTCTGAAATCTTGTCTGTGTACTCTTGCACAGCGAAGTCATCTTGGCAGTTTGTTAACGCCAGCACATAGAAAGAGTATCTGGTGGTGGCAGAAGTTACTAAAAAAATAGATGTGTCAGGGACAGACAATCCAACTTCACGAGGACACCTTTACTATTATAAAAATTAACGTTGGTGGTCGTCCTCTTCTACTCCCTCACAACGGTTAGCTCTTTCCAGTCACCCTCACGGTGTTCTCACCCGATCCCCGTCAACGCCCCATGCCCTACCGTGTGCAACCTCCTGTCAAGCACGTTCGCCTTCCCTCCCCTCCTCAACCCCCTTCACCTCCTCCCTCTAGTCGTTAGGGAGGGAGACACCAAATCCGGTAGCCATCCACCTCCACTGCCTCACCACCTAAACCCTACTCCTCGATTTGATGCTAATCCGGTAGATCCCTCCCACATTTTTTAACTCCCGGCACGAATCTTGTGTCCATGGAGGGACTCTTGGGCCACCGAGAAGCAATGACTGTACCTGGAGTTCTTGGCCATGTACGATGCCATCTATTGCGTCGACCACCTCTCCGTGTTCCGGTGGTGTGCACCGCGGCACCGACTGCACAGCACCAGGTGTCTTGTCTCACTCGCGCATGTCTCCTCTTCTTCCCCCACTACTACACTACTACCACTTCTGCACTCGAATCTCAAGACCCATCCACCTCCACCACCTCACCATCGAAACCCTACTCCTTGATTCGGCGAAAATCCGGCAGATCCCTCCCTTGATTCTTGACTCCCAGCATGAATCTCGCGGCCATGGAGGGGCCCTTGTCCTCTTGGCCTACGGAGGAGGGATAACTGTACCAGGCATTCCTGGCCATGTACGACGCCATCTACTACGTCGACCACCTCTCTGTGTTTCAGCGGTGGGCACCACGACACTGGCTAGACGACATCAGGTGCCTCATCTCACTCGTGCACATCTCCACCTCTTCCCCCACATCTACACTACTACCACTTTTGCTCTTGAATCTTGAGATGACTCGCCTTCTCCGCCTGCCCGCCGTCATGGAGAAGGAGATGGTAGAGTAGCAGAGGGAGAAGTTGCTACTCCAGGCCACCTTCCACTGCAACCTCTTCCCCTCAGAAGTAACGCAACCATCCTTCCCTTGCTCCTGCTCTTACTTTTCCTTAGGGCTTCTTGATTGTGGTTTTTTATGGTGATGTGGTTATTACTTGCCTTAGCTACCAATTTCTTCCCTCTTTTGGGTGTGCGTGTGCCTAGAGATGGTGTGGGGGCTGGACACTGAGCAAGGTGAGGCGGCCATGGTTGCAGTAGTGGCGACGACAGCAGCGGGAGCTATGTGCTGCACCTAGCGGCCATCGAGGGGAGAATGGATGCCTGTAGATAGCTCATCGAGGCCTCAGCCTCGATGTTAACAAGCCCAATGACAAATGTGTTGGTCTACTTCGCTTCAATTTGGCAGATCTTACACGGATTAGAAAAAAGAAAGCATTGGGTTATTCCTTTTTCTAAAAATAGAAAAGAAAGTGAAGGTGTATCTTAGATACAACCATACACCTTAGGTGCCATCTTTCCTCTTTTATATCTTTGCTCTGATCTACAACACTAGACTTCATGTTGGTTTAAGTAATAACATGTGAAACTTAAGGCTTCAAATTTGATGTTGTATGCATTAGAGTTGTTTATTTAAAAAAAACATGTATGTAGTCATATTAGTAATATCATTTTTTGAAATGTGTTACCGACATATCGCTATTTGTAGGACCGATATGGCAATAGAGGGGGTGAATAGTGCCTTCAAATTTTCTCCCAAGTATTCCTTTAATATTTACTCTAATAGCTATGAGAAGCTATAAAGATCAAGAAACCAAAAATCTAAAAATTCTCGAAGCTATTGTGATTTCAGCCCATCAATAGTGAAAAAGCACTATTTCAAATCCGAAAAACTATGAAACTTTTGATTCATCAATCTAAAAGACTTGAAACTTTAAGTAACACTAGTTCATCACCTTAAGAACCTATACCAACCGAAAAACTTGAAAGAACTTGAAAGAATTGGAATCTTTTGGTCCGTGAAGCTCTGTTACACCAAAATCGGGCCAAAACCTAGAAATTAGGTAACTCTCAAACCGAAACTCTAAATCACTTGAAATTTACTATGCACATTTTCTAGGATATCTGAAACCTATTCTAGTCAACAATAAAGAAAACCATTGCCAATGTTTTGACCTTTTTCTGTTTGAAGGCAAATTGCACCAAAAACGGGTCAAAAACCATAAATGGTAAATATGACTTGCTCATGGTGAATGATAGCCAAGATGGCTCTTGATGTATTTTCACATATCCCAGCAAGTAAAAACACCAAAGAAATTGAGGTAGAAATAGCTAGATTAAGGCATCACTTGGAGTTGCCAAAAAGAGCACAAAAAAGATTTCTTCGTGAACTTGCCAACCAAGTTCCTAGATGGGTGAATATTAATTTTTAGAGGTTATCTTCATCTCTTGTACATCCTTAGCACAGCAAGATTAAGAAGGGGAGAGAAGAGAAAAATCAACCAAATCAATCAACACAAAAGAGATTCATGGAGATAAACAAAATTTTATGTATTGCTACTTGAGAAAGAAGGTTTTACAGTCACTCCCTTGAAGGACAAGAAAGCACACCACAAGCACTCAAGTTCTCTCAAACCCTAACCTTAGAACTCATGAACACTTGGTCTCAAGAGAGAATTGTTAACGACAAGTCTCAATCTCAACCCCTTAAATTGATAGGCTAGTCAACCACATCTAACCCTTATTGGATACTATCCACTTAGTACAATAGAAGAAATCCAATAACCCCACTCACATGGCTTTTAACTCAGTACACTTATGCACACTTTTCAATGTGCATAAGTCCAATCCACTAAGTTTTAAGGTTTGATCCATCTTGATCATACTAGTTTCTCTATGACTTAAATCACCTCCCCAAGAGCCACTGATGCACCGTAGTTTTCATCTAAAGCCATTTGACCTGGTCATCTCCTTCCATTGCAAACAATCGTCGTGCTTACCATGTGTAGCTGTACCACTTGCTTGCCACGTGTCGGTAAGTCTTTCCCATTCCAGTTCCACCGGACCACGCCTCACTTGGACCGACCAAGCCACATGGTGCAAACCTATTGTTCGAACTTTCCTTCAATATTTTCCAGCTTTCACATTCCATACTTAAGCTCACTATCTCATCTGGTATCCTTGATCGTTCTGGGCCTCGGCTCCTATAAGAGTGTAGCGCCGATCTTTACGGTTGACTATGGTTGACTCCAAGCGAACCTGCATATCCAAAACAAAAAAATCATGTTTGGGCACAAGCTCTTCACAACTTGAGCCACATTAGCAATAATATGGCTCATACAACTTATAGCCAATGACGTAGGTCGCCAAATCATCCTATGACTCAACAATCTCAAAATCATCCATTTCTGCAACCTATCTAAAAAATTGGAAATTTACAAATTCCACATTTCCACTCTTCTAAAATGACAATAGTTCATCACAACAATACCTTGAAGCTTCTCATATGGTCCTTCATTCTCCCCCTTGATAAACCCATTAGCAATTTCTCAAAAAATGCATGTAGAGAGGAAATTTTGTAAATAATGCTCAAAATGGTCATAAGAGGAATGTAAAGACTAAAAGTGATCATGTGAGATAGAAATGGATTGAAGCTACTGAAAATTGCATGTTTTTCTTCAAATTCACCAATTGAGTCGGGAAACCTCACTTTTAAATCCATATGAAAGAACAATTGTTCTATTTAACATTGGTCGTTGTGAGAAGAGATTAAAAAGACCAAGAAAATCATAACAAAACATTAAAGTTTCAATTTAGCAAAATATTACACAAAAACGCCAAATCATGCTTTAGATATACATTTTTACCAATTTTTCTCCCCCTTTAACAATAGAATCATCAAGATGCTTGGAAGAAGATAGGGTATGAATAAAATTAAGTGGCTGTATTTTATTCATTTTTAGCATTAGGAGCTATAAAAATTATCCAAAGTGACTCTACAAATATTACACCGAGCCATATTAAGTGAAGTAGCTAGTCTAGATCATAGCAAATCATATATAGCAAAGCTAAAGTCAAATGAGAAATAGTCTAAATTTAAATAGATTTTAAGCGTGTCAAGTTGTTCAAGATCATAGTTTAGCTAAAGATATTTTAAAATGAGCCAAGTTTAGCTAAAGGTATCTAAAAATGAGCCAAGTCATGTCAATATACTAAATGGAACTCAGAAGCTACAATTGAGTCTATTGAGAGTGCTACAAGTTTAATATTGAATCATTTTGTTGAAGGCCTTGGAATTAAGAAAATTTAGCACATTTAATACTTGTTGAATTTTTTTTGTTTTTATCTTACGAAAGCAAGTCCTGGATTAGGAGCCATCCACAACTACCTTCTCAATTTCAATCATTTTTCACAGTTTTTGTTTTCTTAGCCATGTGATAGATTTTAAGTTGTGATATGACCAACCCAAGCAATAAGCTTAAGGGAGTGGTCTAGGTCATCTAAAACTGCTCTTGAGTTCATGTATAGTGCAATGGTAAGTTGTTTGATGAGAAAGAATTTGTGAGATTTGTTTTTCGCAAAAAAAAGATATATTTTTTATATTTTCTTGACTTAGTTCAAGAATAAAGAGCTACTACTAACTCATGGTTCAATAAAGAACTAGAATAGTTTAATTTAAAGCTCAATATAGATGCAAGACTCAACTTAGCCTATTTGACATGGCATGAATCATGAGAGGATTACTAGAACAAAACTAGTCACAAGAGTTTAATTTTTTCACATTTAATAAAGCTAGCATGGCAAAAGCTAAGCCATATATAGAAGGACATGATAAATCTAGCAAATTGGCATAAGACATGGCAGGATGTAAAGTAAGATATCATATCATGTAGGGATAATAGTCAAAACTCCATGTATTTATATTACAATACACGTTGTTGAATTTAAAATGTAATATGATACAATGGATACAAAAGAGTTAAACTCCCCTCAAAATAGGCTAAAAGGACTAATAGCCCCTAACTCTCCTTACAAAGAAGCAAAACGAGAAGAATCAAGAGTCTTAGTGAAAATATCCGCAACCTGCTGCTTAGACTATACAAAGTGAAGCACAACATCACCTTTCTCTACATGGTCTCTAAGGAAATAGTATATAAAATCAATGTACTTGGTCCTAGAGTGTTGCACTGGCTTTTTGGCAATGTTTATAGCACTAGTGTTGTCACACAAAAGAGGAACACTATATAAGTCCAACCCATAGTTCTGCAGAGTAGATAAAATCTAGAGCACCTAAGAGCAACTACTAGCTGCAGTTACATACTCCGCCTTAGTAGTAGATTGTGCAATAGAGGATTGTTTCCTAGATGTCAAAGAGATAAGAGATATGCCTAAGAAATGACAATGCCAGAAGAACTATTCTTATCTACTCTACACCCCACAAAATCAGCATAAAAAAAGCATGAATGGAGAGTGCAGAATCAGAAGAATACCAGAGTCTAAAGTCAAGAGTGCTCTGAAGGTACCTAAATATATGACGCACTACTTAACAATGAGAGGCACGAGGGGAAGCCTAAAAACAAGAGCACAGACACACAACAAACTGCATGTCCGGCCTCGACGCCATGAGTTAGAGGAGAGAGCTGATAATATTGCTGTACTACTTCTAGTCCATGGGTCTCCATCCTCATCAGGATACAACATAGTGGAAATGGCAATGAGAGTAAATATAGTCTTGCTGCTTCCCATGTCGAAGCATCGAAGAAAATCATTTGTGTACTTGCTTTGATAAATGAAGATCCCTTCTTTCAGTTGCTTGAATTGAAGACTAAGGAAGAAGGTCAGCTCACCCATCATACTGATCTCAAATTCCTTGTTCATAGAATCTAAAATATGGATATATACCAAAGCATGAGAAGAACCGCTGAATATGATGTCATCCACATAAATTCGAGCAAGTAAGTAGTCACTGTCATCTCTAACAGTGAACAACATTTTATCTACCATTCCCATTTTAAAATTATTCTTAAGCAAGAAACTCTTAAGTCTATTATACAAAACTCTAAGAGCTTGCTTCAATCCATACAAGGCTTTGAAGAGATTAAAAATATGGTTTGGGAACTTGGGATTTTTAAAACTAGGTGATTGCTTGACATAGACCTTTTTTCTACACCATTAAGAAAAGTAGTATTGACATCCATTTGAAAAAGCTTAAAGGCCTTAGATGCCACGAATGCTATCAATTTGCGAATGGCTTCTAATCTAGTTATAGGAGTAAATGTCTCTTCAAAGTATAAGCTCTCTACCTAGAAATACCCTTGAGCTACAAGCCTAGACTTGTTGCGAACTATCAACCCATCCTCACTTTGCTTATTTTTGAAAACTCATTTTGTTCCAATTACATTATGATTAGGTGCAGGTTCAACTAAGGTCTAGACTTGGTTTCTTTGAAAATTTTGAAGTTCTTCATGCATGACATTGACCCAAGAAGAATCAGTTAAAGCATGGGTGACATCTCGGAGTTCAGAAGATGCAACAAAAGAAGAATGTGCATGAGAATCTAGAGAAATAAACCTGAACAAAGTAATTCGCTTATGGAGATCCTCAATCATCTGCTCTGGAGGGTGTCGTCGCTAAATATGAAGAGGTGGTCCTAGTGCAGATGTGGCGTCTACCTCTTGGGCTGTGGCGGTAGGAGCAGAGTCACTCGAAGCATCGGTGAAGGTGGGAGGAGGCTGCTCTGCTCAAGTTGGAGAAGTAGAAGCAGGCTCTCCAACTAACTCTGGAGTGACTAGAGGATGGATTCGATCATTATCCTTTATGTCAGAGTTGTCATTGACGAAGATACTCTCCCTATCCCTATGTACCTGCACCGTCGGGTCTCGTACTAGGACTAGCCTTATCAAAAGTGACTTCACAAGTCTCCACAGTTTTGTTAGTATCCAAATTAAATACATGATAGCCATGAGAATTAGTAGGATATCCAAGAAAAATGCCATCACAACATCTTTATTCAAATTTATCTAGGTTGCCATGTTTAATAAGAAGGCACTTGCAACCAAAAATCTTAAAATGAGAGATGCTACGCCTATGACTAAATCTAAGCTCAAAAGAAGTCTTGCATGTGGTCAATCTCAAGAAAACCCTATTGGAAACATAGCAAGTAGTAGAGAACGCCTCAGTCCAAAACCTCCTAGGAGTATTACGCTCATCTACCGTGGTTCTAGCCATCTCTACAAAGGTTCTATTCTTCCTCTCAACAACCCCATTCTATTACGGGACTCTAGGTGAGGAGAACTGTACTCTAATCCTCTCTCAGTGCAAAAAGTGGCAAAGGATAAGTTCTTGAATTTTGTGCCATTATCACTTCTAATGGCTTTCAAGGTTCCTAGGAGGTCAATTGCTAGTCTAAAGGTAAACTCTCTAAAGTAGCCAAAGGCCTCATCCTTAGAAACCAGAAAATACATCTAAAAAATACTTAGAGTATTCATCTACAATGACAAACATATATCACTTTCCTCCTGCAAACTGGACTCTAGAAGGACTAACTGTGTCTTAGTGAAGAAGTTGTCCAGGTCCATCAGTTATCACTAAAGTAAGAGGTGAATGAGAAGCATAAACCATCTCATCGTGTCTACAAGGTGTGTACACTAGGTCTCTACCACTCTTAAGCCTAGGCAATCCTCTAAACAGATTCTTGCAACTAACTCTAGTCCAGTAGTCAAAGCCTACAATGCCACAACACTAAGTCATGAGAGTCGGAAGCCACAAGACACCTAGGCCTAGAGGTAGAGAAGATACTAAAATCAGCACAAAAGATCATCTCAAACCTAGAGGTTGTAAAGACATACTCACCCTAGGAGTCTAGAACTTTACACTCACCACTCTTGAACCTCACTTCTACATTCTCATCAAGAACATGAGAGACAGATAGTAGGTTATACCTCAGCCTACTTATCAAAGCGATGTTCTTGAGCATGAAGTTGTGTTGACACGCACTGTGCCCTTGGCTGTCACGGTCCTAGTACAAGCATCCCCAAACATGATCAACTCATTGCCAGATGCACATGTGAGGGAGGAGAACTATCTAGAGTCTTCGGTCATATGTCGAGAACACGCAATCTCAACAAGCCACACGCCCTCCTTCCTCGCATGTTGGACCTATAGGGCATAAGTAGGAATCATCTGTGCCTCAATACTAGGATTAGTGATAAAAGACTTAAAAATGCAGTATTGAGCTACACGACGTCTAGGAACAACAATAGAAGCAGAAATAAAATGGTTAGAAAAATAATCATGAGAATGCACATGAGAATCACCTAGCCCTCTCTGAATCGGCCTACCAAAAGACCTGTACTCATGATATCCCAACCCAAAATATTGCATAGAGCCACTAAAAGAGTCAAAGAAGTCATCCACAAACCTAGCCCTATGTCTAGAAGGAAAGACAAGTTGTCTGACTCTAAAGATGCTCACTGGTGATGGAACTCCTCTAATGGACTTCAAAGCGTGCACTCTCTTTTTCCTCTCAACCTTGGCTCTACGAAAGTAGAACTCAACTATGTGACCATCTTTCTTGTAGAAGGTGCAATAGTACTTGACCTTTCAACGGGTCTGACCTGGTGAAGAAGAAGCACCAGTCTTGCTAGAAGGGGTTTGGACAAAATCTGTAGATATAAAGACAGTCTTAGATGGGTCACGGGGTTCTAGCTCAAACTTGCCACTCTCAACAACCCTCACAACCTTAGGTGAGCGGTTCTTGGAAAACTCTAAGGAGTTGAATCCCGAGCCTCTCTTCTTCACACTCACCTTAGATTAGTCTAGGATCATGTTGAGTTTCTTCTTCCCACTACAAAATCTCTCAAGGGTCTTTTTTAGGTAGTCATTTTCTTTGGCTAGGTTCTCACATATGGCATACTCATTTGACTTAGTTGTCCTAGCAAATCTTTTTTTATGGACAGCTGCCTAAAGTTTCAAAGCCTCATATGCCACACAAGGAGAATTCTAACCCTAGCCAACGGCTCCTTGTACTTGACCCTGAAGGCCTCATGCATTTCATCTAAATCACTCCCAATATCAGCACAAAATGCACAAGAAATACACTCAATCACCTTTATAGATGCAGTCATGGTTGTGGACTTTTTAGTTTTAGCTTTCTCCTCAGGAGTCTTGTTAAGAGTATCTATCTCAATTGTGAGTCTAAGATAATTTTCACATGATGCAGTCTTAGAATGAATAACCATTTCAGTCATTTCTTTCATTTTAATTTTATTCTCCTCACAATGCGAGCAAGCATGATCAGGATTAAACTTACGTAATTCCATAAGAGCACTATACAATTTTATCTCAAGCAAAGCACAATTTGAACAAGAAGATGGAATAGTATTTAGAGGACTCACATCTAAAGTACTAGCATCCAAACAAACATGATCGACTAAATTTGAGATATTCTAGTTCATCTAAAGCATTCTTGAGTTGATCAACAATAGAAGAATGAACAGATTTTAGAGTTGACAATTCATCAAGCAAGTACAAGCAAGATTTACAATTATCATCATGATTAATCGATTTGAGCTAACAACTTTTAGGTTCAAGTTGTCAATCATAATGCCCTAATTCCTAATCATTTTGGCTCATTACTATTCAGTTGCAACAAGTCAATGCTTTAGAGGAGGGGCATACCTCATCGGGGTCGCTGTAGGGCTCGTCGAAGTCGAAGGAGTCGATGTTGTGGCTACCCTTGGCCATAAAGCACATACTGTTGAAGTCATGAGCCTTTTTCTTGTAGTGGATGTCATCCTCATCGTCCTCCATCCCCTAGTCCACATCTCTCATATCAATGTTCTGAAGAGCGGCAAGGACCTAGTGACGAACTTCCGGTAGTTTGGCTTCTTGACCTTCATGTCTCGAGCTTGAGGACACCTCCGAAGGTCCTTCTCCTCCTTGTCCTTTAGCTTGGAGTACTTGGCCTGATGTGGTTTGGCTCACCACACTCAAAGCAAGTGACAAGGCCACCTCTCCTATTGTTTCTCACTTTATTGTAGACTCTTACAAATTTTGCGAATAGGAGGGGTAAATCATTCTCAGGTAGCCTCTCTAGCTGCGCATCTCTTAGGGAGTGCAAAGCAGATAGAAAAAATCCATATGAGCCAAAATCCAAAGAAATAGAAGGCTACTTTGAAAAGGGACAATCACTATGTCATCACATCTATCTTGGGGAGATGCAAGATGAAGTCAATGAGAGACCATGTGGAGGAGCTCTCATGTTTGTGAAGAGTAATTAACACGTGTTCTGAAAGCTTGAGTTTGATTTGAGTGGTTTGAGCGTGAGTTTTCGACTAATGCCAATGTGGATTCCATTATCCCAAGTCGGTGCATGGCGCAGTCTAGTACGGTTGGACTTGGTCGATTGCGGTCGGAGACCTTGCGTATTTCTTGTGTTGTACATTCGATTGGTCGTAGGGGGTTTACGACCAGGTGTTGTGCTATGATACTTGTTGGTTGTACCGATTGATGGTCTACTTATTTTGAGCGGTGCTATGTGACAGTTTGCTTGTCTATGTGGCTGCAGGACTTCAGAGTAATTTCATGGTGAGGCGTGGGAGGACCGGGACTAGGCAAAGGAGGTGTTGAGGTCTAGACGGTCGGAGACGCTGAAGATGATCAAGGCTGGTGAAGTGGTTGCAAGTCGAGGAGACAAGGAACCGGAGCTGGAGCTGCCGGAGTTTGACACGACGAGTAACGGTGAGGTGGACCGGGACTAGGCTCAGGGAGGAGCTGAGGTCCAGACGGTCAGGAAGCCAGTTGCGGTCGTGTCCGACGGACTGAACCGGGACTAGACTCAGGAGGAGTCGGAGGTCCAGTCGGTAGGAGTCAAGCGTGGTCGTGCGTGAGTTTTGCGATTAATGCAAATGCTGATTCCATTATCTCGAGCGGTGCTATGTGATGTGTTTTCTTGTCTATGATGGCTGCAGGACTTTGAGGCAGAGTCGTGGTGAGGCACGGGATGACTGGACTAGGCGCAGGCGGTGCTGAGGTCGGAGCGGTCGAGATGTGTCGAAGACGGCGAGACTCAAAGTGGTTGCGAGGCTTGTACGGCCAGAAACGAGGAAGCTTCCCGGAAGGTGCAGCCGGGGCATTGTGGTAAATGCGCAAGGCTGTAAAAGCGGAAGCGGATTCGGTTTGAGCTAATAGGTAAAGCACAAAAGTGGTTAAAGCTAATGGGTAAAGTGTGATTGTGAACCCATTAGTGGAGACTATAAAAGGAGAGGGGTAGGCATGAGAGAAAAGTGGGAGTTAGGGTTTTTTTTCTCCCCATGTGTTGTGTGAGTCTGTTTTTCTTTTGGGAAGTTGGTGGGAAGGGCAGAGGCTGTTCTGCTTTGTCCCCAAGGTGTTGAGTTCTTGATTTCTTACATGCGTGTGGGGCCGTAGATTGGGATGAATTGGTTGTAGCAACTCTTGTAATCTTTCATCCCTCTCAATCTATCTGAGAAATCATGTTTTAGAGAGTTTTGAGTGCTCAAGTTCGTTCTCTGTTCTTTGCAACGTTCTTGGTTTCCCTTCCTTTTTGTTGATTTTTTTATTCTCTAGCTGTTAAATGTTTATGCCTTAAACTAGGAAGTTTCTCGGGATCACTTGAGCATTGCCTTAAACTAGGAAGTTTCTCGGGATCACTTGAGCATTCCATTTTCGAGAACAAGAGGAAGAATCAAGAAAGAACCTTTTGTTTTCAATCCGGCGCACAGACTGCCTATTCATGCTGTTTTGTAGAGTTAGAACTCAGGGGTTGTGTGCCCCTTTGATTTTCTAGAGGAAACGTGAAATTGAAGTTTGGTTCTACCTTCAGTGATTATCTTCTTGCTAACTGCAAGTTTCTTGAGCCAAGAATCCAAGAATCACGAGTAATTTGGATTTTCGTCACTTCTCCTGTATCCTTCAGTAAAATCCGAATTTGCTATTTCTATTTGATCTTTGTCTGCGATTTCTTCTCAATGAGGTCAATATGTTGTTTAGGATGATGTCATGTTCAATTGACCCAAGAAGAGCAGCAAAACGCAGTGAATTTCTTGATTTTCAGCAAGCTCTGCAGTTTCTGTTCTTCAGTCTCTAGCTTGCGGTACTACCGCTGTTTTCAACGTTAGTACTACCGCCCGACGGTACTACCGCCCGACGGTACTACCGCTACTCACGCCGATACTACCACTCGACGAACACGGTACTACCGCTGCTCAACAACAGTACTACCGCTCAGCGACTGAGTTCGCAGTCGGTACTACCGTTCGGCTCAACGGTACTACCGCGTGTCACAGCGGTACTACCGCGTGTCACAGCGGTACTACCGCTTGTGGTCAGACCAGGTCTGAATCTGCATTTTTCTAGATTGTCTCTCTCTAGCTTTGTTTGCTGATCTTGTTTACAGTTTTCAGTGAGCATTTACCTTCTGTCTTCATAGCTTATGAGCCCCCCTCTGTTGCCATTTTGGTCCTATAATTGGTATCAGAGTCGGTTAGCTCTTTTCTATAGATCTTAACCGATCTTGAGCATGGCAACTAGTAGGGAATCTTATGAGCTTTTTCTTTGCATCTTGTTGGAGGTGTTTTTGCCAATGATGTCCTTTGTGATAAGAGGCTTGAATCTAGCTAGAGGATGATTTCATTTGCAAAAACCACAAGTGTGAGCTTTGTGGTACATTCTGTCCCGATTGGTTGCTCAAGTGCCAGGATCGAGAAAGTCTTGAAAGAACATACAGATGATGATGATGATAAGAAGGATGAGCGCTAACTCATCATGAGCAAGGTAAAACCTCATTGTGACCTTGGCCTTGTCCAAGATGAATATATTTACTCTTAGGGAGAATGTGAGATGCCTAGATGATAAATTGCTAGATTGATTTTGCTAGGTGGAAATCTCATTTATCATGTGTAGGCTGTGTGTCTAGTTCTGTAGATGGAGTAAATTTAATTTCTCTACTTGCTTGTTAAAATCTGAAAATGAGAAATTAAAATTGATTCACTGCACATGTGTAGAGGAGCTTGAGTTTGCTAGGGCTGAGATTAGAAGGCTATGTTATTCTATTCTAGCTTCTCTTGTTTTATGTTTGTACTAGCCATGTTGCTCTTGTTGATCCAGTTTGTTTGCATTCCTTTCCCTAGTTTATATTGTGATTCTGTAAGGGATGGTGTAAATGCTTTGAGGAGAGAGCACGATGATATGAGTGCTGCATCTTGCGACTTAGCCTCCTCTGTTCTTTTAGATTGGGAGCCATTTGTAGTGAGCATAAATCTTTCTGTTTCATATCCGTTGCTCCTACTTTGGCTAGTGCATTTCTTGTTGGCTCTTCCCGTGAGGTCCAAGGGACTTCACTTTGAGCAAGAATGGTGTTTTGTACTTTTGGATCTTGTCTCGTAGTAGACGCTTGCACCATTGCTCATTTTTGTGAGAAAGATGGACAACATTTGCTCATTGGCATCGTGGACTTGTTTCGTGTGTTTTCTTGTTTTTGTCCATGTGCTGTCTCGAGGAGGAATTTCCGTCGTTTCTCAAATGATGGACCTCGTTCGCCCAAACGAGGTGCGCATCTACGACAAGGAGAAGTTGTGAGTTTCTTTGGTGCTTTTGTTGGTTCTCTTCTTGGTGCTTTCAAGTTAGGTATTCACCGCTTTTTCGTAGTGGGGACTCGAATTGTCCATTTGCGGTGTGCCTCTAGGATCTAGTTTCTTGCATGGATCATCAACTGCATCATGTAGACTTGCATTCTTCTAGTCTCGATTGGGTTCTAGTCTTCTTCTTCATCATGTGATTAGAACACCTGTTGGTTCACCACTTTAGGGCTTCCAAGAGGCATATGCCTTCACCGTTTGCATCTCCACCTACATTGTGAGCTAATCTATATCCTTATGATTTTATATTCATGATGATCATAATTAGCATGTTGTGCGTGTTCTTGTGCTCACTTGTATCATATTGGCATGTTTTACTCTTGATACCTTCCTGTCATGCCTCTATGTATATGTTGCTTAAGTATTCTTGTACCTTGTTATATATGTTAATTGATTGGATGCTTAAGATTTGACTTGACTTCATGAGCATAAGTAGAACGTATGTTTTAGAAGTCAAGTATCATCATGACTTTGTGCCTTGTAGTATCCATCATGGTTTATTGATTATATCTTACTCCTTATGTCTATTCACCATTATTTATCCATGTTAGCATACTTTTCCATGATTTTGTTCTATCATGATGTATGCTTGAGTATAGACATTATGAGCTTGATTAATATCTCCGATAGTTGTCTATGTCATGATGCTATGTTTATTCATGCCTTCTTATCTTTTCTTGTGTACATGCTTATATCCATGCTAGCATATGCTTCTGTGACTTTTCCTTGTCACCTGCTATGTATATGGTTGTGATTCATTGTGATGCATGTATACCTTGATCTTATTCATTTCAGTTACGGCATGAAATAAACTGTATAACATCTTGGTAGCGTTAGTTTGTGCTTATGCTTAGATATCATGAGATCTGTGGTTAGGTCACAAGCTCCTTCTAGTATTGGGTGGCACTAGGCTTGGTGTTCTAGATGCTTTTGATGAGGGCTAGATTGAGCTTGTGTGGGTGTGTGTTCTCATGTGTTTTTTGTCATTAGTATTTGTAATGCTACTGTTGATGTCATTTGACACGGTACTGGTTCTTTGTTGTATATCATTTACCCCAGTACTAGGACACCAGTCGTCCCTGTGTTTAACCTGCAGGCTGTGAATGAGGGAGAGACTGGTACAGCCTTTACGACCGCTCCTTGGTCTTTACGACTACGTCACAGCAACTATGAGCGCGGTCTGGACTCTCGGCCGAACTCGATGCGACTACGTCAGGTCTGCGATCACGACTCCCCACCGAGCGACCGTGAGAGAGATCAAGCAGACTCGGGAGGGTACTTTCTTGCATCAGGGCAATATACACTCGTGACCTCCTAAGACGATTTGACATGAGTGATGCCAAGCCAGCGTCAACTCCTATGCCTACTTCTGGTTCACTCAATCCAGATGAGGATGGCGAGCAAGTTGATTAAAAGGAGTACAGAAGCATGATTGGCTGCCTCTTGTACCTCACTGCCTCGAGACTAGACATACAGTTCTCCGTGTGTCTCTGTGCTCGATTTCAGGCTTCTCGCGTTTCTCATCGCCAGGCGGTGAAGTGCATCTTTTGGTACCTTCGAGCTACCATTGACTATGGTATCTAGAAGCAGTCCGGTGTTGCACAGTCCACCGCAGAGGCCGAGTACGTCGCTGCCGCCAGTTGCTGCAGCCAGGTACTTTGGATGGCTTCGACCCTGCGGGACTTTGGGTTAGTCATAGACATTGTTCCACTCTTTTGTGATAACACTTCTGCCATTAATATTACCAAGAACCTAGTGCATCACTCTCGGACCAAGCATATTGATATCAGATTCTATTTCCTTAGAGACAATGTAGAGAAGGGTGACATAGTGCTACAGTTTGCGGAGAGTGACCACCAGTTGGCTGATATCTTTACCAAGCCTTGGATAGCTCTAGGTTTTCAGCTTTGCAGGGAGAGCTCGGGTGGTCTGTCCTTATGGACTGTTGTGAGGGGGAGCTTCTAGCATATGGGTGCATTCGGGGTAGTCCTTCTAGTATAGATTAGAGTGGTTCTCTCATCTAGTTGTTTAGACTTCGTCTCATTAGTTTCTAGGTTGCTGCTTCTAGTTGCTTCTCTCTCACTAGGTTGAGTTCACTCACTTCTTGCGATCTAGCGAGGGTCGGGCCACCCTTGGGTAGACAGGGAACGTGTTTACTCCCTAGTGTGTTAGTAGACCAGCTATTAGTCCTAGATCCATATGGGGTAGATGAGAGCCAGTCTGAGCCACAATCTTCTTTATATCTGATCAATGCTTTAAGGACTACCGTTGATTTCTTTGCCAGCTTCTCGTATTTGCTGCTTTGGTTCAGGGGGAGTTCATTTGGGATTTTCTGGATCTTAATGTTGACATAACTCTACTTAAACTAAAAGTGTTTGACATGTTAAGAGAGAGCTGGATTTTCTTGCATTTTCATTCTGCATTGTAATATAACTACATGGAGCCTTGATTATTATCCTGTTATGACATGTTTATAATGCATTACATCTTGCCATGATATGTGCTTACTTGCTAGATTTATCATGACTTTATTTGTGTAGACTAGTCTTTGCCATGATAAGTTGATTAAAATGCACACCTTGAATTAATTCGTATCATGATAGCTCCTAAGACTAGCCTGTCTTTAGTTATCCTTTTATGATTCATGCCATGTGAAATAGGCTGAGTTGAATCTTGAATCTTTATTGAGCTTTATATTGAGCTATGCTAGTTCTTTTATGAAGCATGACTTAGTTTTTAACTCTTTGCTCTTGAACTAAATTCAGCATAAGCAAAAAGATCTCTTTTGTGCGAAAGAAACTGATCTCACCAAATTTTTCTCATCAGACTGCTTGCCATTGCACTAGGCATGAACTCAGGGGAGTTTTGGATGATCAAGATCATTTTCTTAAGCTTCTAGCTTGGAATGGTGGCATAATGCTTGAGATCTAGCACATGACTAAAATTTTGGTTGGAAACAACCATGAGTTTCAAAGAAAAATATGTCCATTGTGCTAAATTTGCTAAATTACAAAATGACCAAGTGCTTGAACAAATGATTCATCTTTGAACCTGTAGCACTCTAAATTGACTCAATTCTAGCTTCTTGGTTCCACTCAGACTATTGACATGGTCTGCGTCATCTTTGGATACTTTTAGCTAGACTATGATCATGGATAACTTGACATGCTAAGAAATTCGATTAAATTTCAGATTATGACTTATTTGGCTTAACTTGTCTATACGTACATTGTCATGATCTAGATAGCATTCTATTGTGTTATGGCTTGATGTAATACTTCAAAAGTCATTTTGGATAATCTTCATGGCTCTAATTCTTAATTTGAATAACATACAGCCATTTCATCCAAATCATGATTTATTTTCCTCATTGTATCTTGATGATTTTATTGCCAAAATGGGGAGAATAATGGAGAAAAATCTATTTTCATGGGGATTTTCTAGAGCTTCTAAAGAAAACTTGCTCTTTCTATTTTCGCTCTAGTATTCTCTTTTGTCAACATGGTCATAAGCTTTCTTGCTTCTCTTTTGGAGCATGTATGGCTTTCAAACTCAACTTTATATGTTTTTTCGGTGTTTGTCAATATACTTATCAAGGGGGAGATTGAGAGACCATGTGGAGGTGCTCCTATGTTTGTGATGAGTAATTGACGCATGTTCTGAAAGCTTGAGTTTGATTTGAGTGGTTTGAGCATGAGTTTTCGACCAATGCAAATGTGGATTCCATTATCCCAATTGGTGCATGGCGCAGTCTAGTACGGTTGGACTTGGTCAATTGCGGTCGGAGACCTTGTGCATTTCCTGTGTTGTGCATTCGATTGGACGTAGGGGGTTTACGACCAAGTGTTGTGCTATGATACTTGTTGGTTGTACCGATTGATTATCTACTTGTTTTGAGCGGTGCTATGTGACAGTTTGCTTGTCTGTGTGGCTACAGGACTTCAGAGTAATTTCATGGTGAGGCGTGGGAGGACTGGGACTAGGCATAGGAGGTGTTGAGGTCTAGACGGTCGGAGACACTGAAGATGATCAAGGCTGGTGAAGTGGTTGCAAGCCGAGGTGAAGGACCGAAATGGCAACAGAGGGGGGGTGAATGGTGCCTTAAAAACTTCCTCCCCAAGTTCTTCTTCTCCTTTAGCTAGAGAGCTAAGAAGTCAGAAAAACAAAACTCAACCGAACACAGCAACAATGAAACAAGAAGTCGTAACCGAAGACAACCGTAGTCGTAATCGTGAACCAGAAAACTTATGCCGTAGTCGATCAACCGACAACAGAGAGATACTACTGTGTGGTCGAGAGCTAGAAATGATCGGCCCCTGGAAATCAGGCGTGGTCGAAAAGACCAAAGACTGCGTGGTCAAATAAATTGCCGATCCGACAATGTAACGTATCAGAAATACTCGTTGTCGCGCACGACCGCGAGCAAGATTTTGAAGAACTTTTGCTCCGAGGTCAAAACCAAAAGAAACTTGAACTCTAGCTCGTATAAGATCTCTAGAAGTGAATATACCAAGAAAAAGAGAGATCTAAGCGATGGTCGG
Organism: Bonia amplexicaulis; assembly: GCA_036346245.1. Lineage (NCBI taxonomy): Eukaryota > Viridiplantae > Streptophyta > Magnoliopsida > Poales > Poaceae > Bonia > Bonia amplexicaulis. The sequence continues at coordinate 10,363,148 of CM070766.1, forward strand.
CAAAGACGGCAAAGTCGAAAAACGTAATGAGCAATTGGAGGCTAAGAATAAGAATCACAGAGACTTCTCTGATTTCGACTTTGCTCTCGGGAATGAAATGACCAGAAGGTCTCAAAACAATTTCCCAGTCCTGAGCAAGTGAAGCACAAGCCAACTCTTAGATAAAACACATATGATCGAAAGAACACAGAGAGGGCAAACAGATCAAACAAATCATCTCAAGAACAAAAACTGAGAAAGATACAGAGAGATGAATCCAATCTTTTCTATTGCACATGGAGGTTTCTCTGACCACTCCATCGGAGGTACACGAGCATCCATGCTCTTACCGAGACAACTCACACAAATAGAAAGAAAAGCTCGAGCAACTCGGGGACAACCTCGCTTTGCTCCCGAGACCTAACCTCTCTATTTATAGTCTCACTAACGGGTCTCCACACGAGACAACCCGCTAACCGAGTGGTTAAGCTTTGCATGCCTTGATGCTTTACCCGCTTCCTCTCGTGCAACGGCTCCACCGCTTTGCCCGTTAGCGCCACCAACTCCACGAGCTCACAGAGCCTCTCCAAGGGTCACAAGAGCTTTCCAGGTGGGCGGCTTCCCCGCAGCCTTGACATTTCTCCAAAATGCCCCTCCGCGCCTTCCGAAGCTTCCTCCACCGCTTGCTATCCATGCCGTCGACCCACCCGCACGACACGTCCTCTTCGGCTTTTCACGCCGCTCGACCTCAACAACTCCTTGTCTAGTCCCGACCTCCTAAGCCTCACCAAGACCGCTCTCGGTTCCCGCAACCAACAAAGACAACAAAACCATCACATAGCACCGATCCATACAGAAAACACAACCGCTCAAATCAAACCGAGCTCAAGTCTTTTCCACAGAAAATAGACTTTACCACACCTTGTCAAAATAGTGAACAAACCAGTCCACAAGGTCCATGACTTCACAAGGAACCCAACCGACCAAGCCTCACCGTAATCGGACAAGAAATGCACCTCACGACCAATTTTAGTGATCCCGCACGACCACGGTCATCCAAACGATAACGTGGTCGAACACGGTTCGACCACGCTCAATTCTCGCTAACGTGGTCGTGGCTCGATCGCCAACGTGGTCGCACCGCTAGCGATACAATGTGGTCGTGAGACCCAAGTCACGACTACCGACCACGCTCAAACCCGCGCTAACGTGGTCGAAGACCCTAGCGCCAACGTGGTCGATACTCCGACCGGCATAACGTGGTCGACCGCCCGACCGCCCAACGTGGTCGAGGCTCCGACCCCACAACGTGGTCGTAAACCCTAGCGCCGACTGCCGACCACGGTCAAAACTTCCGAGGGCTTCGCAACGTGGTCGTATAAGCTTCGATCACCGACGCCGCCGACCGCAACCCGATACTCAAGAACGTGGTCGACGCCACCCGATAGACTTCCGATCACGCTCACCGCCGGGGCGCCACAACAGGGTCGTGACGCCGTCCTACCGACTTCCGATACTCGGCAACATGGTCGTCGCCACCCGATATGCGCCAACGTGGTCGTGCGCCTTCCGACCACCGCCGCTTTGCCGAGAACACTTCAACGTGGTCATACGCCTCGAACGAAATTCGACCACGACCAAACGTGGTCGTATGGCATCCTACATGGTCGTGCGAGCGTGGGACAAGTCGTACCACTTCATTTCGACCGAATTAAGACTTTGCAATAAAGCCCAAAACAAACTCAATTTTCCTTCAACCAAGAGTCAATTACTCATCATAAAGATGGGATCATCTCCACATGATCTCTCAATCTCCCTTGATGAGTATATTGACAAACACCAAAAATATGAAGTTGAGTTTGTAGAAGCCGACATGGTCCGAGGAAAGAAAATGAAATTATGACCATGTCGATGTAAGGAATACTAGAGCAACACATAAAGAGCAAATTGATCTCCAAAGCTCTAGCAAGTTCCCGAAGTTGAAAATTTTTTTTAAATCTATTCTCCCTTTTGGCAATAAACACATCAAGTATGCAAGAGAGAATAAGTCAAAATGATGGATGGAATGGCTGATTTTATTATTCAAAGTATGCGAGCCATGAGAATTATCCAAAATGACCAAATGTATTACACCAAGCCATAACATACAAGTATGCTACTAAGATCATGACTATGTATGTAAAGAGAAGCTAAGCTAACGAGATGGTATAATCTGATTTTTTTAATTTGAAGTGCTTAGCAAGTCAAGTCAAACAAGATTTTAGTCTAGCTAATGATATCCACAAATGATGCAAGCCATGCCAATGAGCTAAATGGAATCAAGAAGCTAGTGTTGAGCCAACTAGAGGCCGTTGTTCGCTCAAGAATGATACAATTGTTGAAGTACTTTGATTTTTTTAATTGAGCACTTTTGACATTTTTCTTTGAGATCTCATGATTGTTTTCAATCATATTTTGTCATGTGCTAGACCTCAAGCCTTATGCGATCATTCCAAGCGAGAAGCTTAAGGAAATGATCTTGGTCATCCAAAACTCCCCTGAGTTCATGCCTTGTGCAATGGCAAGCCGTCTCATGAGAAGGAATTGGTGAGATCGGTTTTTCGCACAAAGAGATCTTTTGCTTTTAATAGATTGTACTAACTTATGTGTCATCAAGAAACCAGATAGCTCAATCTATTGCTCAACTAAGATTCAAGACTCAACTCACCTATTTGACATGGCGAGAATCATAAAAGGATAACACAAGGTCGACTAGTCTCAAATATGAACAAGACATGAATTAGGTCAAATTTGGCATTTTAATTAACCTATCATGGCAAAGACTTGACTACACATATAAAGTCATGATCGATTAGCAATGGAGCACAAATCATGGCAATGTGTAAAGCATTGAAAGCATGTCATAACCGGATAATAATCAAGGCTCAATGTGGTTATATTACAATGCGAGAATGCAATGCGTAAAATCCAGCCCCCTCAACATGTGATGCGACTTTTAGTTCAAGTTGAGTTTAAGTCAAAATTAAAATCTAGAAGTTCCCAAATGAACTCCCCAACCAAAGCAATAAAAATCAAGAGTCGGCAAATAAATCAGAAAAAGCAGGCGGTCCTTAAAGCATAGATAAGATATAGAGGATACTATGGCTCGATCGACTCTCATCTACCCTATATGTCTCCGTGACAACAAATGTCGAGAAAACGCACACTAGAGAGCAAACACGCACTGCCTACCCGAGGGTGGCCCAACCTCGCTAGAACCTAAAGGAAGTGAGTGAGCTCAACCTAGTGAGATAAGAAACAACTATCCCGAAGCACAAGATAAGAGCAAGAAGTCTAAGCAACTCAAGAAGAGACACACTCTAACCTATGCTAGAAGGACTTAAACCCAATGCACCAAAATGCGATGCAACAAGAAGGATACTGTACATAATTAATATGATAAAGCAAGAAGCTCAAAGCTCCCCTCACAATAGTCCGTAAGGGCAAACCACCCCAAGCTCTCCCCGCAGAGAAAAACCTCGTGCTATCCAAAGGCTTGGTGAAGATATCGATAACCGGTGGTCACTCTCCACAACCGGAGCACGATGTCACCCTTCTCTACATGGTCTCAAGAAAATGATATCGATATCGATGTGCTTGGTCCGAGAGTGCCGCACTGGGTTCTTAGCAATGCTAATCGCAGACGTGTTATCGCAAAAGAGCGAACACGATCGATAGCTAACCCAAAGTCCCGCAGAGTCGAGACCATCCAGCACTTGGCTACAAAGAATCGGCCGCAGCTACGTGCTCGGCCTCTGCGGTGGATCGTGCAACACCGGATTGCTTCCTCAAGACCAAGAAACGAGAGAAGTGCCAATGAACCGGCAGTGCCGGTGCTCTTCCTATCTATCCTACAGCCGGCAAAGTCTGCATCCGAATAGGCTCTAAGGGATAGACAGGATGAGGAAGAGTACCGATACCATAGTCAATGGTAGCTCAAGGTACCGAAGATGCGCTTCACTCAAGCGGTGAGATACGCGAGGAGAAGCTCAAACCGCACAAAGACACACGTAAAAGTGTATGTCCGGTCTCGAGGCGTTGAGGTACAAGAGAGAGCCAATCATACTTCAACTCTTTTGATCAACTGCTCGCCGTCCCTCATCGGGTCAAGTGTGGCCGTAGAAGCCATCGAGTCGACAGTGCTTTCCATCACTCATGTCGAAACGTCTCAGAGATCACGGTGTACTTGCCTTGATGCAAGAAGGTACCTCCCGAGTCTCGCTTGATTTGGAAGCCGAGGAAGAAAGTCAACTCACCCATCATGCTCATCTCAAACTCGGTGCTCATGACATCCGAGAACTGTGAAACTAGAGCATGAGAAGAGCCGCCAAAGATAATGTCATCGACATAAATTTGGGCGAGCAAAGGTCATTGCTGCCGTGAATGAACAAGGTCTTGTCAACTTTACCCATCTCGAAATCATGTCTCAATAGGTAGGACTTAAGCCTCTCATACCAAGCTCTAGGGGCTCGCTTAAGTCCATACAATGCTTTGGAAAGCTTGTAGACATGACTAGGGTATTTGGGGTTCTCGAAACACGGAGGTCGTCGACATAGACTTCTTCCTCAATGAAGCCATTGAGAAAGGCACTCTTGACGTCCATCCGTAAAGCTTGAAACCTTTAGAAGCCGCAAAGGCAAGCGAAATTCTAATGGCCTCAAGACGAGCTACAGGGCAAAGGTCTCCTCGAAATCCGCACCCTCAACCCGGGAGTACCCCTGCAACCGCCTAGCCTTGTTTCAATGACTACCCCATCCTCACTTTGCTTGTTCTTGAACACCCATTTGGTTCCAATGATATTGTGATCTCGAGGGGCTCAACAAGCGTCCGCACCTTGTTTCTCTCGAAACTCTCTAGCTCCTCATGCATGGCGCTGACCCAAGACTCGTCGATAAAGCATGACAAACGCTCTTGGGCTCAAAGGAAGCTACGAAGGCGAGTGGAGATGTAAAAGTGACACGCCGCACTTGGAACGTGTGACTCGCTCAAATAGATCTCCAATCATCCGCTCGAAGGATGAGATTTTTGGATATGTCTTGGAGGTCCCGGATGAGATGAAGAAGTGGCCTCTACCTCGTTACTCGACGGGTAGGAACAGAGCCACTAGCTCCGTAATAGCGAAGGCAGGGTGGTCTCCTCGAGGTGCGGTGGAAGAAGGCACCTCAAGGGGTGGAGGAGGAACTGGATCGGGTGACAACCCTCATCTCCATCATCCTCATCATCCACAAAGATGGTCTCGATCGCTCTAGTGAACTCGAGATATCGGGCCTAGTCCTGACCGCCTCATCGAAAGTTACATCACGTGTTTCTACCATTTTACTAGACTCGCAGCCTGCACCCTATAGGCCCGCCAAGAAGTCGAGTAGCCCGTAAAAAGTCCATCACAAGAACGTGACTCGAACTTATCTAGGTTTCCTGACTTGTAATAAAACACTTGCAACCAAACACACGAAAATGAGAAACACCGGGCTTTCGCCCGTATCTCAACTCATAAGAAGTGCGGTGCAAGTGTGCCCAAGAAAACTCGATTGGAAACATGGCACGCGGTGGCTATAGCCTCACCCAAAACTTCCGCGTGTAGAGTACTCATCAAGCATCGCCCCGCCATCTCGACCAAGGTACGGTTCTTCCTCTCCACAACGCCATTCTCGCCGAGGGACGATGGAGAAGAGAACGGTGCTCTACACCCGCCTCACCACAGAAACTCTCAAAGTAGGAATTTTGAACTCCGTGCCATTGTCATGCGGATCGCTCGTAAGGCACCGGAAGCTCAACGAAAGCCTCTTGAAAAGACCTCGAAATGTGAAAACGCCTCATCCTTCGAGGCTAAGAAAACACCCAAGAGTACCTCGAGAAGTCATCGACCACGACAAGAACATACCACTTCCTCCCGCAGATTGCACTCGAGCCGGTCCGACCGTGTCCATATGGAGCAATGTCCTGCATCGGTCATAGTAATCGGACCGAGGATGAGAAGCGGCAACCATCTTGCCGTGACGGCATGGAGCGCAAACAAGATCTTTGACCATCTTGAGTTTCGCACCACGAATGAGATCGTGGCCGCTAACTCGAGTCAAATGGTCAAATCCAATATGACCAAGTCTCCTATGCCGAAGGAAAGATCGCGGGACTCGAAGCAAGCAAACAACGGAGAGGATCACCAGAAGACTCAGAAAAATCAGCACGAAAGATCCTCCCAAAACGAGAAATCCCGCAAATCAGACTACCCGAAGAATCAAGAATTTTGCAATTGTTTTCTTAAAGCTCACCTCGAAATTGTCATCGGTGGTCGAGAGACCGAGAGCAAATTGTACCGCAGCTTGCTAACTAAAGCAACATCTTTCAAAATAAATGAATCATTAATGCAAGACAGACCTTTGGCGATGACTCGCCTGTAAGAGGCGCTCAAAGGTGATCGCCTCATCACCGGAGCACGGCAAGGGAAGAAAACCAACGGAATCTCCGGTCATGTGTCGTGAACACCCGAGTCTACAAGCCAAACCTTTCCTTCCTCGCCCTGAACACGAGTCAACAAGAGAGCAAAGTCTCGATCTCGATAAATCAACATAGATTTAGGCACCCAATACTGAGTCACACGTCGAGCAGAAGAAGTAGTCACACACGATCGACCTCTAACTACCCTCGCCCTCAGTCGCTCAAAGAAGCGTAAGGTCTATGTGCGGACACTGAAGTCGCTGGCCGGGTCCGACCGCTACGGACGAGCGAGTCGGGCACCCGCAACAGTCGATCACGCCGGGTAGGCACCTCGATGAGGAAAACGAGATCTACCCTCGTGACGGCGGAAGTCACGACCGGAGGAAGCACGAGGACTAAAAGCGAAGACCTCGGAAAACCAAGTCCCTGGTCGCCCAAAGCTACCAACAAGAGCAAACCTAGACTCGTGTTAGTCTTAGGTGCACTCAAGGTCCGGGTGACCACGAATACGCCTAAGAGACTCAAGACGGTCTCTTCGCGATCTTGGCGCTTGAAGCATTGGTCAATCAGATGCCCATCCTTCGATGAAGGTGCAATGATACCGCCTCGAGGGGTCAAGTAGCATGAGATGGCTTCGCTTTCCGAGAGGTCAAACCGCAGTGAAATCACCTTGTCGCCGAAACCCTTGGACAAAGCCCACCGATCTAAATTGAACTTTCTTGTTCTTGGCTTGACCTCGATCACACCGCGGCTATGGGTCCGAGCACGACGGTGGATGTTTTCTCACATCCTCACGGAAATTATATCCTAGACCCTGCTTGAACTTGCAAATTTTTGATTGGTCTAGAATAAGATTGAGATCCTTCTTGCCTCCTACAAATTTCTCGAGAGTGTTCATAAGGTCTTGACACTCCCGAAAGAGAGAGGTGCAAGAAGAGCAAGGGGGAGAAACAGCAGAAGGTAAGGGAGCAGGAGAGCACCAACAACAGAGGAAGATCGGCTTGTGCACGCACGGTACCGACGTAGAAGGGACGATCCCCATCGCTAGCGATTGGTTCGCATCGCTAGGCGCCTCTACCTTACCCGGGCTTCTCCCCTTCTTCACAATCACATTACAAGCACAAGGTGGCTTCTCTAGTAGGTCCTTAGTTAGCTTCACACATTTCTCATCCAATGCAATCAAGTTAGATTTTAGTTTGTTACAACTAATGCATGGTGAGCTAACAGGTCCTTAGAAGCAAACCGAGCCAACTTCTTATCATGATCAATCATTTCTTGAAACTGCTTGGAAATGATTCAAGCTCGTGATCGCTTTAGGACAATTCACACATGAAGCAATAGGCTCAAGTAGAAAAGCTTGTAATTCAAAGAATTTTATGATCCGCCTGCTTTAGGTTCATCTTCAAATTGTTACAACTTTCACAAGTCTCGGGCAGATCGAGAAGCAATGTATAAAGACCTCTAAAAGCATTATCCTTATCCTCACATGAGGTGCAAGAAGTAGTCTCAATGGTAGATGAAGGAAAACAATCCTAGACATCTCTAGTTCAATGAAAGCGACTAACATTCTCCACCTTAACAATGTCTAGTTCGAGGACAAACTATCATGCGAGGTCCTTAGTTTCTCCATGTCTCCAAGCAAAGCACGTTAGGTATCACGATCGTCACGGAGGGAGCAGATATAAGTGAAGTAAGCTCCGTGACAATCTATCTACTTCCTTCTCTAACTCGGACACCTAGACTTAGCTCTAGCATGAAAACCACCTAGCTTAAGAAAAGCATGATTGAGCCGATCGTAGGTGGGACATACCTCGTCCGAGTCGGAGTAGAGCTCATTGTCACGATCTCGCCTCAAGGGCCATGAAGCACATGCCGAGAAGTCGTTGCCGCCATCCTTGGGCTCTTGGTCCCCGTCCCGTCGTCGTCGCTCCATCCCTCTACCTCGCCGAGGTCGAGGTCGTCGGCGGTGAGGACGCTGGAAGAGCTTCTTCGCCTTCCGGTTGCGAACTTCTTCTTGCCTTGGACAGGTGCTGAGGGCTTCGTGTTGCGGTTCTTGTCGGGGTAGTCGTTCTTTCCCGAACCGCCGTAGTCGCGTTTGCCCTTCCCCAGCTTGGGGCATTTTGCTCGAATGTGGTTGGGGCCACCACACTCAAAGCAAATCACTGGTCCTCTTCTTTTTCCGTCCCTCCTTCTCTTGTAAGCATGGGAGAACTTCCGAGCTAAGAGGGCACCGTTCATCCTCTAGCCGCTCTAACCGATCATCGCCACGCCACGAGAGCGCGGCTAGGAGAACCCGCAAGGAGAATCGGCGAGAAGAACCGTGTCGGGTGGGATCCGTGACTAGAGCCATCGACAGACTTCGACCGACGAGACTATGTCAATCTCGTGAGTCTTGAGGCGAGTAAAGCGCATCAAGAGTCAGGGTCGAGAGGTCCGTGGTGTCCTTGATGGTGGTCACCTTCATTTCCCAAACCCTAAGATCGAGTGCGGAAAGCATCTGTCGAGCGTTATCCGAGTCGGAGTATGTGAGACCGACCGCTCGGAGATTGCTCAAAATCTTGTGAAAACGTGAAAAGCACTCGTCAAGGGACTCTCCGAAGCATCTCGAATTTGTCAGATTTGCGCTGAACCGATCCTGTCGAACTGCCTTGATCCGGGAGGTACCCTCATGGTATGCATCGAGGGTCACCCGGATGTCGTGAGCGGACGACGTGTGAGAGATGCGATCAAATTCGCTTCGCTCAATCCTCGTATGATGATGTTCCTTGCCTTTGCATTTGCCTCAACATCGCCCATGTTCCCAAAGATTGATGTTCTCATCGGCAGGAACAACAAATTGTATTTTCACCTTCCGCCAAATAGCATACCCCTGAGCCTGGATATATGTTTCCATTCGGCTCTTCCAGAAGGGGTAATCCAGCCATCGAAAATAGGCGGCTTGGTGGAATACTTGTCTGCTGCCATGGCTCTTGAGACCGGTTAAGATCTATGAAGAAGAGCTAACCCGCTCGATACCAATTGAAGGACCGAAATGGCAACAGAGGGGTGAATGGTGCCTTAAAACTTCCTCCCAAGTTCTTCTTCTCCTTTAGCTAGAGAGCTAAGAAGTCGAAAACAAAACTCAACCGAACACAAAGAACAATGAAACAAGAAGTCGAATCAAGACAACCGTAGTCGTAATCGTGAACCGTAAAACTTATGTCAGAGTCGATCAACCGACAACAGAGAGATACTACCGTGTGGTCGAGAGCTAGAAATGATCGGCCCACGAAATCAGCGTGGTCGAAAAGACCAAAGACTGCGTGGTCAAATAGGTCGCCGATCCGACAATGTAACGATACAGAAATACTGTTGTCGCGCACGACCGCACGAGCAAGATTTTGAAGAACTTTTGCTCCGAGGTCAAAACCAAAAGAAACTTGAACTCTAGCTCGATAAGATCTCTAGAAGTGAATATACCAAGAAAAGAGAGATCTAAGCGATGGTCGGCAAAGACAGAAAGTCGAAAAACGTAATGAGCAATCGGAGGCTAAGAATAAGAATCACAGAGACTTCTCGATTTCGACTTTGCTCTCGGAATGAAATGACCGAAGGTCTCAAAACAATTTCCCATCCCCGAGCAAGTGAAGCACAAGCCAACTCTTAGATAAAACACATATGATCGAAAGAACACGAGAGGGCAAACAGATCAAACAAATCATCTCAAGAACAAAACCGAGAAAGATACGAGAGATGAATCCAATCTTTTCTATTGCACATGGAGGTTTCTGACCACTCCATCGGAGGTACACGAGCATCCATGCTCTTACCCGAGACAACTCACACAAATAGAAAGAAAAGCTCGAGCAACTCGGGGACAACCTCGCTTTGCTCCCGAGACCTAACCTCTCTATTTATAGTCTCACTAACGGGTCTCCACACGAGACAACCCGCTAACCGAGTGGTTAAGCTTTGCGTGCCTTCGCTGCTTTACCTGCTCCTCTCGTGCAACGGCCCACCGCTTGCCCGTTAGCGCCACCAACTCCACGAGCTCTCACAGAGCCTCTCCAAGGGTCACAAGAGCTTTCCCGGGATGCCTTCCCCGCAGCCTTGACATTTCTCCAAAATGCCCCTCCGCGCCTTCCGTGAAGCTTCCTCCACCGCTTTGCTATCCATCTTTGTCACCGGCACGACACGCCCTCTTCGGCTTTTCCACGCTGCTCGACCTCAACAACTCCCTTGTCTAGTCCCGACCTCCTAAGCCTCACCAAGACCGCTCTCGGTTCCCGCAACCAACAAAGACAACAAAACCATCACATAGCACCGATCCATACAGAAAACACAACTCGCGGCCAAACCGAGCTCAAGTCTTTCCACGTAAAATAGACTTTACCACACCTTGTCAAAATAGTGAACAAACCAGTCCACAAGGTCCATGACTTCACAAGGAACCCAACCGACCAAGCCTCACCGTAATCGGACAAGAAATGCACCTCACGACCAATTTTAGTGATCCCGCACGACCACGGTCATCCAAACGATAACGTGGTCGAACACGGTTTCGACCACGCTCAATTCTCGCGCTAACGTGGTCGTGGCTCGATCGCCAACGTGGTCGCACCGCCAGCGATACAATGTGGTCGAGACCCAAGTCACGACTACCGACCACGCTCAAACCCGCTAACGTGGTCGAAGACCCTAGCGCCAACGTGGTCGATACTCCGACCGCACAACGTGGTCGACCGCCCGACCGCCCAACGTGGTCGAGGCTCACCCCACAACGTGGTCGTAAACCCTAGCGCCGATCGCCGACCACGGTCAAAACTTCCGAGGGCTTCGCAACGTGGTCGATAAGCTTCCGATCACTCGTGCGCCGCCGACCGCAACCCGATACTCAAGAACGTGGTCGACGCCACCCGATAGACTTCGATCACGCTCACCGCCGGGGCGCCACAACAGGTCGTCGCCGTCCGGTGACTTCCGATACTCGGCAACATGGTCGTACGCCACCCGATATGCGCCAACGTGGTCGTAACGCCTTCCGACCACTGTCAGTTTTGCCGAGAACACTTCAACGTGGTCATACGCTCCTGAACGAAATTCGACCACGACCAAACGTGGTCGTATGGCATCCTACATGGTCGCATTTGCCGTGGACAAGTCGTACAGGACTTCATTTCGACCAGAATTAAGACTTTGCAATAAAAGCCCAAAACAAACTCAATTTTCCTTCAACCAAGAGTCAATTACTCATCATAAAGATGGGATCATCTCCACATGATCTCTCACGAGGAGACAAGGAACCGAGCTGCCGGAGTTGGACACGACGGGTAACGGCGAGGTGGACCGAGACTAGGCTCAGGGAGGAGCTGAGGTCCTGACGGTAGGAGTCAAGCACGGTCGTGCGTGAGTTTTGCGATTAATGCAAATGCTGATTCCATTATCTCGAGCGGTGCTATATGATGTGTTTTCTTGTCTGTGATGGCTGCAGGACTTTGAGGCAGAGTCATGGCGAGGCATGGGATGACCGGACTTGGCGCAGGCGGTGCTGAGGTTGGAGCGGTCGGGATGTGCCGAAGATATCGAGACTCGAAGTGGTTGCGAGGCTTGGACGGCAAGAAACGATGAAGCTTCCCGGAAGGTGCAGCAGGGGCATTGTGGTAAATGCGTAAGGCTGTAAAAGCGGAAGCGGATTCGGTTTAAGCTAATGGGTAAAGCACAAAAGTGGTTGAAGCTAATGGGTAAAGTGTGATTGTGAACCTATTAGTGGAGACTATAAAAGGAGAGGGGTAGGCATGAGAGAAAAGTGGGAGTTAGGGCTTCTTTTCTCCCCATGTGTTGTGTGAGTCTGTTGTTCTTTTGGGAAGTTGGTGGGAAGGGTAGAGGTTGTTCTGCCTTGCCCCCATGGTGTTGAGTTCTTGATTTCCTATATGCGTATGGGGCCATAGATCATGTTTTTGAGATGTTTTGAGTGATCAAGTTCATTCTCTGTTCTTTGCAATGTTCTTGGTTTCCCTTCCTTTTTGTTGATTTCTTGATTCTCTAGCTGTTAAATGTTTATGCCTTGAACTAGGAAGTTTCTTGGGATCACTTGAGCATTCCATTTTCGAGAACAAGAGGAACAATCAAGAAAGAACTTTTTTTTGAATCCGGCGCACAAACTACCTGTTCATGCTGTTTTCTAGCGTTAGAACTCAGCGGTTGTGTGCCCCTTTGATTTTCTAGAGGAAACGTGAAATTCGAGTTTGGTTCTACCTTCAGTGATTATCTTCTTGCTAACTCCAAAGTTTCTTGAGCCAAGAATCCAAGAATCACGAGTAATTTGGATTTTGATCACTTCTCCTGTACCCTTCAGTAAAATCCGAATTTGCTATTTCCATTTGATATTTGTCTGCGATTTCTTCTCAATGAGGTTAATATGTTGTTTAGGATGATGTCATGTTCAATTGACCCAAGAAGAGCAGTAAAACACGGTGAATTTCTTGATTTTCAAAGAACTCGCAGCTTCGTTCTTCATCGTAGCTTATGGTCCCGAACGCTGATTCTGCCAAAGTTTTTAAACAATCGCGAATCGCCGATTTTTCAGAATCATGGAAGGGAAAATATTAATTGTAGAACATTGTAAAATAAATTAAATAAATTAAAACAAATAATTTGGATATTTTGGGCTGTCCGGAGGGGTGGGCCAGCCAGCCTAAATAGGGGCCCGTACCCCTCTCAAACCCTAACACCCCTTTATAAACCCTCCTTAGCCCCTCCACCCTCCCCACCCTTGGCCGCCCCCATCCCCTTGGCGCCTCCTCCGCCCTATTGCTGCCATTGGTGCCCCAAGTGCTGCTGCCATTGGAGGAGATGAAAGGAAAAGGAAGGAGAAGAAGAAAGGAGGAGGAGAGGAGAAGAAAGAAGAAGAAGAAGAGGAAAAAACGTGGGAAAAATCTTTATCTTGGTAATTTTTTCCCTATCCCAAACCCTCTGTTTTTATGAACAATTAGGGTTCTTGACACGGATTTTGATGGTAGTTAATAGATTAATTGTCCGATTAGAGATTAGCTACTGTCTGCTTGTAGATTGATTCGCGCAGCGCGTCTGTTCTCGTGGATTTGACCTGGTAAACGAATTTTTCTGTGGACTCTCCCAAATTAAAAGTTGTAGAGGACTTCCAGATGCATCTCCTGTAATTGTTTCGTAATTTTTGGCCGTGGGATCTGGGAGATACGGAGTCGGTAATACCGCTGTCCGTCAGGCGGACAGATTGGTACAGTCCGACTGTAATAAGGGTTTTAAAAATAGTATATGATTTTTATGGTCATGTCCGTAATTGAGAAAGTTGTACATAATTGAGAGATATAGTTGCTGTATATTTTTCAGAATTTTTATACTCCTGTACTCTCGTTCGGACGCGATTTAGTATCGTTGTCTAGTCTGCCAGATCAGAGAGTTTCCTCTTTTAGGCATTGAATTACATCTAGTTGTGATCCAAATAAAAATAGGTGTTATACATGAAAATTGTAGGCTTTTAAGTCATGATTCCAGAGAGGTATCATTTACTGTATTTGGATCATTATTTTTAAAGATACAAAAATTGTGAAGCAGCGCTGCTGCAGAGGGTAATTTGCTGAATTGTTGAGCGGAGAGCAGTTTGTGCGGATTTGGGGTTCTAGCGACATCTTTAATATTTTTAGTCGTGTTTGTATGTTGTGGTTGTGTGCTGAGAGTTGTCTTTTGGACAGGTGGTCTTGTCCCTGAACGCTCTTGATTTTACTTCGCTTCATCGGATTGAGGCAAGTGAACATAGCGGTGGTTGCTACCGTTTAACTTGTTATTCCTTCTACTTGCAATTTACATTATTATCTTAATTTGATACATTATACCATGATTGCATGATATTTCAATTGTGGAGATGGTAGAAAATATTTATCAATTATATGTTGATATTATGCTAGTAGACATGTGGAATTCTTGCTTAATGTTATAATGTGGAACATGAAAATAACATGTGGTGGATGTGGATATGTTGAGAGCATGATAATGCTCCTTGTGGATGAATTAATGTGATTAATGAATTATCATATCATTCACGTCATATCATGTCATTCGCCTATGTAGATGTCGCCGCACTTAGCCGCGACCATACCTATACAGCATCGTATATTGCCATAATACGATGCACCTCTTCGCCCGCGGAAGCATCGTATATTGCCGTAATACGATGAACTACAATCCTGCCCTAGCAAGAGTGATGTGGAGCATAGCATGAAGCATTCATATGCATTGCATTGTGGAAAGATTCATTTGCATACATATGCAATATATATTGTGGTGATGTTATTTTGTGAAATATACAACTTTCTAGTTGTAATGTGGAATTGGCTCATGTGAGCTACTTATGGTATGAGGATTGTGGATGTGGTCGTGGAATGGGATTTGTCCCTTGTGTATGGTAAGGGTTGTGGTGATGGTATGAGATTCTTTTCTCTTGTATTAATTGTTGATAGCATTTATGGATGTGAGAATTAATAAAGTAGTGAGATGATCATACATATGTTTTATTGTCTTGATGGTGATTTGAAGTTGAGGATATAACATTGTTAGTTGTGGAAGAGTAAATGTTGATGATTAATTTATTGTAGTTGTGTAAGACTAAATGTTTCATACGCATTTAATTGATATTTAAAATGATAGCATTTATATGCCAATTAAATCTGAAATTGAAGAGGTATGATCCATGGAAGATTCGTGGTGGTTTAATAATTGTGAATATGAATTGTGGTTGTAGTTGTATAGAATTATAAATGATAATGTATAATTGTTTGTAGTTTGAATAGCCTGTTAAACAGTTTGCTTGCTGAGATTTTATCTCACCCTTGTTTCCCCCTCCCTACAGGTGGACATTGAGCTTGCATGGGAAGGGTAGAACGGCACCACATTGATGCACTTGGATCATAGATTAATGCTGTAATAAAGTTAAAAGTATTCTAGACCTTTGCATAGCTTTGTTTACATTATCTTAATAATGTTAAATTTATGAACTATATTTTAGATTAAAATAGTAGAGGATGTTTTAAATAGTGAATTGCTATCACTATCCTACTATTCCTTAGTTGTTTATACTTCCGCTTATACTATCTTGTTTAGTAATTGTTGCTAGTTTAATTTATCTTGTAAATTGGCTAGTAGTGGAGTAGTTTTAGTAACATCCCAGGGTATTGTGGATCCTAGGGTGTTACAGTTGGTATCAGAGCGGGCTTTAGGTCCGTGGTAATTAAATTGTTAAATTGACACACTGGTGCACAGTAGGATGGGATGGGTCAAGCATTGCATTTATGCTTTTGACATGTTGTATTGATGATTTACATTATGAGATAATCTTGTATGCTTATTGATGATCTTGTATGATTATGATTTGCTCCTATGACTGTTATGAGTAAAGGTAATCAATGTTAAGATGTAGATGTTGTTTGTGCTGTCTTGGCTTTGCCAGATTATACCATTGTTTGTAGTATGAGGATTAGCAATGTAGTTACCTCAAGTAACTTAATTGCAGATGTTGCGGGTGAGTTTCTTAGAAAAGTTGCTATTATCCTTAAGTTGATTTCGGCCAATTCTTGGCCTATTGCAGTTAATGAATTTCTTTTGAGTTTGTGGTTCTTGCAGCTTGAGGGTATGCAATTGGTCTCACTGCTCCTTGAAGCAGCTATTGTTTCTTTCCGGACTAATGAGATACTTTTGCTACCTGTGCTTATTGTTGATTTGCAATGTTGATCCCTTTGTGGGAGTTTTGTCTTGTTGTGAATCATGACTTATTGGTTTGCTTGGTATTTTCTTTTAGTGATGCAAGTTTTGAGTTGCAAAACTCATTGATATGTGAAAGTCTTGGATCTATGTTTTTCTTTTAGATTATTTCGAGTGTTGAAGTTTTTTTTTCTCTCCTTTCTCAAAGAGAGTGTTAAAATCCTTTATGGTGTTTTACTATGCTTAAATAGAAGGTGGTAATCATATAAACTAATTCGTAAGGCATGAATTAACAAGTTGATATGTTAGCGTAGTGCATAATTAATTTCACTAGCATCTTTGGAAGTGTAGTTGATTAATTTGATATTGCCTTGTAATAGTTTTTAGAAGAACTATGATTAATAATTTGTCTATTCATGATTGGAACTCATGGAGTTATTGAGGAGTGTGCAAAAGAGAATTAGAATGATTATTATGATTGTTTGAATTTCTATCATGTTGGATAAATTGAATTATCTTTGTCTTTAGTAATTAATCTGACCGTTTGGAATGATTAAGTAAGGAGGTGTTCGAATATTGCCTTGGTAATATTAACCTTTAATATATCTTTATTTAGATATTTTATGAGCATGTACAGTTGCTATTTTCATCTATCTTTCATCATGCTAGATTATTGAAATATGTATAAAGAAATAAATGAAGGTTGATGTATTGACTTGTAGAATCTTGTCTTACAAAGCTGGTATTATTGAAGTTTAAAGTCATTTCGTTCTAATTTCTGAACGTAAGGTAGGATACTGAATCTATACTCATGATTGTTTTATGATTGTAAAACGAAGTTAGGATCATGAATGTTGTTATGATAAAATAATAATCAATTATTGCCAGTAATGACTAGAATATAATTAATTTGTGCTAAATTAGAGTTGAGCATCAATAAAAATTGAAAATATGAAATCTAATAAGAGATTTATACTAGCATATTTTGTGAGATTGCCATGTTCTAGTATCAGTTTGTTTAAGAGCTTTGTTCTATTATGTGGCTTATGCACTAGATTTTCCTAGATCAAGTAGTTGCAATCTTATTTAAGATATTAGAAACATGATGAAGTGATTTCCTGTGTTTCTTTTAGAAAAGTTTATGAAGAGATTTGTGGATATGATGATGCTTCTTAATAATGTATTATTCTGATGTTAGTATGATGGTCAGTATGTGTTGTGATGATAATATTGAATGTTCATTAAATATAAGAATTTGATAACTTCCATGATGTTATTTAAATGAAAAGTTTTGATATCTGTGTACGCGATCTTCTTGATCTCATGACTTATGTGGTAGCTGAAATTGTTTTAAGCGAAGTGTCGTGTTGAGAGGTTTTATTAGTTCTTAAAGAATTAATGTGTTGAGGTCTTCAATTCTCTTTTGTTGGAATTGTTAAGGTGATACCGTAATCATAGAAGGTTGTTCTCATTGTTAAAAGGAAAAGTTTGGTAAAAGTTTTGGAGGTTGAAGTCAAGTTGTGCAATCTTTGAAGTGTGTTTGACTTCTTATTTTCACCGCATAAGAGCTTCTTGTGCTCGAATGACAATACTGTATTCTTATTGGTTGAGATTTGATATTCTTCTTTTTGGGGAGGCATGTGCCTTCAGCTGTGAGTTTATCTTTTGTTGTCCAAGATTTATTGTTATTTCTTTTGGTCTTGTGTTTATTGCAGATGATAACATCTTCCTTTGTGCTGAAATTTATTTCTTTTTGCCTCTCCAAGAAAGGGGTAATCAATTTGGGTTGCAAAGACCTTTAAGATGTGTATAGCAACTAGTTGGTGTGGTTATGTGGTTGATTTTGGTGAGATTGTGGGTATGATATGAATTCCGAGTTGTTATCCTTAGAAGGATTGAGGTGCTTAAAGAATTATATGTCAAAGTAATTCTATTGGTCGAGAGCTTGGCTATAATGTATTTTGTGGAGACAGTAAAGTCTCTCTGCAAGGGTGTGGATAATGTACTCAGTTTGACGCATTGTTGAAGTTGCCAACTTGAGATAAATGAGTTGGTGTGTTGGGTGATGATTTGGAAATCCTTGGTTCAAGGAAGTTAAGATTTCAAAGGGAATGGATTGGGAAATTACTAATATCTCGAGCAGTAATATGCTCTCGTGATTCTTGTTTAAATTGTGTGTTTATGTCAGAGGTCATCTGCAAATTGAGTTATTATATGTTTGGTGTATTCTTTTCCAGTTAGAAAAAGAAAATGATTGTTTTGGTCTGACGAGTGATTTTCACTCTTGGCTTGTGCAGTGTAGATTCTCCAAATGTCTATTTGGAGAATGTGAATGGTTTTGTTGTGAATCCTTTGATTTGGACCGTGGTCCTTTGAAGGAAAGCTGGTTGCTAGTGTGTTGCTTGAGAATGCTTCATTCTTATTGTGGTTGTGTTACATTTGCAATATGTATTGTTTGTGCTTCAAGTAATGTTATGAGTGGAATCTGTGGTTGAATTCTTTAAAAAGGGGTACAATGTATTATCCCGATTATAATATAGAGAGAAAAATATTTTAAGGAGGATGGTATTAGATAAGTGGCTTGATAGTTGTGGCGGGAAATTTTGTGAGAACGACAGATCATTGGTATCGCTCGAGCCGACAAAAGAATTGCGGGTGCTCGGTGTTGACCGTGGTCGTGGACTCGCTGAGTTGGACATGAGGAAGAGAGCCACCAGATATGCGGAGGCCCTCTTGACGAATCAGTCCAAGCAGGAGGTGACGTGGAGCTTGAAGTTCAAATGTAGCAGAAGGACCCGATTTCTTCGAGGGCGGGTGAGAACCCGTATGGTTGTTCCCTCGTGATGTTCTATCCTTGGGATACTCTATTCTTTGGTTGTTCTTTCCTTGATTTTTCTTTGTCTCGTGGGTTGAGGAGCGAGATTCGAGGACGAATCCTTTTAAGATGGAGAGAATGTAATATCCCGAACGCTGTTACTTGCAAGAAGTTTTTAAACAATCGCGAATCGCTTGGTTTTCTAAAATAGTGGGAAGGAAAAATATTAATTGTAGAATATTGTAAAATAAATTAAATTAATTAAAAAATAATTTGGATGTTTTAAGATGGTGATGTTATTTTGTGAAATATACAACATTCTAGTTGTAATATGGAATTGGCTCATGTGAGCTACTTATGGTATGAGGATTGTGGATGTGGTCGTGGAATAGAGTTTGTCCCTTGAGTATGGCAAGGGTTGTGGTGATGGCATTAAATTCTTTTCTCTTGTATTAATTGTTGATAGCATTTATGGATGTGAGAATTAATAAAGTAGTGAGATGATCATACATATGTTTTATTGTCTTGATGGTGATTTGAAGTTGAGGATATAACATTGTTAGTTGTGGAAGAGTAAATGTTGATGATTAATTTATTGTAGTTGTGGAAGACTAAATGTTTCATATGCATTTAATTGATATTTAAAATGATAGCATTTATATGCCAATTAAATCTGAAATTGAAGAGGTATGATCCATGGAAGATTCGTGGTGGTTTAATAATTGTGAACATGAATTGTGGTTGTAGTTGTATGGAATTATAAATGATGATGTATAATTGTTTGTAGTGTGAATAGCCTCATTAAAGCTTTGCTTGCTGAGATTTTATCTCTCCCTTGTTTCCCCCTCCCTACAGGTGGACGTTGAGCATGCATGGGAAGGGTAGAACGGCACCACATTGATGCACTTGGATCATAGATTAATGCTGTAATAAAGTTGAAAGTATTCTAGACCTTTGTTTACATAGAACGGCATAGCTTTGTTTACATTATCTTAATAATGTTAAATTTGTGAACTATATTTTAGATTAAAATAGTAGAGGATGTTTTAAATAGTGAATTGCTATCACTATCCTACTATTCCTTAGTTGTTTCTGCTTCTGTTTATACTATCTTGTTTAGTAATTGTTGTCAGTTTCATTTATCTTGTAAATTGACTAGTAGTAGAGTAGTTTTAGTAGCATCCCAGGGTATTGTGGATCCTGGGGTGTTACAAGGGGGTTTATAAAGGGGGTGCTAGGGTTTGGGATGGGGTACTGGCCCACCCCTCCGGACAGCCCAAAATATCCAAATTAGTTGTTTTAATTTTTTTAAGTTTGGGCAATTATGCAATTTATTATTCACCTCCTGCGATTTACCGAAAAATCGGGAAACTCCGTGATTATTTTAGAAACCTACACCGAATCGACTATTAGGATATTACATTCTCCCCACCTAAAAAGGATTCGTCCTCGAATCTATCTCCTCAACCCACGAGACAAAAAATAATCAAGGAAAGGACAACCAAAGGATAGAGCATTCCAAGGATAGAATATCCCAAGGGAACAACAACTACGGGTTCTCACCCGCCTCGAATAACTCGGGTCCTTCTTCTACATTTGAACTTCAAGCTCCCACTTCACCTCCCGCTCGGACTGATTCGTCAAGAGGGCCCCCACATACATGGTGGCCCTCTTCCTTCTGACCAACTCCGACGAGTCCACGACACGCGCTGGACAACGCCGAGCACCCGCAGCTCTTCTGCCGGCTCTAAGCGGCTAACAGATCCTGCCGTTCTCGCAAAATTCCCCGCCACAAGTATCAAGCCACTATCTAATATCATCCTCCTTCTTAAAATATTTTCTCTATATATTATAATCGGGATAATACATTGTACCCATTTTAAAGAATTTGACCACAGATTCCACTCATAACATTTTACTTGAATCACATCAATTCCTCATACCACAAGTAGCTCACATGAGCTAATTCCACATTACAACTATCAAGTTGTATATTCCACATTGCAACTACGAAGTTGAATATTCCACAAAATAACTTCACCACAATACATTGCATATGTATACAAATGATCTTTCCACAATGCAATTGTAACACCCCAGGACCCACATTACCCTGGGATGCTACTAAAATTACTTCACAACTTACCCAATTTACAAAATAAATTAAACTGGCAACAATTACTAAACAAGATAATATAAGCGGAAGCCTAAACAACTAAGGAATAACAGGATAGTGATAGCAATTCAAGGACAAAACCACCTGCCCAAAAGGCATCTCTCAGCATAAAGCCACAGTATACAACCACGACTAAAATAATTAACGACGTCGCTAGAACCCCGAACCCGCACAAACTCCTCTCCGCTCAACAATTCAACAGACTACCCACTGCAGCAGCACTGCTTAACATTTTCGTATCTTTAAAACTATTGATCCAATTATAGCAAATGATACCTCTCTGTATTCATCACTTAAAATCCTACATTTTTTATATAGAATACATATTTTTATTTTGATCATAGCTAGGTGTAATTTAATGCCCAAAATAGAGGAAGATCTCTGTTCTGTCAGACCGGACAGCAAGTTCCAAATGCATCCCAACAACCGTACATGGGTCTAAAAAATCTTAATTTTATACAACAGCTAGATTACCAAATTCTCTACAACTTTCTCAATTACGGACATGATCATAAAAATCATTTACTACCTCTAAATCACTGTTTAATTGCAGTCATCCAATTCGCTCGCTCACCGACGAACAAGAGTATTCCCGACCAGAACTCCCAGATCCCATGGACAAACATTCCGAAAAAAATATAGGAGATGGGTTTCGAAGTCCTCTACAACTTTATTTTTCGGAGGGTCTGCAGGAAAAATCGTTTGATGGGTTGAAACCGTGCAAACACATGCGCTGCGCGAATCAATCTACAGGTAGACAGCAACTAATCTCTAATCGGGCAATTAATCTATTAATCCCCTTCAAATTCCATGCTAAGAACCCTAATTACTCCGTAAAACAGAGGGTTTGGGAAGGGAAAAAATTACCTAAATGATCCCCTATAAGAGGGAGCACCGTGTGCCCCTTCTCATCCTCACTCAACCCCCGAAATTTCAAGTCATTTCTCCCTTTCTTCTCTCCACAATAGCTATTTTACTTTTGTGAATTGAGCGGTGTTCAACGGCCATTTGCGCCTCCGACAGTGGAGTCCGGTCACTTTTGACCACACCGTTGGCTTTGCCTTCTGACGTTCTACACGGTGCTTCCCTCGCCTTCGCTGGAGCATCACCGGAGCATCGCCGGACCACCGTGGCCAAACCGCGCCGTCGCTTCTCTTCTCGCTGCGAGCCGACCGTGCGTGTTCCATCAAAACCGAGATGAGCATTGTATTCCCGACGTTCTCCTCTTCGTTTCGTCGCAAACCTCACCCTCTAACTCCTCTCTGTTTGCCCGGAATACGATGTCAACCCGTTGGTCGCCGAATGTCTTCTCCGCCGTGTTCCATCACCATCCGATGTCCGTTGGCCGAGCCGTCTGTACCGTTGAGTTCGCCTCGACGCGTTCTACGCCATGCTCCCATCGCCATCACTCGAAGAAACCGTGTCTTCGCGCGTACACCACTTTTTTGGTAAGCGCTTTGATTTTTGTTCACGTCATATCTTGTCCTAGCCTCTAAGAAATTTATCTATCATTTTTATTTAATTTTTCGTGGAGCCAATTGTCAGAAATTGAACTTTCCGCAAAAATGGCCATTTTTGACTCCCGACATCGATTCGTCGTCTCTGTTAAGTTTTAGCCTGTGCCATAATTTTTGTTAGACATGCCTCGCCGCGTTCTACACAGTGCTCACTTCCTTTTCCCCAAAAAAGCCTCCACAAATTTTTGACTCCGACGCCTCGCCATGGCCGCCAATGGCATCTAGTGTCCCCATTCATCCGGTAGTGTTTTTCCCCAATCCGTCGCGTCATATCATGCCAAACCATCCTCGGTAGCTACCTTTCAAATGGTTTTAGAGTCGCCTCACCGAGCATCAAGATATCAAGTTTTTCCTTTTTCTTTACCGTCGTCGTTCAAACGTCGATTGTATCGTCTCCGTTGAATCTTCAGCCTAGCCAATAATTTTCTTAGCTTCACCATGTCGTGTTCTACCCTGTGCTCACCCTACATCTTCACATTGCATACCCGGTACTATCTCTTTCCAACCTGTCGATGTCGCTGCCACGCTGTCATTGCCGTTTTTCCCTCAGTGCTAGTGTTTGCCGCTGTTCCCCGACACCGTACCCACGTCACCATCTTCGCCTCGCCGCCGGGTTTCCATTTTGTCCGTTCGCCGCCACCTCGAAACCAATCAACACCGTACTGCTCAAAAAGTAATTCTCGAATTTTGTTATCATTTCATGTGATATCTAAAACTTTTAGATATTCGTTCTCCCTCATTCGAACTCCGAATCCGTTGATTCTTTTTCCTAAATTCATCTAAAATATTAACCTTTCTTCCAGTATATATTATATATTTTTGTGATTTTATTTGTATTTATTTATTCTTTTGTATTTATCGTTCCGCGCGTAGAACCCGACGTCGCCGAAGAATTTTCCGACCTGCAGCAAGAAAGTCAAGATATCGCACACGAAGACAAATCTCCTTTGAACATCTTGAACCTATGTTTGTGAAAGGTTTTGATTATTTTAAATTTAATGCATTGCTATGTTACATAAAATGATAATTTCTGTTTTAGAGATAATAGTTAAACCGATAATTGTTATACCCTCATTTGACATTGACAATCTTGTACCTTTGACACCCTAGGATTTCCTTTGTCTCACTAATGAGATTATTATAAAACTTTGGTAAATGTTGTAACGGTAGTAAAATGCTTAGTCATGCTATATAACCACTACTAATTTTTTGGACGATGCACTAGTGTCGACGAGACTTAATTTCTAAACACATCTTCACTTTAGGCTTGTACAGATCGAGTATGTGCCTGCATATAATTAAATAAAATAGTAGTAGCTCAGATTCCAAATATAATAGTTAAACACCCAATTAAATTAGAGCTCACCTGATAATATTTAATGCGACTTAATAATTCCTTCCAGTTAAATAATATATTTAACCGAGAGGTGCAAGACATAAGCGTATCCGCGTCAACATGCAGTACATATTGTAACTAGGATGAAAGGCGCGCAATAAGTGTATGGCAGGTATACATGATGTTCAGTGAAAGAAAAGGAATTTTACTTTCTTGCAGCAGCAATTTTCTTGGGAATAGTCTCTAAAAGTTCTAGTGTCCTAGAGGAAGCTAGAACCAAGTCGATTGCAGGTGCCCTAATTACTAATGTGTTTGTGTCCTAGTGGTATGAGCGCTGGTCGCCAATCAAGCGGTCCCTAGTTCGATTCCTAGGTGGCTTCCCATTTTTCAATTTTCATAATTTTTTCTCGCATGACCGCATAGCTAAACAAAAGCCCACGAAACAAAAGAGTTGCAATAGAATACCATATTGCAACGAAACACACTACTCTATAGCAACAAAATTTACACGTGGCAATATAAATATGTTATTGCATCGATTTAGTTTTTCGTTGCAATACGCATCTACCTATTGTAACGCCGCTGAAGATTATCCCAACGAAAAAACACCGTGCCAATAATATCACCCAATAGCAACGAAATTATATATGGTTGCAATAGTAGCAAATAATTGCAACGAAAATCAACACTAACGCAACAAAAGAGTGTCGTGGCAATATATCCAACCTATTGCAACACGCCAAAATGGTTGCGATAACACCTACCTATTGCAACGACATTTACGGATATCGCAATGCAATATAATAGTGGCAATAAAGTCCACCTATTGCCACTGTTTTGGAAAAACGTTGCAATAAGTCCTACCTATTACAACCAAATTGGTGGCGTTGCAATTTCTTTCGTGGCATTAGACCAAAAATCTACTAGTGAACCTTTGGTAACCTTGGAATGGGGAATCATATTTTATGGAACTAAACTTTTGTTCAGAAATCAGTGGTGATTGGAGTTGCCACAGATCTTTTAAAATAAAATAAAATATGAAAATTGGATTTGGACCGTATGATGGTTGGATTGGATTGGTGCGCTTAGCACGAGAACTTATAAAGTGTATGTTCCGCCTAGTCAATTAAGCACCGACGCTTGTGTTTGTCCGATCGAGCACCACCGCACAACCACAAGTCTATATGGGTACGACCTAGTCGACTAACTTACGATAGTTTAGTCTAGGTACCACCAAGGAAAGTGGGTGCTGTGGTGTACTGGTTATTCACAGTGAGGGACATGGTTTACTGTACTCATACGGCGCAAGAGAGGGCTTCTGACTGGGTGGTTTAACCCTTCAGCGGTGAAACCTCAGCGGGTGGTGTCTAGCTAGTCTAGAGTAAGATAAAGGCTTTGTGATATTTTATCTGGGTCTCATGCCTAAGGAAGCATGTTGGCTATTAGGATGATTTATCTCTTGTGGGTAAAGTTGTACAATCTCTACAGAGTGTTAAAACTATTCGAATAGCCGTGCCCACGGTCAAGGGCGGGCAAAGAATGCATTCACATGGTAGCTCATTGGTTTTGGTTTTAAAATTAAAGTTTTGGAAACCGGGAGTGGTTGGAACTCCCGGAGTTGTCCTGGCAGATGTAGCCAGTGTGGGTGGATGTAACCCGTTGTCTTGAATCCTGACGGATGTAGCCAGTGTGGGTGGATGTAACTCGTTTTCTTGATCCTTGGCGGTTAGAGCCATGATCCAAAGGTTGGTGGTCAGAACCTTCACTATTCAATTTGATAGTTTCTGTTAAAACAGTTACCTTGTTCAAACTAATGCCTTCGAAAATATTTAGTGATATTTGAAATAAAATATTGCTTTGTGCAAAAGAACCATAAAACCTTCCTTTGTTAAGCCTTGCATCTATTGTATTTTCCCAAGACTTGCGGGGTACTTTATGTACTCACATACTACACTTAAAACAAAATCTCAGAGGAATACGAAGCTCAGGAAGGAGACTACGACTACTTCGTGTGTGGTTTCGACGAAGGCTTTCCGGGGTACTAGGTTGCGCTTCCGCAGTCAATTGCCTGTGGCGTATTGATGGGTCTTCGCCAGAGTTTATTTTGCTTCCGCTGTGTTTTGTGTGTGTGTGAGGTCTTGAAATCTCAGTTGTAATAAAGAGGCATTTTGGTCTGTACTCTATTATTGAAATAAAACGTTGTTGGTTATGTATTCATCATCGTTTGACCGTGTGCACTAGCTTTGATCCGGGACTAGTGTCAGAATACACGAGGGCCCGGATTCGAAACCGGTCCCGACAGAGATGGTATCAGAGCCAATCTGACTGTAGGACGTGACCTAGTTAGAATGGTCGTTAGTAGAAGAGCTTCAAAATTTTATTTTATAAAATAAAAATTTAATAATGTGCTATCCTCATATTTTCTCTTCTTTCTATCCTTACCTTCATAATGGTATTCCTCCTTCTCTATCTACTTATTTCCTTTTTGGAATGATAATTGTATCCACTTCCCTCTATAATTTCTATTGATGGCTCAATAAGGTTGCACTTGGAGAAGCGCGTCATCGTGAAGGAGCGAGGATTAGTTCTTTAGTTGTAGTACCCAAGTAAAGTCCTACGATTTTAGAACGCTTATATACTACTTGTTTGTGTGCTAGATGCACTGTACCAAGTCTTTGTATACTTGTAGTACAGTCATCCTTAAAAACTATTTTAATTTCAAGCTAAGTTTCGTACCAACTAACACACGTTCAAGACTAAAACAAGTACTAGTCAAGATTAGTGCTAACAAATTCCTCCCTAATCTTGACTTCCATTTATTTGGGTACCTTCTCGCCAAGCCTCAAAGTAGCACCGGTTCGTCATCGACGTCAGCCATAACGAGATGCGCCTCCTCCTTCTTCTTGTGGCATTCGGAATCAAAATGCCCATAGTCATTGTAATTGTAGCATCTTGCTTTAGCCTTGTCAAATTTGTGATACCTACGGTTTCGGCCACCATTGCCATTGGAACCATCACCTTCGCGCTTTGACGATCGGGCCTCCCACTCAGCCCGTGTGAGGAGAAGATATTCGTCGTTGTTGCCGTCATCTGGAATGCGTAGACGCTCCTCATACGCCTTGAGGCGGCCGATCACTTCTTCCACCGTCATTGTCTTCAAGTCTCCAAATTGCTCAACAGTTGAGACAATCTGCAGGTATTTGTTCGGGGCAGTAGGAGGAGGGTCTCCTCCAGGACTCCTTGGAAGATGGCGCAAGGGCCATCTAATCTTTGCGCTCATCAACGTCGTTGGCCACCACAGCATCCCAAACGCCTTGGGCCTTCATGAACACCTTCATCTTGATTGCCCACGCAGCGTAGTTGCTCTTGTTCAGCATAGGGTATTGAAGAGAGACACTGCTTTCTCTTCCCGGTACCCTCGGTGGACCACCGCCGGTGACGTTGGTGTGACCCGACGGCGACACCGATCTTGTCATCGGCATGGCTCTGATACCAAATGTTAGCCCACAAAAAAATCACACACGTACAAGAGCTAGACAAGAGTACACTGAGAGAACACACTTCTTTTGTCTTTGTGCTAGCTCTAAGAAGATGAATACATGAACATTACTTGGAGACGCCTAACACAGCTTGCGTCATTTCTTTTGTTCCTATTCAACTCATCTTAATAAACTGATTACACAGGCTTAAATAAGCCACACTTACACACACGAATTAGCCCACTAACTGGCTCCTATTCCCACGGATCAGAGGTCCTACTAACTCAATACACGCCACAAACCAGTAACAGCTCTGACCGCATGCATGCAAGACTCACGCAACAATCTAACTAACATCTAACATGCATGTTGTGAGACTCAATACACCGGTAACAGCTCTGACCGCATGCATCCAACACTTCGGTAATAGAGTGCTAATTACGTCGGGCACATGTAGTGTATGGCCTCTTTACGGCTTCTAAAAGCAGCTTTTGTGAGAGACCATGTTAGGTCATCCCATGTGTATGATGAGTAATTGACATCGGCTTAGGGAAGTCGAGTTTGATTTGGTTGGTTCGGACCATGTCGTTGCGGTGTGCAATGGCTCGGTCGGACTTGGTCAAACCCGGTCAATAGGATTAGGATGATTATTCTGATGATTTGACAGGTTTGGGCTTAATATTGTGTCACTGATACTATTTATGCTTTCATGTGTCGAGCGGTGCTATTTGATGTGTTTCTTGCCTTTGTTGGCTGCAGGACGTCGAGGCGAAGTCGTGGTGAGATACGAGGTGACCGGACTAGACACAGGCGGTGTCGAGGTCAGAACGATCGGATGTGTCGAAGACGGCGGAGATTCGATGTGGTTACGAGGTGTACACGACAAGGAGCGCGGAAGCTTCCCGGAAGGTGCAGGAGGGGCGAATCGGTAAATTCGCAAGGCTGCACAAGCGGGAGACGGCTCCGTTAGGGTTTAACCGGCGTAACGGGTTGGAGACCCGTTAGCCAAGGGCTATAAATAGGTGTTGGGGGCTGCATACCCCCTTGAGAGTTTTTGTGCATTTTCTCTCTATTTTGTGTGTGTTCCTCTCAAGAAGCATGAAGAGCTCTTGGTGTTTTTGAGGATTGAGAGGGAGAGGATGGATTGAGAGTCTTGTAATCATTCCTTTATTCTAATGTTCATGCGTATGGGGACTCATCTTGATCTTTGTTCTTCTCTGTGATGTTTTTTTTGGTTTGAGTTTCTGCATATCCTTTTGCTCTCTTTTGTGAAAATGCATCAAAGCCGTTTGGGTATGTAATCTCATGAGAGCCATTGTTCTTGCAGCAGTAGCTTGGTTTTACTGCCTCTTTTTGTCAAGCTGTACTTTCAGCAGCTTCTTCCTCTGTTCACTATTCTCGTAGGCAAAGGATTCATGTTTGTGTTGTCTCAGCTATTTACTCTGAAGTTCAGATCCTTTGTCCTGAGATGCTCTGCCTTCCCAATCTTTTCCCTGCCTTCTCCTCTTCATTGCAATAATTACTATGCAATCTGTTGTCAATTGTCAATCTTCTTTTCTCAAGTTCTTTGGCTGCATTTTCTCCTTCCCAAGGGATCAATGATATTTAGTTCTTGGTCCTATTGATCAATCCTGAAAAGAACAAATTTTCATATGTTAATTTCTCTGTTTTTCAGTGCAAAAAATATTTACTGCAGCCTTTGAGCTTTATCGGCCAACAGAACTTTCTAAATCGCTTTCATTGCATCTCTCTCATCGTGTTCGGCCACGGTAGCTTTGTGAGTGCATCGCATTTCTCTCGCTTTTTCTTCGATTTTGGTTTGGTCGCTTTTCAGCTTTGTCTTGTCTCTTTGCTTTCAGCTCTTCTTTTACACTCGATCTCTTTTCTTTTCCTTTTTACTATTCCCCCAATATGAAAAATTTAGCTCCAGTTCATTTTCTGGATTCGGCAGCAGGATGAAAATTCACTGTGCAGTTTTTCGAAAGGTTACTATCATAATTCTGCTAAGGTGACAAGGATCACATAATCAAGTATTCAAAACGGGGTGTGATATTAATCATGGCAAACATGGGCATATAGCTAGGATCTTAAATTAAACATGTATTTGTATATAAAATAATAGCATGTAATTTGATAATTTAAACAAAAGTAATTTGCAGAAAATATAGGTTCAACATGATCAAAGTATTGACTCGCCTGACGCGGTTTACAGCGGTCGAGCTCACATAATGCTTCTTTTGGAGCTTCTAGTCTTTATCTTCACTTTGCTCTTGATCACGCTTGATCCTTTGATTCTTCAGGACTTCAATTTCTAATTACGCACTAAATGACTGAATACAAATGAAAGCAAATAACTCAAAAGATCCACATAAATCCAAATAATCTTGATTTAGTTTTATGACAAGTTAATGGGCGATTTGAAGCAAGGTTGGTAACAGGCTACGACGACTCGCTCTTTTTATTACTAACCTCCTTTTACTATTTTTGTATTTATTTAGGAAGTTCTATGAGTTACGGACAGGTGTATGATTTTACCTGGGCAAGGTCTGATATATATATATATAGGGTCATATTTCAACATTGGTTATTTAGCAAAATTTACCACTAAGACTTATCTACTGACTTGCTAAACACTGGGCCTACATCTTAATTTTTTATTAAGAGCAATATTTATTAGATTTGGACCTTTTAACAAGAGTCACCTTTCTTTATTGATATTTTTAATTAACATCTAGATTTTTGGATATTTATTCAGACCATATCAATTAATCATACATGACCTATAAAAGTTTAAATCTTAAATATCCTTATTTTATATCTTAGTTAAGTTTTATTAACTTCTCTAAATTATTCTTTAATTCCCTTATTAATTCAAATGGGCTCTCAATTTCATGGTTTCAGTTCCATTGGACAGACCTCGAATTTAGATGAATTTAGAAAGTTGTTTCATTCAATTTGGAGTTAAAATGAATAAGTTATGCCCATTTAAAATCTTTCGATTTGGCTAAATCCCAAAAATAATAAAACCTGACAAGTGGGGCCCACTATCAGCCGGACGTGCTCACGCGGGCGCTGACACGTGGGGCCCGGGCAGCACGCTCACGCTGCTTGCCGACAGTGGGCTCACCGCAACGGCTCCTCCCTTCCGTGGTCGATAAGTGGGACCCGGCCATCAGCGGAACGCGCACGCGGGCGGTCGCTGACAGGTGGGGCCCACCTATCAGTCGGGAAAATCAAAAGAAAGGCTCAACCTCAGCGCGCGGAGCGGGGGCTCGAACGCACGCCGAAGGAGCCGGGGTGGAAAGAGACAGCGCCATTAGCCGGCAGAGGAGGTGGCTTACGCCATAGGCGGACGGCGTCGCCGTGGGGAAACGGTCCAGGAGGTCATGCGGTGACCGGTGAAATGGAATGCTCAGACGACGAGGAGGCCCACGGTCGGTAGCTCCGGTCGGGGTGGCGTCCAGGTTCGCCGGCGGCGGTCCTAGACGGCGAAGGTGAGGGAGAAACGAGGCGCCGACGGCCGAATGAGAGATGGAAGGAAGTAAGGCGCACATGAGCTTGAGTGCAGTACCAGGAGCTCACCCAGGCGGCTTGCGGGGGCCGGAGGGAGGCCGAGGTGAGCTAGCGGCATGAGCCTGCGGTCGTGGTCGTAAGCCTTCGGCTGGATCCCGATCTCCTTCAACGTGGTCGAAAGGCCTTCCGAACACGACCAACGTGGTCGTAGCGTCCTCCGACCAGTTGTTCGCCGCTCGACCGCAACCCGATACTCGGCAACGTGGTCGTACGCTACCCGATAGGCTTTCGATCACGCCCACCGCCGGGACGCCACAGTGGTCGTGACCCTCTCCGACTTCCCACCACGCCCGAATTTGCCGAGAGCCGCAGAGTGGTCGACAGACCCGAACGACTTCGATCACTCAAAACGGTCGACGCCTTCAATCTCGTTCGACCGCTTCAAACATGGTCGTGCGGTCCAGAGAAAGTCGACATGACTTGACATCGACTGTGGCTAAGACTTCGCATAAAAAGCCCAAAACAAACTCAATTTTCTTTCAAACAAGGATCAAATACTCATCACAAACATGGGATCATCTCCACATGATCTCTCACCATGTTACCACTACCATTATCATATTTCGAATTTTCAGTTGGCAATGTTTGTATCATATTTACTATTATATCTAAAGCATATCTAATCTCAACCATTAATTGGCAATATTACTATTGTGATAATCCTATGATGACATGAGTAAGGCAATATCAAATGGGAAGATAAGAGGTTTCACTGTATGGTGCAGCTAGGCAATCTATACATATAATAAAGGCAAGCATGCATTTGTATTTGAAATCAAAATACTGCATTTAAAAACTAGGTTCAACATGATCAATATAAGGAATTGCCTCCTTTTTTGATATCTTTGGTCTTTTCTTGTAGTGCTCTAGGCCTGCTTCAATTGCTCGTGTAGTTCCTCTATTGACTAACTCGCTGGGTCCAAATACTAGCATGGGAAAACAAATGCAACGAGTTCCTGCTTTGCGGAATGCATGCTGGATACAAAAACACAAATAAATAACCAAAAGATATATAGAAAATAGGTTCGGTGGTCAGGGTTTAGGTGGTGCTTGACTTGGCTAGACAATGTTGGATTGGACTAAATGGGTCCAAGACGGTCAAAGGGGTATATAGGCGTTATATGGATTTTTGCGAATAGCTGTGGGTATGGACGGTATTGGATTGGAATCGGAATATCATCTGGGTGGTGTAGAGATTTATCGATATCTGATATGGGAAACAGAGCTGAGAAATGGGTAAACGGACTTGAAACAATAAAAATGGATGTATATATGTCTTTTTAGGGTTCTGTGAACAGTAACGAATCTGGTATTGTTCATCATGGGTTTTACTGTTCATTGCAGGTTTAGTCCTTGTAGGTTGTCACTGCGTACTTAGAGAACAGAGTTACGAGTACTCAGGTGGTCTCCAGTATGACTACAAAGTCGGGTGGATGGTCGAGATTCAATTTCGAGCATGAAGTCGACAGAGATCGGACGGTGTACGAGTTGCTACGACGATCAGACGATGTCTGAATGGCTGTAGAGATTGTTAGATTTAATCTTGATTAGTTGTAAGTAGTCGTAGAAGCTGTGGACGAAGCCACACTCGAAGCTGTGGTCGAAACCACAGTCGAAGCAGCGATCGAAGTCGTAGCTGAAGCAGTAGTTGAAATTGCAGAAGTCAAAGTAGGAAGCTCCGAGTACTATACATTGAGTACTGTGCATTGAGTATTGTACATCGAGTACTATAGCTCCAAGTATGAAGCATTCGAAGACTCCGAGCACGAAGGCAGTCGAAGACTCCGAATACGCAAGAAGCCGTGGTTGTAGCATCGAGATGATATGCCATGGTCGAAGGTACCATGGTCATAAGGTAGCCGTGGTCGTAAGGCACCATGGTCGTAAGCCGTAGTTAGAAGAACACTGTTGTTGTCAGAAGCATCCAAGTGCATATTGTTGTCAGAAGTCAGACGCACTCAGATGTGCCTGAGTGCAGTCGAAGCTCTCGAGTGCCAGGAAAACTCATAACTGTGAGAAGCGATCGTAGCCGTGTGAAGCAGTCGTGGATTTCAAGCGGTGGGGCGGTCGGAGAATCTATGGTCGAAACAACAACTGACGACCATGGGTGGGTTCCTAGGCCCACGAGGATTCCATTTTTTGGGCTCGGAGCGGCTGGAAGTCGGGTGAGCGTCGACAGTGAGGTCTTCTCTTCTCAGAACTTTTGAATGACACAGGGGTTAATGGCGGGTTAAAAGGACAATAGCATTTGTAATTGAGCATCTCTAGGAATAGGGGGGCTTAGGGGTGTGGTGGTTTGGGGTCGGGATGGTCGAGCCGAGTCATTAACGATGACCTCCTTTGGTAGATCAAGGACAAAGGTGCCAAAGACAACAGGGGCTCGGGAGGTTAGGGCAATGTTTTGGCAAGGTTTCTATGGGCATGATAAATCTACAGACCAAAGCAATTGACAAAGGATGGAGTGAATAGAAGGAATGGAAATTTGAGCTTACTTCGGGTTTTTCGGTGATCCCCGACGGAGCTTTGGTCGTCGGAGCAATTGAGGGTGGGTGGCTCACCTCGGGTACCAGTGCTTTCGCATGGAGGGGTTTGGGGTTTAAATAGGGCTCTAAGGTGGTTTGGCACAGGAAAGAACTTCATCTGGGTTATGGTGTGTGTCCAAGCGGGAATGTGCGGGAGAACTCAGCACAGCTCAGAAGTGGCGCGAGTGAGGCTGTGTAGGGCCTCAGATTTTTCTATCTGGAATCCTCTGTGAGTTAATGCACTATTCCCTGGATCAGTAGATAGTGCTCACAGATACAGAAAATGAATATCAAATACATCCATGCGGAAGCTTAAATAAAATAGTAAACTTACTCATAGGCCGATTGGGCCGAAATCGATAAATTGCAGCAGCGGAAGAACGAAGCACACATGTGGGACCTTCAGGAAATGCCCAAAGGCAGCCAACTGGAGGTTCGCGACCTAGCCCTTGACATCTTCATCTTCTTTACCATCAAGACCAGAAGTATTGCTGACGCGTAGTGATCTAATTCCTCATTCTGGATTTGTTATGAGAGCGAGTGTGAGCACACTAACCACCGTGCTCGGCGAGCCAATACACAGGATGCAAATAATTAATATGCTTGGCTAATCAAAGGAGAGCCTCGTGTTGTTTTATTCCACCAAAGTTATTCTTATCAGGGCCTGCTAACAGTCCAATTCTTTGCTATTAATCCAAAACTATGATTTACTCTCCCAATAATCAATCTTGTTTACCATTAACTATCTCCTACTAATTCTCTAGTTTACCTCCACCAAGAATACCTGTGATCAAGTCTACGACTCACTAGTATACATCCACCAAGATTATCATTGATCAAAATTATACTCCAGTAATCGTTATCATTTCTTCAATGATCCCAGAAATTCAATTCATCCTTCTAGTATATGATCAAACCCTATTAATCTCATTATCGCCAACGTCTCCCAAGAATTTATATTAATTAACAAAGGTCGTAATCCAAAGAATTACCTTTACACTCCCTAATTCTCCAAGAATCATTAAAATCATCTACCTAGCCCATGTATTCAATTAGACTCCACCAATTTACTCCCAGAATCCACATTATTGTTTCCCTTTTATGATTGACATGAATTCACCAGCATATTTTATATTTTTACCATAACGACTATCTCCTTCTCTACACCTCTGTTATTTCTTCCTGACCTTTGGTTTGGTGAGAAGTATTATCATCATTTAAAAATATAATACATAGAAATTTCCTGAGACCTAGCAGTTTGAACAAAAACATAATGTGTAAGAGAATGCAATAACAATAGCGATTCATATTCCATCCACCGTTACATGGCATCTGCACATATGCTTAATTCTTCAGCGTTATAGACGCCTACATTATCACTGGGGCGACACCCAGGACAACACAATTCAGGGCCTTGCATTGCCCTCCACTTTTCCATTCCCACCCACAAAGTTTTTGAAATAGAACTATATCTGGTTAAGTTCCCATGTCCGCCCATGACCGTGGGCACGGCTATTCGAATAGTTTTGACTCTGCAGAGTTTGTACACTTTCACCACAAGAGACAATCAACTCGTTACCCCACACGATTCCTTAGTCATGTGGTTGAGCAGACCATCACAGTGACTTTTCAAAGTATCTAGTTCCCTTTGTCATCTCACCTTATGGGCTTCTCCCACTTGCGGTGGGTCCCATCTATGCACGGGATGTTCCCCACAGTTACTAACGCAGTCGGGCTCCACTCCCCGCAACGCTTAGAACAGCTAAGAAACTTCACCCTCCCCTTGGTGTCCCTTTAGGCCTCCCTTTGCCCTTGCATATCCACTTCACTCCACTACCAGTGAGATGAGTCCGGGAGTTTCGATAAATTTACTTAGCCAAGTTGTATTTTACAGACTTGTGGTTGTACAGTTTTACATAGGAAGTCATGACAAGATTCGGTCCTTAGTGGTATCTGGGCGGTTCTACCACTAACCACTTTGTGCTTTCACTGCACCACTCACACACCCACGAACCATCCGCCTAGATATTCAAGCAAGTTGAGGTCTTTGGGAGCATAAAATAACCTTATCGAACATATACCAGTCATTACCACCATGACTGCCCAACCAAATTTTCTCACGATTAAAAGGGATGCTTGGGGCTGTGGGGCATTTTGGTGCCCCTGAATATCTATGCAGTACTAAGCATGGTATACAATTACAGACTTATTTTCAAAAGGTTAATATCGTAGTTTTTGTTAGGGCGACAAAGTTCACATAATCAACTATTCAAAAGGGGGCGTAATATTAATCACGGTAAGCAATGGGCATGTAACTAAATTCTTGAATTAAATATGTATTTGCATATAAAATAACAGCATGCAATTTGATAAGTTAAACAAAAGTAATTTGCAAAAAATGTAGGTTCAACATGATCAAAGTATTGACTCGCCTTGCGTGGTTTACCGCGGTCTTGAGCTCACACAATGCTTTATCTGGGGCTTCTGGTCCTTATCTTCACTCTGCTCTTGATTACGCTTGATCCCTCGTTTCCTCAGGACTCCAATTTCTAATTACGCGCTAAATGACTGAATACAAATAAAGGCAAATAACTCAAAAGATCAAATAAATCCAAATAAACTTAATTTTACCCTTATTATGAATTAATGGGTGATTTGAGGCAAGGTTGGTAATAGATTACGACGACTCGGTCTTTTTATTAATAACCTCTCTTTATTATTTTTGTATTTATTTAGGAAATTCCATGAGCCAGGTTAGACCTATGGTTTGGTGCATGAGATTAGTGGAGTATTATTTTGTCGATCACTATTTACGTAGGGTATACCATTGTTAGTTTACCGAATTTATATTTTAGTCTTTTAGATAGTTAGTCATACCACACTAATTAACCATACATGATCTAATCAAAATTTAAACCTTTAAATAACCTCATTCATATCTTAGTTGAACTTTATTAGCTCCTCTAAATCATTTTCTAAATTCAAATGAGCTTCAAAAATAATGATTTTGGTTCCACTGGACAGATCTTGAATTTAGATGAATTTAGAAATTTGTCTCACTCAATTTGGAGTTAAAATGAATAAGTTATGCCATTCTAAAAATCTCAGTTCAGTTAATTCCATAAATTACTAAATTTTTGAAAGGTGGGTCCCACTGGAATTTTTAATTCATTCTTTTTATTTTGTTATTCCCGATGTTGTATCCGTGACAGGTGGGCCCAGGGTTATTTTAATGTTTAAGATGAGGTCCACATGTCAGTGGATTAATTCTTTATTTATCTCTTAAGATCTGTCATTAGTCTCTAATTACTGCCATTAAGGTTAACTAACTGTGCCTCTGACAAGTGGGACCTGTTCTCGATGGCCGCCGGAGTCAGCACCAGCCGACAAAGTGGGGCCCACCGGCGATCAATAAAAGAAAACTCAACCCGACGCTACCGTGGAGCCGAGGCTCGAACGCTGCGCCACGGGGAGTTCTGGGGAGTAGCAAATAGCTGGGAGCCGTTTAGTTGTTACTTACCTCTATACGGAATAAATCCCCTATACCATAGAACGTCATGGGCAAGGGCAAAGAAACTCGGGCGGGCCGACGAGGGGTGGCTTGAGCGGTTCGGGGACCGCAAAATAGGTTGTCCGCGGTGGTGAAGCTAGTGGGGCGCCATGAGTTTCGGGAAGCGCCGAGCTGGGTCAAGCGATGAGTGATCACATGAGCTCGAGGAAGGCTCCGACGCCGGCGATGTACGGTCTTCGGGCGGTGCGGGAAGACCGGAATGAGTTTGTGACGCCCGGGTGGTGTAGGTAGTGTAATTGGGCTCTTATGGCGGAGTCGTGGGAGCCCGGTGGCCATGCCATGGGAAGAAGGGCGAGGCCATGGTGGGAAGGCTTTAAAATTCAATTTCTTGGAAAGAGAGGAGCTAGGGGCATGGAAGGACTAAGCGCACTCTATGGCTCTTATAGGTGTGTGAGGAGGGCTCAGATCGGGAATTGCCCGTGTGGTCACTTCGGACCACGGAGCAAAGCGGTGGTGCAGAGCAGAGTCTGCCGAGGTTGCCATGATGGACTGTTCGGCTCGAGGAATAGCAGAGCTGGCGCGGTGCATGCGCGACAGGGCCGGTCAGAGCGGGCGAGAAAAAGAGGCGGCGGTGGCGGGCGAGTGTGAAAGGGGCGAGTGGCAGAGCTGTGGTGCCGCAGACTGGGGCGGCGATCACGGTCCGAGAGGGCGATCACCGGGTCCGAATGCGCGCAGAGCTGGTCACAAGGCTGCGGTGAGGCGACGGGCGCGCCCGGGAGGAGAGCAAGGAGGAGGCGAAGGAAGAAGAAGAATAGTTGTAGGGTATTTAATATAATTTATTTAAGTTTTTTTTCACAGTTTTAATGGTTAAACAATTTATATTTGAAATTTATTTTTATCCACATTTTGTTTAATACTTAGCTGGTTGTATTGAGAAATTTTTCATCATATTAAATTATTATTTTTGCTAAATAGTCAATTTCTATGAAATTTGTAAAGAAAACCAATTCCTTTGTTTTTGGTTGGACAGTGTATTCATCTCAATTGTATTCATCCCATTGTTACTTGGGTTTTCTTTTAAACAAATTTACTGTAATTCTTTAATTTTCATTTTAATCATGTTACAATTGTATATCTTTTTTCTCTTTGTAAATTGTTGAATATCAAATGTTTTAGCTGCTTAATAATATTTGTCCAGTGGTTAGACATTCAATTTCATAGCTTTAAATTAGTTATCATTTTAAGGAGTTTATAATGAAGATTTTATTGTTTTTTCCATTTTCTTTAGAATTTTTTGTTTAATAAATTTTGGTATTCATGTAATGAATTGGTATGAATATTAATTTAATTAAGATAATAAATTTATTCTTCATCATTCTGTTAAATTTTATTTCCAATTAAGTTATTTTCTCAATTTAAATTGAATTTAATTAAATGCATTTGACAATTTGGTAATGCTTTTACTTGATATAACCCATAGTTTAAATTCAAAGTTTAAAAATTGTTAATTAATTGGAATGTTTCTGATTATTGATTATATTTTCTACTTATCAATACATTTGTTTAATTTAGTAAATATGTTATAATTTTTATGAATTTAGTAATTACAAGGTTCCAATTTGTTTCATTTATTAAGAATTTTAATTAGGATACCAATATTACGTACAATTTACATTTTTTGCTAATTTGATCTGGTTACTGGTTTTGATTTGCCCTATGTTTCCCCATATTCCATGGTTTCGATTAATTATTTTTGCTTTCAAATTTTCTTTTTTGCAATCCTTTGTATCAATAAAAATTTCTGATTGTAGGTAAATCCAAAATTAAGAGTGTAAATGGATTAACTTGAAAGAATTTGTGTATAATTAGTTAATTAATTGTTTTTTTAAAAATATGTAATTTTTAACAAAATTAATTCTTGTTTATTAACGTTTTTATTCTCATTATTCCAAATGGTATTCTTGTTTAACTATTATATTTTCATATTTAAATATTATTGTTTAAATTATTTTTTCAGTTATGGTATTAATGTTTAAAGTTTTAATTGGTCTAATTTGACCTTCTTTTGGTTAATTTTGTTAATTAAATATGTAGTTAAATTACTTAGTTGTAGTTGTCAAACAATGTAATTCAAAAAATTTATTTTTGTTAAAATGGTTGTATTAGTATTATTTGTTTAAAGCTTTTATTAAACGACTTATGACTATTCCTTGATTGTGATATAAGTTCTTGTTTTTGGAAACTTGTATTTTCTCATGTTTGTAATATAAATGTTCTGTTTCTTTTGTTTTCCAGTTTTGTTACATGCCTAATGATTTATTGGCAATTTAAAATTTACTTTGTTTTTCAGTTACAAGTATATAAAAATTTGCATGTAAATGAACATGGTTATCTTAGTAACTATCATGTGTCTTATGTATCTTTATTAGTATTTCAAATTTGATATTGATTGTAACAATTGTAAATATCTCATTTTTGCTTATCATGTTATTGATATTAGTAGAAGTCAACTAGTTCTATGCTGTAAGTCAATGTATGAAATCAATGAATATTCTAAATTCAGTCTTATGATCTAATTTTCAATTGTTCACTTATCGTCAATTACAAGTTTCTTAGTTGTAGTGATGCATATTTGACGTTAATTAAATGATACATAGTTTCATTTAATTGATTGTAGTGATTGAATCTAATCATAAGAAACTACTAATTGCATTTTTCATGTACTGAATTGTAAGTACTTCATCACAATAGATTCAAAGATTCTTACTGTTTATAATGATATGATTGTGCGTTCATTGTTATCATGATTAATTTTACCAAATGTACTGGCTCGATTTGAGTTTGACTGTTGTCATTGTATGTAGTGTAATGTTTCTATAGCTACTATGATTATGACTTGCTTATCAACTGGCTACTTGTTCATAGGTTAGCAAGTATAGTATGTTTCATATGCAATTGTAGCTTTGTATAAATATCTCATTTTTAAAGTAATAATTAATGTGGATCATTTTGCATAGTATATTTGATTTAACTATTTTCATTATCTATTACTCATAAGTTTAATGCTTATATCTAGCAAAATCAGTCATGTTCTAGTAATGAATTCAAATATTTAAGTAGCTTAGTCTAATCATTTAAGATTTTCCAGTTATGGCTTAGTTTAAGTATATCCAGTATTTCGAATGTAGTTATACACAGTTATCAATTTGGTATTCATGATGATTAAGATATTCTATTCCATAATTGTCTTTTTCAATATTCGAAGATTATTTCTAGAAGTATGTATTGATGAATATCAGTTGTCATGCATTGATTGCAAGCTTCCTAACTTATGTAATTAGCTTGGAATGACTGTAATATTGCTCTTTAACATGCTCATTAAATTCAGAAGGTCTATTGATGAATGTAGTATGTTAATTCTATATATAGCTAGATTATCTGTTTGCTAAGTATTGACAATTTTATCCAAGTTAATGAGCACTTTTATTAATCGTTACATAGTTTTTGTGATATCATATTGTTTAATTCACATAGGTACTTATATATGATATTACTGGTATGATATTAGTTATCATTTAGTAATGTCATCGTTACTTAATCGTTAATATTTCTTTTGATGTTAATAGTGTTACTGATTATGTTTTATATTATTCAACATACTCATATTGTTTCAATTTTCAATTTAAAATCTGTGTATCCAGTTTTGTAAATAATATTGGTTGAATCACATTTGCTTTACGTTAACTTCTTTTATTTTAATCATTATTGAGTTCTGATAAATATTTGTATTGCTATTGATATGTATTGGAATTAATAAGCTGTAATCAATTATATTTGATTAGATTAATTTCTTATGTTGGCGATACTATGTTAATTATTCTTGTTGTGACTGGATGTATGTGATCATTTAACCCTGTCAAACATTCCTAAACTGTTGCTATGTTAAGTTTGATCCAATTATTGTAGATTGTTGTATGCAATCATGTCTAATTACATAATTAGTCATCAAAGCTATATTTGATATCTGTATAACATGTTCAAACTTGTTAATTTAATTGTTGTTCTCATCAAATATTTGATGTCTATTGCTTGTTCATCGTTAATGTAATGCAATTTTACATGATTTAGGCAGTATGGACGTTTGATTGTAACTTCAGTTTGGATTTCAAGATTTGCTGCATAAGCAGTTACAATTGATTGATAAATATACATATGTTCTAATGATTCCTTTATGGTTCATGTAGTTATTGATTTAATCTTAGATATGTTCTGACTTGTA
Organism: Bonia amplexicaulis; assembly: GCA_036346245.1. Taxonomy (NCBI): domain Eukaryota; kingdom Viridiplantae; phylum Streptophyta; class Magnoliopsida; order Poales; family Poaceae; genus Bonia; species Bonia amplexicaulis. Next base: position 10,404,520 of record CM070766.1, read on the forward strand.
TTGAATTATTGCATTAGAATCTAAATGTATTACTATATGAGTCATGAATGTTATAATAGACAGTCAAGCTTTTCATACTTGTTCTTGAAGTCTTATGCAACTTCTTGTCTATGTTTAAAATTTAAAGATCATTAGACATGTTAATTAATATCTATACTTTGTATTAAGCATCTTAAAAATGGTAATCATGAATTTTAGTAATAGTTAATTATTAGAGTTAAGCTTTGAATTTACAAGTCAATTGAATTGCTTGAATTTAATCTGGTAACCTTGAATTAGTACATTGCAAATCTGTTCATTTGTTTGCTACTAATTTGTTGACTTTATTTTGGATTTATTACTCAGGTATTGTTTTCCTAGTTGAGATGTGCTATTGCTTATGTAAGTATTTGCTTTTTCAAGTCTCAAGTTCTATATAGCATAACGATGTTCATGGACATTAACTAATGGTACTATCATTTGTCCAATTATTATAGAAGAATTTAAAGAGTAATTGGATTGGCTAATCATGAGGAGTCATGTGTATTCTTATTTGATTGAATACATATTTAAAATAGTTGCATTTAATAGATTGATTAACTATGCTTAATAGTGATAAATTGGTTATTATCTTTTAATATGTTATTAGACCTCATATTAACTGTAGTTTTATGATTAATACACTTTATGTAGTGTCTCTTATTCAAGTTTTAATCTAATTATTTTATGCATTTGTATACTTTATTTCAATACTTTGAATGACTATTAGTCTCTTTGGTTATGAATGGATTGTTGCTTTGAAGTTTGCAATTGATGCTGTACAGAATATTAACTATCCATTTGTTCACATCTTGTATTGGTTGCAGTTAATAAGTATGTAGAAATTAGTTTCATATGTATTAGACATAGGACAAGTTAATGCTACTCTAAAAGAAGGTAATTAAAACTAGTTCTTAGTTGATAGTATGACTTGTAAGGAATGTTATGCTCATCTTTTCTTATTATATTACAATTGTTTAGTGTTATCTACTGGTAATATAGTGATTTTCTTCATCGTCCTTCTGTAATGTAATTTAAGTGTAAGAGTTAGTCTCATTATTGGTTTATATTTGTTGTATACTTATGTCTAATTCATTATTAGTTTAAAGTACAATTTAGAATTTGTGTACTCCATTTTGTTCTATAGTATATTGTTATTAAGTAGGTTAGATAATATTTGTTGTGAATCATGCTGAGTTGTAATACAAAATTTTGTCATAAAGACATATTTGGATAAATGTCTCTGTTGCTTGCATCAATTGAATGAGTCAAGAATTTAATGATCGATAAAATATTATATTCTTAGTTCTTATTTTTACTGGTTTATAATGTTCATGTTATCTGAATCAATTAAGTGTTGATATTGTAAGATTTGATGGTTTAACTATGCCAATCAACTTACAATTATCTTCACGTTGTATTATACTAGCAACATGTTTTCAATCTTATTTGAAATTGGTAAACCTATTAGTTATCATGATCTTGAGATAGTGAATACTAGTGATTGTAGGAAACGTACTGAATTAAAGCTTCAATGCTATCAATCCTTTGAGTTGCATTGATCTATGTAGCTAGGTATATTAGTCAGTTTGTAGCATGTCGGTTGTGTTCGCAATGTGAAGTCTCTTTCCCGTACCTAGATGGTAGTACAGTGTTATGCTTTGAAGCGTTACTTTTGCCATTATTTAAGTTCATATCATTCAATAATGATTTAACTGTCTCGATATTTGGGCATGCATACTCAATTAGTTTAGTTATTGGTTCAAATATCTAATTTCTTTACTAATCTTGATCTATTTAGAATGTTATTGTTCACGAGTAACATGTAGTCGTTAGTTCCATCTGCTCATAAATTGTATGAATACATGTGAATAAAAGATATGTATGCAGATGAATTGTTGTGTTACGGTGCCTAAGTTTTATACAATTAGATTCCAGATGTTCTAAGATACGTATGATCAATACTTGTATGGATATCATACCATTGATGTTATAATTTTTAGTTACTATTTACATACCAGTTTCAATTTTGACATCTACGATAGGTTCAAAAATTCGTATATCAGTATTGTAATGTTGGTAACCAATTATTGAAGGTAGCTTTGGTGTTGAATTGTTCTACAGCATTTAATTGCTAGTAAGTATTCATCGTACAGGATATTGTAAACATACAAGCGTTGCATGTATTGTGTACGTGATTCCGATTTTTCCATGCATTAAGATGATTAACTTTCTTGATGGTGATTAGCATTTGTAGTATTCCAAAGTTAGCTTTATCATTTAAACTGATCATAATTGTATAACTGTGTTAATAGTATTGAGTATAAAGAATTAATTGCACATACTTTAAATGCAGTCATTATAGAGCTTTGCATTATTTTTACTATGCTTGTTATTATTCTAATTTGTTACTTTTTACACATTTAGCATTTGACTAATTCAAAGTACTTTTAGTTTGATTAAGTGTTGTAATCACTTTATGTGTATATACAGTGCTTACTATTGTTTAAATGTTTTCACTTTGGATATTTATGAAATAGGTACAATTGATGTCTATCTGAAAATTTAGTAGAGTCATGAATTATTGCACTTGATTCTACATGTTACGTTTTGATTTCTTAATTTGCAATTAAATAGCGTCTACATTGTATTCTGTGATAAAAGTATTGTCATTTAGATAAATGTTTGCTGAATCACATAGTGTTACATCTCTTATCATTTGAAAAATTGTAGAATGTAATCCATATGCTTGTCTGATTAAATTGTCTATAATTTTCATGTCTATGTAGGAATACATAGTGGTTCCATGTGTCTTTTGATTGTTACTGTAATACTATACTATTGTTGTTAACTGGTTAATTGTGTCATATTACAATTATGTCTTAATTGAATAGCGATATGTTCAACATGTCTAAATACTTTGAATGTTCAATACTATTCTAGATACCATTGCTAGCGATTGAGATTTGATTCTACAACTTGTATTGTATTATGAGATTGGTAATTACAAAGTGAATAGTAGTTGTTGCTGTACTTATAGCTTGTTTTATCTCATTATGTATATGTTATGTCATATGTTATATTAGCATGACAATCTACTTCTTGTGAGCTTTCATACGTTATAGCATAAATGCTTATGGCTATGAACTTCGATGTTAGTAAATCTATGAGTAGTATAGATTATGGTCTTATGACAGTAATTTAGGTTTAACTGTAACATATGTCTATGAATCTTAATCATCATTGAATTAGTATTTTAAATATCATCATGTGTAGTTTATATTGCTACTGATATTACAGTTATACTTGCATTTTATACATGACTACTTGGTTAATGGTATAATAGTTTGTGTGTTATATATGATCTAACCAATAGATGTGTTAATTTATTTGTTATACATCAATTATTTTACAATCTATTATGATACATGTGAAATAGTATACAGAGCAGTTTATGGATAATAGATAATGTGATAATTGTTCATAGTGATTAGTCAATCTTTGTGAATGATTATTTTGACATCTGTAATAGAATTAATGTGAGTACAACATTTGATAGTTGATACAATGCTAATGTTTATTCAGTTCTCATCTACGGTTGTCAATTCACGATGTAATTGCTTGAGTGATCGAATGAATTGTGAATTTCTCTTGCACATGTTATGTAACATTATTCAATTGACGTTTCAATTCGTTTACTGATTATGCTATATAGTATTGACAAGTTATAAAGTTTGATAATTCATTATGCTATTCACATCCTATTTCACCTTTAGTTATATGCTATCTTAATCAATAATTGGATTTATCAAGTCTCGTTAATTACAATTATGTTGAAGGTTATGCTACTGCAATGAATGGTCAATCTGCATGAGAATTATTCTTGATGAATTTAATATTCAATTGCTATGCTTAGTGATATCATTAGTTAAAGTGTATTTCAGTCTTTCTTTTACAAACTATTATTGAAGTTTAAGTACCATATTAGTTTTATTAGTTACGTTGCAATTGGCAATTCAAGTACAAATTTCATGTTGTACAGTAATAGTAGTTGTGACTGCAATATGGAATAAATGCTTCATCTGTGATTTGAAGAATTATGCTCAAGTATGTTAAGTCTTCGTTTATGATTTGTATGAATTAGGATTAATTTAAGTCAAAGTGTTACGTTATCACTTGTAGATCGAATATTAATCTGTAATTAGAGTCCTATAACACTTCTAATTTGCTAAGTTCAAACATTTCTAACTTAGTTGTAACAGGTAAATTCAAATATTTTGCATCTTGTGTAGTCTGATGATTAAAAGTCATTTCATGACTTAGCAGGACTGTAAGTTGGTTGCTAGATTGCATTAGGAATACATGTGTTTTCTTAATTATGATTAACTTTAGTCAAACTGGATCTAATTTTACAATTAGTATCGATTGCAATTTCATAATTGATATCTTGTAGTTGTTTTCCTCAATGCTTAGTTAATCTTATGTGTAGTACTATATCGTATATCCATATCTTAAGTGATAATGTAACTGTTCATGCTTAAATCATTGAAGTCTCTATTCATCTGGTAGTTTATTTAGAATGTACTTAAATTCCTAGGCTAATCTGAGATATCTGTTCAATTCACATTCATGTTGAGATTTGTAAGATCATCACTTTACACACTTAGTATTATTCATTCACACTATTTGCTGAGTTGTTGAGTTTCTCAGTTAATTCCAAATAGCTTTCCATCTCTTCTCGTCAAATTATAGTAATCTGCGTAAGCTTGATATTTCCCTTCATTTTGTTAATGAATTCACTTTCTATAATTAAGTGACCACCTATCAGATTACAACAATTGAGCTCTGTTGATCAATTCCTGTATGCTGTTAGTGAATTGTTTTAGTTTATCCAGATGAGTTACACTCATCCATTGATAGGATTGCAAATTGCATACTTTGGAGATTTATTTTTTGAAGATGTACCTTATAAGGATACTCTATTCGTATGAAATAATACATACTTATTGTTCAATTACAATTGTTATGTGCTTAATATGAATTATAGTATTTAGTTGGTTCAAATCATTCTAAATTTCAGAGTATTTACTCTAAGATTAATTGTTGTTGAATGATTTTATTCGATTACTGTTAGTCTGTTATCAATTGTGTATAGTTTAATTATTGTAACAAATTTTAAGTGCTCAAAATTAGATATTGATAATACATTAGTTTAGTTCTAATTTGACATTGTTGATACAGGATATTATGGTATTGGACTCCGTTAATTGGTCAATGTATCAGTTTCTGATTATTAATTGAATAACATAGTTTTATGATTTAGACTTGCAATACAGTCTGAACATGTAACAATATCGTGCCTTTGATTTATTATTTTTGGTTACTGTGATATCTTATACGATTGTGATAATCTTTGCAATTAGCTATGACAACTACTTATTATTTTAAATTAATATGTAATCACATGTGTCTACGATTTTAATTAGCATAGCTTGACATTTGATCAATGTTGTATGTTCTCCATATTGATGACATTGATTATGTATAATTACCTTTATTAAAGTTGTTGTAATTTCTTTGAAACTAATTATTTGAACATTGTACTGGTATTATGTGTTATGAGATATCATGTTCTATACTGCAAAATGTCTATCATGTTAGTTTCTACATTAGTGCATTGCTGAATTCAATACTTGATTTGCTTTGTAATGTCTGTTATTGCTTGGTATTCACCTCAATAGTTATGAAGCCCTTGTTCTGTTGTTGGCAATAAGATTCTTTGTACGTTTGCTAATGATCTATGCAATGTCAATTATGAATGGTCTAAGCGTCATGAGTTATAATGAATATCTTAGTATGAGATGTTATGTCAATTATAGTACTATGTTGTTTATAAATAATTAGTTGTCTCCTATACTTTAGCTGCTTCTTTAAATTTGCTAGTTTCTATGCATATTGAAGTATGATGTATCAGTAGTTGAGTTTCTGATAAGTGTATAATAGGTAATTGAATAATCTAGTTAAAATTGTTATGACTTAATAAAGTTTAAATGTTCATACTCATGTCATTGATGTAAGTCTAATTATAAACAGTCTCATATTTGAGTTAATATTAACTACAATACAAGTTGTTAATTAAATAAGTATTTTACTAAATTTAGTATAAGAATAATTAACTTTGAATTATTCATAGTAGTAATTATCTGCATGATTTAATGAAGCTTATTGTATATCTAGAGTGTACATTTGATTATCTACATTGTCATACAGTATATACTGCATTGGATCTATTGCATCCACATCAGTCTGTTAACCATTAGGACTATGCTTCATTGTTTGTTTCTGGCTGATATGGTTAACGAGTAATGGAATGCTTAGATGATGATAAACATACTCAGTGTGTTAATCATCTTAGGATGTTTATGGAATGTAATTGTTGGAAATCTGCTATCATGTCTGCTAATAATCTAGACTTGAATGTCTGATTATGCTTAATGAAATTAATTCTTAGGATATGGTACAATACTTGTATGTTTGAACGATCAGAACAAGATGTCTCACTTTTGGTCATTATTCTCAAGTCTTCTACAATACTATAATTGTTCTAATTTATATTTGAACTTGAATTATTGTTGGATCATCTTGAATGTGTTATTGAAAATTGATCTAATTAACGATGACGATAGCCCCGGTGTCGGCAAGGAGCATGCAGCAGATGATCAAGATGCTATAGATAATCACAGTCCTAAGCTCGGTAGATTAGTCTTCTTTAATCTGTACTCCATAATCTAGACAAGCATTACCTTATGTCATGTAATTCATCAGCAATGCATCTACCTAATATCTCTTAGTTCTACGAGTCCATCAATCACTAGTACAACTTCTATGCTTCATCCATGCTCAACCGTCTCTAACTCCATCTGACTCAGTGTCTCGTCTGCTACTAATACTCAGACTCAAAGAATCGATAGACTGGCTCAATTCAAAGGATCAGCGTCTGACAGACACTGAGAATCGGCATGCAATCTGTGGTCCTTAATGAGCAGGCAAAGTAGTTATTGACTTGTAACATCATATGCCAATAGTGTTTTGTCCAATCTCATGGTCATTGAAGTAGTTAAAAACAGTTAAATAAGATTGGCAGTGCCATCATGACTATGTGAGTGTTAAGCTTTTTTTTTCATACTTGATAACTATACAAGTCTTCTATTTAAGAGTCTATGAAAAGACAAACAAGTAGGTTAATTAAATCTAAATACTGTTGAGTTAGTAAGAATAGGATAATAGGAATTGATAACCTGTTAAGAATAGGTTGTATTTAGCTCACATAACCTTTTAATGTTCTATGAATCCCTTTGTAATACTAAATTATCACATTGTTTGGCAAATTCACCTTGAATGCAAGTTTATAATCTAAGATTACCATTTCTGCGTTGCAATTTGTTCACCACTGACACTGGTAATCTGATTACCTCATGGAGTGGTGGGTACCTGAGGTTATGAAGGTAGTTTGTTGCTTTGTCATTTGTTTCTCACCAGCCATATTGATGGTGTATAACGTCTATTGGCATCTCATCTCCGGACATATTGCTTAACACAGCTACTCTTGTTTTTTTGAAGGGTCCCGACTAGGTTATAAGACACAGTAAGGAATGCTTAGATGGCATGAATGAATGGTGTAAAATCCATGATGGCGCCAGTGGTAAATTGCTTATCTTTCTGAAATGACATATTTATGGATGTAAATCTGTTGCTAACAGTAGGAGTTAATAGTAGGAGTTAAACAACTTTGTTAATTATTATTTTACACAACCTATAGTTCATTAGTTTTTTACTTGCTACTCGCAGTCATTAAGGTTCCATTACTTCCTTTTAGATGTCATTGCTTCTTATGAATCAGGTAATAATTAGTTTGCTGAGGTGAGCTTATGAATCAACTCATTATCAAAGTGCTTTATTTCCAGTCTCCCTTCTGGTTTCTTTGCTTTTTTTACCAACTTTGTTTTGCCAGTACATTTGAGGAAATTTGGTAAATACATCCAGTTTTTGACGTTAATTACTGGTTGAGTTGGGTTGCAATTGAGACAATGTCAGAAGTCAGAACTACTTTCATTTGTTGCTGACAAAGGACAAAGGAGTCACTGCTACTACAAAAAGAAGGTAATTCGAAAAAGAACACTTCTTAGTCTTTGTTGATTGATGGAATGTATGCTCAGTTGCTTCATCATCTAGTGATTACAAGTTTCCTTTAGTGTGGATCGACTTGGGAATGACTGGTGAGTTTTTCTTCTCTCCTTCTGTAAACTGTATGTTAAAGTGTTAAACGTGTTTCTTATTGAGTTTACCTGATTGTGTATATTATGCTTAATGCAATATAGTAGTCAACTATAAAAGCTACAATTTTCATCACTTGATGTCTCCATAGTTTGTTCTATACAGCACTAATCAAATTGTTTATTAAGTCTACGGGTTTAGAATGAAATATTTGTTGTGCTATCATGCTGTGTTATGTCTCTATAAAGACATATTTGTCATGATTTTAAGACGATGGAACATTGGTAACTGCTCCTGTGTGCAGTGCACAATTGAGATATGAGCATTCAAAATTACATGTAACGATAAAATATTAATATTCTAATATTCTATATTAATGTTCTTGTGTTCTCAACCTGGTGCAGCATTGTTATCACATGGATATCCAGAATTCCAGAGTAGTTCAGATAGCAGTGTGATCAGATCTTGGTACTGGTTGTTAATTGAGTGCCATCAACCCTTAGTTTAATAATACAACCTTAAGTGGGAGTTGATATTTGCAGAGCTACTTCCCATGTCTTTCTAGATTCATTCTTAGAATCTAATTGGTATCCCAAATAACTAATCCATCTCCTAGGAAACTAGTCAAATGTTTAGGAAACTCGACAACTTAATTGCCAAGTCAAGCCTTTCCAATCCTGGTCAAGGATTCCACTTTCTGATGCTGCATAGAATGGCATGGGTGAGGACCCAGCCGGATGAAGTAGTAACAGCAGCTCACAGCCTGTATGCCAGGCGCCGGCCCTATGTTGGTTGCTAGGGTTAGTTGGAAGGTTTTTCTCTTGCCAATTAAGTAAGCTGCTTTCCTCCAAATCGAATTACCTACTTTCTCCGATTGCAAATATAAGTCATTTTAGCCATTCTACAGCTTTGAGGTACATTTATCTCATTTCTTCCTATCATACCTTTGTTGAATGATGTTCATATTCTCATCAATAAATGAGGCCTCTTTCTCAATCTCGCCTTCCCATACATATTTAAGAGAAGCTGGCTAAAACGAGCAATCTGAGGGAGTATTTGGTGTTTATTCGGTTCACAAAATATCAATTAGTTTCTATTTTCTAAAGATGAGTTGATCCCATCCTTTATACAAGGATTGAGTATTGCATGAGTTTGGGAAGCACCTGTTTATTCCTCCGCTTCAAGCTGTTGCCATCTGGTCTCTTTCTGTATGGTATTCAGTATTTATTGTTGTAATCTACCAAAATATTGTTTTGTGCCTTTGTATTGAATATTTGAATGGAATACTAACTGGCTAAGTGAAATAGTTACGTAGAACAGGACTGTAAGAGAAAAGTACAAGGAAAAAGTGGCGTCACGTTTCAACTTGGATTCAACTCATTGTTCTGGGTTATGCTGTTATAAATTTTACTGTTAAGTTTTAACTGATTTTGTACAACAAAACCATTCTGAACAAATTAGAAATCACGAAAAGTTCAAAAATCGTACCTTTTGTATTAGATTAATTAGTTTTGGTTGAATGCCAGCGATTATTACTTGTAAACCGGGAGTACTAACTTATTAGGCTGGTATGAAAATGATTTCATTCAAGCTGTTATAATATTAAATTGGTAACAAATTTTCGATGGTGCGTTCATCGTTTGGAAATGTACATTAGCTGGTTTTCTCCATTTGTTTTTATATTTTTGGTGTTACCTTAGATCTCTAACCTTTTCCGTTTTGGATGTTTAATTTTGGGGCAATTTAACATAGGGTTACTGTATTTTATTTCTGCAAACATAGTTGAGTATGTTGCATCCACAATGTGCTACCCATTGTAAAAACACTCTTGCTTCTACACTTTTGCAAAACAATTGGTCTGGAGTCATATTGGTATAGACGTATTGTGCATGATATCTAATCTGCCATAAACAATGTACTACTCATTATTGATTTCCTTGAAATAATTAGTGAAGAATGAACATATCTGCTGTGTTCTGGTGTGAGCCGTTGCTTGTGAATTTCACTCTCATTGTTGTTATTGTTCTCCTCCATGTTGATCTGTAGACATGTCAAACTAAAATTCTGTTGCTTCTGTTAAAGCTCGTATTGTCAATTTTACACCATGCCCAAATGATGACTAATGAGCCAGATGCTGGTTTCTGATTGTTAGGTTTGGATATCACAAAAGACCGCATACTGGAGATTGCTTGTATTATGACAGATGGTAAACTTAGCAAACGAATAGAGGTGTCTACTGAAACTTAGTATTTCTTTTAGTTTGGTTGTTATGTAAATGTTATGATTTACTTGTTTTCTTCACTCAAAAATACCTTTGAGTTTTGCCTTGTTTTCATTTAAGACTGTTGCTTTTGCTAGTTCTGCTTATGCAATTGGTATGTGTATCATTGTTCGAGAAGTCATGCAATCTGTGGTCCTTAATGAGCAGGTAAAGTAGTTATTGACTTGTAACATCATATGCCAATAGTGTTTTATCCAATCTCATGGTCATTGAAGTAGTTAAAAACTGTTAAATAAGATTGGCAGTGCCATCATGACTATGTGAGTGTTAAGCTTTTTTTTTCATACTTGATAACCATACAAGTCTTCGATTTAAGAGTCTATAAAAAGACAAATAAGTAGGTTAATTAAATCTAAATACTGTTGAGTTAGTAATAATAGGATAGTAGGAATTGATAACGTGTTAAGAATAGGTTGTATTTAGCTCACATAACCTTTTAATGTTCTATGAATCCCTTTGTAATACTAAATTATCACATTGTTTGGCAAATTCACCTTGAATGCAAGTTTATAATCTAAGATTACCATTGCTGCGTTGCAATTTGTTCACCACTGACACTGGTAATCTGATTACCTCATGGAGTGGTGGGTACCTGAGGTTATGAAGGTAGTTTGTTGCTTTGTCATTTGTTTCTCACCAGCCATATTGATGGTGTATAACGTCTATTGGCATCTTATCTCCGGACATATTGCTTAACACAGCTACTCTTATTTTTTTGCAGGGTCCCGACTAGGTTATAAGACAGAGTAAGGAATGCTTAGATGGCATGAATGAATGGTGTAAAATCCATCATGGTGCCAGTGGTAAATTGCTTATCTTTCTGAAATGACATATTTATGGATGGAAATCTGTTGCTAACAGTAGGAGTTAATAGTAGGATTTAAACAACTTTGTTAATTATTATTTTACACAACCTATAGTTCATTAGTTTTTTACTTGCTACTTGCAGTCATTAAGGTTCCATTACTTCCTTTTAGATGTCATTGCTTCTTATAAATCAAGTAATAATTAGTTTGCAGAGGTGAGCTTATGAATCAACTCATTATCAAAGTGCTTTGTTTCCACTCTCCCATCTGGTTTCTTTGGTTTTTTTACCAACTTTATTTTGCCAGTACATTTGAGGAAATTAAGTAAATACATCCAGTTTTCGACCTTAATTACTGGTTGAGTTGGGTTGCAATTGAGACAATGTCAGAAGTCAGAACTACTTTCATTTGTTGCTGACAAAGGAGTCACTGCTACTGCAAAAAGAAGGTAATTCGAAAAAGAACACTTCTTAGTCTTTGTTGATTGATGGAATGTATGCTCAGTTGCTTCATCGTCGAGTGATTACAAGTTTCCTTTAGTGTGGATCGACATGGGAATGACTGGTGAGTTTTTCTTCTCTCCTTCTGTAAACTGTATGTTAAAGTGTTAAACGTGTTTCTTATTGAGTTTACCAGATTGTGTATATTATGCTTAATGCAATTTAGTAGTCAACTATAAAAGCTACAATTTTCATCACTTGTTGTCTCCATAGTTTGTTCTACACAGCACTAATAAAATTGTTTATTAAGTCTACGGGTTTAGAATGAATTATTTGTTGTGCTATCATGCTGTGTTATGTCTCTATCAAGAAATATTTGTCATGATTTTAAGACGATGGAACATTGGTAACTGCCCCTGTGTGCAGTGCACAATTGAGATAGGAGCAAGAATATTCAAAATTACATGTAACGATAAAATATTAATATTCTAATATTCTGTATTAATATTCTAGTGTTCTCAACCAGGTGCAGCATTGTTATCACATGGATATCCAGAATTCCAGAGTAGTTCAGATCGCAGTGTGATCAGATCTTGGTACTGGTTGTTAATTGAGTGCCATCAACCCTTAGTTTAACAATACAACCTTAAGTGGGAGTTGATATTTGCACAGCTACTTCCCATGTCTTTCTAGTTTCATTCTTAGAATCTAATTGGTATCCCAAATAACTAATCCATCTCCTAGGAAACTAGTCAAATGTTTAGGAAACTCGATAACTTAATTGCCAAGTCAAGCCTTTCCAATCCTGGTCAAGGATTCCACTTTCTGATGCTGCATAGAATGTCATGGGTGAGGACCCAGCCGGATGAAGTAGCAACAGCAGCTCACAGCCTGTATGCCAGGCGCCGGCCCTATGTTGGTTGCTAGGGTTAGTTGGAAGGTTTTTCCCTTGCCAATTAAGTAAGCTGCTTTCCTCCAAATCGAATTACCTACTTTCTCCGATTGCAAATATAAGTCATTTTAGCAATTCTACAGCTTTGAGGTACATTTATCTCATTTCTTCCTATCATACCTTTGTTGAATGATGTTCATATTCTCATCAATAAATGAGGCCTCTTTCTCAGTCTCGCCTTCCCATACATATTTAAGAGAAGCTGGCTAAAACGAGCAATCTGAGGGAGTATTTGGTGTTTATTCGGTTCACAAAATATCAATTATTTTCTATTTTCTAAAGATGAGTTGATCCCATCCTTTATACAAGGATTGAGTATTGCATGAGTTTGGGAAGCACCTGTTTATTCCTCCGCTTCAAGCTGTTGCCATCTGGTTTCTTTCTGTATGGTATTCAGTATTTATTGTTGTAATCTACCAAAATATTGTTTTGTGCCTTTGTATTGAATATTTGAATGGAAGACTAACTGGCTAAGTGAAAGAGTTACGTAGAACAGGACTGTAAGAGAAAAGTACAAAGAAAAGTGGCGCACGTTCCAACTTGGATTCAATTCATTGTTCTGGCTTATGCTGTGATAAATTTTACTGTTAAGTTTTAACAGATTTGTACAACAAAACCATTCAGAACAAATTAGAAATCACGAAAAGTTTAAAAATCGTACCTTTTGTATTAGATTAATTAGTTTTGGTTGAATGCCAGCGATTATTACTTGTAAACCGGGAGTACTAACTTATTAGGCTGGTATGAAAATGATTTCACTCAAGCTGCTATAATATTAAATTGGTAACAAATTTTCAATGGTGCGTTCATCGTTTGGAAATGTACATTAGCTGGTTTTGTCCATTTGTTTTTATATTTTTGGTGTTACCTTAGATCTCTAACCTTTTCCGTTTTGGATGTTTAATTTTGGGGCAATTTAAGATAGGGTTACTGTATTTTATTTCTGCAAACATAGTTGAGTATGTTGCATCCACAATGTGCTACCCATTGTAAAAACACTCTTGCTTCTACACTTTTGCAAAACAATTGGTCTGGAGTCATATTGGTATAGACGTATTGTGCATGATATCTAATCTGCCATAAACAATGTACTACTCATTATTGATTTCCTTGAAATAATTAGTGAAGAATGAACATATCTGCTGTGTTCTGGTGTGAGCCGTTGCTTGTGAATTTCACTCTCATTGTTGTTATTGTTCTCCTCCATGTTGATCTGTAGACATGTCAAACTAAAATTCTGTTGCTTCTGTTAAAGCTCGTATTGTCAATTTTACACCATGCCCAAATGATGACTAATGAGCCACATGCTGGTTTCTGATTGTTAGGTTTGGATATCACAAAAGACCGCATACTGGAGATTGCTTGTATTATGACAGATGGTAAACTTACCAAACGAATAGAGGTGTCTACTGAAACTAAGTATTTCTTTTAGTTTGGTTGTTATGTAAATGTTATGATTTACTTGTTTTCTTCACTCAAAAATACCTTTGAGTTTTGCCTCGTTTTCGTTTAAGACTGTTGCTTTTGCTAGTTCTGCTTATGCAATTGGTATGTGTATCAGTGTTCGAGAAGTCATGCAATCTGTGGTCCTTAATGAGCAGGCAAAGTAGTTATTGACTTGTAACATCATATGCCAATAGTGTTTTATCCAATCTCATGGTCATTGAAGTAGTTAAAAACAGTTAAATAAGATTGGCAGTGCCATCATGACTATGTGAGTGTTAAGCTTTTTTTTTCATACTTGATTACTATACAAGTCTTCTATTTAAGAGTCTATGAAAAGACAAACAAGTAGGTTAATTAAATCTAAATACTGTTGAGTTAGTAAGAATAGGATAATAGGAATTGATAACCTGTTAAGAATAGGTTGTATTTAGCTCACATAACCTTTTAATGTTCTATGAATCCCTTTGTAATACTAAATTATCACATTGTTTGGCAAATTCACCTTGAATGCAAGTTTATAATCTAAGATTACCATTTCTGCGTTGCAATTTGTTCACCACTGACACTGGTAATCTGATTACCTCATGGAGTGGTGGGTACCTGAGGTTATGAAGGTAGTTTGTTGCTTTGTCATTTGTTTCTCACCAGCCATATTGATGGTGTATAACGTCTATTGGCATCTCATCTCCGGACATATTGCTTAACACAGCTACTCTTGTTTTTTTTAAGGGTCCCGACTAGGTTATAAGACACAGTAAGGAATGCTTAGATGGCATGAATGAATGGTGTAAAATCCATGATGGCGCCAGTGGTAAATTGCTTATCTTTCTGAAATGACATATTTATGGATGTAAATCTGTTGCTAACAGTAGGAGTTAATAGTAGGAGTTAAACAACTTTGTTAATTATTATTTTACACAACCTATAGTTCATTAGTTTTTTACTTGCTACTCGCAGTCATTAAGGTTCCATTACTTCCTTTTAGATGTCATTGCTTCTTATGAATCAGGTAATAATTAGTTTGCTGAGGTGAGCTTATGAATCAACTCATTATCAAAGTGCTTTATTTCCAGTCTCCTTCTGGTTTCTTTGCTTTTTTTACCAACTTTGTTTTGCCAGTACATTTGAGGAAATTTGGTAAATACATCCAGTTTTTGACGTTAATTACTGGTTGAGTTGGGTTGCAATTGAGACAATGTCAGAAGTCAGAACTACTTTCATTTGTTGCTGACAACGGACAAAGGAGTCACTGCTACTACAAAAAGAAGGTAATTCGAAAAAGAACACTTCTTAGTCTTTGTTGATTGATGGAATGTATGCTCAGTTGCTTCATCATCTAGTGATTACAAGTTTCCTTTAGTGTGGATCGACTTGGGAATGACTGGTGAGTTTTTCTTCTCTCCTTCTGTAAACTGTATGTTAAAGTGTTAAACGTGTTTCTTATTGAGTTTACCTGATTGTGTATATTATGCTTAATGCAATATAGTAGTCAACTATAAAAGCTACAATTTTCATCACTTGATGTCTCCATAGTTTGTTCTATACAGCACTAATCAAATTGTTTATTAAGTCTACGGGTTTAGAATGAAATATTTGTTGTGCTATCATGCTGTGTTATGTCTCTATAAAGACATATTTGTCATGATTTTAAGACGATGGAACATTGGTAACTGCTCCTGTGTGCAGTGCACAATTGAGATATGAGCATTCAAAATTACATGTAACGATAAAATATTAATATTCTAATATTCTATATTAATGTTCTTGTGTTCTCAACCTGGTGCAGCATTGTTATCACATGGATATCCAGAATTCCAGAGTAGTTCAGATAGCAGTGTGATCAGATCTTGGTACTGGTTGTTAATTGAGTGCCATCAACCCTTAGTTTAACAATACAACCTTAAGTGGGAGTTGATATTTGCAGAGCTACTTCCCATGTCTTTCTAGATTCATTCTTAGAATCTAATTGGTATCCCAAATAACTAATCCATCTCCTAGGAAACTAGTCAAATGTTTAGGAAACTCGATAACTTAATTGCCAAGTCAAGCCTTTCCAATCCTGGTCAAGGATTCCACTTTCTGATGCTGCATAGAATGGCATGGGTGAGGACCCAGCCGGATGAAGTAGTAACAGCAGCTCACAGCCTGTATGCCAGGCGCCGGCCCTATGTTGGTTGCTAGGGTTAGTTGGAAGGTTTTTCTCTTGCCAATTAAGTAAGCTGCTTTCCTCCAAATCGATTACCTACTTTCTCCGATTGCAAATATAAGTCATTTTAGCCATTCTACAGCTTTGAGGTACATTTATCTCATTTCTTCCTATCATACCTTTGTTGAATGATGTTCATATTCTCATCAATAAATGAGGCCTCTTTCTCAATCTCGCCTTCCCATACATATTTAAGAGAAGCTGGCTAAAACGAGCAATCTGAGGGAGTATTTGGTGTTTATTCGGTTCACAAAATATCAATTAGTTTCTATTTTCTAAAGATGAGTTGATCTCATCCTTTATACAAGGATTGAGTATTGCATGAGTTTGGGAAGCACCTGTTTATTCCTCCGCTTCAAGCTGTTGCCATCTGGTCTCTTTCTGTATGGTATTCAGTATTTATTGTTGTAATCTACCAAAATATTGTTTTGTGCCTTTGTATCGAATATTTGAATGGAATACTAACTGGCTAAGTGAAATAGTTACGTAGAACAGGACTGTAAGAGAAAAGTACAAGGAAAAAGTGGCGTCACGTTCCAACTTGGATTCAACTCATTGTTCTGGGTTATGCTGTTATAAATTTTGCTGTTAAGTTTTAACTGATTTTGTACAACAAAACCATTCTGAACAAATTAGAAATCACGAAAAGTTCAAAAATCGTACCTTTTGTATTAGATTAATTAGTTTTGGTTGAATGCCAGCGATTATTACTTGTAAACCGGGAGTACTAACTTATTAGGCTGGTATGAAAATGATTTCATTCAAGCTGTTATAATATTAAATTGGTAACAAATTTTCAATGGTGCGTTCATCGTTTGGAAATGTACATTAGCTGGTTTTCTCCATTTGTTTTTATATTTTTGGTGTTACCTTGGATCTCTAACCTTTTCCGTTTTGGATGTTTAATTTTGGGGCAATTTAAGATAGGGTTACTGTATTTTATTTCTGCAAACATAGTTGAGTATGTTGCATCCACAATGTGCTACCCATTGTAAAAACACTCTTGCTTCTACACTTGTGCAAAACAATTGGTCTGGAGTCATATTGGTATAGACGTATTGTGCATGATATCTAATCTGCCATAAACAATGTACTACTCATTATTGATTTCCTTGAAATAATTAGTGAGGAATGAACATATCTGCTGTGTTCTGGTGTGAGCCGTTGCTTGTGAATTTCACTCTCATTGTTGTTATTGTTCTCCTCCATGTTGATCTGTAGACATGTCAAACTAAAATTCTGTTGCTTCTGTTAAAGCTCGTATTGTCAATTTTACACCATGCCCAAATGATGACTAATGAGCCACATGCTGGTTTCTGATTGTTAGGTTTGGATATCACAAAAGACCGCATACTGGAGATTGCTTGTATTATGACAGATGGTAAACTTACCAAACGAATAGAGGTGTCTACTGAAACTAAGTATTTCTTTTAGTTTGGTTGTTATGTAAATGTTATGATTTACTTGTTTTCTTCACTCAAAAATACCTTTGAGTTTTGCCTCGTTTTCATTTAAGACTGTTGCTTTTGCTAGTTCTGCTTATGCAATTGGTATGTGTATCAGTGTTCGAGAAGTCATGCAATCTGTGGTCCTTAATGAGCAGGTAAAGTAGTTATTGACTTGTAACATCATATGCCAATAGTGTTTTATCCAATCTCATGGTCATTGAAGTAGTTAAAAACAGTTAAATAAGATTGGCAGTGCCATCATGACTATGTGAGTGTTAAGCTTTTTTTTTCATACTTGATAACTATACAAGTCTTCTATTTAAGAGTCTATGAAAAGACAAACAAGTAGGTTAATTAAATCTAAATATTGTTGAGTTAGTAAGAATAGGATAATAGGAATTGATAACGTGTTAAGAATTGGTTGTATTTAGCTCACATAACCTTTTAATGTTCTATGAATCCCTTTGTAATACTAAATTATCACATTGTTTGGCAAATTCACCTTGAATGCAAGTTTATAATCTAAGATTACCATTGCTGCGTTGCAATTTGTTCACCACTGACACTGGTAATCTGATTACCTCATGGAGTGGTGGGTACCTGAGGTTATGAAGGTAGTTTGTTGCTTTGTCATTTGTTTCTCACCAGCCATATTGATGGTGTATAACGTCTATTGGCATCTTATCTCCGGACATATTGCTTAACACAGCTACTCTTGTTTTTTTGCAGGGTCCCGACTAGGTTATAAGACAGAGTAAGGAATGCTTAGATGGCATGAATGAATGGTGTAAAATCCATCATGGTGCCAGTGGTAAATTGCTTATCTTTCTGAAATGACATATTTATGGATGTAAATCTGTTGCTAACAGTAGGAGTTAATAGTAGGAGTTAAACAACTTTGTTAATTATTATTTTACACAACCTATAGTTCATTAGTTTTTTACTTGCTACTCGCAGTCATTAAGGTTCCATTACTTCCTTTTAGATGTCATTGCTTCTTATAAATCAAGTAATAATTAGTTTGCAGGGGTGAGCTTATGAATCAACTCATTATCAAAGTGCTTTGTTTCCACTCTCCCATCTGGTTTCTTTGGTTTTTTTACCAACTTTATTTTGCCAGTACATTTGAGGAAATTAAGTAAATACATCCAGTTTTCGACCTTAATTACTGGTTGAGTTGGGTTGCAATTGAGACAATGTCAGAAGTCAGAACTACTTTCATTTGTTGCTGACAAAGGAGTCACTGCTACTGCAAAAAGAAGGTAATTCGAAAAAGAACACTTCTTAGTCTTTGTTGATTGATGGAATGTATGCTCAGTTGCTTCATCGTCGAGTGATTACAAGTTTCCTTTAGTGTGGATCGACATGGGAATGACTGGTGAGTTTTTCTTCTCTCCTTCTGTAAACTGTATGTTAAAGTGTTAAACATGTTTCTTATTGAGTTTACCAGATTGTGTATATTATGCTTAATGCAATTTAGTAGTCAACTATAAAAGCTACAATTTTCATCACTTGATGTCTCCATAGTTTGTTCTACACAGCACTAATAAAATTGTTTATTAAGTCTACGGGTTTAGAATGAATTATTTGTTGTGCTATCATGCTGTGTTATGTCTCTATCAAGAAATATTTGTCATGATTTTAAGACGATGGAACATTGGTAACTGCCCCTGTGTGCAGTGCACAATTGAGATAGGAGCAAGAATATTCAAAATTACATGTAACGATAAAATATTAATATTCTAATATTCTATATTAATATTCTAGTGTTCTCAACCTGGTGCAGCATTGTTATCACATGGATATCCAGAATTCCAGAGTAGTTCAGATAGCAGTGTGATCAGATCTTGGTACTGGTTGTTAATTGAGTGCCATCAACCCTTAGTTTAACAATACAACCTTAAGTGGGAGTTGATATTTGCACAGCTACTTCCCATGTCTTTCTAGATTCATTCTTAGAATCTAATTGGTATCCCAAATAACTAATCCATCTCCTAGGAAACTAGTCAAATGTTTAGGAAACTCGATAACTTAATTGCCAAGTCAAGCCTTTCCAATCCTGGTCAAGGATTCCACTTTCTGATGCTGCATAGAATGTCATGGGTGAGGACCCAGCCGGATGAAGTAGCAACAGCAGCTCACAGCCTGTATGCCAGGCGCCGGCCCTATGTTGGTTGCTAGGGTTAGTTGGAAGGTTTTTCCCTTGCCAATTAAGTAAGCTGCTTTCCTCCAAATCTAATTACCTACTTTCTCCGATTGCAAATATAAGTCATTTTAGCAATTCTACAGCTTTGAGGTACATTTATCTCATTTCTTCCTATCATACCTTTGTTGAATGATGTTCATATTCTCATCAATAAATGAGGCCTCTTTCTCAGTCTCGCCTTCCCATACATATTTAAGAGAAGCTGGCTAAAACGAGCAATCTGAGGGAGTATTTGGTGTTTATTCGGTTCACAAAATATCAATTAGTTTCTATTTTCTAAAGATGAGTTGATCCCATCCTTTATACAAGGATTGAGTATTGCATGAGTTTGGGAAGCACCTGTTTATTCCTCCGCTTCAAGCTGTTGCCATCTGGTTTCTTTCTGTATGGTATTCAGTATTTATTGTTGTAATATACCAAAATATTGTTTTGTGCCTTTGTATTGAATATTTGAATGGAAGACTAACTGGCTAAGTGAAAGAGTTACGTAGAACAGGACTGTAAGAGAAAAGTACAAGGAAAAAGTGGCGCACGTTCCAACTTGGATTCAATTCATTGTTCTGGCTTATGCTGTGATAAATTTTACTGTTAAGTTTTAACAGATTTGTACAACAAAACCATTCTGAACAAATTAGAAATCACGAAAAGTTCAAAAATCCTACCTTTTGTATTTGATTAATTAGTTTTGGTTGAATGCCAGCGATTATTACTTGTAAACCGGGAGTACTAACTTATTAGGCTGGTATGAAAATGATTTCATTCAAGCTGTTATAATATTAAATTGGTAACAAGTTTTCAATGGTGCGTTCATCATTTGGAAATGTACATTAGCTGGTTTTCTCCATTTGTTTTTATATTTTTGGTGTTACCTTATATCTCTAACCTTTTCCGTTTTGGATGTTTAATTTTGGGGCAATTTAAGATAGGGTTACTTTATTTAATTTCTGCAAACATAGTTGAGTATGTTGCATCCACAATATGCTACCCATTGTAAAAACACTCTTGCTTCTACACTTTTGCAAAACAATTGGTCTGGAGTCATATTGGTATAGACGTATTGTGCATGATATCTATTCTGCCATAAACAATATACTACTCATTATTGATTTCCTTGAAATAATTAGTGAAGAATGAACATATCTGCTGTGTTCTGGTGTGAGCCGTGGCTTGTGAATTTCACTCTCATTGTTGTTATTGTTCTCCTCCATGTTGATCTGTGGACATGTCGAACTAAAATTCTGTTGCTTCTGTTAAAGCTCGTAGTGTCAATTTTACACCATGCCCAAATGATGACTAATGAGCCACATGCTGGTTTCTGATTGTTAGGTTTGGATATCACAAAAGATCGCATACTGGAGATTGCTTGTATTATGACAGATGGTAAACTTACCAAACGAATAGAGGTGTCTACTGAAACTAATTATTTCTTTTAGTTTTGTTGTTATGTAAATGTTATGATATGCTTGTTTTCTTCACTCAAAAATACCTTTGAGTTTTGCCTCGTTTTCATTTAAGACTGTTGCTTTTGCTAGTTCTGCTTATGCAATTGGTATGTGTATCAGTGTTCGAGAAGTTATGCAATCTGTGGTCCTTATTGAGCAGGCAAAGTAGTTATTGACTTGTAACATCATATGCCAATAGTGTTTTGTCCAATCTCATGGTCATTGAAGTAGTTAAAAACAGTTAAATAAGATTGGCAGTGCCATCATGACTATGTGAGTGTTAAACTTTTTTTTTCATACTTGATAACTATACAAGTCTTCGATTTAAGAGTCTATGAAAAGACAAACAAGTAGGTTAATTAAATCTAAATACTGTTGAGTTAGTAAGAATAGGATAATAGGAATTGATAACGAGTTAAGAATAGGTTGTATTTAGCTCACATAGCCTTTTAATGTTCTATGAATCCCTTTGTAATACTAAATTATCACATTGTTTGGCAAATTCACCTTGAATGCAAGTTTATAATCTAAGATTACCATTGCTGCATTGCAATTTATTCACTACTGACACTGGTAATCTGATTACCTCATGGAGTGGTGGGTACCTGAGGTTATGAAGGTAGTTTGTTGCTTTGTCATTTGTTTCTCACCAGCCATATTGATGGTGTATAACGTCTATTGGCATCTCATCTCCGGACATATTGCTTAACACAGCTACTCTTGTTTTTTTGCAGGGTCCCGACTAGGTTATAAGACAGAGTAAGGAATGCTTAGATGGCCTGAATGAATGGTGTAAAATCCATCATGGCTCCAGTGGTAAATTGCTTATCTTTCTAAAAATAACATATTTATGGATGTAAGTCTGTTGCTAATGAAATCAATTTAGGACTCATGGAACAAGTACTTCGGAGTGATTTCTGAACATGATGCAGAGAAGCAAGTATGTTACTCCTTGTTTGGTACCTCTCACCTCTCTGAAAGTGCTCACATAACTAAGGCATTAAATTGTCTACTAGGTTTTGTGTATTAATTGCTCACATTCATCGTTTGAAGTGTATTATTTATTGTCCTAACTTCTCTATCATGCTGTGTAGCATTTGACCATGAGTTGATTAGAGATAACCATTGTCAGTACTGGAAGATTCGGGAATGTCTATGGAAGGAGAACAAGCACCCTGCAGCCTCTGGCAAGGACGGCAGGAGATGAGACGGCAGGATCATCAGGTTAGATTATATTCCGTTTTGGAATCAGAGTCCGTATTGCAGTCGGTCAAGCATGTGAGTCAGAGTCCATTGTAATCTCGGCTTAGCCAAGCACCCTCCTCTATATATAAACGGGTAGGGGTATTCTAATAAAGCAGGCAAGGAATTACTATTACTTACCTCCTCTCGGTCATGCTTCCCAAACCCTGATCCTCAAGTCCGGTCTCCTCTCTAACTTGTAAGATTGTCTTCTTTCCTCTCCTCCGCTTCTCACTCAACAACACGGCACCACCGTGTCTTCCGCCTCAAGTCGATTGTGGCTCACTCAAACAACCTGAGATCGCGACGTGACAATTTGGTATCAGAGCATATGGCTGACGATCGAATAGGCGAGATATCGAGCGGCCACTACTGTTGACGGCCAACACATCAAAGCGTATGGATGAGTTAAGGATCGCCTTGACAAGCAATGTAATGTGGGGATGAAATCGGAGATAGACTCATGGCAATGGAACGACGACTGCTTGGCAATGGATTACTACCAACGCCGGCTGGAACCTTGCCAGCATCAAACAACCACGGAAACGGGGCTTGGATGGCAAATGAAAGACAACCTCTTTTCCACAGGCTGGAATTTCCATCATATGATGGGCAAGGTGACTTGATGAGTTGGATGCGGCGCTGCGAACAATTCTTCCGAAGGCAGAAAACACCAGAAAACGAGAAGGTATGGCTTGCATCATATCATTTGATTGGAGTAGCTCAACAATGGTACTTTCACCGAAAGAGATGAAGGTGAACCGGATTGGCCACGCTCAAAGAATACATCAACTTACGCTTTGGACCGTCAATCCGTCACAATCCTCTTGGCGAACTTCGAGAGCTTACACAGACTGGCACGGTGGAGGACTATCAACAACAGTTCCTTGCGATTTTGTGCCGGACAGACTACCTCCAGCCACGGCAGCAGAGATTCACTTGTTCACGCCGATTGCGTGAACCCATCCGCCTGACGCCGAATCGCAGAACCCAAAGAGACTTCGATGGCAATGGCTCTAGCTAGGGCTTATGAGCGCCGGGCACAAGTTACAGGACAGGAAACGACAGTCACGCTCAAAAGACCAACATCGACACTTCATCTGCCATCCACAACAACGACAGCACCAGCGGCGCCAACACGACCAGCACTGCCCAGCAGAGTCAACCCGCTAGCACTCTCAGCTCCACCAACCGGCAACACTGCAGGACTCGGCCAGAACATCGGACGACCGCGGAGGACGATGCAACGCCGCTTCCTCTCACCGGAAGAGATGGAACAGCGCAGGGCAGGAGGATTATGCTTCAACTGCGATGAGAAATTCACTCCTGGCCATCGCTGCAAACGGCTATTCCTTCTGATGGTGCCCAGCGGATGCTCTGACGAGGAGGACGACACCGAAACTGCACAAAGCGAAGGAGAACCAAGTATTTCGCTATATGCGGCGACTGGTATCACTCCGCACGCCGGACAAACAATGCAATTCCATGTCCAAGTAGGCGGAGAAACATTGTTAGCACTACTAGACTCGGGCTCGACACACAACTTTATCACATCGGCGGCTGCTCAACGCGCCAAAATACCAGTACAACCATGCCTCGGTCTGCGGGTACGAGTGGCCAACAGAGAAAGTCAGCAGCACAGGGTTTTGTCAAGAATTGGTATTACAGATCAATCAAGAGGCATTCACGGTAGACTGTTATTCCCTTCCCCTGGATGGCTTCGACTTAGTTCTTGGGGTCCAATGGCTACGCACACTTGGCCCAGTCCTTTGGGACTTCGATACCCTTAGCATGACTTTTTGGCGAGGAAACCGCAGGGTGCAGTGGCAGGGAATATAGACCACACCACAGAAACAACAGGCTTATTCCGTCTCAGGACCCGATTTGATGGATGTATTGCTGCAAGAGTTTGCCGGCTTATTCAGTGCTCCGCATGGATTACCTCCTCCAAGAGCACACGACCACCACATACACCTCTTACCAGAAACAACCCCGGTCTCTGTCCGTCCTTATCGATATCCTCAGTTGCTCAAAGACGAGCTTGGACGGCAATGTGGGGAAATGTTGCAACAAGGAATCATTCGCCCAAGCACTTCGACCTATTCTTCGCCTCTTGTCAAGAAGCACGATGGCACTTCATGCCTTTCTATCACCAAATGGACTCTTGTCACAGGATAGCAAGATCCTTACTCTCATGGAGAGGAAGACACTTGGAGATGGGGCAATTTTTTCTATTTCTCACACCATGCCTTTACCAACCCGAGGGGTTGGGGATACATATTATAGGTCGCCAACCACCCAAGCATATGCTAAGATGTCGCCCTAGATGCTAAAGCAAGATGTCGCCCTAGATGTCTATTTCCCTAGATGCTAGTCAAGGATGCTAAAGCGATGTCGATCCCTAGATGCTAAAGCGCCCTAGATGCTAGTCAAGGATGCTAAAGCGATGTCGCCTAAAGCTGTCGTCCCTAGATGCTAAAGCAAAGTCGCCCTAGATGCTAAAGCAGATGTCAGACAAAGACCGCAAGACAAAGACTTATTCATCATTCTCCCCAAGTCTTGTACGCCGCCTTGTGGGACGTTGAACCATCCCGATCCTAGAGCAGAGCTCGAGGAATTTGATCCTCCCAAGAGGCTTGGCGAGCGTGTCCGCAAGTCGATCCGTGGTGTTGATGTAGCTCGCCTTGACACCGCCTTCATCCAATTTCTGATGAAGTGGTACTTCACCCGGATGTGCTTGTCTGCTCAGGAAAACGGGTTCTTCGCCAGAGCCGAGCGACTTGTCGTCCACCCCGAGTGCCACCGCCGTGTCTCTACCGAGGAGATCACCAAGCGCCGAGCGAGCCGTAGCGCTCGAGTCGGCGGTGGAAGCCGCTATGTACTCGGCCACAACCGATGTGGCCACCACCGCCGCTTGATCGATCGCCACCTAACGAGGCACTTGCCGAGGAAGAAGAGAATCCCGCTTGTGCTTTGCCGGTGTCGATGTCGCCGCGGGTCGCCGTCGCCGCATTCGATGAAGCGCGCCACGGACACCTCTGTAGTGCAAGCCGTAGTCTGAGGTGCCCGCAACGTAGCGGAGGATCCTCTTCACGGCCGCCGATGTCTCGCCGCTTGGTCGCCGATGAACCGATCGACGAGCTAACGGCGAACGCCAACCGACGCTGTGGACGAGGTAGCGAAGGCTACCCACGATGCGCCGCAGATCGCGTCAAGGCCCACCTCCTCCGCCGTGCTCTCACGACTCGCCTTCACCTCTCCTCCATAGGAGCGTGGTCGGGTTGCGGCCGGTGAGCCCGCCCACCGACGGCAAGGCGCTTGGCGAGGCGGTCCGACGAAGGGAGATACCGAGTCGCCCCGCGGACCTCGATCCCTAGGTAGAAGAGAGAGAGCCCTGTCGCTCATCCGAAGGCGGTCTTCATCTCCGCCTTGAACGCCGACGACCTCGGCCTCCTGGAGCCGGTGATTATCGTCGTCGACGAGACGCCCACCGCCAGGCGTTGCCGCTTTGCCCCGCCGCAGAGACCGCACTGCAGGCGCGCTCTGCTGAACCCCATTTGCTTGAGGGTGGAGTCCACCAGCGCTCCCAGTGCTCGTGGTGCTCGCCGCAGTCAGAGGGCCTCGCGCAGTGAGAACCTGCCCTCCTTGCCGGGATGACGAATCCCGCCCACGACGGACGAGGCCTCCTCCTTCAAGTCGCCGCTGAGGAAGGCGACTTGACGTCCATGTGATGGACGCGCCAATCCTCCCGGGCCGCAAGTGCGAGGAGAAGACGAACGACTCCATGCGCGCGACGGGCGCGCGCGGGCGCCATCAAGTCGATCCTCCTCGCCGCATGAAACCTCGTGCCACCAAGCGAGCCTTGTGCTTGACGATGGCGCCGGCTTCATCCCGCTCGCCTTGAACACCCACTTAAGGGTGATCGCGCGGTGTCCGGCAGAAGATCCGCCAGCCCCACGCCTTGTTTCGCCGACGGCCCATCTCCTCCTCGCATCGCAAGACACCATGCCGCTGCTCTCTCCGCCTTTGCTGAAGGAACGAGGCTCGCCGTCGTCCCTGCGGCGAGGTGCAGCCCGCCGGTCGCGCTGCGCCAGCCTGCCTGTGGACCGCCGCCGAGGAGGTCGCCCACCAGACGCAGAAGGCAGAGGCTCGCCGCCATGGTAGGCGCCGACGCGGTCCTCGCCGTGAGACAATGAGAGTAGCGAACTCCACCATGCGCCGCCGTCATGGACCGGTTGCTGGGGCCGATCCCGTGGTGTGGCCGGCAGGCAGAGAGCGCGAGCCGCGGAGAGCGTGGAGGGCTTGGTGCGAAGCGCGGAGCAGCACTCACGGAGCCGGTGGCGAGCAAGGTGTCGAGGTGGACGAGTTTCGCGAAGACGAGCCGCTAGCTCCCGCCTTCTCGGGCGGACGTAGTCGACAACAAAGTCCCCGAGAGTCGGTCGAACCGCCGCCCACCGCTTGTCCCACGCCCAACCTCGCCTTCGTCGAACACAACGCCACGCGAGATGCGACGCTGCAGGTGACAGGTCGAGGATGCGAGGCCTCGAGCCTCCGCAGAATCGGCGAACACTCCCGAGTGCTCCCGCCGCCGAGCTACCGATGTGGCCAAGCTCCTGGCGAACGCGAGGGAGCCAAGACCCGCAGCTGGAGACCGCCGGCTTGCGCCCATGCCAAGCCTCGACGGCCCCGCCGCCGAGCGCCTTGGTAGGCGAGCGGTTGAGGATGTAGACTACCGCCACCACCGCCTCTCCCCGTAAAATGCAGATCCCTCTCGCTGAGGAGGGCCCGAGCCATCCCCACAACCGCCTCGTTGCGCCGCCGACGACACCGCTCGCCGCGGTCAGACGGCGCGAGTAGCGGCGCTCAATGCCCTCATCGCAGAAGACGACGCGAATTCCACCGCCGTGAATTCGCGCCGTTGTCTCAGCGCGAAGACGCGCAGCTTGCGGCCGACTCGCCTCCGCAGCAGCCTCACAGGCGCTCGATGGCGTCCGCAGCCTCTCCTTGCCGCCGAGGACCATCACCCACATGTAAGGGAGAGGTCGCCGACGAGCAGCAGGAAGTAGCGTCGTTCTCCCGGCAGGCCGGTGTCACCGCCACACAAGTCCCGCACGAGCTCGAGCCTCTCCTTGGCTCTAAACCGCCTCACGGGAAAGGGAGTCGCCCGCCGTCAACACGCAGACGCCGCAGAACCGCCCACATGGTCAAGGCACCGCAGCTCGCACCATTTCCGTGGCACCGAGCCGCCTGTGGCCTCGGGCCGGCGGTGCCCAGCGCTGTGTTATCGCCACGCCTCGCCGTCCCGACGAGCAATGAGACAGAGGGTTGTGCCACCGCACGTGAAGAATGTAGAGTCGATTTTCGCCTCGTTACCTTGGCAAGAAGGCGGCGGCGAAGATCCCAACCGCAACACCGTGCTCGATCTCGACCATGAGCCGCTCTCATCCACCGTCCCAAGTCGATGATGGAGTTCCGCAGATCGGGATGTAGTAGACGCCGGTGAGCGCCTGTGCTCACCGTGACACCTGAGGCGAGGATGACTGAGCCGACGCCTTGATTTCCACGCCGAGAGGCGCCCCAAACTTGACGGAGCCTCTGACGCTAGAGTCAAACCCGCCAAGAACTCCCGTCGACCGGTCATGTGATGGGCGGCGCCGGTGTCGAGGCACCACCCGCCGCCTTGTTGTTGCCGAGCCGAGCCGAGGAGGGCGTGTGCTTTGGCTCGCTGGGCGGAGGAGAGCCATCGCGCGGCAGTCACCGGAGGTAGTTCGTTGCTCGCATGAGCAATGAATGAGCCGGCCGCCTCCTCCTCCGCGCTGACGTGGCCTCGCCGCCGTGGTCGCCGACACCCTTGGCCCAATGACCAAGCTTGCCGCAGCTTGTGGCAAGAGTCGCCTCGCGTCGGCTTTTGCTTGCCACGCGCCACCTGGCGCCCACGGCCATCACCCCAAGACGCCCTCGCTACCGCTCAGGCGTTTTGCGCTGCTTGTCACAGATGCCACGCTTATGTCACTGTCGTGGAAGAAGGCTCCTTCTTCCTCGTCACCTGGCCGGCAGCCCCACCGCTCCCGAGCGAGGAGGAGCTTCCGCCAATGGTGACGGGTCCCGAGAGGCGCCGGGGCTCATCGTTGTCAACGACCTTGAGGCGACCCAACGCCTCGATCGTCATCGTGAGAGGTCCAGCAGAGACTCGATCGAGCGAGCCATCCGCTTGTACTTCTGGGACGCAGCGGAAGAGCTTTTCCACGCCTCTCCTCGCCGTAGGTGTCGCCGCCGAACCGCACCAACTTCGCAACAGAGTGTTGAGACGAGAGCAAAGTCATCAACGCCCTCACCGGCTTGAAGGCCGTGTTCTCCCACCCGCGCGGTGCCCGCAGTAGACTTGCGCGCGCGGCCGCCGCCGCGCGTCGCCGCAATGATGGCGCCCCAAGCCTCTTTGGCGCCCGCTTGTTGGTAAGCGAGAATCGCATCTCAAGTGATCGCAGCGATGAGAGCATCCAGCCTGCCGATCCCGGTCGTAGTCGACGCCGCCGCACGGACCGCATCCCACATATGCCGCACTGAGCTCACCTCATCACCGCAGCCCCACTCGACGAGTTGGTCTTGGCGAGGGTAGGCCACCGCCGCCGGGCCGACGCCCTCGACGACACTGGTACTGTGGTGACCACTTGCATCAACCGGGAGAGAGCTGCCGCTCGTGAAGGCCGCGCCTCCGCCGACCAGACGCCGCCGCCGCGCGCGCTTCCTCCAGAGCGCCGCCCGCCCGCTCCGCTCGCCGCCGCCGCCGCGCGCGCGCGCCGCCATCGCCATCGCCGCCGCGCCGCCTCCTCCTCCGCTCAAGATCTCGCTTGCATTGCTATCGCAGAGATGGAGCTGAGCCGCCGCAGAACCTTGACCTCCGCCGCCGCCGCACGCGCCGATTCGCCGCCGCCGCCGCTTCACCTCCGCTCTGCCGCCGCCACCCGCCGCCGCCTTTTGACGCTTTTTCGCCGCCGCAGCGGCCTTCGCTGCCGCTGCTGCTGCTGCTGCTGCGGCGAGTTTTGGCTGTCACGACGCCGCGATGCTCGAGGCGATCGAAGGCCGAGATCGCCTCGCGACATGGCGCGCCACGGGGGTCATGCGTGGAGGGGTCTTCGACGAGCCGCCGCCTGCCTCCCGAGAGGAGCGAGCGGGACACCGGAGCCGCCGCCGCACACTGGGCCGCCATGAGGTCGGAGAAGGAGATGAGCAAGAGATGCTCAAAGCACAGTGATAGTATGGCTCGATACCACTTGTTACTCACCGGACTCTTGTCACAGGATAGTAAGATCCTTACTCTCATGGAGAGGAAGACACTTGGAGATGGGGCAATTTTTTCTATTTCTCACATTAATGCCTTACCAACCCGAGGGGTTGGGATACATATTTATAGGTCGCCAACCACCAAGCATATGCTAAGATGTCGCCCTAGATGCTAAAGCGATGTCGCCCTAGATGTCGCCCTAGATGCTAGTCAAGGATGCTAAAGCGATGTCGTCCTTGATGTCGCCCTAGATGCTAGTCAAGGATGCTAAAGCGATGTCGCCTCTAAGCGATGTCGCCCTAGATGCTAAAGCAAGATGCTAAAGCAAAGTCGACCTAGATGCTAAAGCGATGTCCTCAAAGATAAAGACCGCAGACAAAGACTTATTCATCGGAAGGAACCGAGTCAATCTTTAAACTCTCCGGGCGGATTTACACTTTTCCAAGATCTCGCTACCGAAACCACATCGGTCAAAGATTAGTAGCACCACGCTCACAGATTGTGGACGGGTCCTTAGGGTCACCATGGCATATTGTCGACGGACTACTTCTCTACAATCATCGTGTTCATGTGTTACCATCATCTCCATCGCCGCTTATCCATCCCGATTGCAATGATACAAGCAGACATGAAGGAGTTCAGAAGTCTTTGCATCATCTTCGAAGAGACTTCCACATTCGAGGAGATCGCAAATTAGTTGAAGATTTCGTCCGTTCTTGCCAAATCTGCCAACGCAACAAATCGGTGCACCTCCACCCAGCCGGCCTTTTGCAACCATTAACAGTTCCTACACGGATTTGGGACGATATCGCCATGGATTTTGTGGAAGGTTTACCACGCGTAAATGGCAAATCAGTTATACTCACGATAATTGACCGTTTTTCTAAATATGCGCACTTCATCCCATTGGCACATCCCTACACGGCCCCCTCCGTGGCGCGAGTATTCTTTGATGAAGTGGTCCGCCTTCACGGGGTTCCCTGCTCGATCGTAAGTGATCGCGATCCGGTGTTCACTAGCACCTTTTGGTCCGAACTATTCCGATTAACAGGTACTAAACTACATCTGAGCTCAACTTTCCATCCACAATCAGATGGCCAATCGGAAGTTACCAACAAGATCATTACAATGTACCTCCGTTGACTCACCGGGGATCGACCACGACAGTGGGTTCGTTGTTTGCCATGGGCCGAATACTGCTACAATACATCTTTCCAGACATCATTAAAAGAGACACCTTGTAAAGTAGTCTATGGCCAAGATCCTCCGTCGCTTCGCCCACATCCACAACTATCGACTCGCGTCCAAGCCGTCGATCAACTTCTGTTGGAAAGAGATCAATTGATTGCTGACATCAGGGACCGCCTCATTCTCGCACAACAGCGTCACAAACAAGCTTATGATGCCAAGCATCGGGAACTCTCTTTCAATGTTGGGCAATGGGTCTGGCTTCGTCTTCACCATCGACAAGCCTTAACTATCGCCGACAACAGTAACCGCAAATTAGCCCCTCGTTACTATGGGCCTTACCAAGTTCTGGATAAAGTGGGGGATGTGGCATATCGCCTCCAATTACCGCCCAAAGCTCGGATACACGATGTGTTTCAGTAGGAGTGCTCAAACCATATCATGGCACCCCGCCAGACCAGCCCACCCGCCTTGCCCGAACTCCATCATGGTCGCGTTGCCCCAGCGCCACACCAGGTGATTCGTGCTCGATGGCACAATGGGATGCGAGAAATTCTCATGCAGTGGGATGGTTTACCAGCCTCTGAAACGACATGGGAGTCCCTCGAGTCATTTCGTCGCCAATATCCAACCTTCAAGCTCGAGGACGAGCTGCTTGTCGAGGAGGGGAGAAATGTCAGGACTGGAAGATTCGGGAATGTCTATGGAAGGAGAACAAGCACCCTGCAGCCTCTGGCAAGGACGGCAGGAGATGAGACGGCAGGATCATCAGGTTAGATTATATTCCGCTTTGGAATCGTAGTCCAGATGCGATCGGTCAAGCATGTGAGTCGGAGTCCATTGTAATCTCGGCTTAGCCAAGCACCCTCCTCTATATATAAAGGGGTAGGGGTATTCTAATAAAGCAGGCAAGGAATTACTATTACTTACCTCCTCTCGGTCCTGCTTCCCAAACCCTGATCCTCAAGTCCGGTCTCCTCTCTAACCGCCGGCATTGTCTTCTTTCCTCTCCTCCAGTTCTCCACTCAACAGCACGGCACCACCGGTGTCTTCCAGTTCCAAGCCGACTGTGGCTCACCCATACAACCTGAGATCGCGACGTGACAACCATGGTCCAACATTAGATTGTGGTATGCTTTAAATCTTAGGGATATATATTTTTTTTTGTTCTAGTGATGTATCACATGACTTCTTCATCTTGCAGCCAACATATTCTTCTTCAACTGGCATCCTTGTCATCATGAAAATGTTCTATTCAATAGGATGTTGAGAAGGTATGCCTCTGCACTAGATTACTAGTTTGTACTCGTGATGAAGTCTTCCTTCTTTCTCGCCTTTGTATTTTTAACTATGTATGCCATTACGAGATGTCATACCAACTTTATCCCACTAAGAAATTATAATTGCATCTACTATTAGAGCAATCCTTTGTAATTGTTGTGGTATGGGCTGATTGGGTACGGATCCAAAGACCGAGGGTAAGGGCTGATTGGGAACGGATCCAAAGACCGAGGGTAAGGCATTCGCCCTTGAATGGCTGGCCATGCCGCCGTCAAGACTCTTGAGGCTTAGTTGAAGAAGAGGGGGAGAGAATCGGAACTTTGTCATTGACTACTTTTGCTTACAACATGGTGTATGTTTAAGAAGTGAGTGTGAGTCACTTTTGACTTAAATTTGTGTCGGCTTGGTCGCCTTGTATGGTTCGTGAGCAATGGAAAAATTTTATGTGGAGTTTGCAAGTAATTCTTGATGTTTCTTTGACTCTGAGTGGCAACTCGCTATGGCAGAGGAGGTTGATGCGCTTCGTCGTACGGAGACTTGGGATATTGTACCGACACCTGTGCATGCTCGTCCTATCACGTGCAAGTGGGTGTACAAGATTAAGACCAGGTCTGACGGTACTATTGAGCGCTACAAGGCTCGTCTTGTGGCTCGTGGTTTTCAAGCAGAGTATGGTGATTACGACGAGATTTGCTCTGTTGCTCATATGACCACTATTCGCACACTTATTGCGCTTGCTTCGTCACGGTGGTCTATCTCTCACCGGATGTTAAGAATGCCTTCCTTAATGGCGTCTTGCATGAGGAGGTTTACATGCAGCCACCACCAGGGCATTCTATTCCAGATGGACATGTCTGTCGTCTACGTCGTGCTCTTTATGGTCTCAAACAAGCCCCTCGTGCCTGGTTTGCACGTTTTACCTCAGTGATCACCACTGTTGGTTTCACTGTCAGTGCTCATGATCCTGCTCTATTTATCCATGTCTCACCTCAAGGTAGGACACTGCTTCTTCTATATGTGGATGACGATACCTCATTCATCACATATGTGAAGAAGCATCTCAGTGAGCAGTTTTTGATTACTGATCTTGGTTTGCTTACATACTTTCTTGGAATTGAGGTTTCTTTCATGCCTGAGGGTTACTATCTCTCGCAGCAGAAGTATGTCCAGGATCTTCTTGATCGGTCTGGCCTGACTGATACTCGCACTGCTGAGACTCCTATGGAGCTCTCTCGTCCTGATATTGCTCATGCTGTTCATATCTTGAGTCATTTCATGGCTTGTCCTACTCATATTCACTACAGTCATCTTCTTCGTGTTCTTCGCTACTTGCGTGGGACCATCTCTCGTCGCTTGTTTTTTTCCTAGCTCCACCACCCTCCAGCTTCAGGCATATTCTGATGCGACTTGGGCTAGTGACCTTTCTGATCGTCGTTCTCTTTACGCCATCGTGTCTTTCTTGGCTCCTCTCTGATTGCACGAAGACAAAGAAGCCTGACTGCGCTTCCGCTCGAGTACAGAGGCTGAGTTGAGAGCTATGGCAGCTGTGACAACAGAGATTACTTGGTTGAGATGGCTACTTGCAGATTTTGGTGTACCTGTGAGGGGACCTACTACTCTTCTGACTGACAGTACAGGAGCTATCAGCATTGCTCGTGATCCAGTGAAGCATGAGCTCACCAAGCACATTGGTGTGGATGCTTCATACACTCGCCTCCCAGTGCGGGAGGGTGTACTTGCTCTTCAGTTTGTATCATCAGAGTTACAGATTGCTGACTTCTTCACGAAGCCACAGACTAGAGCACAGCACTTGTATTTTCTCTCCAAACGCAGTGTGTGTGATTCACCATGAGTTTGAGGGGGGGGTGTTAAGGATAAGAATAGGACTCTAGTTCTTATCCTTATAGGACTCTAGTTTGTTTCATTTTATGAGTTGTATTCCTTCTTTATACCCTCATGTACTCCCTATATATATTGCCCCTTGGGCCTCAAGAATACATACAATATATTCATAACAGTTTTGTCATTTTGTGTCTGTGTAACTGATGAGGACATAACAATAGGGGTTAAACAGTTTGTTTTACATAATCTGTATTGTTTACTTCTCACTTGAAGTTGTTAAGGTCAGTTTAAGTCGTTTCGGATATCATTGCTCACTTCTTTAGATAATTGGTATAAAAGAATGAGTAGTTTGTTTGTCGAGGTGAACACATGAATCGACTCATTATCAATATACCGAACTTAATTACTAGTGGAGTAATGTGCTTGGAAGTAGCAACAAGACAATGTCGACCTATTTTCATTCGGCTAACAAGGGAGCGTTTGGCACTAGGAAAAGAGGTAATATACCAAGTGTTTTGCACTTTTTGGTCCATGTTGTGACATCGTTTAGTGGTGGAATGGATGCCCACATTCATCTTTTGATGTGCAAACACTCTTATTCTCCTAATTTCTCAATCATGCTTCCTAGCATTTGTCCAGGAGTTGATTAGAGATGACCATAGTCCAAAAGTGTTAATGATGTGTTAAACTAAATGTCTGTTTTTCTTGCTGTCAACATATTCATGTTAATTTGGTTAGGAGAGCATTGTAAGTGGAAGAATTGGGAGTTGGTTCATGTTGTTTGTTTCCAATTATTTTTGCATTTGTTTCGGTTTTGTTTATTGTGGCTTTGTGCCATTGGTGAGGTGTGAGTATTGGTTTAGCTTTTATTTCTCTTAGTTTGTCCATGCACATGTGGTTACCGGGTTGAATCAAAAGGAGGCATTTGAAATGCTTAATTTGGTCGCTTTGATATTTCTTCCGTAAGCTCAATTTTTGTGCATTGTGCGTTGGGATTTAGGATGACATGTGCATACGATTATATCCCGTTTCTGGTTCTGCTTGTTTTGTCCTTGCACGGAGTATTAGAATTAATAGTATACCTTTCCTTCTATTGCTACACTAGCCTAGAATAGCTCCTCTAATTGAGGATTGTAATCTCCTGTGATTATGCCTATTGGATTATTAATAGAATGCCACCCCTGCCTTTGGCTGTGTGGCCTTTACCCCGTATTTCTACATGGTCGTCACTGTTGGCAATGGTTCTCGCCTCCCTATCACCTCTAGCGGCCACACATGTCTTCACACACCCACCACTAAATTTCTTCTTAATGATGTCCTTGTTGTTCCTCATACAGTTCGTAACCTTCTTTCCGTTCGAAAGTTCACACGTGACAATCACTGTTCCATCGAGTTTGACGCTCTCGGTTTTTCCGTTAAGGATCCTTTGACGCAACAAGTGATGCTTCACTGCAATAGTGAGGGCGACCTCTACACCATTGGTGATGCCAACCCTCCTGTCACCGCCAAAGACTTACCTCGCCAGATCCTCCCAATTATGGCACCGCCTCTTGGACATCCTGTTGCCTCCTCGATGCTTTGAATAAACATTCTCTTATCTCTTGTAATAACGTAGCTCGCTCGCTGTGCCAGTCTTGTCAACTTGGCAAACATGCGCGCCTTCCCTTTACTACATCCATTTCGCGCACTTCTGCGCCTTTCGAGCTTATACATTGTGATGTGTGGACTTCCCCTGTTGCTAGCATTTCGGGTTCACTATATTATTTGGTTATCGTTGATGATTTCACTCACTTTTGCTGGACCTTTCCTCTTTCTAAGAAGTCTGATGTTCACAAACACATAGTCGACCTTGCCGCCTATGCTAGCACACAGTTCGGCCTTTTACTCAAGTCTGTTCAGACCGACAACGGCCGCGAATTTGTGAATCACGCCAACACATCCTTCTTCGCTTCCCGGGGCATCACTTTGCGACTATCTTGTCCCTACATTTCTCCGCAGAACGGCAAGGCTGAGCGAATGATTCGCACAATAAACAGTGTGGTTCGCACTCTCCTTTTACACGCTCACATGCCCCCCAAATTCTGGGCTGAGGCTCTAGCCACTGCCACCTATCTCATAAATCGATGCCCCTCCTCTACCATCGGAGGCGCCATTCCCCACACTCTTCTCCATAACAAGCCTCCACAATACAGTCACCTACGGGTTTTCGGTTGCCTTTGTTTTCCTAACCTATCTCGCCATCGCGCCCACAAACTTGCTCCTCGCTCTGCAAGATGTGTGTTTCTTGGTTATCCTCCTCAAGATAAAGGGTACCATTGTCTTAACCTAGCCACCAACCGAGTAATTATCTCTCGTCATGTCATTTTTGATGAGAGCTCCTTCCGCTTGCCAAGAGCACTAATATACCCAAATCTTCTTACACATCGAGACCGACTTGGAATTCCTAGTCAATGATCTCGCCATGACGCAGCTCCGCACTACTGCCATGGCACCCCTGCAGGTTCCTTCAGCGATAGCTCCACCCTCGGGTGTCGAGCGGTCGCTGCCATCCTCGCCATTGGCCACCACCGACGCCGTTGGAGTTTCTGCTGCACCACTCCGTCCGCCCGTAAACCTGGTCTACACCTGACGGCCACTCACGGCAACACTACCAGCCACAACGACTACTCCAACGATAGCTCCACCCTCCGGTGTCGAGCGGTCGTTGACCTCCCCACCACGGACATCATCGGTGCTCGATGGAGCTCCCATCGCACCGCCTCACCACCGCTGCAACTGGTATACACCAGACGACCACATGCGGTAGCACCATTAGCCGGGCTCTCATCACTAGACGTGCCCCACCGGATGGTGACGCGGTCTCGGGCCGCTACTGACCCTTCCATGGAGTTCTTCTCCCTGACGGCTCAGCACACCACGACATCTCCTATTCCAGCTACCTCTCGCAGTGCCCTCGCAGATCCAAATTGGCGCGCTGCGATGGAAGATGAGTACAAAGCTCTCATGGACAACAACACCTGGTGTCTTATCCCTCGACCACCAGGCGCCAACATTGTCTCCGGCAAATGGATTTTCAAACACAAGTTCCACTCCGACGGCAGACTAGCTCGCTATAAAGCGCGCTGGGTAGTTCGCGGTTTCTCTCAACAGATCGGCGTCGACTATAACGAGACCTTCAGTCCAGTGGTCAAACCGGCAACCATTCGTATTGTTCTCTCCATCGCCACTTCCCGCTCTTGGCCAATTCATCAACTTGACGTCAAGAATGCTTTCCTCCACGGCTCACTTGACGAGACAATTTACTACTAGCAGCCACCCGACTTTGTGGACACAGCTCATCCTAACCATGTGTGTCTTCTTCAGAAATCACTCTATGGTTTGAAGCAGGCTCCTCGGGCGTCGTACCAACGGTTTGCCACTTACATTCGTCGCGTTGGATTCGTCACATCCTCCTCCGACACGTCCCTATTCATCCTTCGTCAGGGGACTGACATGGCTTACCTACTGTTGTACATCGACGTCATCATCCTCACCGCCTCCTCTACAACGCTCCTCCAACGCATCACCAGTCAGCTTCGCTCAGAGTTCGCCATGACAGATCTCGGAGCACTGCACTTCTTCCTCGGCATATCTGTCACGCGCTCCACCGACGGCCTATTCCTGTCCCAGCGACAGTACGCCATGGATCTTCTACGACGCACTGGCATGACTGAGTGTCATCCAACTGCTACGCCGGTCGACACCCATGCCAAGCTCTCCGGCCGTGATGGAACTCCTGTGGCTGATCCATCGGAGTCTCGTGTTGATCAAACGCTTCTTATGGTACGTCAAGGGCACTCTCGATACTGGTCTTCACATCGGTCTATCACCAGTGACATCTCTCACTGCTTACTCCGATGCCGACTGGGCCGGTTGTCCGGACTCTCGACGTTCCACGTCCGGCTACTGCGTCTATCTTTGCGACAACTTGGTGTCTTGGTCCTCCAAACGCCAGACTACGGTGTCCCACTCGAGTGCAGAGGCCACGTACCGTGCCGTTGCTCATGCCGTCGCTGAGTGCTGTTGGTTGCGACATCTTCTTCAGGAGCTTCATGTTTCTCCTGTTTCGGCCACAGTGGTGTACTGTGACAACGTCAGCGCCATTTACATGTCCACCAATCCAGTGCAACACCGGCGGACGAAGCACATCGAGATCGACATTCACTTTGTCCGCGAAAAGGTCTCTCTTGGTGAGGTCCGTGTCCTGCATGTACTATCCTCCCACCAATTCGCGGACATCATGACAAAGGGTCTTCCGACTCAGCTTTTCAAGGAGTTTCGGTCCGCCTTTGCGTCTGGACTCCTCCACAGAATCATGCAAGTGTATTAGAATTAATAGTATACCTTTCCTTCTATTGCTACACTAGCCTAGAATAGCTCCTCTAATTGAGGATTGTAATCTCCTGTGATTATGCCTATTGGCCTATTAATAGAATGCCACCCCTGCCTTTGGCTGTGTGGCCTTTACCCCATATTTCTACACGGAGGAGTGCAATTTTAATTGCCGGTTTGATTTGCTTTTGGTTTGGTTAGATTGGTCTATCCGTATAGTTATTTGTACGGTGAGGTACAGAGTTGAGTGGTGTTAATAATTAATTTAGTTTGCTTTGAGTGCAATTGGGTTCGTGTGCGGAATGTGCGGTTTCTACTTTCTCGCTATTATTGTGTTCTGATTTTATTTTCATTTGCTTATTTGATCGATTAACTCTTGAGTGCTTAAAGTGAGGAGCATGATCTGTGATGAATTCGATCCGTTTTTAGCTAATATTCCTTCATTCACGTACATTGGTGAATTTGAATGTGCGTATGCTTCTGACAATATAGCGAGATTGATGGGTTTCCTTTTAGCTTTGGTTTTGTGCGGTTGATTTTGGGTTTGTGTTTTGGTTTGTTCTATCTGTACTTTCATTTGTTGCTGACAAAGGAGTCACTGCTACTACAAAAAGAAGGTAGTTCGAAAAAGAACAGTTCTTAGTCTTTGTTGATTGATGGAATGTATGCTCACATTCATCGTTTGAAGTGCATTGTTTATTGTCCTAACTTCTCTATCATGCTGTGTAGAATTTGACCATGAGTTGACTAGAGATAACCATGGTCCAACATTAGATTGTGGTATGCTTTAAATCATAGGGATATATAGATTTTATTTGTTCTAGTGATGTATCACATGACTTATTCATCTTGCAGCCAACATATTCTTCTTGAACTGGCATCCTTGCTGTCATGAAAAATGTTCTATTCAATAGGATGTTGAGAAGGTATGCCTCTGTACTATATTACTAGTTTGTACTCAGTATGAAGTCTTCCTTCTTTCGGCCTTTGTATTTTTAACTATTTATGTCATTCTGAGATGCTGCAATCAACTTTATCCCACTAAGAAATCTTTTAAAATAACCTCTTGAAAACATTGGAGAGACACAACTCAAATTGGTTCTAAAGTTATGATTTTGATGCTTGCCCTCAATGCCCTCACTCCTGACAGCCTAAACCTTTCAAGCTACTTTTGTAGATTGTACAACTCTGAAAAAACAATTTAGTTGGTTTCCCTGTTTCTTGTTTTACTTTTATTTTTTTTAATGGATAACACATTTTGAGTACAGTTATATGTCAATATTGTAATGCATTTTACAAATTATAATTGCATCTACTATTAGAGCAATCCTTTGTAATTATTGTGGTATGTGCTGATTGGGTACGGATCCAAAGACCGAGGGTAAGGCATTCGCCCTTGAATGGCTGGCCATGCCGCCGTCAAGACTCTTGAGGCTTAGTTGAAGAAGAGGGGGAGAGACTAGGAACTTTGTCATTGACTACTTTTGCTTACAACATGGTGTATGTTTAAGAAGTGAGTGTGAGTCACTTTTTGACATAGCTGCGTCGGTTTGGTCGCCTCTTATGGTTCAGAGCAATGGAGAAATTTTATGTGGAGTTTGCAAGTAATTCTTGGTGTTTCTTTGACTTGGTTTTATCATTTTGTGTGTGTAGCTGATGAGGACATAACAATAGGGGTTAAACAATTTTTTTACATAATCTGTATTGTTTGCTTCTCACTTGAAGTTGTTAAGGTCAGTTTAAGTCGTTTCGGATATCATTGCTCACTTCTTGAGATAATTGCTATAAAAGAATGAGTAGTTAGTTTGTCGAGGTGAACACATGAATCCGCTCATTATCAATATACCTCGTTTCCACTTCCCTTTCGGTTCATTTGGGTTTTTACTAGCTTTATTTAATCAGTACTATTAGAGGGAATTAATTGAATAGCCTATCCAATTTTTGAACTTAATTACTAGTGGAGTAACAGTTTGAAAAGTAGCAACAAGACAATGTCAGACCTATTTTCATTCGAAGCTAACAAGGGAGCGTTTGCCACTAGAAAAAGAGGTAATGTACCAAGTTTCTTGCACTTTTTGGTCCATGTTGACATCGTTTAGTGGTGGAATGGATGCCCACATTCATCTTTTGATGTGCAAACACTCTTATTCTCCTAATTTCTCTATCATGCTTCCTAGCATTTGTCCAGGAGTTGATTAGAGATGACCATAGCCCAAAAGTGTTAATGATGTGTAAACTAAATGTCTTGTTTTTCTTGCTGTCAACATATTCATCTTCGAAAGGCATCCTTGCTGTAATGAAAGAATGTATTGTTCGCCAAGGATGTTGAGCAAGTACGCCTCTATACTATTTTTTACTTAGTTTCAAGTCATCCTTATTTCTGCATATGTAGTTGCACACTATTTATATCTCTCTGAGATGCTCCAAGCTGCTTTATCTTGCTGAGAAAACCCTCTGAAAATAACCTGCTGAAAAGATTGGGGTAGTACAACTCAAATTGGTTGTAATTTGTAAATTATGATTTTGAAGCTTGCCCTCAAAATCCTAACAGATTAAACCTTTCAAGCTAGTTCAGCAAGCTGTAGGACTCTAAATGCGCAAGTTACCTGCTTTCCTTATATAATAATTTTTCTCGTTTATGAACATGTTTGTGTGTACTTATATGATAACTTCCCTTGAAATGAATTTTACAAATTATATTTGACTGTTAGAGCAATCTTTTATAATGATTTTTTAACAAATTATTGTTGTAGATACTGTTAAGCAATCTTTTGTGATGATTTTTTACAAATAATCATATTTGCACCTAACGATAGAGCGAACCAGTTCAATTTCTGCTAATTGCTTTGTAGCTTTGCCTGAAGCTTTGATCTCTGCCTTACCCATGTTGTGGATGTACAAATGGTTGAGTCATGTCATTGACACATGGGTTAATTATCTCTACTTACCCTATCTGTCCATTTTGTGGTTCCTTGTTAGCTACGTATTAGTGAACCCAAATAGTAATTTAAATCGTGCAAATTATAAAAGGAAATGATTTGTCTAGCAAGAAATGCATTTCGCTATTTCTTTCAATTATTATTGCAGCTAAAAGACAACATCGAGGAAAAGTACTAAAAACATATTGTGCTGCAGAATTTGTGAAATTTAATTAATGTCAAAATAGTGAAATTAACTAATGTGAATTCCGCTTGTGAAACTAGTGAAATACTAAAATTGGAATGTAATTATTGAATGTTCAACTAATACCAATTACCAGATATTTGATAAAGCACTTTTCTTTCTACATGGAATACACATCAATTCTTCGCTTGCCATTCAAATGCATGCACTTCTAGTGAATGCGCTGGTTTGATTGATAGATTTAAGGGAGATGCTTCTGCATCACTATTCCAAAGTTGAACCAATATTAAAGCATGAATGAAGGGTGGATGACGACTACTTACCCCTTCCCTTGCTTTAAAATTTGTACTACTTGTATTGGGGAGGTTATGCATTCACTTTCCTGTGGTTTTGGATCACTTGCAGTAGACTTTGCTTGGTACGGTTTAGGTCATCCACATCTTGTGAGAGTTTGATATTACCATTTGGGTTTGGTTGGGTGGGTTTTGATTGGTATATGTGCTTATGCTTATGCTGATGGGGATGCGATATGATTTGATGTGTGCATAGTGCGCTTGGTTTCCTTTGGATTTGTTAGGTTTAGTGCTAGTTTATTTCAATTTGGTTAGGAGAGCATTTTAAGTGGAAGAATTGGGAGTTGGTTCATGTTGTTTGTTTCCAATTAGTTTTGCATTTGTTTCGATTCTGTTTATTGTGGCTTTGTGCCATTGGTGAGGTGAGTATTGGTTTAGCTTTTATTTCTCTTAGTTTGTCCATGCACATGTGGTTACCGGGTTGAATCAAAAGGAGGCATTTGAAATGCTGAATTTGGCTGCTTTGCTATTTCTTCTGTGTAAGCTCAATTTTTTGTGCAGTTGTGCGTTGGGATTTAGGATGACATGTGTCTTGGACATCCCGGTGTTGCCTCCCTCGATGCTTTGAATAAACATTCTCTTATCTCTTGTAATAACGTAGCTCGCTCGCTGTGCCAGTCTTGTCAACTTGGCAAACATGCGCGCCTTCCCTTTACTACATCCATTTCGCGCACTTCTGCGCCTTTCGAGCTTATACATTGTGATGTGTGGACTTCCCCTGTTGCTAGCATTTCGGGTTCACTATATTATTTGGTTAT
Organism: Bonia amplexicaulis; assembly: GCA_036346245.1. Taxonomy (NCBI): domain Eukaryota; kingdom Viridiplantae; phylum Streptophyta; class Magnoliopsida; order Poales; family Poaceae; genus Bonia; species Bonia amplexicaulis. Next base: position 10,447,479 of record CM070766.1, read on the forward strand.
CGTTGATGATTTCACTCACTTTTGCTGGACCTTTCCTCTTTCTAAGAAGTCTGATGTTCACAAACACATAGTCGACCTTGCCGCCTATGCTAGCACACAGTTCGGCCTTTTACTCAAGTCTGTTCAGACCGACAACGGCCGCGAATTTGTGAATCACGCCAACACATCCTTCTTCGCTTCCCGGGGCATCACTTTGCGACTATCTTGTCCCTACATTTCTCATGAGCAGCAAGGTCGGCGAATGATTCGCACAATAAACAAAGTGTGGTTCGCGCTCTCCTTTACACGCCACATGCCCCCAAATTACAGGCCGAGGCTCTAGCCACCGCCACCTATCTCATAAATCGATGCCCCTCCTCTACCATCGGAGGCGCCATTCCCCACACTCTTCTCCATAACAAGCCTCCACAATACAGTCACCTACGGGTTTTCGGTTGCCTTTGTTTTCCTAACCTATCTGCCACTGCTGCCCACAAACTTGCTCCTCGCTCTGCGGCATGTGTGTTTCTTGGTTATCCTCCTCAGCATAAAGGGTACCGCTGTCTTAACCTAGCCACCAACCGAGTAATTATCTCTCGTCATGTCATTTTTGATGAGAGCTCCTTTCCGTTTGCCAGTAGCACTAATATACCTTGTGCATACGATTATATCCGCTTCGGGTTCGCTTGTTTTGTCCTTGCACGAGGAGTGCAATTTTAATTGCCGATTTGATTTGCTTTTGGTTTGGTTAGATTGGTCTATCCGTATAGTTATTTGTACGGTGAGGTACAAGAGTTGAGTGGTATTAATAATTAATTTAATTTGCTTTGAGCGCAATTGGGTTGGTGTGCGGAATGTGCCAAGGTTTCTACTTTCTCGCTATTACGTGTTCTGATTTTGTTTTCATTTGCTTATTTGATCGATTAACTCTTCAGTGCTTAAAGTGAGGAGCATGATCTGTGATGAATTTGATCCGTTTTTAGCTAATATTCCTTCATTCACGTACAATGGTGAATTTGAATGTGCGTATGCTCATGACAATGTAGCGAGATTGATGGGTTTCCTTTTAGCTTTGGTTTTGGTTAGGCCTAGCGAGGACAACGGTGAAGAACCTTTTTATGTACATATAATTTAATCGGTGATGTGATGCGTGTTTGATGCGTATGACAATTAGTGCAATGCACTTTGATTTCTGCATTGTGTTCTAGTTTGATATGTCCATGCTTTTGATCTCGTGAGCTATTGCAATTTGAGTGGGAGATTTAATGTGCTTTTGGTTTGAATTCGCCTGATACTTGATTTCCTTGTGGTTAGGATGAGGTGTGCACATGATTTCATTTTGGTTTTGTTCTTTTCTTCCTTGTTGGAGGAATCTGGTGTTGTTTTTTTCGTCCTTGTTGGAAGGAATGCAATTTAAATTGCGTATTTGATTTGCTTTTGGTTTGGATAGATGTGTCTATAAGAACATCTATGTGAATGGTGAGGAGTGAAGGGAGTGACACAAGTGGTGATTTTGATTTGCTTCTAGAGTAATTGGCTTGGTGTGTGCCGTGTGCCTGTGCTTATTGATAGATATGTGACTTGATGTATTGATATTGGAGGTAGGGTACATATATAGGCAAGGAGGATCTAGGGTTGGTTTACAGAAGAAATGACCACCGTCTGATCTCCTTGCCTAAACAATCTATGATTAACCCTAACCCTAACAGGCCAAAGGCCCAATAGTCTGTAGCCTATGCGGCTATCTAACATCCCCCGCATCGGAGCGTCGGGACGTACGTTCGACCGGATCCGAACTCCTGAAAGACCGTGGGCGATGTGCCCTTGGTGAAGATGTCGGATATTGGGACGACGCCGATGCGTAGGACCTTGACAAGACTAATGGCAACACGCTCCCGAACAAAGCGGAGGTCGATCTCAATGTGTTTGGTGCGTTGATGCTGAATCGGGTTAGAGGACATGTAGACGGTGCTGATGTTGTCGCAATACACCAAGGTGGCCTTGCTTGGTGGGGAGTGGAGCTCACATAGTATTGTTATGAAGAAGAGCAGCGTGTTCATCCAAAGATGGCGGCTCGCCGATTCGGGTCTGCAAGAGCAATGCAGATGTCTTGAACTGGGACAATGGCGCAACAGGAACACAAGCAGCACTGAAACCATGTTTCGCCACGGTGGTCATGGAGCGGTGATTGACCACGGGGAGATGGCAACAAGGTTCTTTGGGATAGGCGCAGGGCGACTTGTGGCGGGGCCAAGACCGAGGAGGCGGCGACTCTACCACACACCGGGTGATGGTGGGAGCCATGGCGTGAGCGAGCGCCGTGACGTGGTCAGGCGGGAGACGCCGAGGGCCGCACGTGGTCAGGTCAAGGAGACGCCGGAAAGGCGCAGGAGCAGCGGAGAAGTAACGGAGGACATTGGCGCGTGTGGCAATGCGGGCGACTTGTCATGGTGTCCGCAGCAATGAGGAATCCAGAAGATGATCCCGCAGTAGCAAGATCGAGTCGGGCCTAAGGGCACCAAGCGGGATTAGTGAAAATTTCCAACTCAAAGTCCGTGGGGAGGGTGTGACGGCCGCTTCAAGGCAAAAGTAAGGAAGACTCGCCAAAGATCACATGACGAGATATGATGATCTTGTTAGAGTTGGTGTCTAGACAATATCCTTTGTGATTAGCGAGTAGCCAAGGAAAACACACGAACCGAACGGGAGCGAAGTTTGTGGACAACTGTATGACAGTTGGGGTAACATCGACAACCAAAGACGAAGATGATCATACGCAGCGGAGAGCCAAGTAAGGCTTCATGAGGCGTATAAGAGTGCAAAGTTTTGGTTGGTAAGATGTTGAAGAGAATGGTGGCGGTGTGCGGTGCCTCGACCCAAAAGCGTGGAAGATGTGCTTGGAATAGGAGGGACCGAACAATGTTGTTGAGGAGGCGGATGGTTCGCTCGACCTTCCCATTCGAAAGCGAGATGTGTAAGGACACGACATTCAAGATGAGTGCCGTGGGTGAGAAAGAAAATGCGGTCCGGAGTTGTCGAACTCGCTTGTTGTCACATTGAATGACTTAATTGTATGTTCAAACCGAGCGGAAACAAACTTGAAGAAGTTAGACGAGTTGCAAAAGTGTCGACTTGAGGCGTAAAGGAAACGTCCATATGTAGTGCAAGCAATCATCGAGAATGACCAAGTAGTATTGAAACCCCGATATGCTAGGAATCGCGATGTCCATAAATCACAAGTATGAGGTCAAAACATGTGGGGCACGAGATGTGGACATAGAAAAAGGAAGACGAACATGACGCCCGAGCTGACAAGCATGACATATGGATGTATGAAGGTCTTTATGACAAGCCATAAGTTTAGACAGAGTTTCAAATCCGGGGTGACCGAGACGGCGATGCCATAGAGCGGACGCGCAGGTGGTGGTGAGGAGTGCAAAGAGAAGGTATGGCGCGTCGGATGGGCGAAGGGGTACAACGGCCGAGCTATTGCACCGGTGATCACTCTCGGGACTACAGATCCTTCACTAACAACCAGGTGGGGTCAAATTCGATAGAACAATTGTTGCTCAGAGTGAATCGACGAACGAAATAAGGTTCTTAATGAGACTAGGGAAACAAGAACATTATTAAGACATAAAGAGCCGGGAAGGTAAGTTGTGCCAATGGAGGTGACTGGAAGAAAAGATCCGTTACCGACAACAATGGAAGGTGGAATAGGATACCGGGGAAGAGGTGTGGGAGAGGTACCCAAGCGTGAGGTCATGTGTGAGGCGGCGCGTGTCGAAGATCCACCGCCTCGGGCGCCGCCACAAGGGCTTCTACCGAGGCGCAGGAGCCCAGGTCCACCGCCTCGGGCGGCCACAAGGGCTTGTGGCTGAGGTGTAGGAGCCGGCAGAGGATGACGAGCAGCAGGCAGAGGAGCGAGAGGAGGGTGATTCCCCGGCCACATGCTGATGGAACCGGACCAAGGCTTGTAGAAGCTGGGCCATGAAGCTTGTGCGGGCGCGCCGTAGTGCCGCCCTTTGCCCCTGCCACCGCGCGAGCCGCGCCTGTCGCCCTTGCCGAAGGTCCTGGAGTTGCCGGTGTGGAGTCTGTGCATGGGACAGGCTTGCTTGGAATGTTGAAGAGTAGAACCAAGAATGCCGCCAAAGACCGTAAGCAAGAAAGGCGGTGGGTGAGGGGTAGAGCGATGGGTCGCTGAGTTCTTCAAGCGTGTCGCTGCGGGCTTCCAAGAAGGAGGGAATGGCGCCCACGCCGGAGGTGCATGCCGATGGAGGCGGCGGCGCTCGCCGAGGCCGCGGATGATGTTGAGGACGAGCGTGCGATCGGTGATACCGCCCAAATCACCCGAGCATCGGCCATGGACTTGAATTTGCGCGAGGTCGGTGATCGAGAGATCGCCCGGGCGGTGCGGAAGGCGGCGTCGAGGTAGAGCGCCGCCGCTTTCGCGGCTGTCGAGAAACCGGTGTTCCGTGGCGAGCGAGACGGAGGCGGGCGATGGCGGGATCCTCCTGACGATTTCGAGATCGGGAGAGACGGTCAAGAGCCATGTCGGGCGACGCAGCCCATGCGCTCCCGTCGGGGTAGGTGTGGTCGGCGGCACAAGAAGAACATGGCGCTGGAGAGAACTTCCCAAGGACCGTAGCATCCGTGGCGCCAATGAGTATAGTTGTTGGACTCCATGTCGAGGACTACGGGACGAGGGCGCGATGTTCGGACACCGGCACTGGGCGTGAGGTTGGTGATGGCGGCGGCCTCGTGAGCCAAGAGGGCGTCATGAGTGGTCGATGTGGACCGCCGCCAGATGCAAGCGAGTTCGTCGAGTCGCCGGCCAAGAAGGCGTGTTGTCCTCGTCTTTGGATGGCGCCCTCTACCGCTTCGCTCACGCGGCTCGGGCGGGCGCGCACGGCGCGTGGCGGCGGCGTCAAGGCTCCCGAGTCACGGCGGCAGCCTCTCCCGCCGGCCGGACTGGGCGCTACTGGAGGGCGGCGTGACTGACGGCGGTTGATGTTGGCGGCGGTGCTCCTCGAGAAGCTCGGGCTACGGCCGCAGAGGCGCTGATGCGTCGGCGGGGCGAGGCGGGTGGAGGAGCAGATCCGAGCATGGTAGGAGGTGGCGGTAGGGAAGGAGAGAGAGTGGCGGCGGTAGGGAAGGAGCGCGCGATGGAGGCGCCATCGGAGGGTGTGTGGTGCGCAGTGACCAAGAGGCACGCGGTAGAGAGGCTAGGAAGAGAAGTCCTGAGCGTCTGATACCATGATAGATATGTGACTTGATGTATTGATATTGGAGGTAGGGTACATATATAGGTAAGGAGGATCTAGGGTTGGTTTACAGAAGAAATGACCACCGTCTGATCTCCTTGCCTAAACAATCTATGATTAACCCTAACCCTAACAGGCCAAAGGCCCAATAGTCTATGTAGCCTATGCGGCTATCTAACACTTATGATTATTAGTGCAACTTGATTTGGTTTTGGTGCTCTAGTTTTTAGTGCTGTTTTGCTTTAGTTGAGGAGCAGAATGTGAGTGGTGAATTTAAGTGTGGTTATGTTATGTTTATGGCAATGTAGTGGAATCTGTGCAATTTGGTTGGCTCCAGTTTGTGCGTGTGTCCGTGCTTAGGAAGGGAGGATTTTAAGCGATGAGATTCTGTTGTGTGTTTACTTATGTTTAGTTTGTCTTTTATATGTTGTATGTCTTGTGTGCTTGTGCCTAGCGTGAGGTCACAGGTGTGTTGTGATCTGGCTTTCAATTTTTTGTTTTCCTCCATGCATGTATTTTAGCTCAATGGTGGAATTGGGAGGGGTGCATTCTAAGTTTTGGATAAGTTGATAGATTCGGTTCTATTTGTCATGCATTTGTGCCTTAGGAGTTAGCGCAAGTCATTGTTTTAATTTGGTTACGATTCTGGTTCTTTGCAGTGGCATCCTCCATTCGGGCATTTGGCAGTTTTTACCTACATTGGGGAGATTATCATTCTTCATTATTGGTTTGTGGTATGGTCTTTGGTGAGAGATGCCTTCTGTTGTTAATTATGTATTACATGTCTTATTATCTTCTTCTTAATTTGTCATATTTGAAAGGTATTCACGTTATGAAACTAGGAAAAAACATGTTCCCAAGGATGTTGACCAGGTATACTTCTGCATATGCAACTCATTGGGGGGAAAATCCTATCACATAATTTTGTCAAGACTATTTTTATTTCTCCATTTTTATTGTTCTTTTTCTGCTCTTGGTTAGTAAAGAGAAATGGCAACTCCAACCATCTTAACTTAGGATGCGATGTACTAGTGCTGTTACTAGAAAATGTATTCTCTATTAGACAACTTTTTTTTGAGGAAAACAATACAAATACAACTTTTGCACCAAGAGTTTTGAGATGATATTAACTATTGAGCTCAGAGTGAAGTCCTGAGTCCAGACTGCTCACCACTTTATGGACACTAAGAACTCCCCAATCTCTTTTCTATTGCAAGTTGCTAACTCTAGGTATTTTACATACATTTACAGAGGTGTTGTATAGACTCACACACACGCTTCATTGTTAGGTTTCCTTTTTGTTATAAACTTTTTCAAGAAGAACATCAGCTGGCCCTAATCCTGTAAAAGGCTGGTATGCAATACTGAAAAATATCAATATAAAAATAGGAATAAAATACTAAAAAAAACATGCCTTAGATTCTCATTCATAATGTGCTAATGGTGTAGCTGATAAGTATGTGAGACCCTATAGATCAACAACAAAATTGATTACATAATTTATACAACATTTTTTACTTGATGTCAAAAAGAATTCTCTTCACTTCCACTAAAATGTCATTGCTTCTTGATTTAATTGATTTTAACAAATGAGGTTAATTTGGCTGAGCCAAGGTTCAAAAACCTGGAACCGATGGGAATCCTGGCCGGCGGGCAATACCGGTAACCCGGAAAAATCATTCAAAATTCGTGAATCAAATTTTGAATTTGGGTAGTTTGAAAACCGGTAACCAGAAAAACCGCTTAAAAACTGGGAAAACCGCTAAAAAAACCGGGAAAATCACTAAAAACGAAAAAACAAAGTTGGGAGTATAATAATTGAAGCATATTTAGCTCATATAATAGGTAATATAACACAAAAAAAGCCTAAAAGACCCTAACTCAACCTAGGAAATGCATTAGACCTAAAAGTAACCTGGACGTTTTTTTACAGGTTCCCATTGGTAAATCCAATTACCGGTGGTTACCTACTGTAACCGCTTGTTTTTTGAACCCCGGGTGAACTACACTTAAACTTGTTCTTTTATCAAATTATTTCATTTTCATTATCCTTTTGGCTCTCTTTTTGGATTTTACTATCTCTAAATTAATTAGTCCGGTTTAGAAATGAAGTAAACAAAGAAGCCCAATCCACACAAATTGATTACTACTACGGCTATTCGCACCACCTTTCATTTCATGCTTACAAGGAGTCATGTCGCTAGAAAAGATAGTGTTCCAAGATGCTGAACTTTGTGGTCCATATTAATATCCTTCAAAGTACAATATTTCTGCACCATCTCTCTCTTTAAGTTGACTAGAGATGATCATTTGATGCTGTAGACTATACCACAACATGTTTAGGCGTCCAGGCGGAACTGCGCGGATGCCATGACAGTTCGCGTCGCCTTGGTCTTCGCCTGGTCGTCCATGGTGTCGCCTGGTCGTCCAAGGCGAGTAGCACGGCGACGACTTGTTGCGACGAAGCTGAAGGCCGAAGCGGTATAACTTTATACGCAATGAAGCCGACACCAAGCGGATAACGGCGAGACAACACAAAGGCGGCGAAACCCTAACCCTACCGATCACCACCGCCACTCCTCCACCGGCCACGGCCGACCGCTGCCGTCGAAGACCCCTCCAACCGTCTGACGAGCATCCTCCTCCTGCTCTCTCTCCGCGAGTTCACGAATCGAAGCCCTTCCGCACGCAAGGACCATATGCCCACATTTGTTTTCATCGTTCTCCGCCTTCTTCCCGCTCGTTCTCTTGCTCTGCTCTGCTTAGTTCTTCTTTCCGTTCTCATGCTCTGCTCTGCTCAGTTCTTCTTCCCTTCTTCCGGCAAAGTTGCTCTACTCGGTGAGGTCACTAGCGGATTGGCCAGAGAAAACTGGAGAAGAGGGAGGCATGTGGATTGGACTTGGACCCGAAACTCAATGTGGCCAGGATCTACCTCGGAAGAATTGTTAGTACTGACTACTGACTTACTGAGTACGCAAAATTGCAAATTTTTTGTTGGGTTTTAGGCTCCTAAAGCTTTGATTTTGATAGGGTTTTAGGCGGCGGAGCTGCAAGCCTGCAATGCGTGGTGTTTTGACTGCAATTGATTGTCTGCAAGATTGGCCTGCAACTAATTAGTCTAATTTACATGTATCAATCATCAATGCATGTATGACGATGGTGATTTGATGAACAGTTGAACACCAAACAGCAGAAATTTTCTGTTTGGTGTTCAACTGTTCATCAAATCACCCTCGTCATACATGCATTGATGATTGATACATGTAAATTAGAAATTCTGATTGTTATCCACTTATCCTTAATCTGTGTGCCAAACTGCCAATGTTGAATGTTCTAGTTTTCTGTAATCTTGAGCTAATTGTGGCATTGTGCTTAGATGCTTGCTGTATAACTATAATGTGATGACTTGATGAGTTGACATAATGCTATTGCTATCTATGATTGATTGATTTGATATGCTATTACCTGGTCTTGCCAAATCAGGCTGTTCATGTACTTCACATTATGAACTTTTATTGTAGTAGACTAGTAGTGAAAAAAGTAGTTTGACTGGGTACTGTATATTCTTTTACAGTTGTTGTTTAACTCAACATGGTATTGCTCTTGAGAATAGTATGATTGCCCATATAGCCTGTTTTATTATTTGTCTTGATAAATTGATACTTTTTGTCTTGGCAGTCAAACCTGAACAGTTCGGATCAAATCTTCCAGACTCAACAGGAAGGCCATTTACAAACATCCTTTTCTCGGTCGGCCCGATCGCCTCGTGTTTCCATCATTCTGGTGAGCATATAATATATTAGCTTGGTTAGTTGTTCATTAATACATCACAATGCCCATGGGGTAAACCTTTTTTTTTTACATTTCTCAAGGTTTGCATAGCATTCATGGAAATTTCAGCCTTCAAAATATGCCTGGATCACTTGCACAAAGGAATGCTGCAATGAGTGGCCTTCCATCCTCTGGGGTTCAACAGCCTGGAGGGAGCATTTCTAGGAGATTTGCTTCAAACAACCTTCCAGTTGCCATGTCTCAGGTTCTAATTCTCACCTTTATGCAGATTGCAATATTCTTTGTCTTATATTGTGGAAAGCATGAACATGAATGTTAATGGCTCATGCAATCTAAGGAAAAATTTTACTAGTTGAAATTATTGCATGCCTCTTCTTGTGCGCTCTTGCCAATTTCATGGTCTGATGCAAGTGCGGATAATTCTTTAACACATTTTGTTGCATGCGGTTAAACAACCTTGAGCTAGTGACTAGTCAGAATCTCGCTAAAATCTCGGGCGAGAACTTGGTAAGGAAGTGAGGAAGTCGATACCACATTACACAAGTTTGCCTCAGACACCAATATCTGTACATGTAATATGATATGATATACACTTATATAGGAAGTGAGGAAGTCAGGAAACAACAAATTACAAATCAATAGCATGTTCTATCAAGGGAAGTGATACTGATGACACAATCAGGACTCAGGAGTTCATGATCTGATGATCAGGAATTCAAGGTTGCAACTCTTCAAGGTATGCTGCTCTCTGCTGTGTGCCTGTGCGCTATTCATAACATGGTATCAGAGTGCACCTAGGGTTTTTCTTTGTCAAGCAGCCGCTGCTGGTGGTTCATCTTCTTCGATAGCCGCTACCGCCTGGTCTTGCCCACCACTGTCATTGCTCTTCTCCGCAGTGGCTCTCCATCCGCTGTCCTTGATCTCGCCTGCCGCCTTGACCACCGTCCTGCCGCTACCTAGTCTCCGCTGTTGCGGGTCGAAGCCGCCATCTTCCACTCTTCCGACCGCCGCTTGTCCGTTGACGCCATCGCCGTCGATCGTGGTGGTAGGCTTTCCGCCGATCTGGTACGGATCAGCACCGCTAGGACGTCGTCACCGAGCCGATCTACATCGATTTGGTGCGGTACTCCACCACCCATCTATCGAATCTACACTACCAGTAGGCCGTCGCAGCTGAGCCATTGTCACCGGTGGGGTTTTGTTGACCGACCGGAGGGAGGAAAGCAAAGCGAAAAAAGGAAAAAAAAAAAAGAAAAATATCATCCACTTCGGGTGTCGTTTCCATTCCTCGCTGCCTGGTGATCTTCAATGGTCTCAATTTTCAAGACATGTTTCAACACATGCGACTCTACATATGTGGTCTATGCCTTTTGGAGTTTCTTACTGCGAGTTGTGATCATGGGCAGTTGGTTTGGCTTTCTTTTAGTTTAATAATTGGGTTGCTCTATGATGTCTCTCTGAGCTTACTTGTCATTTGTGTGGCTTGATTTTGGTTGTGTTCTGGTTGTCGTACTTACACTTTTGTTCCATAAGAGAGTGCAGTTTGAGTGCCAAATTTGATCTGCTTTGAACTTGAACTAAATTGTTACGTTATGCAAGTTTACTTACAAACACAGGTTAGTAGGTGGTTTATTTGATTCTCTTTTTTAGTTTGCTACTTTGTTGGCTAGATTCACCTGACCACTTTTGCCTCGGTGTAATAAGAAGGGTTGCCTCGGTGTACCCTAACAAGATGAATGGCAAGCATATGTCATCAATGAAAAGGCAAGCTAGCAATACGCAAAACAGGAAAAGGGATATTTTTGGAAGGATTACCTATAGGTATCATTCCTAATCTCTCTTTTTAACTAACATTATTTGCTTAGGAAAGATAAAATGATAATGTGTTTACTAGATACGTTAGTTCAGCAAAGTCTATTACTAGGGTCATTTGGGTGCCTAATTCCATTGTGACTAACATCCAAGGACCCAACCGAGTGTGGGCACCAAAATGTGTTTAAATGTCTAATAGGTACTAGGAGATGCATTGTAAGCTTGGCTTTATTCGTTAAGAGGTGGACTCCACCATGTGCAAAAGTGGAACCAAGCTTTAGTATCATCATCTTACATCATAAACCAATGCTATTTCGGTAACAAGTATCTAAATTAAAACATCTAGTCCTTGCCTTGTGTAGGTTGCATTACATTAAAATCTTTTTTCAAAAGGGTGTTTTTGCTCCCGTTCAAAAATTCCTTTATTGTAATCTTGAGCAAGTTGGATGTGGCACATTACGGGGGAGTGTTAAATCATAATAATGTATATCATGTCCCTAATTGGGCCCAAATTGACCAAGTGCTAGTATTGATTTTCAAAATTGAGCCTTTTAATCAAAAGTCAAAATTTTGTAACTATTACTAATCTTGTGAAAAACTAATTGCAAAATGTATATAAAAGTTTTCCAAAGGTTTTTGTTCAAGAAGAACTAATTCTATTGAAAAAAGCGAGTTTCTAACCCAAAACTAGCTAAAAGGTATCTTGTTTTAGTTTTAAACTTATGTTTTGCACAAAATTAATTATAAAAGGATTTTGGAAATGGTTCCAAAATGAAAAAAACTAAATTTGGTTATTCGTAACATTTCTCATATTCAAGAGTCTTTCAAAAACTATCGAACGTTGATTTTGAAAGTCACCAAAAACTATATCCTTGACCTAAATTGGTCATTTTCTAGCACTTTGTGTGTTTTGCCTCTTGGACCGGATTCTTTGATATATCTTGGTTCAAAGTGGTATTTCAAATTCATATATGTCATTTCCAATCAAAGAGCTTCTCATTTGCATCATTTGGTTTTCTTGGAGTGAAATTGTCAACGATATGCAAGTTTACTCTCTTCAAAGAGCCTATTTGGTCAAAAGTCTAGTATCTTGTTTAAAAGGCCCAAAATTTGTGAAAAACTAGATAAATATACTTAAATATGTATTTAAAATATTTTCCAATATTGTTGGGAGTAAAAACTCCTATTTTAGAAACAAAATAGTAAATTTGGCCTTAAAAGGATATTGTGAACTTTCTTGAATAAAGATATATTTCCATAAATATGCGTTGTTTGGCCTATTGAATTATGAAGAGCTCATTCCAAAACATGGTATTAGAGCCCTAGCTGTCGTACTCTGGCCGCCGCCATCGCCTGCTCGACGTTGTCACCACCGTTGCCTCGAACGACCATGTCCTCTTCTCTCTGCTAGTGTCAGCATCGCGTTGCCTCCAAATTTGACGTCGCACTGCCTGGATCCGGTTGCCGCCAGCCTCGTCCCGCCTGGATTCGACAGTCTCGGAGCTGGATCTGAGCATGTCTGCGTTGCCGCATCGTGTCACCCGCGCAAGCGTGTCTTCCGGCCACCAACGAACCCGACGTCGCACCACCTAGTTCCACCCGCCGCCCACCTCGCCCGCCCGGATTCGGCTATCTTCGCATCAATACTGGTGTCTCCACCGCCGTCCCGCCTGCATCTAGCCATATCCATGTCGCCTTGCTCGGCGGTAGCGCCTCTGCTGCCGCTTGCCACCGCCCGCCGCCCCAAGCTCGTAGAGCTCAGCTCGTGAGCACCAAGCTGATGGCCGCTGCTAGCTCCTCCGTCTCCATCCCATCCCCAAAGGTCAATGATCAATTTGATGAACTTTCGGGAGTGGTATATGCATCTGCGGGTCTACCTGAATAGTCGGTGCCTCTAGGATCACCTCACCGATGAGCGGCCTTGTCCACCACTCCCTGCTTCGCCTGTCGGACCACCATCGCGTTTTCCTCCAGCATGCGAATACGATCGTCCTTGGCGGCGTGAGCCTCGCTCGATGTGGTCGGCCCTCCAAAGACCTCCGCTCGTGGATGCGAGTCTCCTCCAGGGCTTGGCTGAGAGCAAGAGTCTAAAAGAAACTACGAGTGTCAGCTATGTACTCAACAGCGGCGTAGGCCGCAAACCTAGGCACTTACCCTTATCTCCGAGGCACCCAGCGTGGCGCGGAAGATCTCCCCGACGCTCACAAAGACTCGGCGATCCAAGGCTGCCGCCAGGCCTCCGCGATCTCGTGAAGGACACGAAGCATCTCCGATCGAGGGATGAAATCGGAGATGACGGGCCTCGGCCCCTCCGCGCCAGCAGCTCCGGCAGCACTAGACGCCCACGTCACGTCCTGCGCAACAAGGCTAGAGACTTCGCGGACACCTCCGTTGCTCGATCCTTGACCGCGTTCGGGAGATCTTGTCTCGCTTGATGTCGACGACGGAATGAGCGAGCAAATCGGAGAGAGCTTCGCGAAGTCGCGGGGGGGAAAAGGAATTGCGCCTACCTTCGACACCCTCAACGAAAGCACGGGGAGGTGTCCGCTCTGCCTCCATCTGGGGCGCGGGGGCTTCATCGTCCCGGGGAGCGACGACTTCCTCCTCAGCCGCAGCGGCTTCCCCGTCGGACCCCAGTGACCGCGTCCGCCACATTGAACCGTCTCCCTGAGGACAGGGGAGACCGTATCCGAGGGCGCTTTGCCCTTGGGGATTTCAGGGACGTCTCTTCGGTAGCCTCTGCGGCTGCGACTTTGTCCAAATTATTGATTTCAAAATCTTTTAGCCATTATCATTACTCCCTAAAGTCAAGATGATTCTTATTATCCTTACTAGCTACTCTCTAAGTGCTTTTCTTGACTCCAAATACCATTTTGATCTTAATATGATATTTTCATCATACAAATGGCATTCTCTTGAGTGGTAGCACTCTTTGATCATCTTGACCTCGGCATTTGCTTCATCTATTTCACTTCAAGTGAGATCTAATTCTTTCCTTGCCGAGCAAATTTCTTTGACCAAGCTCATGCTCTCCTAGATTTGGTATCCCCTGGATTTGGTCTTACCCATGTGGTACCTTTGCCAAGTTGTTTGATTTCAAATGGTGATTCTTAAAAATGTCTCAAGTAATATCAAGTGGTTTTCAAGTGATATTTACAATGGTACCCTCATTGTCCAAGTGGTATTTTCAATTTGTGCTCATAAGTGGATACAAATCTTTCAAGAGAAGATCAAGTGCCCAAATTACAAGTGGGTTCAATCATTCCTACAAGTAGCATCAATTGTCCTTCCAATTGGTATCATTGGTCATTACAAGTGATGCTTTGTCCCTACAAGTGGCATGTGTCAAATTGGGAGCTGCTTACAAGTGATATCATTATGGCAACGCGTACATATGGATATTCAAAGTGTCGAGACCGAAGAAGGCCTCAGCATGATTCTTTATCAGCTTTTGGACTGCTACAAATAAGTTTCATGCTCATCGCATATTCATATAGCTGGTCCACTCAGGAAGAACTATGGACTAGCATTGAAGGGATACCGTTTATAGCAATTATAAGGCCCTGCTCGGTTGGGCTGAAAAGTTGTATTAATCTAATGTTACATTGCCTTGCTCATCTTATGACATATTATTTGGTTGCTGGTGACACATTGCTGGGTTTGCATGAGAGAGAGGTTCGGCCTCTCACCATATGCTGATGAGGAGTCCAAAGAAGAGATGTACTGGGAAACCTTGGATGCTGATTTGCGCCACTGGACCAGATCCCTGCGCCCGGTGCAGGTATATATAAGGTGTGCTTTAGGAATTAACAGGCATATATGCTCAATGCCATAGTAGTTCTAGCTTGTAAAATTAGCTAATGTTCAATATGTTCATTCTCATTTCTATCGGGACCTTGCAGTGGTATCCTGGTCATATTGCAAAAACAGAGAAGGAATTGAAAGAACAAGTAAAGCTCATGGATGTTGTCATAGAGGTCCGCGATGCTAGGATTCCCTTGGCCACCAGCCATCCTAAGGTTATATTTTTTAGTGGTTTCTTGTATTTACTTCTACGAAACAGTGACTTGGGATGGTACTAAGGCATGTTTTGAATGATCAGATGGATTCCTGGCTAGGCAATCGGAGAAGGATCATAGTCATGAACCGTGAGGACATGGTATCGACTGAGGACAGAAATGCATGGGCTACTTACTTTGCTAGTCAGGGCATCAAAGTTGTTGTTAGTCGCTGGATTCTTGCTCTTGGTGATAGCAAGATCCTTACTCTCATCGAGAGGATGACACTTGGAGATGGGGCAATTTTCTAGTTTTATTTCTCACATAATGCCATGCCAACCTGAGGGGTTGGGGATACAAATTTATAGACTGTTAACCAGCCAAGCATATGCTAAGGTGCTAGTCTAAGATGCTGTCCTAGATGCTAAGGTGCTAGTCTAAGATGCTGTCCTAGATGCTAGTCAAGATGCTATGACACTTGTCCTAAGATGCTGTCCCAAAGAGATGCTAACAGCCAGTCAAGGATGCTGTCCTTGAAGGGCAGCAAAACCACCATGTGCTGCAGCCCCACAAGCAACAGCAACACGAGACTTATCCATCACTCTCCCCTAAGTCTTGTGTGTCTCCTTGTGAGGAATCGAGCCATCCCGATCTGGCGCCAAGTTCACGGAACTTGATCCGCCCAAGAGACTTGGTCGGGAAGTCATGAAATGGTCTTGGGTGTTGATGTAGTTGGTCTTACACTCCTTCATCCAGCAGACTTGATGAAGTGATACCTCACCCGATGTGCTTGCTGCGCTCATGGAAGATGGGTTCTTCGCCAAGGCCAACGCGGATGTCCACCCCGAGCTCCACCGCCTCCGCTCTGCCAAGGAGATCGCCAGCGGTAGAGCCACCACGAGCTCGAGTAGAAGCGGTAGTGGTCGCAATGTACTCGCCTCGCAGACTAGACAAAGCCACCACCGCCGCTTGACCGATCGCCACCGACGGACACTTGCCGAGGAAGTACTGTCCCACCGGTGCTCTTGCTCGTGTCGATGTCGCCGGCGTGGTCGCTGCACCCGATGAAGTCTTGCGCCACGGGCACCTTGGGTAGTGTAGCCGTAGCCTGAGGTGCCCGCGACGTAGCGAAGGATCCTTTTCACTACTGCTTGGTGCTCCATCGTCGGTCATTGCATGAACCGGTGACGAGGCCGACGGCGAACGCCAAGTCCCGGCGCGTGTGGACAAGGTAGCGGTACGCCCACAATGCGCCGCAGATCTGCGTCGCGGCCCACCTCCTCCGCCGCACTCTCACGACTCGACCACCTCTCCTCCATAGGGTGTGGGGTGGGTTGCGATCGGTGAGGCCGCCCACCCACTATGCGCTTGGCGAGGGCGGTCTGGCGAAGAGAGATGCCGAGTCGTCTGGTGGACCTCGATCCCGAGGTAGAAGGAGAGGGCCCGAGGTCGCCATCCGGAAGGTGGCCTTCATCTCCGCCTTGAATGCCTCGATCTCCTCCTCCTGGTACCGGTGATCACAAGGTCGCCGACGAGACGCCATCGCCAGGCATTGCCTCCCTTGCCCGCCGGTGAGACCGCGACCTCGTGGCGCTGCCGGAATCCCATTTGCTTGAGGGTGGAGTCCACCATGCGTTCCAAGCTCATGGTGCTCGCCGCAGCCGTGAGGGCCTTGCGCAGTGAGGACCTTGCTCTCCTTGCCGGGATGATGAATCCCGCCGGTGGCGGACGAGACCTCCTCCTTCAAGTCGCCGCTGAGGAAAGCGGACTTGACGTCCATGTGATGGACGCATCACCCTCCCGGGTCGCGAGGCGAGGAGACGACGGACTCCATCCGCGCAACAAAGCGCCAAGGCATCGTCAAGTCGACTCCCTCCCGCCGGACGGCCACATGCCACGAGGCGCGCTTTGTGCTTGATCACCTCCACCTCGTCTTTCTTGAGCTTGAAGACCCACTTGAGAGAGATGGCGTGGTGGCGGGTTGGAAGATCGGCCACCCCACGCCTTGTTTCGCCGACGGCCCATCTCTCGCATCGCGGCACGCCATGCCGCTCTCTCCGCCTCGGCGAAGGAACGAGGCTCGCCGTCGTCTGTGCAAGGTGCAACTCCGCCTCGAGTTGCGCCGCGCCGCTTCGTGGACCGCCGCCGCCGAGGTCGCCCACTGATGCAGAGCGCAGAGGCTCGCCGCCGTGGTAGGCGCCGATCGATCCTTGTCATTGACGGTGGAGTGGCGAACTCCACCGCGCCGCTAAATCGGGCCGAGGCCGCCGGTCCGAGCCCGGCGAGTAGGTGCCGGTGTAGGAGAGCGAGGCGTGGCGGCGGTCTTGGCGGTGGACTCGCCAGAGCTCGCTGGGCTTGCCGAGCCGGCGCGGTGAAGAACTCGCGGAGGTGGTGGCGAACGAGGCGCGGTGTAGGCGAGCTCGGTGAAGACAGAGCCGCTCCCCGCCTCCTCGGCGGACGAGTCGACGATGAAATCGCCGGTCGCCGAGTCGAGCCGTCATCCACCATCTTGCCCCACGCCCGCCTCGCCGTCGAATCGACGCCACGCGTGATGCGCACGCGCCGTGTCGCAGGTCGAGGACGCGTGAGGCCTTGGCGCCCGCGATAGCCGATGAAGACCCCTGGCGTGCTCCCGGCCGCCGAGCTTGCCGACGTGGTTGAGCTCCTTGACGGCAGGCAGTAGAAGACACGGAGGTGGTTCACCGCGGCTTGCGCTGTGCCAGCCTCGTATGGCGCCTTGCCGCCGAGGGCCTTAGTGGGGAGCGGTTGAGCAAGTGGACGGCAGCCATCACCGCCACCCCAAAGAGAATGCCTGCATCCTCTCGCTGAGGAGGGCGCGCGGTGGCCACCACGATCCGTTGCGGCGCCGACGACGCTGCTCGCGGGGTGTACGCCGCAAACTTCGGCCGCCGTGAACTCACCGCCGTTGTCCGTGCGTGACCAAGCTTGCGGCCGCGCTCGCCTCCGCAGCAGCCTTGAAGGCGCTTGATGGCGCCCGCCGCGGCCGCTTTGACATCGAGCGGATGTACCCACATGTAGCGGGACACGTCGTCGACGAGGAGGAGGAAGTAGCGCCGGCCTCCAGGTGTAGCCGGTGTCACGGGGCCACAGAGGTCACCATGTACGAGCTCCAGCTTCTCCTTGGCGCGAAGCTCGCTTTGGCGAGGGAAGCGGAGCCGCGGCCTGGTGAGGACGCAGTGTCGCAGAATCGCCCACGTGGTCGACGCGCGGCATGCCCCGCACCATCTCCTCGCCGCCGAGCCGCCTTAGGGCCTCAAAGTTGAGATGCCCAAACGCCGTGTCACCTCCAAGCGTCGTCGTCGCGGCGGCCGCAGAAGACACGAGGTTGCGCCACCGCGCATGAAGGACGTGAGGCGGTTGCTCTGCTGACCTTGACAAGGAGCCGGCGATGATCCCGATCTGCGCGAAGACCTCGTGCTCGATCTCCACGCGATCCGTTTCATCCACCGTCCCAAGTCGATGATGGAGTTCCTCAACGTGGGGATGTAGTAGACACCGTGAGCGGCGGCCGGCGCCATCTTGGCGACGAAGACGATAGAGCCGACGCCTTGATCTCCACTTCGGGGCGCGCCGAACTTGACGGCGCCTCGAACGCCGAGTCGAGCTCGGATAAGAACTCCCGCCGCCGGCCATGTGGTGGGTGGCGCCGTGTCGAGGCACCACCGTCGGTCTTGTCGCTGTTTAACCGCCGCCGAGGAGGGCGGTGCTTTTGGCTCGCTGGCGGAGGAGAGTCGCCGGCCGGTGCCGCCGGAGGTAGTTCGATGCTCGCATGAGCAATGAATGAGCCGGCCGCTCCTCCGCTTCGCGCGTGGCCTGGCCGCCGTGGGTGCCGACAATTCTTGGCCCAATGACCGTGCTTGCCGCAGCCAGTGCAAGAGTCGCCTCGTCGGCTTTTGCTTGCCAGCCGCCGCCACCGGGCGCCCACGGCCATCACCCTCGGACGCCCTCGCGCCCGTCACGGCGTTTTGCGCGGCTTGCCGCGGTTACCACGCTTATGTCGCTGTCGTGGAAGAAGGCTCCCTTCTTCCTCGCCACCTTGGCCGGCGCCCACTGCTCCCGAGCGAGGAGGAGCTTCCGCCAATGGTGATGGGTCCCGAGAGGCGCAGGCTCATCGCCATCAACGACCTTGAGGCGACCCAACGCCTCCTCGATCGTCATCATGGAGAGGTCCAGCAGAGACTCGATCGAGCGAGCCATCCGCTTGTACTTCTCGGGACGCAGCGGAAGAGCTTTTCCACGCCTCTCCTCGCCGTAGGTGCCGCCGCCGAACCGCACCATCTCGCAATGTAGTGTTGAGACGGAGAGCAAAATCATCAACGCCCTCACCGGCTTGAAGGCGGTGTTCTCCCACCCTGCGTAGTGATCGTAATGTAGACTTGCGCGCGGTCGGCCGCCGATGCGTCTTTGCAATGATGGCGCCCCAAGCCTCTTTGGTAGTCCGCTTGTTAGTAAGCGAGAACTACATCTCAAGGGCGGATCGCAGCGATGAGAGCATCCAGCCGCCGCCGATCCCGGTCGTGTCGACGCCGCCGCACGGACCGCATCCCACATATGCCGCACTGAGCTTTACCTCATCACCGCACCCCACTCGACGTAGTTGGTCTTGGCGAGGGTAGGCCACCCGCCGCCGCCCGACGTCCTCGACGACACTGGTACTGTGGTGACCACTTGATCAACCGGGAGAGAGCTGCGTCGCTGTGAAGGCCGCGCTCTCCGTCGACGACCAGACGCCGCCGCCGCGTGCCTCCAGAGCGCCGCCGTCCGCGCCGTCTGGCCGCCGCCGCGCTCGTGGCGCGCGCCGCCCATCGCCCGCCGCCTGTGCCTCCTTCTCCAGCAGCTCAAGGTCCGCGGCGCCGCCATCGCAGAGATGGAGCTGTTCTTCCGCTGTGAAACCTCGACCTCCGCTGCTGCCGCTGCCGCATCGCCGCCGCCGCTTCCGCCTCCGCTCTGCCGCCGCCAGCCCGCCGCCGGCCTTGACGCCCTTTCGCCGCCACGGCGGCTGTGCGCCGCCGCCGCTGCTTCCTACGCCACGCCGAAGTTCGGCTTCTGCCGCCGCCGCGTGCTCGAGGCGATCGAAGGCCGAGACTGCCCTGCGGACATGGCGCGTCCACCGGGGGCTAACTGCGTGGAGAGAGCGCCTCGATGAGCCGCCGCCGTCTCGAACAGAGGGAGAGCGAGCGAGGCGGCCGAGCTGCCGCCGCTAGTTGGGGCTCTGCGAGGCCGAAGCGACGCAGAGAAGGGATTGAGCAGGAGATGCTCAGGCTACAGGATAGTACGGCTCTGATACCACTTGTTAGTCGCTGGATTCTTGCTCTTGGTGATAGCAAAATCCTTACTCTTATCGAGAGGATGACACTTGGAGATGGGGCAATTTTCTAGTTTTATTTCTCACACAATGCCATGCCAACCTGAGGGGTTAGGGATACAAATTTATAGACTGTTAACCAGCCAAGTATATGCTAAGGTGCTAGTCAAGATGCTAATGTGCTAGTCTAAGATGCTGTCCTAGATGCTAGTCAGGATGCTAGGACACTTGTCCTAAGATGCTGCTGTCCTAAGATTTTGTCCCAAAGAGATGCTAACAGTCAGTCAAGGATGCTGTCCTTGAAGGGCAGCAAAACCACCATGTGCTGCAGCCCCACAAGCACCAGGCAACACAGAGACTTATCCATCAGTTGTTTACTCAAATGGGCAGCTAGGCATGGTAAGATAACCCTTATGTACTTTCAGTTGCCAACTGGTCAGGTCACTTGTGGTTTATGCCCTAATGTATATCACTTTCCCCTTTGCTGGTCAGGGTACAATGAAATTAGGTAGAATGGCAAAATCAGTAGAATCTATTGTGAACACAAAGCGAAGAGAAAAGGGACTGCTTCCTCGTCCGGTAATCCAATTGATTTCTTCTTGGCTATCTTCTGTTGCTTCCTATTATTTTGTTGTTCCATACGTGCAAATTAGTACACTCTGGAACTATTTCCATAGTGAAAAGTACATTGTTGAACTTGCTTGCGATATCATAGAAGTAATGTTTGTGTGTGTTCTTTCCAAATGAGTAGCATAAAATTCTGATAGGTTTCAGTTTGAAATAGGCAGTTGTTCGATCATTTCTTCTTGAAATGAATGATACAGTAGCACATTTTGGGTGTGTTCAGTTATATTTTTTTTTTTGGGCGAACTTGTGTAAAATCAAGAATTTCTTGACTCTTCTAATTTAAGTGATCAACCACAACTTGTTTACTTTGTTCACTGTTTCTATTGTGCCTTGAATGAAGGTTCGAGCTGGAATAGTTGGATATCCAAATGTTGGCAAATCTTCCTTGATTAATCGCTTGCTAAAACGAAGAATGTGTCCAGCAGCACCTAGACCAGGTGTCACAAGAGAGCTGAAGTAAGTCACTGTTAATAGGAAATAATATGACATTTGCATTATTCAGTTTTTAACATTTAAAACTGAACAGGTGGGTTCGTTTCGGGAAGGATCTAGAGCTGTTAGATTCACCTGGAATTTTGCCAATGCGAATTAGTGACCAGACAGCTGCAATTAAGCTTGCTATATGTGATGATATTGGAGAAAGGTCATATGATTTTGCTGATGTGGCAGCTATTCTTGTGCAGTTATTGATAAGACAAGTTATTGATAAGACATCCAACAGTAGGTCAGTGGTCTCACAAGCTAATGATTAGCATATTATTTTGATCATAATGCTTCCTAAATATTCTACTCTAGTTTCAAAAAACAAACATTTGGTAGCTATCATTCCATCATGAAGTGTTCATGCTTTTATTTTGTATATCGGCTTCAATTGTTGCTGACAGGTTGGTGTGAAACAGGTTCTGAAGCATTTCAAAAACGATACAGGATTGATGTGGACAGTAACTGTGGTAAAATGTATGCTTCGATCCTCTGTATTTCTTTCTAAATGATATTAGAAGTTGAATCGATGTTCTGATGGCATGCTTGACAAGTTGCAGGTTTGTCACAAAGCTCGCTCTTCACGTGTTCAATGGAGATACCAGCCAAGCAGCTTTCCGGATCTTGTCTGACTTCAGGAAAGGCAAATTTGGCTGGGTAGCCCTGGAGAGACCTCCAACATGAGCAATAGAGATATCACTATCAAAGATTTGTAGATGTTAGAGCTGCATTTGTTTATAGTACAACACACTACCATTACTATGTCCTTCGTCACACCATCATAGGACAATTTCCTTGGCTGTCTAGAGCGACTGAGCTGATTTGTATAAGCATGCGACAGACTGGGTTAATTGTATCTTTGTAAGTTGTTACAAAAGTGTGGGAAATAAAACATGGTTTCAATTTTGCCTAATTAGATGCTCCCATGACAGTTTCCTAATGACCAATTTGTATATTGTACTGAGGTGAAATTTGATCAGTGATGACTAATGATGGTATATACCCCTCCACAGTTTAGCTGCTTATATCTATGTTCCAAATGTGACACTGAAGTTCATCCGGGCACTGGAATTATTCCAGCGATGAATTTTCAGAACATAGAGATCCTTTCTCACTCTTTTTTTTTATCAAAACTTGCATTTCTTGTACAGATAGAAGCAACTAAAACAATAAATATTTTTACAACGATTTTTCTTTTTCTGTTCAGTACATGATATATGATACAATGCTTGCTACCACCAATTGCTCTCTG
The DNA here is from genome assembly GCA_036346245.1 of Bonia amplexicaulis. NCBI lineage: Eukaryota > Viridiplantae > Streptophyta > Magnoliopsida > Poales > Poaceae > Bonia > Bonia amplexicaulis. The sequence continues at coordinate 10,470,009 of CM070766.1, forward strand.
CGCCATCAAATTGGCATACTGCTAGCTCTTCACCACAGACGGGCGGCCTTGCTGCAGATAAATGCCAACTTTTGACATCCCTGCCGGGGCTACGGATTTCAAAGATTTTATGGCTGCACAATTTCCAGCTTCACGATCCTTTTTAGTTTGATTCCTCACTTCAAAGATAAATGGTGATTCTTAAAAATGTCTAAGTAATATCAAGTGGTTTTCGAGTGATATTTACAATGGTACCCTTATTGTCCCTACAAGTGGCATGTGTCAAATTGGGAGCTGCTTACAAGTGATATCATTATGGCAACGCGTACATATGGATATTCAAGTATGATTCTTTATTGAAGAAACAAAAGGACCACAAAAAAGGTAAAAACACCTATTATAGAGAAAAGAAAGAAGTTTTGATGCTGGATGACAAAGGGGAGAGCTATAATTGCAATTCAACTTTAGGGGGAGAGATTGCATAAGATGTAGGGGGGGAGAAATGATGTAGGGTGAGAATCTCAAATTGCAAAAGTGTTGCAAACATGACAAAAGGGGAGATGACAAGAAAAAGAACCTTTGTGTGTCAAAGGAGATGAAAAAAGATAACATGTGTGTGTGGGGGGTTCTTTAAGTGAAAACATATTAAATATTTTGGGCTTATTTAAAAATGGGTAAAGTATTAATATTAGAAAAACTATTTTACCTAATTACCAAAAAATTATTCATGGATCTTGTGCATGCATGTTTTTCATTCTCATATGCTTAATTGTCACTTATTCAATTGTTGAATTTCTTAGATCCAAAATATAGGTTGAACTCTATCATAGTCAAACTTAGATGTGTGCATATGATTCCAACTCATATATATGTGTGCATATATTTAGGGGGTGTTCACTCTATATTTTATGGTTCCATTCGTATTGATCCTTCATTTTCCACCTTGAGGATCCTTAAGTTGAAATGTATTCTTTATGTGTATAAAGCTTGTATAGTTCATGTATACTCATATTACTTTAAATTTAATTATTTGCAATTGTTATGGTTGTCACTGTAATATCCCTAAAATTCTAATTATGAATTAATTAAACTATTAATAAAAATAGTAATAGAAAATTGATAATAATAACAATAATTAATTTGGGGTGAGGGCCAGATGTGCATGTTGATCAACCTATCTAAGCCTTGCCCTATAAAAAAGAGTTGTACTTGGATTCCCGTAGGGCTACCCCTCCATAAAAGATTAGCCTGCCTGTTCTAGTTGCTCTACACGACAGCGACACACGTAGCCGTGACCTCCTTCCGCCTGATGTCCCTCTGTCGTTTGACCATCGCCCGAACGAGTACAAGCCAAAGGCAAAACAGAGCAAGTAAATCGGAGATGAAGACACGTCACCGAGGATCTTTTTCTGGAAAGAATCTGATCTATTATTTCATCATCGTGTTCTTGGCTACAAAGCACCTCACGGCACCCCCAAAACCTTCTTCACGAAAACCCTAAAACTCCATACACTAACATATAGCTTCCCCTGCTTTTATAGGCCAGCGCACAAAGTCGTGTTACATCCAAACACTTAAAATTGTGTCCTGCTCCACCTGGACACGAAATCTATCTCTTTCTCAAACCAAGGGACCTGAAACCCTTCTCAAATCAGTAAATTGCAGCAGTGGAAGAACGAAGCACACAGGTGGGACCTTCAGGACATGCCCAAAGGCAGCTAACTGGAGGTTCGCGACCTAGTCCTTGACGTCTTCACCTTCTTTGCCATCAACACCCAAAAGTATTGCTGATGTGTAGCGATCTGATTCCTGATTCTGGATTTGTTATGAGAGCGAGTGTGAGCACACTAACCACCATGCTCCGCGAGCCAATACACAGGATGCAAATAGTTAATATGCATGGCTAATCAAAGGAGAGGCTTGGGTTGTTTTATTGCCAAAAATTACTCTTTGCATTATTCTTTTTATTTAATCATGGTGTTATTATCACTGTCTAAAACTCCGAACAACGAGTGTCATCACTTATCTAATCCACCGATTATACGCTTTCTATTCTATCACCCACCATCTTATCAATCCAGCCATGGGTGTCTGATTCTCACCTAATCCTAACCTACCCCATAAATTTATTCCTCCATCCCAAATTTCACCCGGATCGTATAATCCTGATCTCGGATCCACCAATTGCCAACTTGTTGACTTCACAATTTAATTATAATCCAATACCTTTACTTTGACCCACCGATCAAATGATCTCTATTGCATTATCCAAAATATTCAATAATCGAATCGAGATTACCAATTCCGTACATGAGTCTGAATATCCACCCCCAATTCATAAATCCAATCTTAGCCTCATTATTCTACAATTTACTTAGCTCCTTATTCCAGTGAAAACCTGGTGTCCTTTATTTTGTATCCACCGATATCTGTAGTGCCATAATTTCCTAATAATCCAATCTTGTGATTGCTATTCGTCAATTCTTCACCTCGTAATTTCTAGCAATCCCCTAACATAACTGCTTTTTATTCTACCAAAAATCATTCTTATCAGGACTTTCTAACAATCCAATTCTTTGTTAATGATCCAAAACCATAATTTGCCCTTCCCATAATCAATCTTATTTACCATTATTTACCTCTTACTAATTCACTAGTTTACCTCCACCAAGACTATCAGTGATCAAGTCTACGACTCACTAGTGTACATCCACCAATGTTATCATTGATCAAGATTATACTCTAGTACTCGTTATCATTTCCCAACAACCCCAGAAATTCAACTCATCATTCTAGTATTTGATCAAATCCTATTAATCACATTATTTCCAACCTCTTCCAAGAATTCATATTATTTATCCATATCGTAATCCCACAATTTCCTTTGCACTTTCTAGTTCTCTAAAAATCATTGAAATCATCTATCTGGCCTATCAATCCATTTAGACTCTACCAATTTACTCCCAGAATCCACATTATCATTCCCCTTTTATGGTCGACATGATCCCACTGGCATCTTATATATTTTTACCATAACAACTATCTCCTTCTCTACATCTCTGTTTATTCTTCCTGCCCCTTTTATTTGGTGATAAGTATTATCATCATTGAAAAATATAATACATAGAAATTTCCTGAGACCTAGCAGTTTGAACAAAACATAATGCGTACGAGAATGAAATAACATTAGCGATTCAGATTCCATCCACCGTTACATAGCATCTGCACCATATGCTTAATCCTTCAGCGTTATAGCCGCTTACATTATCACTGGGGCGACACCCAGGGCAACAAAAATCAAGGCCTTGCACTGCCCTCCACTTTTCCATTCCCACCCGCAAAGTTTTTGAAATAGAACTATATCTGGTTAAGTTCTCATGTCCGCCTTTGACCGTGGGCACGGCTATTCGAATAGTTTTGACTCTGCAGAGTTTGTACATTTTCACCACAAGAGACAATCAACTCGTTGCCCCACACGATTCCTTAGTCATGTAGTTGAGCAGACCATCACAGTGACTTTTCAAAGTATCTAGTTCCCTTTGTCATGTCACCTTATGGGCTTCTCCCACTTGCGGTGGGTCTCATCTATGCACGGGATGTTCCCCACAGTTACTAACGCAGCCGGGCTCCACTCCCCGCAACGCTTAGAACAGCTGGGAAACTTCACCCTCCCCTTGGTGTCCCTTTAGGCCTCCCCTTGCCCTTGCTTATCCACTTCAATCCACTACCAGTGAGATGAGTCCGGGAGTTTCGATAAATTTACTTAGCCAAGTTGTATTTTACAGACTTGTGGTTGTACGGTTTTACACAGGAGGTCATGACAAGATTCGGTCCTTAGTGGTATCTGGGCGGTTCTACCACATTTCATAACTTGTGCTTCCACTGCACCACACACCAGCCCCCAAACCATCCGCCCAGATATTCAAGCAAATTGAGGTTTTTGGGAGCATAAAATAACCATATCGAACATATACCAGTCATTACCACCATGACTTCCCAACCAAATTTTCTCATGATTAAAAGTGATGTTTGGGGCATTTTGGTTCCCCTGAATATCTATGCAGTACTAAGCATGGCATATAAATACGGACTTATTTTCGAAAGGTTAATATCATAATTTTGCTAGGGCGACAAGATTCATATAATCAACTATTCAAAAGGGGGCATAATATTAATCAAGGTAAGCATTGGGCATATAACTAAATTCTTGAATTAAACATGCATTTGCATATAAAATAATAGCATGCACTTTGATAATCTAAACAAAAGTAATTTGCAGAAAATGTAGGTTCAACATGATCAAAGTATTGACTCGCCTTGCGCGGTTTACACGGTCTTGAGCTCACACAATGCTTTCTCGTTGTTGATCTTGAGCTTCTAGTCTTTATCTTCACCTCGATCTTGATCTCACTTGATCCTTGAGTCTTTAGAACTCCAACTTCTAATTACGCGCTAGACAACTAAATCCAAATAAAGGCAAATAACTTAAAAGATCCAAATAAATCCAATTAAAGTTGATTAATTTTTATTGTGATTAAACGGGTGATTTGCGGTTGGGTTGATTGGCCGCGGAGTATTATCGGTGTCATAGTGGTTGGAGTGAAGTGGGGAATTGCAGAGAAACTTGGTCAAAATGGAGATCAAAGGATGGGTTATGATAAAGGTATCTTCATGAGGTTATTGTTGTTTAGTGCTCGGAGATAGCTAAGTATAGCTGATGGCAGAATACGATTGACTCAATATTTTTATTAGTAACTTCTTTTAGTATTTTACATTTATTTAGGAAGTTCCATGAGGTAGGTTAGTCCTATGAATAGGTGTAAAAGTTGTCTGGAGGTGTTGAGTATCATGTGCCGAGGGTTAAGAATTAGGTCACGAGCTAAGCTTATAGTGTTCATTAACTTAACTTATCAAATTAATCTCAGAGCTTGTGTTTGTGGCATCTCACATGGTAATATTTTAGGTGAGTTTTACTGTTGATTAATCAATTTATTAATTAAATGATTAACACTCTAATTTATTAGCACATACGACTATTTATTTGGCCATCATTATTTAATTAAATTTACTACTTGAGATTGGCCTAATGGTGGTATTTTAATGTTAGGGCATAAGGATAATGGCTTATGGTTTAAATTTTGCAACGGTTAATTCTATATCATATACTAATATGCAAGGGTTTACGATTTATTGTTTAGGCAGTCTTTATTTACTAAACCGTCATTTCATGAGAGCATAAATCTACATAATATTCTTAATCAATATCTCGCTATGCCCTTGATTAGTAATTAAGCTTTAAAATAAGGTTAAAGGCACATTAGTTACTAACACATAATAATTAATCCATGATTAGACATTTATTAAGCTCATTTATAACTTAATAAATTTTGTATCATTTATGGATTACTCTCAGGTTTTTTCTTGATTTTTCCTTTACTGGAATCTCTAGCAAAATATTTTAAAAAAACTAATCTACTAAAGTATGCAAGATGGGGGATCGAACCTGGGGCCTGCAGGTTACTGCTCGCACGGCTAGCTAGTGAGCCGTTCGGCTCTTATCGGTTTTACTGGAGGGAGTAATATAGAAGAGCAATCAAGGGGATAGGGACCAAAACAGAGCATGCTTGCCGGCGCTGGTCGCTATCTTCGTGGCTTCGGTCGGCTATGCTTGGCGTGGGCAAGTGGCCGGAGAGGCTGGGGCAACTGGTAAAATGAGCTCCAGCGGAGGTGGGGAGGCTAATGGGGGAGGCGCCTCGGACGGGACGCCCAGAGGGGCTCATGGCGGCCGAGAGCGGCCGGGGCGATGGTGGAATGGGGCGGCGGCGCCGGCGAGGAGAAGGGGATAAATTGGCGGGTGTTCAAGCACGTAGGAGGCAGAGCAATGCTCACTGTGAAGTCAATCGAGCTGGGGAGGGCCCGTGGCGTACTGGCGGCGTGGGATGGGATCCGGCGGCGGTGGCGCACGGTGCCGGCGAACTAGGATGGAGGAGACCCACGTCCGGTGCTTAGGGAAGCCTCAAGGCGCCGAGAGGAGGCTCCTCGAGCGGGGAATCGAGGCGAGGTCGCCGGAGGGGGAGTGGGGGCGGAAATGGCGGCGGCGGCTTTGCTTATGGGCGGAAGAGGAAAGGAGGTAGGGAGGAAAGGAAGGAGCCGGAGCACCGAGGTTGTGCACGGGAGTGAGGAGGGGGTCTGGGCCGCTTATAGCCGCGGAGGGTAGGGGAGGACCGGACGGCCGTGGAGGACCGCCGGGCAAAGACCAGCGTGGGGCTCGGCGCACGGAGGCGACGTTCGCGCGGCGCGTGCAGTGGCTTTTGCTGTGGACGTGACGAGGCAAGCGCACAGAGGGGTCGGCGACAAGACAGGGCGACGCCTTAGGCGTACGCGAGAGCGCGGCGCGACGCGGGGGCAGAGAGCAGAGTGCGGCGCAGAGGAAGGAGCGGGGGAGGAAGAAGGGAAAAAGAGGGGCGCGCAGGAGCTGGGCCCATCGGGCAATGAGGGAAATTGGGGAAGAGGTAAGTGAGAAAAGGAGGCCACAGTGGAGTAGAGGAAAGAGAGGGAGAGAAAGAGAATGGAAGTGGGCCCACATGTAAGGGGGGAAATGGAAAAAGAATGGGAGAAAATGAGATGCTTTAGTAAATTTTGGAATTTAAATTTAAATTTCTATTTCATAGTTAAGATTATTGATTTCTATTTTTAAAATTTTAACTCAAGTCTTGGTTCAATTATCTTGTTTCGAAATATACTGGTCTTCTAATTTGATTTTATTTAACTTTTGCTACAAATTGTATTTATAAAATTTTAAGCGTCCAAATTTAAAGTTTTTGTATGCTATTATTTCCAAAATGAGGTTTTATATTTTTAACTCAGGTTTCTCCCTCCTAATGCTGGATCATCTTTTCAGATTCGTATTTAAAATTTTAGTTTTCTATTATTTGCATATTTCCTTTTATGGCATCACTAATGTTTGTTTTATTTTTCATGCATTTCTTCAATTATTAGAACCTCCACCACAGTGTTAAGAAACACCGCAAAAATCCAAATTCAAATAGAATATATTGCAAAAATAATTCAAAAACTTTATATTTCCAAATTTAAATTTTTGGGATGTTACAATTGTAGAGTACTTGTAACCCACAAGTACTCAGAAACCACTCGCATTGCTACTGACGAGTATCGATCAGAAAACACAGCCGCAACACGTACTCGAAGCCTACGAGTACAGACAAACCACCGTCGATGTACTCGACAATCTCAAGAGTGAAGTACTCGTATCGACCATGAAAGTCTACGAGTACCGACCGTGAAGCCAACGACAAACGATCGCAAAGCCTCTGACTACCGCAGGCAGAACAGCAGACTGTAAAGTATACGAGTATCAACAAGACTGCCAAATCTACGACCATGAAGACAGTCTGCAAAAGCTACGACCATGAAGGCAGTCTGTAAAATCTACGACCATGTAAGTAGTCTGCAAAACGTACGACCATGGAAGTAGTCTGCAAAACCTACGACCATCAACCGCAAAGCCCTAGACTATCGACCAGTAAAACCTTCGACTATCGAGTACTGTAGCTACGACTATGTAAGAGTATTGTAGCTACGATTACCTGTCGTTGTCATAAAATCAAAGTCATATTGCCGTGGTCGAAGCCAGACGTGGTCGTAGCATGCCGTGGTCATAATCTGAATGTGGTCGTAGCATGCCGTGGTCGTAAGCTAAGCGTGGTCGACAGCTGCTGTGGTCGTAGCCGTGTTCAAGCCGTGGTCGTAAGATTGTTTGTGTTTTGATGCCATACTGTAATCACTCGTAACTGAGCAAAAACACTTGGAAGCAAGGACATCAACAACAAACGACCAAGTCTTTCACAAACGCAAAATCCAAGGCAAACCAAATGTCAATTATTCATCATACTTAATCTATGCACATCCACATGGTCTAACATTTGCCCTGTTGATTGTGCTAATTCTCGTTTAGGATTGCTAAGGTTTTTTTGGTTTCACACAGTTTAGAATCTAAACGATGTAAGAGTTCCTTAGAGGCAGAATCTTGAAAGGTGTTGTACTACAGAGTTGTAGATAACTTCCTACTCTTTCAAAAAGCTCAATATCAATAAATTCTATCAGGTAGATTGTAAGATATAGCCTTTGGAAGTCTGTTGTCCTACAGATCATTATGGTCAGGCGGTGTTGCGGTTTTGAGTGGTTTAAGCCTTTAAGACAATTGAATTAGTTATGGTCGGTAACTAGAGTTGTAGATAATTTTGTTGTGTTTCTACAGAGTCATTAATCGTGTACTTTTGTTGGATAGATTGAAAGATATAAATTTTGTAAGCGTGTTGTCTAGAGGGTCAACGTCAATTGGCTCGGTATGTTTCTACTCTCGATCTGATCGCCAGGTTCTATTGGAACAATCAAAACATAATACACAAAGACCAACTTTTCAGAAATCGTTAGTCAAAAGAAGCTGATTGATTGGTGCTTCCAGTTAAAGTTGATTTTGGATTAAACAAAATCAACGCTAAAAATTATTAATTGATCGGTACTTGCAGTTTATTTGCCGTTCAGTTTTTGAGTTAAGGCATTACTTTTCTTTGCCTACATGAATCTACGTGTGATGTGCCTTGTGTGTACATGTACATGCATGCATGTGATGCAGGATGAGGAGGTTGATTTATGTTCTTGGCCGAGTAAAATGTAAGGACAATTTCTATTCGTTGCATACTTATTATGTGATCTTGACAACGCTAACTACTTCCTGGAATATGATCTTCACAACAACCACGTCAACTTCTACCTCTAATATGTGCATATATACATGATACATGGCTACCTCTGACATTTCAGTTGTGAGTTATCCGTTCGAAGGTTCCGCTGATGCTGCGTCACGTTCTGCATCACATGGGTTGTTCTGGGTGAGAAAAATTCTTATTACAAGAATAAGCTTCATTTCTGCGCTCAGGTGTGCCAATTAAATATTTCAAGCCAAGTACTATCCCTTAATTTATGCATAGCCGAATCATTTAAAGGTTGATTAGGCTAATAATATTTGGCCAAGTACATTAAGAAAAGTTATCAAATACATGGCCAAATGTTTTTGTATCAGCCTATCACTAGTAAGGACCCAAAAACTAAGACGAGTTGATATGTTCCGGTTGACTCGAAGCTATGTTGTGTATTGGTTCGCAAGGATTAATGCAAGGCCGACTTAATACGAGTCGCCCTTAGAATAAAAAAAAAACTACGTATGGTCTGATCAGGCCTAGTGTTGTTTTATACTCATACATATGGCCGGATTATTCAGATCAGGTCAGGTACAATTAGTGTTCATACTCTGATATTTGGCCAAACAAGCAGCATCAGTCCAGAAAGCAAGGCCAAATACTCTTTCCTTATGATCAAAATAAATCGACGCTACTATTACATTGTTCTGACCATATTTTGTCAAGGCCGATTTAATTTATGAACATCATTTGGCTTTATGTCTGCACTAACCAAATGCATATATAGCTGTTGTGACTTGGAATCGGCACGGCTAGTTACTCGCAAGGAGTAGATGATTGCTGATGTCTAGATAAGTTTTTTTAGGTACAACTTGTTTGTTATTCCTCAAAAAAGAGGATATGTGTTTGTCACCCAAATTTGGCGATTTTAGAGAGTGTGTTCTTTTAAGCTTATGGCTTATGGCTTAAATATTTGAATTTTGGCTGCTCGCGAGAGGCAGTATAGACAGAAAAATAATCGTATGTGATTTTAACCGATATAGCTGAACTCAGTATATTTTTTACTATAATTTTTCTGTTGATCCTAATTAAAACATACATCATTTAAAAACTAATTTCTATACACATTATAAATATAAGTCTAAAAAGTCAAAAAGAATTTAGCATAGGTGGAACCTGCTATAAGTCCCAACAAAAAGTGGACAATCGATGTACAAGTCAAATGGAAAGGTGATCTACGGCCGAAGCGGACGAAGATCGCGTGAAGCTTCCTGTGTCATGCCGAGCGCGTGTGGGACTCCATTCCCTGTAACACCTGTGCACGCATGCAGCGAGGAAAGAAGCAAGGCAGGCCTGTTTGGCACGGCTGTGACTTATAATTTTTAGTTAAAATTTTTAAATTTTAGCTGTTTGTGACATAAATTATAGTGAGAGATACTTGTTTACGATTTTGGTTGATATAGATATTGAGCTTTTAATATGTACTACAATTAACTTGTAGACCCCGTCTTGAAAAAAATACCATGTTTGAAAGTTAGGTACTGTAGCAAAAGCCAAAAGCCGTTAGATTCGAAAAGAACAGGCACATGCATGCGTACAAGGAAAAGAATATAGAAGAAATCAGGGAGGTCACCTATGAAAGTTTATATCTGCATGTTTGAGGGTATGTTTTTTTTTGCTACCACTTATGGTTTTTAGTTGAAATTTTTGAATTTTGACTGTTTGCGACAGAGATTACGGAGAGAGATACTCGCTTACGATTTTAGTTGATATAGATGTTAGGCTTTTAACGTGTACTATAATTAACTTGTAGATTCTGTTTTGAAAAAATACTCTATTTAAAAGTTCGATACTATAGTAAAAATCAAAAACAGTTTTTAGAATCAGTAAAGAGCAGAAATCAGATGGAAGGAAACAACTCCAACATGCAAAGGAAGTAATTATGCAGATGCTACATGATATTAATTGCTACATGGGGCCACGTGCAACAGAAAGGAAACTAAGATAGAAGACGTCTGCATACAACTAATTCAGATGGTATACTGCAGTGTATGGATCGACCAAGGAGCTGGAGCAATTACAAAGGCGATTACAAACTCCCGTACGTGACTCCGGATATAAATAAGACCCAGAGGCTGCACGTAGAAACCGCTCTCGATCAGTCAAAATGCACGTATAAACCGCTCTCGAACACACAAAATTTACTCTATAACTAGTTATGTATCCGTACATTGTAACAGAACTCATTAAATGTATAGAGAATCGTACTGTAGAAGAGAGTTGCTTTGATCGGTTGGAAAGTGAAGAATAGTGAGAAGTTAAGGAAATAGAGCGGTTAGAGGAGAATGGACGTACAACCACCAACTCACTCTTTATAATAGTAATGATATATCTTTATTTTTCGTGTACTTTAAAAGTAACTTTCAACTTTAGCTAGCTAGTATCCAATCTACCCTCTATAATTCGATGATAATTCGACAATTATAAATAATAGTTCGCATCGGCGTGTGTATCTTCATCTGGATATGCCTATTTAAGATTTACTTTTATTCGATATTACTTCGTATCGACGTGTCACTCATGATTAACTTCCATGAAGTTATCTTGCTATCAGCAATCATCGCTGGTTCACATCTTCTTATCAATTTTGGTCAAATCAGCTGGCACGTCTTGATCCATCATATGCTTAACATTTTCATCCTCTATAGCAGGGGCGGAGCCACACCTCGGACAGAGTAGGCTTTAGCCTAGGGTGTGAAAAAATATCTAATGTATAGTCTGGGTAAATTTAGTCCAGTCTGAGTAACATTTTTATGGTCCAATCCAAATAGTCTAGATCATTCTGCTACTGAGTCTGGGGCGTAACTAAATCCTGGCTCCGTCATTGCTCTATAGAGATGCAGTGCTACTGATCCGAAAATCTTTTGGCGGCAACACGGATGAACTGCACTGTGTCTGAACTTTAAAATGTAAATATACTCTAGTTTTAAATAGAAATCCACTAATTTGTTATTGCATCTTTGTCGCTGCGTTCTCGTTGGGGCTGGCATGATTTGAGTAGAAAGTACATGTGACAGCGATGCCTAATAGTGTCCTGCTTTCATATTTGGTATAGAAATATGTAGTGTGTTTGATACTCTGATATAATGGAAATGTATAATTTCAGTATTATGATTCATTTTTGAAAATACCTGAAGGACTGCTAAATTTCATCTAACAAGAAGTAAAGTACAGGCGTACAATCAAACAAGAATAGTGGAGAGAAGGGAAAGAAAGGGGCAAGAGCTTATTATAGCCAAGCAAAGTAGAAGTCTGAAGTTTCCCAAGATGTCTCGCTCGTGCCTACTTATCCCGGTCGATGCACTTTAAGCTCAATCGCCCGTTTTGTCCAAAAACAATGGGACGTACGGTTTCTCTCCTCCTATATATATAGCTGCCCATGCACCAAAATTATTAGGCTATTACGTCAAAAAAATATAAGGCTAGAGATGTGTTTTTTTCGTCTTTTATGCACTTCTGCTCTGCATTTGCCACCAAGTCTGAAGCGTTTGACGCCTCTCGCCTGTTGATCCACATTAATACCATAGAGCAGGCATTCGGTAATGAGATGAAGAGCGCTTCCCGGACAGTGCAAACGCAGGTGATACCAATGGCGATTTTCCCAACCTAGTGTGCGAAGTCAATCAGCCATAAATAGCCAGCTTTGGATTGCTGACCAGGCGACCTCAAAAGGTTGGTCGATGGCCCCACGAATTAGCATAGATCAGGCAGATCTCACACTGTATTGCCCATCATATTTCATACGAAATGTCCTCATGAAGTTGGGTTTGTCTCTTGACACATCTACTATTTTTAGTAACTTCTGCCACCGTCTTATTTTTTATTTGACCGGATATTCTTTGTATGTTTGTGTTGGCGTCAAAAAACCTGCCAACATGACTTCCCTATGCAAGAGTACCAAAAGACAATATTTTACGATACAATCATATCGTCTTTAAAAGGATATGCTTGCATCGATCAACAGGTGTATAACGGACACACAAGGTTGCGTGAGTGACAGGCACGCTTTGTGCCGACAGATGTCAGTAGAGGTAAATTGAGTTCATTGATCGATGAAAAAAATCATCTCCTTATCTAAAAAAGCAACAAAAGAACCCCATCAGCATTGTGTGATAGACAGAAAAATAAGAACGTAAACAAGCGTGAGTTTGCCCAACTTCTACGGTGAAATGATGGAAATCCACTAAACGTTGCAAGGCCAAATCACATGACACACCTTTGCTAGTGCATTTCTCTACTGTCTTGCTCAAATCTCTCATCCTTTCTCTAACATCTTCACCTTCGTTCTGGCCCATTCTTTCAATGGCCGCCTGGATGTCCCCTCTCTTCAGTTGATTCTCCACCTCCACTCTGACTCCCACCTTCCACACGTCGCACACGTACCTAGTAGTTCCCATCTGATCGCCAGATAATGGCTTGCATATCAACGGCACGCCTTCCGATATACTCTCTAATGTCGAGTTCCACCCGTAGTGCGTCAAGAACGCGCCTACCGCAGGATGCTTCAGAACCTCCTGCTGCGGAGCCCAGCTGACTATCCTCCCTCTAGTGCATATCTCCTCTTGCACTGCTCGAAGTCACGGACTCGCACCACAAGACCAACCTCGGCCGCACCACCCATAGGAACGGCCGCTTGCTATCAGCCAAGCCCCACGCCATCTCCAAGAACTCATGCTTGTCAATGGAGACTAGGCTGCCAAAGCTCATGTACAAAATAGAGTTTTGGGCCTGTGTGTCCAGCCAATCCAGGCAGCTGCGATCTTGGGGCAAGAGGCTACTATCGACTGACGGCGAGAGCATGTGGAGAGGCCCAACTGGGAACACCGGGATGTTGATGTCAGCGCGGATCTTCTCGATGTTCGTGCCCTCGATTGCATCAAACATGTTGACGATGAGACCGAAAGATTGCCGTACGCCGGCGACAATGTGGGCGAGCAGGTCAGAGAAGGCGAGGTGTCGTGTCATGTTCATCACTACGTGAAGGTCTCTTACGAGGAAGGGGGTAAGCTTGTCGACTGGAGTGTCCAATTTTGAGTCTAAAGCAGAAATGAACACGCTCAATGTTAGTATCAAGTTTATCAACTGTCCTACAACATAAAACTAGTTTCGGCACAAACACATCGTAACCATGCAACTTTAAACTCTGAAAAAATTGAATGTGTTACAAATGTGGGCAATATTTTAATTCCAAGTTTTAGTAGAAGACAAATACAATAAACTAGTGATGCAAAACCCACAACTAATAGCAGGCTACTCATCATACTTCAGAATATACTCAATAAAAATATAGTAACAAAGTCAAACGTGCGCACGAACGACTTACTTGTTAGCCTGAAGAAGAACAGGAAGCCACGCAGGCTTGACGCACTGCAGAACGTAGATGACGCAGTGCAGGAGCGGTCGCACAGATATGTTGCCCAGAAACCTTATTGCCACCCCGTGCAGATACTCTCTGCGGCAACGGTTCGGAGATAGCCGCTCTCCCTCCTTCTAGGTGCACGCCGGGACGAAAGGTCGACGAGGTTCGATTCAAGACAGACCACAAAGACAATAGCAGAGCGTAGTAAAGAAAGAATGGAGCTGCAAAATTCTCTAACCCTTATACCTTAGACGTCTCCAGATATATATAGAGATGCAAATTACTCTCTAATAACTGCCCCACTCAACTGAAATAATTCACTGGTAACTGCTCAATTATTCAGTAGTAACTGATAATCCTCAGAAAGATAACCTCTTTCCAATACTCAGCATCAGAAGATGCATAAGCCTCAGAAAAAGTCTTTGGCACATCATCCACGATGTATACAGTAAAATCGTCACTAAAGGTTTTCTCAACCCTTTGTCTCTTGCTCCTGCGATGAGCTTCTGCGACTAGATTGTTATCCTCCTCAGGGATATCACATATTGGTTTAGAAATGGTGGTAAGTTCAAAAGTTTGATTATTCTCACTTTCAATATTATCAGATTGAACATTCTCTGTTCGTGAATTACTGCATGCTGTTCTCATAGGAAAGATATTCTCAAAGAATGAAGCATCTCTAGACTCCATTATTGTATTAGCAATAATCTCAGGAGTTTCTGATTTAACTACTAAAAATCTATAGGCCGTGCTATTTTGAGCATATCCTAGAAAAATACAATCGACTGTTTTTTGGTCCAAGTTTTCTCTTTTTTGCAAGGTATATTGACTTTTACTAAACACTACCAAGTTCGCAGAAAATTAATATTAGGTTTTCTCCCCTTCCATCCCTCATACGAAGTAATCTCACTCTTTTTAGTGATTACTCTATTTAGGACGAAAGTTGTTGTTAGAATAGCTTCCCCCACCATGCCTTAGGCATACCGGCACTCTCTAACATGGCATTAACCAAATCTGTTAGTGTCTGGTTTTTCCTCTCAGCTACCCCATTTGATTGGGACGAATATGGTGGTGTAAATTCATGGACTATTCCATGCTCAGAACAAAATTGGGAGAATTCATGAGAGACCTACTCTCCTCCACGATCAGACCTTAACCTTTTTATTTTCTTTTCTAGTTGGTTCTCAACCTCGGCCTTATAAGTTTTAAAGTAATTTAAAACTTCATCCTTAGTTTTCAGCAAAGACACATAGCAGTAGCGTGTTGCATCATCAATAGAAGTTAGAAAATATCTTTTGCCTCCTTTTATCAACAATCCATTCATTTCACACAAATCTGAATGAATAAGACACCTTCGCGCTTTGACGATCGGGCCTCCCACTCAGCCCGTGTAAGGAGAAGATGTTCGTCGTTGTTGCCGTCATCTGGAATGCGTAGACGCTCCTCATACGCCTTGAGGCGGCCGATCACTTCTTCCACTGTCATTGTCTTCAAGTCTCCAAATTGCTCAACAGTTGAGACAATCTGCAGGTATTTGTTCGGGGCAGACGGAGAAGCTTTTTCACGACGTAGCTTTCCTCCATCTTGTCATCAAGACTGCGAATCTGGTTGACGAGAGTCGTCCACCGACTCCGTTTCCTTCATGCGCAAACCCTCGAATTCACTCTTAAGGGTCTGCACGCGCGCCTCCTTGACGCGGACGGTGCCGACGTACATTATCTTGAGCGTGTCCCACGCAGCTTTCGTCGTCTCCTTTTCGGCTAGTAGGAGGAGGGTCTCCTCCGGGACTCCTTGGAAGATGGCCGCAAGGGCCATCTGATCTTTGCGCTCATCAACGTCGTTGGCCACCACAGCATCCCAAACGCCTTGGGCCTTCATGAACATATTCATCTTGATTGCCCACGCAGCGTAGTTGCTCTTGTTCAGCATAGGGTATTAGAGAGAGAAACTGCTTTCTCTTCCTGGTACCCTCGGTGGACCACCGCCGGTGACGTTGGCATGACCCGACGGCGACACCGATCTTGTCCTCGGCATGGCTCTGATACCAAATGTTAACCCACAAAAAAATCACACACATACAAGTGCTAGACAAGAGTACACTGAGAGAACACACTTCTTTTGTCTTTGTGCTAGCTCTAAGAAGATGAATACAGGAACATTACTTGGAGACGCCTAACACAGCTTGCGTCATTTCTTTTGTTCCTATTCAACTCATCTTAATAAACTGATTACATAGGCTTAAATAAGCCACACTTACACACACGAATTAGCCCACTAACTAGCTCCTATTCCCACGGATCAGAGGTCCTACTAACTCAATACACGCCACAAACCAGTAACAGCTCTGACCGCATGCATGCAAGACTCACGCAACAATCTAACTAACATCTAACATGCATGCTGTGAGACTCAATACACCGGTAACAGCTCTGACCGCATGCATCCAACACTTCGGTAATAGAGTGCTAATTACGTGGGGCACATGTAGTGTATGGCCTCTTTACGGCTTCTAAAAGCGGCTTTTGGCTTTTGCTACAATACCTAACTTTTAAATTGAGTATTTTCTCAAGACAGAATCTACAAGTTAATTGTAGTACACGTTAAAAGCCTAACATCTGTATCAACCAAAATCGCATGCGAGTATATCTCTCTCCGCCATCTCTGTCGCAAACAGCCAAAATTCAAAAATTTCAGCCAAAGCCCACAAGCCGCAGCTAAAAAGAACATGCCCTATGTTTGCCTCAGATCCAAAGAAAGCTCCCACAGGAATGCTTGAGTGCGGTCGCAACCCTATCGTAAAGCTTGAGGTCTCCTTTTGTCAGACCCCAGATTTTACATCCGGAATCCTTTGTGATTTATTGCACTATTCCCTGGATTAGTAGATAGTGCTTACAGATACAGATAATGAATATCAAATACATATCATGCGAAAGCATAAATAAAATAGTAAACTTACACATGGGTCGATTAGGACGAAATTAGAAAATTGTAGCAGCGGAAGAACGAAGCACACAGGGGAGCCCTCAGGACTTGCCCACAGGCAGCCAACTGGAGGTTCGCGACCTAGTCCTTGACATCTTCATCTTCTATGCCATCATAATCACCAGAGTTGTTGAGGCATAATGACCTGATTCTTGATTCTGGATTTGTTGTGAGAGCGAGTGTGAGCACACTAACCACCGTGCTCCGCGAGTCAATACACAGAATGCAAATAAATAGTATGCATGGCTCATCCAAGGAAAGACTCGGGTTGATTTATTTGCCAGAAATTTACTTTTGGTAACATTATCATTACTAGATCATAGTGTTATAGTTGCTACCCAGGACTCCACACGGCGATTGCCGTAGTTGACTTAATCCACCAAACACACACACTCTCTTTATTTACTGATTGTTGTCTAAGACTCCAAACAGCAGGTGACATCCTTCATTGTATAAACCGAATATACACTTCCTATATTGTTTGCTGTCTAAACTCCAAACAACGGGTAACAATATTTAATTAATCCTCTGATACCTTTTGTATCTCAAATTCCTAATAATCCAATCTGGTAATCACTAATCACCAACTCTTCACTTCTGAATGCTAATGATTCTCTAACATGATTACTTTTTAAGCCACCGAAGTCATTTGTATCAGAATATTCGAACAATTCAATACTCTCTGTTAATGATCCAAATCCGTAATTTACTCTTCCCATAAATAAATCCTTACTTTCCATCATATATCTCTAACTAATTCATCTGTATTTCTCCACCAAGAATATCATTAATCCAGTTTATACTCCAATTATCATATCTCCAAATTTCCACAAATTTAATTCATCCATCTAGATCAAATTCTATTAATACCATTAATTCTAGCAATTACCTTTACACTCTTCTAATTCTCCAAAATCATTTAAATCGTCAATCTAGCATCTCTATTCATTTGGACACCACCAATTTATTTCTCCTAGACTCCTTCTATCCTTCCCTTATTTATAATCGACATGAATCCACCAAGCATTGCTATGTATTTACCACAACATTCATCTTCCTTTCTTACGACTCTATTAATTCTTCCTGGCATTTTATTTTAGGAAAAGTATTGCCATTATTTGCTTTTGAAATATAATACATAAAAATATCCTGAGACTTAGCAATTTGAAAGAAAACATAATGTGAAAATGCAATAGTAATAGCAATCCAGATTCCATCCACCATTTCATAGTCTCTGTATCATATGCTTAACCTTTCAGCGTTATAACCGCTTAACTACCACTGGGGTGACACCTAGGACAACACAAATAAGGGCATTTCTCTGCCCTCCACTTTTCCATTTCCACCCACAAAGTTTTTGAAACAGAACTATATCTCGTTAAGTTCCCATGCCCGCCCTTGACCGTGGGCACGGCTATTCGAATAATTTTGACTCTGCAGAGTTTGTACACTTTACCCACAAGAGATAAATCTGCTCGTTGCCCCCATATGATTCCTTAGTCATGCAGTTGAGTAGATTACCACAGGACTGTTACAATGCATAATCCTACTTGTGGTTACGCCCGCTAAGGTCTATCTTCTGTAGGATGCAACCATCCCTCGAGAAGGATCCCTCGTGAGCCATCACGGGCAAAGGCGGGGATGAAACCATCCATCCCTTTGCTCGTGTTCACACCTTCACGTAACCACACTAGAGCTACGCAAATTAGTTATATTGCTAAACTTTTCTTTGCACAATTTGTGTGTGTGTGTGTGTATATATGTATAAGTGTTTGCATTTTAGTCACTCACTTTTATTGCTCTTTATGTCATTATTCCCAAACATGAGATTTTATATTTTAAATCGGGTTCCTCTTTTCTTATACTGGATCATCTTTTTAGATTCGTATTTAAAATTCTAGTTTTCTATTATTTGCATTTGGGGTTATTCTTTGATATTAAATTTTTCACACCACAAATCTCAAAAAGATTTCAACTAAATATTCAAAAGAAATGTAAATGCCAACAAAATACAGGAAATGATTTTAATATTCCATATTTTTGAAATAACCCAATTTCGGGATGTTACACCTTTCTTCTTTCGGTACCTGTTGTGGCGGAAATATAGCAAGATTGAGTACAACCAATTGTACTTGCACCAATAGTACTCAATAATTTGCGAAGTATATCCGCAAACTCTCCCTCATGTACTCCGTGAGCGAAGAAGTCCCAGTGTCCTGCATCTGCAGCTCCTGCCATCTGTAATTAAATAATATCGTTAGTAATTTTCAAAATATCAACTTAAATGTAGAACAGAGTAGAACTAGGAAGGATGCGAGAAGAATTATTATGCTACATTTTTAAGAAATTCCTTTTTATACATTTCATAACCTCCGTAGTCCTAAGTACTAACGACCACCTAAGGTTTTTACCCTACAACAGATGCTCGATACCACTGCTGCATCGGATTTTTCAATCCAGAATCTGTTGTGTCTTGCCGCATTATTCCCTCGATCAGTAGATAATGCACACAGATACATTGCTAGATCATTTCATACATCGCTGAAATCACACAATACCATAATATTATTACATAACATAGTCGAAGTTAGGCCTTCGAAAGGGCGGAGTTCTTCAAGAGGGGCCGCCAGCCAAATATTTACATTTCAAAAGTACAACAGCGGAAGCAGAACAAAGTAGGCCTATTAGCCACAGGCAAAGGCTGGGGGCAAAAGTGGTCATACAATACTACCAAAGTTCCAGCAATATTTGTATGCAACCCACACCTTAGTCTAGTGGCCTAAGGTTCTAAGCGTGAAATATTTGTCCTAAGTCTCGGTGTTGTCTCCTCCATCCGTAGCAGGTGCTTCCTCGTAGGCATAATGATCTTGAGTTCCTGAATCTGGATTTTTGGGTAATGTGAGTGTGAGCACACTAACCACCGTGCTCAGCGAGCCAATACGCAGAATGCAGTATGTAGTATGCAAGGCTTATCCAAGGGAGGCTCAGGTTATTTGGTTTGCTGAAATGTGCTTTTAGAACTACAATACTTAAAAGTTCCCCAAGACCTAGCCTTTTTGAACTTTTAAACATGATGCTCATAACATATACATTTATTTTCAACGAGTTAGAGACCATCCACCGTTACATAGTCTCTGCTCTTCATATCATGCCTTCAAAATATAGCCTTACATTACCACCGGACGACACCCAGACAACTCAAATAAGGGCCTTTCTCTGCCCTCCACTTTTATCCCATTCCATCCATCAAAATTTTGAAATAGAACTATATCTATTCAGATTCCTATGTCCGCCCATGATCGTGGGCACGGCTATTCGAATAGTTTTGACTCTGCAGAGTTTGTACACTTTACCCACAAGAGATAGATCTGCTCATTGCCCCACATGATTCCTTAGCCATGCAGTTGAGTAGACTATCACAGGACTGTTACAATGCCTAACCCTACTTGTGGTTACGCCTGCTAAGGTCTATCTTCTGTAGGATGCAACCATCCCTCGAGAAGGGTCCTCGTGAGCCATCACGGCAAAGGCGGGATGAGATCATCCATCCCTTTGCTCGTGTTCACACCTTCACGTAACCACAGTAGAGCCACACAAATTATTTAGCCCTGCCTACACTTTGCCAGCATGTGGTTGTACGGTTTGTACCTTGGGAGGTCCTCACAAGATTCAGTCCTTAATGGTTATCTGGGTGGGTTTACCACAATCCCCTTTGTGCTATCACGGCACCATTCATGCATACACACACACCCTCGAACCATCCGCCCAGATAGCTAAGCATGTGGGGTTCTTTTAGGGCGAAAAATACTTATACCAATATACACCAGTCATCATCACAATGACTGCCTAAGAATGCTTTCTTAAATTTATAGGAGATGCTAGGGTGCTCTCACACCCCTAAGTACCTAAACAACTCTAGGCGTGGCACTTTTACTTATGGACTTTATTTCAAAAAGAGTAATATTACTATTACTTTTACTAGGGTGACAAGGATCACATAACCAGGTACATCAGAAAGGAAGCATAATAATAATAATCAAGGAAGGCAGGGACATATACTAGGGTGACAAGGATCACATAACCAGGTACATCAGAAAGGAAGCATAATAATAATAATCAAGGAAGGCAGGGACATATACTAGAATCTGAAATTAACATGTATTGCTATATAAATATAAGTATGCAATTTGTAACAACTGAAATCAAAGTAATTTATTGAAAATGTAGGTTCAAAATGATCAAAGTATTGACTCGCCTTGATTATAGATGTCGGGTTCGTGTGTTGGAGCCTACAAATGCAGCTTCCTCTTCCCGGCTTCAATGCTAATTTTACGCATGAAAATTTGGATAAAATTCAGTACAACATTTAAAAATAACACACAAAATTCAAACAAGCTACAAAAATATTGGCTCTGGTTCCACTAGATAGCTCTTGAATTTAGATGAATTTAAAAATTGGTTTCACTTAATTTGGAGTTAAAATGAATAAGTTATGCCCATTTGAATACCTTCGGTTTAATTAAATCCGAAAAATAATCAAGTCGACATGGGACCCATCGTCGCTGACAAGGCTTGCGGCCGACGCTGGGGCCCGGCCGCAGGCTCACGCCCGCCTCACCGTCCCCCGACGGGCGGGTCCTACTGCCGGGTCGGTATATCTTGTGATACGACAAAGGGGCCGACCACTGAGTTGGGGAAGAAAGGGATCGCGGCTTTGGGTGGTTTTGGAGACGATTAAAAGCGGTGGAATGAAGAGGGGACGTGGCGAACATTTTGATGTGGCCACGGCTTTATAGCCGTACGGATGGCATGCATCACTCGGACCCGCATGGCAGGGGCGGCTGTCGCATGGCGGGGTGGCAAATGCGATCATGGCTACTGGGTTGCAGCGAGTTCAAGGGCGGCGTCAGACGTCTCGCACGGCCGACCCCCTTGCGACGTGGTCGCCGTCCCCGCCGAGGCGGAGGAAGGGGTCCCACAAGGCGAGAGAGAGAAAGGAGGGGTCCGGCGATGGGACCCGCGGGTCGAGGGATGGGCAAGAGGCCTGGGCGCAGGGGAAGGGGGTCATTGGCTCATACCGGCCTACCGCCCATTTTTCTTTTTATTTTTCTTCCTTTTCTTTTCTTTTTCTTTTCTATTCTTTTTTATTAGTTTAGGGTATATCTATTTGGTGTAAAATACAGATATTTTTAAAATTTTATACCAAAGATTAATGTAATATTTATTTCTAAACTTAATTCTAATTTTGCACTTTACAAAATATTCATTTCAACTTGCATTTTTATGGATCATCTTTTCGATTCAGATTTAAATTTTGAATATTCTATTATTTAAACAGGTGCATTTCCTTCTTAATATCTTAATCTTTGGAACCTTATCCAAAATTTCCAGCAATATTTTAAAAACCCAACTCAATACAATGTATCGTAGAATAATTTACGATGTTTTATTGTACAGCTTCTTTGATTTTTCAGGATGTTACAAATCTACCCCCCTTAAAAAAACTCGACCCCGAGATTCGGCTAGCTAGAAAACAAAGCAGGATAATCTCTGCGCAGCTGATCTTCGCGCTCCTAGGTAGCTTCTTTCTTCGAATGATGGCTCCATTGTACTCTGCACATGCAAATGGATTGAGTTCTAGTTCTCTTTTCCACGGTGTCCAAAATTTTGACTGGACGCTCTTTGTAAGTTAGGTCCTTCTCGAGCTCGATTGATTCTAACGAGCTCGCCTTCCCAAGACTGCAAGCATTTCTTCAGCTGGGACACATGAAAGACATCGTGTACATCGGACAGGTTCGGTGGTAGTGTTAGCTGATAGGCAATTTCTCCTTTCTTGGTCACAATCGGGAATGGCCCAATATAGCGCGGGGTGAGTTTGCCCTTGACCTTAAATCGCTTGACCCCACGCAAGGGTGATACCTTCAAATATACATGATCCCCAACTTCAAAACTTAGTGGCCTTCGCCTCTTATCCGCGTAACTCTTCTGCCTGGACTGAGCTGCTAACAATCGATCCCTAATCATGCGAACCTTTTCTTCTGCTTGCCTTAGAGTCTCAGGTCCAAACACATAGCCTTCTCCCACTTCTGACCAGTGTAGCGAGGTACGACATTTCCTTCCATACAAGGCTTCAAAGGGGGACATCTGCAGGCTAGCTTGATAGCTATTGTTATATGCGAACTCAGCGTAGGGCAGACATTTATCCCAATCCTTTGAGAAATCCAGAACACATGCCCGAAGCATATCTTCCAATATCTGGTTTACCCTCTCTATTTGACCATCCGTCTGAGGGTGATAGGCAGTGCTGAAATCCAAGTAGGTACCTAGGGCTTCATGCAGGCTTGCCCAGAAGTGTGAGGTAAATTGGGAACCGCGATCTGACACTATCCGCTTGGGTACACCGTGCAAGCACACGATGCGGGACATGTACAATTCAGCCAATTTATCCCCTTTATAGGTTGTCTTGACGGGAATAAAATATGCCACTTTGGTCAATCGGTCAATTATTACCCATACCGAGTCATACCCTGACTTTGTTCGCGGAAATCCCGTAATGAAGTCCATGCCAACTTCCTCCCATTTCCACTGAGGTATTTGCAAGGGTTGTAGCAATCCCGCCGCCTTTGGTGTTCAAATTTCACTCTGCACACATCACAAGAGGCGACATGTTCAGCGATGTCCCTCTTCATGCGCGGCCACCAGTACCATTGCTTCATGTCTTGATACATTTTGGTACTTCCAGGGTGAAGGGAATATGCAGAGCTATGGGCTTCCCTGAGTACCAGGCCCTTGAGGTTCTTCTGGTGGGGCACGAAGATACGAGTCCCGTACCTTAAGACTCCTTGCTGATCTATAGTCACCTTGGGAGCCTTCCCTTCTTCCATTAGTCTTCTCAATCTTAGAGTAGCTGGATCTTCTTTTTGTGCGGCCATAATTCTCTCTTCTATACTTGTCTGCACTTCCATTACCGCTAAGGTTCCTTTTCCCACTATTTCTAAGTTCAAGGCCATTAATTTTATATAGCTCGGCCGGTGTTCCCGAACCATAAGGTTATTACAATAGGCCTTACGACTTAGAGCATCCGCTACCACATTGGCCTTCCGGTGGTAGTGGATACTTAGGTCGTAATCTTTGATCGCCTAGCCATCTCCTCCGCCTCGTGTTAAGGTGTGACCGGGTGAAAAGTATTTGAAGCTTTTGTGATCCGTGTATATCACGTTGGTTGCCAATGAGATAGTGTCTCCAGATTTTCAGGGCATGCACTACCGAAGCTAGTTCCAGGTCGTGGGTTGGGTAGCTTGCTTCACGAGGGCGAAGCTGCCTGGATGCATAAGCCACAACCTTTCCTCCTTGCATCAGCACACACCCAAGCCCTTGATGTGAAGCATCGCAGTACACCTCAAAATCTCGTCGTACATCGGGTAGAACCAGTACTGGGGTGGTAGTCAACCTTTTCTTCAGTTCTCGGAAGCTCTCGTCACAAGCCTTGGTCCACCCAAATGCCTGTTCTTTCTTGAGTAGTTGGGTTATTGGCCTGGCAATCCGGGAGAATCCCTCTATGAATCGTCTGTAATATCCTGCTAATCCAAGAAAGCTTCTTATCTCAGTGACGGAGGTGGGCTGTTGCCATTCTGTCACTGTAGCAATTTTGGCGGGGTCGACCGATACTCCACCCGCAGACACTATATGTCCCAGGAAGTTCACACTTGCTGAATTTGGCGCAGAGTTAGTGCTCCTTCAACTTTTCTAGTACCAGTCATAGATGCGCAGCATGTTCTTCCGTGGTCTTGTAGTAGATGAGGATATCGTCGATGAATACTACCACAAACTTATCCAAGTATTCCATGAAAACCTAATTCATGAGGTTCATGAAATAGGCGGGGGCATTGGTCAAACCAAAAAACATAACCGTAAACTCATACGGTCCATATCTAGTGGTGAAAGCAGTTTTTGGAATGTCCTCCAGCCTAATTTTCAGTTGGTGATAACCTGACCTCAAATCAATCTTGGAGAATATAGTGGCTCCCCCAAGCTGATCAAATAGGTCATCGATCCTTGGCAGCAGGTACTTATTCTTGATGGTCACTTCATTTAAGGCCCGGTAGTCTACACACATCCTAGCGGTGCCATCTTTCTTCTTCACAAAGATCACCGGAGATCCCCAAGGTGAGGAACTCGGCTTGATAAAACCCTTGTCTTGTAGCTCATGAAGTTGCTTCTTCAACTCCTCTAGCTCATCTACGGTCATTTTGTATGGTCTCTTGGAGATAGGGGCAGCACCAGGCTTTAAATTGATAACAAACTCGAGATCTCTATCTGGTGGCATGCCGGCGCTTCTTCTGGGAAGACTTGAGGTAGTCTTGTACCACCATCATCCCTTCCAACCAAGACATCTTCGCAATAATATATGGCGCGCCCCATCGACACGGTCGGTCCACTTTTACCGCAATGGTTAGCCCTCGCACTTGGTTTGTTTCACTCTTCTCGTGGCACAATCCAGTATTCCTTGGTGTCTAGCTAACCACCCATCCCCAAAGA
Organism: Bonia amplexicaulis; assembly: GCA_036346245.1. NCBI lineage: Eukaryota > Viridiplantae > Streptophyta > Magnoliopsida > Poales > Poaceae > Bonia > Bonia amplexicaulis. Next base: position 10,495,647 of record CM070766.1, read on the forward strand.
TAATATCCGTGGCCCGGAAGCTTTAACTATTAAATCTGCTAGGAACCAAAACATTTCCATGACAATTTCTACCCTGTGGCATACTAAGGTGGATTAGTAACTCCTCATGGGTGAGCTAAGCACCATTGGTTTCTTCAAGTGAGTAAGTGGGCGACCTAAGTTTATCGGCAAATCTTTTGGCTATAAATGAATGTGATGCCCAGAATCAAAAAGAACACGTGCTGGTAATGTCTTAATAGAGAACGTACCCAGTAGGACTCCAGCAGCCTCCTCAGCTTCTTCTGCGGTAACGTGATTGACCCTCCCTCGGTTTGGAGTTGATGTTGTCCTGCTGGAGTGAGGAGTCCGATTTCTGCTAGGTGTTGAAGCTTGGCCTCTGCTGGGGTGGTCCCCAAATTAAACTTCACGGAGTGGTTTGTCATGCGACAATGATAGGCAAATGCCCTTTTCTCCACAAACAGTAGCAGCTGAAGGAGGCCGCAGGATTGGTTCCAGTGAGTCGCCCGGCGGCGGGAGTCCGAAAGTGTTGCCACTTGACGGAATGTCGGACTAGGATTCTCGTAACACCCGAGAAGGAGGGGTTGTTGAAGAACTTTTGGATGAACCTCCCCTGGGGTCGCTGAGCCACTTGCTTGTGCTTGCGGCTAGCCTCCAGGTTTTTCTTCTCATTTTCCAGAACTAGTGCCTTATTCACAAGTTGGTGGAAGCTCGTGAAATCTTGAATGATAAGCTGCACTCGCAGTTCTTCACTCATCCCTACAAAGAACATGTCAATCTTTTCTTCTTCGTCTGCTACATCCTTTGGGGCGTAGCGAGCCAGTTGGTTAAACTTAGTGAAGTATTCACTGACTGGCATGCTGCCTTGCTTCAGATTGCGGAATTCATTCTTCTTCATTCGCATTACACCAGCTGGAACAAAGTTGGCCTTGAAGGCCGCCCTGAACTCTGCCCATGGTACAACTGTCGTGCTAGCTCCAGTAGGGGTGTCCTCATTTCCTTTTGTGGCTGTGTATTCTCCCACCAGCACCGCGGCTCCCTGGAGTTGGTGGGTTGCAAAGATTACTTGGTCATTCTCACGGCTTTTAGCTATACGGAGTTTCCTCCTGTCCCGTAGCCAATCTTCCGCCTCAAGAGGCTCATCTGCCCCGGCAAAGGTAAGGGGCCGGGTCCTGATGAAATCGCCCAGGTCGGGAGCCTGGACATTGGTGTTGGTCTACTGTAACATCCTGAAAACTTAGAGGATCTGAATAATAAAGTGTTGTAGAATATTTTGTAGAGTATTGTGTTGAGTTGGGTTTTGAAGGTGTTTTTCTGAAAGAATTTCGTGGAAGAGCCCATCTGTTTAATTAATAGAGAATCCTAAGTTTGAATTCGAATCTGAAAAGATGATCCATAAGGAAAACTCCGAAAGTTATCGTAAATAGGTTTTCAAAGAAACAAGGACAAATTTAAATTTCAGAAGTACAAGTGGCAGAAGTGCCGATGAAAGCTTCCTAGAAATGAGTAGGGCAAGCTTAGATATATATATATACATGTATATGCATGTATATATATGTATATATATGAGTGCTTTTACACAAAGTACATATATCTCCAATTATAAAAGAAAAAGAGGACAAAAATAAAAAGAAAAAAGGAAAAGAAGTCAGTTGTAGGCCTAAGAGTATTAAATGAAATAACCATTTTGTGGCGAAATAATTTTATTAAACCCAAAAATATCTCTTTGAGCCTCTGTGAATTTTCTAGAATTTTTGGTGGTGATTTAGTATTTTTCCGAATTGTATTATGCCCTCTAGCATTTCTGAAAATTCAAAATCAAAATAAAACCCAAAACCTCGCCCCCGGACCCGCCCTTCCTCTCCCTCGGGCCGACACGCGCTCGGTCCGGATGGCGCCACGCCCCACCCGGCGCCATCTCGCCGCCCGCGGATCCTCTCCCGCCTCTCTCTGCAAGCGGGCCCGCCTGTTAGGGCTCTTTTCCCTTTTCTTCCTCCTCCTCCCGCCCAGACACCCCCGCCCGCAACGCCCATGCCGCGGAGGCCCCACAGAGGGCGGCGTTATGGGAAAGGACCCCACGACGCCCAACCCCGCCGTCCTTCCGCCGCCTGTCCGCCATCGCCCATCGCCGCGGCAGCCGCCGCCCGCCAGTCCGCCGGGCAGTTCTTTCGCGGGCTATAAAGCCGTAGTCGCGCCAAAAGGATCGCCGTGCCACCTTTGCCTTTTTCCAACGCGCACTGCCTCGAAGCCGCCGGATCGCCGGCATTCTTGTTTCTTCCCCAACTCCGGCCATCGGCCCCTCGCCGCAATTCCGCCGATCCTCACTGTGGGAGCTCGATCCTTTGCTCCCACACCATCTCCAGACCATCGCCAAGCTATTGCCGGCCTCCCCTGAGCTCGCCGACGACCATAGCTTGCCGGCCGTGAGCCTCCTCGAGCCGCCGCCGCCGTCGCCGACCCACCTCCGGTGACCCCGCCCTCCTCGTCGCCACCGAAGCTTCACCGCAAGCTCGCCTTGCATTTCACGAAGCTCCCGCACCTCATCGGGCTTCCTCACGGCGGGCGACCACCGCCCCGGCCTACCGAGCTCCCTCCGCCGCCCCCCCGTATACCTTAAGAGGTATATTTGCCCCATAGGGTGAGATAAAACCGAGCGACGGATTGGCTACCGTCGCCATCGCTTCCCGCCCCCTCAAGACGCTGCTCGAGCCCCGCCACGCAGCACCGAGGTTGAGCCTTTTTTAATTCGCACCGACAGCGGGTCCCACCGCCGATCGCGCTACACCGAAGCGGCCGACACCGACCCCGCATGCCGTGGCCACGCGGGCAAAGTGAGCCATGCCGCCGGGCCCCACGTGTCGGCGCCCGACGAAGCGCGGTCACCGACATGGGCCCCACATGTCAGAGTTTAATATTTTCAGGATTTATTCAAACCGAAGATATTCAAATGTGTATAACTTATTCATTTTAGCTCCAAATTTAGTGAAATCAATTTCTAAATTCATCTAAATTTAGGGCTACCTAATGAAACCAGAACCAACACTTTGAAGCTTGTTCAAATTTTCATTGTGTTATTTGATTGTTGTGATGATTTTATCTAAATTTTCGCACAGATAAAACGTAGCTTCGAGACTCAAGAGGAGGAAGTCGCAATGTCAGAGAATCCAACGCTCAAAACCCGCACCTCAAAGAACCAAGGCGAGTCGATGCTTTGATCATTTTGAGCCTATGTTTCAATAAAGTATTTTGGTTTAAGTATTATAACTTGCATGCTTATATTTATGTTGCAATACATGTTAATTTCAGATTTTAGATATATGCCCATGTTCTCTTGGTTTAGTATAAATATCTGTTGCGACACATTTGGCTATGTGATCCTTGTCACCCTAGTAAAAGTAACACTGCTACCACTTCTTTGAAACTAAGTCTATAATTATCATTGCATGCTTAGAGTTGTTTAGATAAACATGGGTGTGAGAGCACCCTAGCATATCTTGCAAACTAAAGAAAGCAGTATTGGGCATTTATTGCGATGATGACTGGTTTATGTTGGTATAAGTGTATTTTTCGTCCGAAAGAACCATACCTGCTTAATTATCTGGGCGGATGGTTGAGGGTATGGGTGTTGAATGGTGTCGTGATAGCACAGATTTGTGATAAAGTGGTGCCGTGATAGCACAAGTGGATCGTGGTAGAACCGCCCAGATAACCTTTAAGGACTGAATCTTGTGATGACCTCCACTGTACAACATGTGCAACCACATGTCGGCAAAGTGTAGGCGTGGCCAACTAATTTGCATGGACTTAGTAAGGGTTGCGCGGTGTGAACACAAGGCGGTAGAGGATGGCCACATCCTCCAACGTGATGGCGCAAGAGGGGCTTCGGAAGGGTGGTCGCATCTGAGGAAGTGGAAACCTTAGCGGTCGAACCGCTAGGAACATGCATCGAAAGGCTCTATGATAGTCTACTCACCACATGGCTAAGGAATCATGTGGGGCAATGAGCGATCTATCTCATGTGGGTAAAGTGTACACACTCGCAGAGTCAAAACTATTCGAATAGCCGTGCCCACGGTCATGGGCGGACATGGGAACTTAACTAGATATAGTTCTGTTTCAAAATTTTGGGGGATGGAAATGGAAAAGTGGAGGGCAGAGAAAGGCCCTTATTTGAGTTGTCCTGGGTGTCGTCCCAGTGGTAATGTAAGCGACTATACGCTGAAGGCATGGTATGAGGAGCAGAGACCATGTAATGGTGGATGATCTCTGATTCGATAAAAATAAATGCATATGTCATTAAGTATCATGTTTAAAAGTCAACTGGCTAGGTCCTAGGGAATTTTAAGTATCATAGTTCAAAAAGCATATTTCCGCAAACAAAACAACTTGAGCCTTTCCTTGTTAAAAGCCTTGCATACTACCCATCGTGATTCTCGTGTGTTGACTCACGAGCACGGTGGTTAGTGTGCTCACTCGCAATACCAACAATCCGATTCGGGAGCTCAAGATCCGTATGCCCACGAGGAAGCACCTGCCGCAGATGGAGAAGACCACACGGAATTAGGACGGATAATCCGCGCTTAGAACCTAAGGCATCTAGACTAAGGTGTGGCTTCATCCAAATATTACTAGAGCCCTAGTAATGTTTGTATGACCACTTTTACCCTCAGTCTCTGCTTGTGGTTTAAAGGTCTACTTTGTATCTCTTCCGCTGCTAGACTTTTGTAAATGTAAATATTTGGCCTGCTTGGCCCTATTGTAACAACTGCGCCTTTGTGAAGGCCTAACTACACTTTTGCAATGTAAAATTATTATGGCTTGTTGTGAATTCACAGATATGAAATGATTCAAGAATGTATCTGTGCATTATCTATCGATCCGTGGAATAATGCGAAGGCACACGCAGGTCTCGGATTGCAAAATCCGGTCCGACATCTACCGTCTGCGAGATAGCCTCAAGTATTTGCGTTGTCGCCATTACTTGTGCCATGGACGGGTTGGTCGGCGGGGGTGGGAGGTTTACCCCTTGACTTGGGCCTCTTCCCCTTCCCGCGTGTTGCGCTTCTTGGCTGGCTTCTACCGCCTCATGTGTCCGGGTTTGCGCCACTTGTGCTCTGTAACTCTATGGCTGGCCATCTGCATGTATTTTATCACTCTGTCAAATTTTTGTTCTAACCCCATAAGACTAACAACCCAAGGTCATCACATAAAAGAACCAAATCCAAACGTCAACAGCAGGAAAGTTTTAAAACACAAGGCCGTTTTCACTGAGCATAGATAACACACCACATAGCCAGCTTTCTATGGCCTCACAGGCCATGCTGGGCTTTACAAACATACATATACTTAGCATTCATAATTACACATACACGAGACTAAGACACTGGCAAGAGTTGCTACCAATAAGACGGAGACCTATGCTTGCTAACACTAGCCAAACCCTGGCAAGCACTGCACTAACCGCACCTCGTACTGCCTACTCCTCCATGTCCCCGACACTAGGATTGGAGGGGCTATAGTCGAGACACCGAGAACGGACCGCTACCACTAAACTCGACGGCCTGGTGTCGAGTGAGAGCTGACGATCGCGCCGAGCCTCTCCCCGCCAAGAGCGGATCAGGTCCCGGGCCGCACGCTCTGCGTGTCGTGAGCCTAGTGCGGAGTCCCCTGGATCCTGGTGGAGGTGCTGGAGCTGCGGCTGGTGTAGGCGTCTGCTGAGTCTGGGCGCGAGCGACAGCCGCCTCTTCCTTGGCCTCTGCTAAGGCCCGCCAGACCGGGCGAGCCGCTCGTAAGGACTCCACCTCGATGTGGCGCACGAGCAGGCGCTCCCGAAGCGCAGTGATCTCCTCCTGTCCTGGTCCTCCGACCGTGGTAAATGGGCGCGTCCTCGTAGCCCAAGTAGTGGAGTAATTTGCAAAGTATATCCGCAAACTCTCCCTCACGTACTCTGTGAGCGAAGAAGTCCCAAGGTCTCCGTCTCGCAGCCCCGCCATCCGTAATTAAATAATATCGTTAGTAATTTTCAAAATATCAACTAAAATGTAGAACAGAGTAGAACTAGGAAGGATGCGAGAAGAATTATTATGCTACATTTTTAAGAAATTCCTTTTTATACATTTTATAACCTCCACAGTCCTAAGTACTAACGACCATCTAAGGTTTTTACCCTACAGTCGTATGCTCTGATACTAGCTCTGTCAGACCCGGATTTTTCAATCTAAAATCTGTTGTGTCTTGCCGCATTATTCCCTCGATCAGTAGATAATGCACACAGATACATTGCTAGATCATTTCATACATCGCTGAAATCACACAATACCATAATATTATTACATAACATAGTCGAAGTTAGGCCTTCGAAAGGGCGGAGTTCTTACAGTAGGGCCGCTCAGGCCAAATATTTACATTTCAAAAGTACAACAGCAGAAGCAGAACAAAGTAGGCCTATTAGCCACAGGCAAAGGCTGGGGGCAAAAGTGGTCATACAAATACTACCAAAGTTCCAGCAATATTTGTATGCAACCCACACCTTAATCTAGTGGCCTAAGGTTCTAAGCGTGAAATATTTGTCCTAAGTCTCGGCTTTGTCTCCTCCATCCGCAGCAGGTGCTTCCTCGTAGGCATAATGATCTTGAGTTCTTGAATCTGGATTTTTGGGTAATGCGAGTGTGAGCACACTAACCACCGTGCTCAGCGAGCCAATACGCATAATGCAGTAAGTAGTATGCAAGGCTTATCCAAGGGAGGCTCAGGTTATTTGGTTTGCTGAAATGTGATTTTAGAACTACAATACTAAAAAGTTCCCTAAGACCTAGCCTTTTTGAACTTTTAAACATGATGCTCATAACATATACATTTATTTTCAACGAGTCGAGACCATCCACCGCTACATGGTCTCGCTTCATATCATGCCTTCGCCGTATAACCGCTTACATTACCACCGGACGACACCCAGGACAACTCAAATAAGGGCATTTCTCTGCCCTCCACTTTTATCCCATTCCATCCATCAAAATTTTGAAATAGAACTATATCTATTCAGATTCCCATGTCCGCCCATGACCGTGGGCACAGCTATTCGAATAGTTTTGACTCTGCAGAGTTTGTACACTTTACCCACAAGAGATAGATCTGCTCGTTGCCCCACATGATTCCTTAGCCATGCAGTTGAGCCCTGCCTACACTTTGCCAGCATGTGGTTGTACGGTTTGTACCTTGGGAGGTCCTCACAAGATTCAGTCCTTAATGGTTATCTGGGCGGGTCTACCACAATCCCCTTTGTGCTATCACGGCACCATTCATGCATACACACACACCCTCGAACCATCCGCCCAGATAGCTAAGCATGTGGGGTTCTTTTAGGACGAAAAATGCTTATACCAATATACATCAGTCATCATCACAATGACTGCCCAAGAATGCTTTCTTAAATTTATAGGAGATGCTAGGGTGCTCTCACACCCCTAAGTACCTAAACAACTCTAGGCGTGGCACTTTTACTTATGGACTTTATTTCAAAAAGAGTAATATTACTATTACTTTTACTAGGGTGACAAGGATCACATAACTAGGTACTGCATAATAATAATAATCAAGGAAGGCATGGACATATACTAGAATCTGAAATTAACATGTATTGCTATATAAATATAAGCATGCAATTTGTAATAACTGAAATCAAAGTAATTTATTGAAAATGTAGGCTCAAAATGATCAAAGTATTGACTCGCCTTGATTATAGATGTCGGGGTTCTGTGTGTTGGGGCCTACAGCTGCAGCTTCCTCTTCCTGGGCTTCGAATGCTAATTTTTACGTGCGCGAAAATTTGGATAAAAATTAGTACAACATTCAAAAATAACACACAAAATTCAAACAAGCTACAAAAATATTGGCTCGTTCCACTAGATAGCTCTTGAATTTAGATGAATTTAAAATTGGTTTCACTTAATTTGGAGTTAAATGAATAAGTTATGCCCATTTGAATACTTTCGCTTAATTAAACCGAAAATAATCAAGTCTCGACATGGGACCCGGCACGACGCTGGGGCTCGGCGGCATGGCTCACGCCCGCCTCGCCTCCCCGACGGGCGGGTCCGGCTCACGGTGGTCGAGATAGCGAGCCCCGACAGCGGGCCCCACCGTCACGGAATTTAAAAGAAAGGCTCGACCTCAGCGTCAAGGTGAGCGGGCTCGAACGTGAGCCGTGGAATCGGGGAAAGGGTCAGGCCGCTAGCTGACGGTCATAGCAGCATCTCAACCCATAAGGGTTGATTATACCTTATGAGGCGCCACAGGGCGAGGCGGGCGGGCGGTCCGGTCGAGGAAGATGACGGCGTCGGGCGAGGGAGGTCCGGAGGTCCGTGGGGATGCCGAATGGGTTGTCAGGTCAGGCGGCCGATGGCGCGACGGAGGGTCGGTGATCACCGGAGTTGGATCGGCGACGCCGGCGGCGGCGGCCGGGAGGCTTCCCATGACAATGAGCTACGGCCGAGAAGCTCGGAGGAGGCTATACGCCGGTGACGATCGGAGATGGAGTGGGAGCAAAGAATTGAGCTCCCACTAAGTGCCGACGGAATTCCGCGGAGGGGCCGACGGCCGAGTTGGGGAAGAAAGGATCGCGTCGGTGGTTTTAGAGACGATTAAAAGCGGTGGAATGAAGAGGGGATGTGGCGAACATTTTGAAGTGGCCACGGCTTTATAGCCGGACGGATGGCACGGACCACTGCGGACCCGCGCAGGGGGGGGGCCTGCTGCGGCGGGTCGGCAATGGGCGATCATGGGCGGCTAGGGTCGAGCGGGTTCAAGGGCGGCGCAGACGTCTGCAGACGGCCGCCGCCCCTTGCGACGTGGTCGCCGCCCCGGCCGAGGCGAGGAAGGGTGGTCCGGCCAAGGCGCGAGAGAAGAAAGGAGGGGGTCCCAAGGGGACTCACCGGCCGAGGGAGGGCGAGAGGCCGAGGGGTGTGCGCGGGGGGGGGTCATGGGCTTACGGGAAGGGTAACTACACATCCTAATGATAATCCAATACCTTTACTTATGACCCATCCGTCAAATAATTTCCATTGCATTATCCAAAATATTCAATAATCGAATCGAAGTGACCATTCTCATATATGAGTCCGAATATCCACCACCAATTCATAAATCAAATCTTAGGCTCATTATTTAGTAATTTAATTAACTTCTCATTCTAATACAAATCTGGTCTTCTTTATTTTGTATCCACCAATATCTGATGTATCATGGATTCCTAGTAATCCAATCTTGTGATTGTTATTCATCAATTTCTCACCTCGTAATTTCTAATAATCCCCTAACATAACTACTTTCTTTATTCCACCAAAGTTATTCTTATTAGGGCCTGCTAACAGTCCAATTCTTTGCTATTATTCCAAAACCATGATTTGCTCTCCCAATAATCAATCTTGTTTACCATTAACTATCTCCTACTAATTCTTTAGTTTACCTCCACCAAGAATATCCGTGATCAAGTCTACGACTCGCTAGTATACATCCACCAAGATTATCATTGATCAAAATTATACTCCAGTAATCGTTATCATTTCTTCAATGATCCTAGAAATTCAATTCATCCTTCTAGTATGTGATCAAATCCTATTAATCTCATTATCGCCAACGTCTCCCAAGAATTTATATTAATTAATAGTGTCGTAATCCAGCAATTACCTTTACACTCCCTAATTCTCCAAGAATCATTAAAATCATCTACCTAGCCCATGTATTCAATTAGACTCCACCAATTTACTCCCAGAATCCACATTATTGTTTCCCTTTTATGATTGACATGAATTCACCAGCATATTTTATATTTTTACCATAACGACTATCTCCTTCTCTACACCTCTGTAATTTCTTCCTGACCTTTGGTTTGGTGAGAAGTATTATCATCATTTAAAAATATAATACATAGAAATTTCCTGAGACCTAGCCGTTTGAACAAAAACATAATGTGTAAGAGAATGCAATAACAATAGCGATTCATATTCCATCCACCGTTACATGGCATCTGCACCATATGCTTAATCATTCAACGTTATAGACACCTACATTATCACTGGGGCGACACCCAGGACAACACAATTCAGGGCCTTGCACTGCCCTTCACTTTTCCATTCCCACCCACAAAGTTTTTGAAATAGAACTATATCTAGTTAAGTTCCCAAGTCTGCCCATGACCGTGGGCACGGCTATTCGAATAGTTTTGACTCTGCAGAGTTTGTACACTTTCACCACAAGAGACAATCAACTCGTTGCCCCACACGATTCCTTAGTCATGTGGTTGAGCAGACCATCACAGTGACTTTTCAAAGTATCTAGTTCCCTTTGTCATCTCACCTCATGGGCTTCTCCCACTTGCGGTGGGTCCCATCTATGCACGGGATGTTCTCCACAGTTACTAACGCAGCCGGGCTCCACTCCCCGCAACGCTTAGAACAAATTGGAAACTTCACCTCCCTTGGTGTCCCTTTAGGCCTCCCTTTGCCCTTGCTTATCCACTTCACTCCACTACCAGTGAGATGAGTCCGGGAGTTTCGATAAATTTACTTAGCCAAGTTGTATTTTACAGATTTGTGGTTGTACAGTTTTACATAGGAGGCCATGACAAGGTTCGGTCCTTAGTGGTATCTGGGCGGTTCTACTACTAACCACTTTGTGCTTCCACTGCACCACTCACACACCCACAAACCATCCGCCCAGATATTCAAGCAAGTTGAGGTCTTTGGGAGCATAAAATAACCTTATCGAATATATACCAGTCATTACCACCATGACTGCCCAACCAAATTTTCTCACGATTAAAAGGGATGCTTGGGGCATTTTGGTGCCCCTGAATATCTATACAGTACTAAGCATGGCATATAATTACGGACTTATTATCAAAAGGTTAATATCGTAGTTTTTGTTAGGGCGACAAAGTTCACATAATCAACTATTCAAAAGGGGGTGTAATATTAATCAAGGTAAGCAATAGGCATATAACTACTGCCATTAAGGTTAACTAACTGTGCCTCTGACAAGTGGGACCTCGCTCTCGGGCCGCTTTGAGCCGCAGACCACTAACAAAGGGCTCACCGGTCGATCAATAAAAAAACTCAACCCGGCACACATGGAGCCGGAGGCTCGAACGCTGGCACGGGGAGTCGGGGAGTAGCCTGATAGCTGTGGGAGCCGTTTAGTTGTTGCTTACATCTATAGGGGAATAAATCCCCCTATACCATAGAACATGCGGCGCCGGCGGCGAGGGGTGGCCGGAGCGGTTCGGGGGACCGCAAAAATAGGTTGTCCGCGGGCTGGTGAAGCTAGTGGGGCGCCATGAGCTCGAAGCCGAGAGCGGCCGGCGACGAGTGATCATGCATGAGCTCGGGAAGGCTCCGACGCCGGCGATGTACGTTCTTGAGGCGCAACCGGGGTGGTGTAGGTAGCTGAATTGGGCTCTTATGGCGGAGTCGACGGGAGCCCTGGCGGCGGCGGGGAAGAAGGGTGAGGCCACATGTGGGAAGGCTTTAAAATTCAATTTCTTGGAAAGAGAGGGAGCTAGGGGCATGGGAAGGATGGAAGCGCGCTCGGTGGCTCTTATAGGTGCGTGAGGAGGGCCGGCATCGGGGAATTGCCCGTGTGGTCACTTCGGTGGACGGCGGAGCAGGCGGTGGTGCAGAGCAGGAGTTTGCCGAGGTTGCCATGATGGATTGTTCGGCTCGAGGAACAAAGAAAGTCGAGCGCACAGGCGCTGACAGGCAGTGGCCAGAGCGGGCGAGAAAAGAGCGGGCGAAAAAGAGGCGGCGGTGGCGGGCGGGTGTGAAAGGGTGGCGCAGAGCTGTGGTGGCGCGACAGGGGGCGGCGATCACCGGTCCGAGAGGGGCGATCACGGTCCGAACGCGGCGCAGAGCGGGTGCGTCTTGTGAGGCGAACGGGCGCGGCCCGAGGAGAGCGAGGAGGAGGCGAAGGAAGAAGAAGAAGGGGTGTGGGAAGTGGGGCTTGGGGAAGCAAATAAGGGAGGGGGAGTTGGTTTTGGGTCGTGGTTTCACTACTGACCTTTTTTCTTTTTCTTTTTCTTTTTATATATATATTTTATTTTATGTTTACTTATATATATATATATATAGGCTTATTTGCATATATATGTTTCTACTTTATTCATGCCTAGCATTTCTTTATTGAAATTCTAACAATAGGATTCTCGAATTTTTGGGGCCAAACTATATTCCTCTTTTACGGATCATCTTTTCAGATTCGTATTTTTAAATCTTGTTTTCTATTATTTGTATAGTTCCTCTCATGATATCTCTAATGTTTGTTTTGCTTCTTCATGAATTTCTTCAATTATCAGAACCTCCACCAAAGTGTTAAGAAACACCGTAAAAATCTAAATTCAAATAGAATATATTGCAAAAATAATTCAAAAGCTTCATATTTTTAAATTTAATTTTTCGGATGTTATAGGTTGGCACGATGAGTGGCACCTTGTGTAGAGTGCTCCTCGGCGATGCAAGACGGTGGTCAAAAGACAAGGGATGTGTCAGGTCGGTTGTGAGACAGGGCAAGGAGGCGGTGGCCAAGTTTGGCCTAGGAGCTTTGCCGTGAATCAAGGGGTAATTAAGGCATGTCAGGGATGGGGCTGGTGAGGCTTACGACCGAGGGTGAGTGGCAGAGGCGTGGCAGCGGGTAATGGATCGAGACGACTGAAGGTTGCGGCGGAAGAGATCGGCCGAGAGAAAAACCGATGACGGCGACATTCTCGGCTTTGGCAGGCTCGACAGCTGGTAGAGACACTAATGGGGTGTCAGAGACGCTACCATCAAGGAGGTACGATCTTTGAATCAAGAAGGCGGTGGCTGACCGAGATTTTTACAGCGGCGATATTTTCGGACGGTGAACAGTGGCTACGGTCGGGGTTGCATAAAAATAGACGAAGGATACATAGTGGCGGGAAAAGGTGGCGCGAACAAGTGAGGAAGGTGCTGGATAGAGCTAAGAACCAAACGAAAACAAGATGCAATGAATTTCAAATTGTTTTCAAAATTCAGGTTGTTTCAAAGCCCGTATGTACTGTCTATCTTCCTTAGTTTTCCATGGAGTTTTTCGTTACTTTCATATATTTGTTACTCTACTAGATTTAACTTGTGTTGGTATACTGTACCATAAACTACTAGTATGCTAAACCACAAGCAACCAGTGGCAAACTCACGAAACAGCAGCGCCCTTACCAACGGTCAAACGCCACTTGTGACGTACCTCTCTCTTACCCGCGGGCCCCACGAGCGAGCGCCTCCCCTTCCTTCCTCATTGGATTTTCCTCCTTTCCTCAGGCCTCTTACCTTTCCTTTCCCACGACCATGCCGCGCCGCAGCTTCTCGTCCACCGCCTCTCCGCAGCGTTGGTTAGGCTCCGCAATTTTACCGTTGGGCTCCCGATTTCGAATCCGAGCTGAGGCTTTCCTTTTCTTTCCCCCTCGCATCTGAATTCCGAGCTCCTCTTATAGCCCACCAAAACCCTAGACGCCGCCCCATCCATCCATTTAGAAGAGGTGGCGAAGCGCTGGAGATGCGTTGCGGCGGAGGCGGAATACTCGGGTGCGCGCTACAATTGCAGCCGGAAGCGGAGACGGTGAGCGCGGCGCCGAACTGCGGTGGAGGCGGCACCGCGGTGACGATGCTGGCCTCCCTCGACGGCGACGGCGAGTCCGGCTGCTTCCCCCTCGGACGTCGCGAATGCGAAGCCGGTGGCGCAGGGGCGCTGCACGGCGCCCTGAGGCGGAGAGGTGGGCTTGGCGGCACGCCGGACTCGAGGCAGCGCGCGACGATGCTGGCTGCGGCGCCTCGTCTCCGGCGGTAGCGAGGCTTCCCCAGCCGGATGAAGTAGCAACAGCAGCTCACAGCCTGTATGCCAGGCGCCGGCCCTATGTTGGTTGCTAGGGTTAGTTGGAAGGTTTTTCTCTTGTCAATTAAGTAAGCTGCTTTCCTCCAAATCGAATTACCTACTTTCTCCGATTGCAAATATAAGTCATTTTAGCCATTCTACAGCTTTGAGGTACGTTTATCTCATTTCTTCCTATCATACCTTTCTTGAATGATGTTCATATTCTCATCAATAAATGAGGCCTCTTTCTCAGTCTCGCCTTCCCATACATATTTAAGAGAAGCTGGCTAAAACGAGCAATCTGAGGGAGTATTTGGTGTTTATTCGGTTCACAAAATATCAATTAGTTTCTATTTTCTAAAGATGAGTTGATCCCATCCTTTATACAAGGATTGAGTATTGCATGAGTTTGGGAAGCACCAGTTTATTCCTCCGCTTCAAGCTGTTGCCATCTGGTCTCTTTCTGTATGGTATTCAGTATTTATTGTTGTAATCTACCAAAATATTGTTTTGTGCCTTTGTATTGAATATTTGAATGGAATACTAACTGGCTAAGTGAAATAGTTATGTAGAACAGGACTGTAAGAGAAAAGTACAAGGAAAAAGTGGCGTCACGTTCCAACTTGGATTCAACTCATTGTTCTGGGTTATGCCGTTATAAATTTTACTGTTAAGTTGATTTTGTACAACAAAACCATTCTGAACAAATTAGAAATCACGAAAAGTTCAAAAATCGTACCTTTTGTATTAGATTAATTAGTTTTGGTTGAATGGCAGCGATTATTACTTGTAAACCGGGAGTACTAACTTATTAGGCTGGTATGAAAATGATTTCATTCAAGCTGTTATAATATTAAATTGGTAACAAATTTTCAATGGTGCGTTGATCGCTTGGTAATGTACATTAGCTGGTTTTCCATTTGTTTTTATATTTTGGTGTTACCTTAGATCTCTAACCTTTTCCGCTTTTGGATGTTTAATTTGGGGCAATTTAATATAGGGTTACTGTATTTTATTTCTGGAAACATAGTTGAGTATGTTGCATCCACAATGTACTACCCATTGTAAAAACACTCTTGCTTCTACACTTTTGCAAAACAATTGGTCTGGAGTCATATTGGTATAGACGTATTGTTCATGATATCTAATCTGCCATAAACAATGTACTACTCATTATTGATTTCCTTGAAATAATTAGTGAAGAATGAACATATCTGCTGTGTTCTGGTGTGAGCCGTTGCTTGTGAATTTCACTCTCATTGTTGTTATTGTTCTCCTCCATGTTGATCTGTAGACATGTCAAACTAAAATTCTGTTGCTTCTGTTAAAGCTCAGATACAATTTTACACCATGCCCAAATGATGACTAATGAGCCACATGCTGGTTTCTGATTGTTAGGTTTGGATATCACAAAAGACCGCATACTGGAGATTGCTTGTATTATGACAGATGGTAAACTTACCAAACGAATAGAGGTGTCTACTGAAACTAAGTATTTCTTTTAGTTTGGTTGTTATGTAAATGATATGATTTACTTGTTTTCTTCACTCAAAAATACCTTTGAGTTTTGCCTCGTTTTCATTTAAGACTGTTGCTTTTGCTAGTTCTGCTTATGCAATTGGTATGTGTATCAGTGTTCGAGAAGTCATGCAATCTGTGGTCCTTATTCAGCAGGCAAAGTAGTTATTGACTTGTAACATCATATGCCAATAGTGTTTTATCCAATCTCATGGTCATTGAAGTAGTTAAAAACAGTTAAATAAGATTGGCAGTGCCATCATGACTATGTGAGTGTTAAGCTTTTTTTTCGTACTAGATAACTATACAAGTCTTCGATTTAAGAGTCTATGAAAAGACAAACAAGTAGGTTAATTAAATCTAAATACTGTTGAGTTAGTAAGAATAGGATAATTGGAATTGATAACGTGTTAAGAATCGGTTGTATTTAGCTCACATAACCTTTTAATGTTCTATGAATCCCTTTGTAATACTAAATGATCACATTGTTTGGCAAATTCACCTTGAATGCAAGTTTATAATCTAAGATTACCATTGCTGCGTTGTAATTTGTTCACCACTGACACTGGTAATCTGATTACCTCATGGAGTGGTGGGTACCTGAGGTTATGAAGGTAGTTTGTTGCTTTGTCATTTGTTTCTCACCAGCCATATTGATGGTGTATAATGTCTATTGGCATCTCATCTCCGGACATATTGCTTAACACAGCTACTCTTGTTTTTTTGCAGGGTCCCGACTAGGTTATAAGACAGAGTAAGGAATGCTTAGATGGCATGAATGAATGGTGTAAAATCCATGATGGCGCCAGTGGTAAATTGCTTATCTTTCTGAATTGACATATTTATGGATGTAAATCTGTTGCTAACAGTAGGAGTTAATAGTAGGAGTTAAACAACTTTATTAATTATTATTTTACACTACCTATAGTTCATTAGTTTTTTACTTGCTACTCGCAGTCATTAAGGTTCCATTACTTCCTTTTAGATGTCATTGCTTCTTATGAATTAGGTAATAATTAGTTTGCTGAGGTGAGCTTATGAATCAACTCATTATCAAAGTGCTTTATTTCCACTCTCCCTTCTGGTTTCTTTGATTTTTTTACCAACTTTATTTTGCCAGTACATTTGAGGAAATTAAGTAAATACATCCAGTTTTTGACGTTAATTACTGGTTGAGTTGGGTTGCAATTGAGACAATGTGAGAAGTCAGAACTACTTTCATTTGTTGCTGACAAAGGACAAAGGAGTCACTGCTACTACAAAAAGAAGGTAATTCGAAAAAGAACACTTCTTAGTCTTTGTTGATTGATGGAATGTATGCTCAGTTGCTTCATCATCTAGTGATTACAAGTTTCCTTTAGTGTGGATCGACTTGGGAATGACTGGTGAGTTTTTCTTCTCTCCTTCTGTAAACTGTATGTTAAAGTGTTAAACGTGTTTCTTATTGAGTTTACCAGTTTGTGTATATTATGCTTAATGCAATTTAGTAGTCAACTATAAAAGCTACAATTTTCATCACTTGATGTCTCCATAGTTTGTTCTATACAGCACTAATCAAATTGTTTATTAAGTCTACGGGTTTAGAATGAAATATTTGTTGTGCTATCATGCTGTGTTATGTCTCTATAAAGACATATTTGTCATGATTTTAAGACGATGGAACATTGGTAACTGCTCCTGTGTGCAGTGCACAATTGAGATATGAGCAACAATATTCAAAATTACATGTAACGATAAAATATTAATATTCTAATATTCTATATTAATATTCTAGTGTTCTCAACCTGGTGCAGCATTGTTATCACATGGATATCCAGAATTCCAGAGTAGTTCAGATAGCAGTGTGATCAGATCTTGGTACTGGTTGTTAATTGAGTGCAGTGGCGGACCCAGGCTTTTACCAAAGGGTATTTCGTACTAAAATTTTTATATGCAATTTGGTAAAATCATTTGCCAATTCGGTAAATAATTATAAATTTTGCACCGTAATTCGGTATACAGGCACTAAATAATATGATAAATCTTAAATTCAAGGATTAAATTGAAAACTTACACAAATTACAATATAAATAGTTCAAACACCATACTAATAGTCTCAAATATACATAAAAAAGACTTATAATACTACTTGTCTAACTTTTTGGTCTACGCTTTTTAAAAGACATGAAAGTCTCGGTTATATCATCTTCATCCACTTCAACTCTAGGTATGGGATTTCGGTGAGCACTTGGTAGCACACCTAAACTCTAGGTATAGTTCCTTCACCCATGGACGTCGTAGCCCACGACCAAAAGAAAAGATCCAAAGCCATCAACGTGCAAGAATTTGATAGAGATCAAATCCCACCCCTCATGCATGAACTCCTAAAAGGGATTCATAAGAGCACGAGCACTATGGTGGCCGCCGAAAGTATGGCAGTTTTCTGTAGTTTATTTCTCCAACTCAAAGCAAATTGATCTATGGTTACATGGCCCTTGGCCATGGCTTTTATAGCCCCAAAACTCACGCAGGCTAACTCACGCAGGCTAACACACGCACATACACATGCAACTCAACTCACATGCATGCACGTCCTGACTTACTCGATAACCCAAACTCACACATGCATGTATACAGAGCTCGTATATGAAGCCCATACTGGATTAATTAGAGCCATACTAGGACTCAACCTGGATCGGACATCAATCTTACTCAACTCCAAACTTGACTAAAAAAAACAACTCTCATACGCCATGGCCGTATGCCCATACATGCATACGTATACATATAGTCCATCCATGCATATGTATGCCGCGGCTGTATGCACGTGCATAGGACATACATGACTAGAAAATCTTGCATGCATGTGTGTACAGGACTCAACTAGTCATGCTGCAGTGAAGGTCAGCAGCGCAGCGCAAGAATCGCTGAGGAGGCGGCGGCCGGCGGCGGCGGCGGTAGGCAAGCGAATAATTTTCCACCGACACCGCCACAGGGTATGCCGGGCCTACCCAAGATATCCTGGGTCCCACACGATTGAGTGCCATCAACCCTTAGTTTAACAATACAACCTTAAGTGGGAGTTGATATTTGCAGAGCTACTTCCCATGTCTTTCTAGATTCATTCTTAGAATCTAATTGGTATCCCAAATAACTAATCCATGTCCTAGGAAACTAGTCAAATGTTTAGGAAACTCGATAACTTAATTGCCAAGTCAAGCCTTTCCAATCTGGTCAAGGATTCCACTTTCTAATGTCAGATAGAATGGCATGGGTGAGGACCCAGCGGATGAAGTAGCAACAGCAGCTCACAACCAGTATGCCAGGCGCCGGCCCTATGTTGGTTGCTAGGGTTAGTTGGAAGGTTTTCTCTTGTCAATTAAGTAAGTCGCTTTCCTCCAAATCGATTACCTACTTTCTCCGATTGCAAATATAAGTCATTTTAGCCATTCTACGACTTTGAGGTACATTTATCTCATTTCTTCCTATCATACCTTTGTTGAATGATGTTCATATTCTCATCAATAAATGAGGCCTCTTTCTCAATCTCGCCTTCCCATACATCTTACCAGCAGTATTAGCGGGGGTTCCCGCCTCGCAGGTGTCCATCGCCCCTGCACACACACAAGCAAGGTGGCGGGGATTTATGCGTCGGCCGGACGACGCGCTTTCCTCTGGTTTTTCCGAAATTGCGTAGAGGTCCTTCGTTCTCGCAGAAAGGTCCCTGGACATTTTTTAGGCCCTTGGAAAATTTTTTTTGGCCCCTCCGTTTTGCAGATGGCCCCGCGCTGGAAATCGCGCACGTGTCCCGCTTTTTACGTCACAGCCCCCGCGGTTTTTTTCTTGCGTCGGGTCCTCGCTTTTTGCAAAAAAACCCTTTACTTCCTGCGAAAAAACGCATATGCCCTTGGATTTTTTTAGGTGATTCCTCACGATTACGGTGTCTGGCGCGGCGAGGCGCCGCGCCTACGAGGCTAGTATTTAAGAGAAGCTGGCTAAAACGAGCAATCTGAGGGAGTATTTGGTGTTTATTCGGTTCACAAAATATCAATTAGTTTCTATTTTCTAAAGATGAGTTTATCCCATCCTTTATACAAGGATTGAGTATTGCATGAGTTTGGGAAGCACCAGTTTATTCCTCCGCTTCAAGCTGTTGCCATCTGGTCTCTTTCTGTATGGTATTCAGTATTTATTGTTGTAATCTACCAAAATATTGTTTTGTGCCTTTGTATTGAATATTTGAATGGAATACTAACTGGCTAAGTGAAATAGTTATGTAGAACAGGACTGTAAGAGAAAAGTACAAGGAAAAAGTGGCGTCACGTTCCAACTTGGATTCAACTCATTGTTCTGGGTTATGCCGTTATAAATTTTACTGTTAAGTTGATTTTGTACAACAAAACCATTCTGAACAAATTAGAAATCACGAAAAGTTCAAAAATCGTACCTTTTGTATTAGATTAATTAGTTTTGGTTGAATGGCAGCGATTATTACTTGTAAACCGGGAGTACTAACTTATTAGGCTGGTATGAAAATGATTTCATTCAAGCAGTTATAATATTAAATTGGTAACAAATTTTCAATGGTGCGTTGATCGTTTGGTAATGTACATTAGCTGGTTTTCTCCATTTGTTTTTATATTTTTGGTGTTACCTTAGATCTCTAACCTTTTCCGTTTTGGATGTTTAATTTTGGGGCAATTTAATATAGGGTTACTGTATTTTATTTCTGCAAACATAGTTGAGTATGTTTCATCCACAATGTGCTACCCATTGTAAAAACACTCTTGCTTCTACACTTTTGCAAAACAATTGGTCTGGAGTCATATTGGTATAGACGTATTGTTCATGATATCTAATCTGCCATAAACAATGTACTACTCATTATTGATTTCCTTGAAATAATTAGTGAAGAATGAACATATCTGCTGTGTTCTGGTGTGAGCCGTTGCTTGTGAATTTCACTCTCATTGTTGTTATTGTTCTCCTCCATGTTGATCTGTAGACATGTCAAACTAAAATTCTGTTGCTTCTGTTAAAGCTCGTATTGCCAATTTTACACCATGCCCAAATGATGACTAATGAGCCACATGCTGGTTTCTGATTGTTAGGTTTGGATATCACAAAAGACCGCATACTGGAGATTGCTTGTATTATGACAGATGGTAAACTTACCAAACGAATAGAGGTGTCTACTGAAACTAAGTATTTCTTTTAGTTTGGTTGTTATGTAAATGATATGATTCACTTGTTTTCTTCACTCAAAAATACCTTTGAGTTTTGCCTCGTTTTCATTTAAGACTGTTGCTTTTGCTAGTTCTGCTTATGCAATTGGTATGTGTATCAGTGTTCGAGAAGTCATGCAATCTGTGGTCCTTATTCAGCAGGCAAAGTAGTTATTGACTTGTAACATCATATGCCAATAGTGTTTTATCCAATCTCATGGTCATTGAAGTAGTTAAAAACAGTTAAATAAGATTGGCAGTGCCATCATGACTATGTGAGTGTTAAGCTTTTTTTCGTACTAGATAACTATACAAGTCTTCGATTTAAGAGTCTATGAAAAGACAAACAAGTAGGTTAATTAAATCTAAATACTGTTGAGTTAGTAAGAATATGATAATTGGAATTGATAACGTGTTAAGAATCGGTTGTATTTAGCTCACATAACCTTTTAATGTTCTATGAATCCCTTTGTAATACTAAATGATCACATTGTTTGGCAAATTCACCTTGAATGCAAGTTTATAATCTAAGATTACCATTGCTGCGTTGTAATTTGTTCACCACTGACACTGGTAATCTGATTACCTCATGGAGTGGTGGGTACCTGAGGTTATGAAGGTAGTTTGTTGCTTTGTCATTTGTTTCTCACCAGCCATATTGATGGTGTATAATGTCTATTGGCATCTCATCTCCGGACATATTGCTTAACACAGCTACTCTTGTTTTTTTGCAGGGTCCCGACTAGGTTATAAGACAGAGTAAGGAATGCTTAGATGGCATGAATGAATGGTGTAAAATCCATGATGGCGCCAGTGGTAAATTGCTTATCTTTCTGAATTGACATATTTATGGATGTAAATCTGTTGCTAACAGTAGGAGTTAATAGTAGGAGTTAAACAACTTTATTAATTATTATTTTACACTACCTATAGTTCATTAGTTTTTACTTGCTACTCGCAGTCATTAAGGTCCCATCACTTCCTTTTAGATGTCATTGCTTCTTATAAATCAAGTAATAATTAGTTTGCAGAGGTGAGCTTATGAATCAACTCATTATCAAAGTGCTTTGTTTCCACTCTCCCTTCTTGTTTCTTTGGTTTTTTTACCAACTTTATTTTGCCAGTACATTTGAGGAAATTAAGTAAATACATCCAGTTTTCGACCTTAATTACTGGTTGAGTTGGGTTGCAATTGAGACAATGTCAGAAGTCAGAACTACTTTCATTTGTTGCTGACAAAGGAGTCACTGCTACTACAAAAAGAAGGTAATTCGAGAAAAAACTGTTCTTAGTCTTTGTTGATTCATGGAATGTATGCTCAGTTGCTTCATCGTCAAGTGATTACAAGTTTCCTTTAGTGTGGATCGACTTGGGAATGACTGGTGAGTTTTTCTTCTCTCCTTCTGTAAACTGTATGTTAAAGTGTTAAACGTGTTTCTTATTGAGTTTACCAGATTGTGTGTATTATGCTTAATGCAATTTAGTAGTCAACTATAAAAGCTACAATTTTCATCACTTGATGTCTGCATAGTTTGTTCTATACAGCACTAATCAAATTGTTTATTAAGTCTACGGGTTTAGAATGAAATATTTGTTGTGCTATCATGCTGTGTTATGTCTCTATCAAGAAATATTTGTCATGATTTTAAGACGATGGAACATTGGTAACTGCTCCTGTGTGCAGTGCACAATTGAGATATGAGCAACAATATTCAAAATTACATGTAACGATAAAATATTAATATTCTAATATTCTATATTAATATTCTAGTGTTCTCAACCTGGTGCAGCATTGTTATCACATGGATATCCAGAATTCCAGAGTAGTTCAGATAGCAGTGTGATCAGATCTTGGTACTGGTTGTTAATTGAGTGCCATCAACCCTTAGTTTAACAATACAACCTTAAGTGGGAGTTGATATTTGCACAGCTACTTCCCATGTCTTTCTAGATTCATTCTTAGAATCTAATTGGTATCCCAAATAACTAATCCATGTCCTAGGAAACTAGTCAAATGTTTAGGAAACTCGATAACTTAATTGCCAAGTCAAGCCTTTCCAATCCTGGTCAAGGATTCCACTTTCGATGATGCATAGAATGTCATGGGTGAGGACCCAGTAGGATGAAGTAGCAACAATGACTCACACCTGTATGCCGTAGCCGCCCTATGTTGGTTGCTAGGGTTAGTTGGGCGAGCTTATCAAGGCGTCGCTTAAGCGACGAAGCGTCGCCTAAGCGGTAAGGCGCTCCCGAGGCAAGCGTCGCCCGCCTTGCCTCCGCCGTCGCCGCAGCCCGCATCCGCCGCCGCCGCCGTCGGATCCATCCGCCTCCGCCGCCGCCGCAGCCGGATCCGCCGCCGCCGCCGTTGGATCCACTTGCCTCCGCCGTCGCCGCCGCCGGATCCGCCGCCGCCGCCGCCAGATCCACCGCCTCCGCGGCTCAGTCGGCTTCGGTCTCCGTCGCCGCGCCCTCTGCCGGCCGGTCGACCCGGCAGGAAGAGGCGCGAGCCACCGAGGGAGGAGGCGGGCGCGAGACACCGAGGGAGGAGGCGGAGGCGCGGAGCCACCGAGGGAGGCGGGAGAAGGGAGGA
Organism: Bonia amplexicaulis; assembly: GCA_036346245.1. NCBI lineage: Eukaryota > Viridiplantae > Streptophyta > Magnoliopsida > Poales > Poaceae > Bonia > Bonia amplexicaulis. The sequence continues at coordinate 10,518,831 of CM070766.1, forward strand.
CCGAGGGAGGTGGATTCCGAGGGAGGAGGCGGGCGTGGAGCCACCGGGGAGGCGGGAGAAGGAGGGACCGAGGTGGAGGAGGCTGAGAGAGAGAGGAGCGAGGGAGAGATGAGAGGATGAGAGGCGGCCGACGAGTGCGATGCTACGAGTCTGCTGTGGATGCTAGGGTTAAGGGATGGGTATTTTTGCAATTTACTCTCTAAAGTTCTATAAAATTGCAATTAGATCCTTTTAGGTCCTCTCTCTTTGGATTTCTTCCATTTACTCCTTGAACTTTATTTTCTTCGCCTTACCATGTGTATAAGGCGTCGCCTCGCCTCACGCCTTACCGCTTAAAAGGTGTGAGGGGGGTGAGTCGCCTTACCTCGCCTTACCGCCTTAATAACCTTGGTTGGAAGGTTTTTCTCTTGCCAATTAAGTAAGCTGCTTTCCTCCAAATCGAATTACCTACTTTCTCCGATTGCAAATATAAGTTATTTTAGCCATTCTACAGCTTTGAGCTAGTTTATCTCATTTCTTCCTATCATACCTTTGTTGAATGATGTTCATATTCTCATCAATAAATGAGGCCTCTTTCTCAATCTCGCCTTCCCATACATATTTAAGAGAAGCTGGCTAAAACGAGCAATCTGAGGGAGTATTTGGTGTTTATTCGGTTCACAAAATATCAATTAGTTTCTATTTTCTAAAGATGAGTTGATCCCATCCTTTATACAAGGATTGAGTATTGCATGAGTTTGGGAAGCACCTGTTTATTCATCCGCTTCAAGCTGTTGTCATCTGGTCTCTTTCTGTATGGTATTCAGTATTTATTGTTGTAATCTACCAAAATATTGTTTTGTGCCTTTGTATTGAATATTTGAATGGAAGACTAACTGGCTAAGTGAAATAGTTACGTAGAACAGGACTGTAAGAGAAAAGTACAAGGAAAAAGTGGCGTCACGTTCCAACTTGGATTCAACTCATTGTTCTGGCTTATGCTGTTATAAATTTTACTGTTAAATTTTAACTGATTTTGTACAATAAAACCATTCTGAACAAATTAGAAATCACGAAAAGTTCAAAAATCCTCCCTTTTGTATTAGATTAATTAGTTTTGGTTGAATGGCAGCGATTATTACTTGTAAACCGGGAGTACTAACTTATTTGGCTGGTATGAAAATGATTTCATTCAAGCTGTTATAATATTAAATTGGCAACAAATTTTCAATGGTGCGTTCATCGTTTGGAAATGTACATTAGCTGGTTTTCTCCATTTGTTTTTATATTTTTGGTGTTACCTTAGATCTCTAACCTTTTCCATTTTGGATGTTTAATTTTGGGGCAATTTAAGATAGGGTTACTTTATTTTATTTCTGCAAACATAGTTGAGTATGTTGCATCCACAATATGCTACCCATTGTAAAAACACTCTTGCTTCTACACTTTTGCAAAACAATTGGTCTGGAGTCATATTGGTATAGACGTATTGTGCATAATATCTAATCTGCCATAAACAATGTACTACTCATTATTGATTTCCTTGAAATAATTTGTGAAGAATGAACATATTTGCTGTGTTCTGGTGTGAGCCGTGGCTTGTGAATTTCACTCTCATTGTTGTTATTCTTCTCCTCCATGTTGATTTGTAGACATGTCAAACTAAAATTCTGTTGCTTCTGTTAAAGCTCGTATTGTCAATTTTACACCATGCCCAAATGATGACTAATGAGCCACATGCTGGTTTCTGATTGTTTGGTTTGGATATCACAAAAGATCACATACTGGAGATTGCTTGTATTATGACAGATGGTAAACTTACCAAACGAATAGAGGATTAGAGGTGTCTACTGAAACTAAGTATTTCTTTTAGTTTGGTTGTTATGTAAATGTTATGATTTACTTGTTTTCTTCACTCAAAAATACCTTTGAGTTTTGCCTCGTTTTCATTTAAGACTGTTGCTTTTGCTAGTTCTGCTTATGCAATTGGTATGTGTATCAGTGTTCGAGAAGTCATGCAATCTGTGGTCCTTAATCAGCAGGTAAAGTAGTTATTGACTTGTAACATCATATGCCAATTGTGTTATGCAATCTCATGGTCATTTTGTGGTGCACAGCAGGTGCAAAAGGTCTTCAGGAGTTGCTTGCTAAGGCATAGCCGTCTTCGATGGGTCGTGGGGGTTTTTTAGTTTTTTTAAGGCTGTTGTGTGTGTGTGTCCTGGGGTGAGTGTGTGTGTGGGGATTCCTTCCCCTTTGTTTTTCCTTTTTTCTTCTTAATGAAATGATATGCAGCTCTCCTGCGTATTCGAGAAAAAAAAAAGTAGTTAAAAACAGTTAAATAAGATTGGCAGTGCCATTATGACTATGTGAGTGTTAAGCTTTTTTTTCATACTTGATAACTATACAAGTCTTCGATTTAAGAGTATGAAAAGACAAACAAGTAGGTTAATTAAATCTAAATACTGTTGAGTTAGTAAGAATAGGATAATAGGAATTGATAACGAGTTAAGAATAGGTTGTATTTAGCTCACATAACCTTTTAGTGTTCTATGAATCCCTTTGTAATACTAAATGATCACATTGTTTGGCAAATTCACATTGAATGCAAGTTTATAATCTAAGATTGCCATTGCTGCGTTGCAATTTGTTCACCAGTCACCACTGACACTGGTAATCTGATTACCTCATGGAGTGGTGGGTACCTGAGATTATGATGGTAGTTTGTTGCTTTGTCATTTGTTTCTCACCAGCCATATTGATGGTGTATAACGTCTATTGGCATCTCATCTCCGGACATATTGCTTAACACAGCTACTCTTGTTTTTTTGCAGGGTCCCGACTAGGTTATAAGACAGAGTAAGGGATGCTTAGTTGGCATGAATGAATGATGTAAAATCCATCATGGTAGCAGTGGTAAATTGCTTATCTTTCTGAAATGACATATTTATGGATGTAAATCTGTTGCTAACAGTAGGAGTTAATAGTAGGAGTTAAACAACTTTATTAATTATTATTTTACACAACCTATAGTTCATTAGTTTTTTACTTGATACTCGCAGTCATTAAGGTTCCATTACTTCCTTTTAGATGTCATTGCTTCTTATGAATCAAGTAATAATTAGTTTGCAGAGGTGAGCTTATGAATCAACTCATTATCAAAGTGCTTTGTTTCCACTCTCCCTTCTGGTTTCTTTGGTTTTTTTACCAACTTTATTTTGCCAGTACATTTGAGGAAATTAAGTAAATACATCCAGTTTTCGACCTTAATTACTGGTTTAGTTGGGTTGCAATTGAGACAATGTCAGAAGTCAGAACTACTTTCATTTGTTGCTGACAAAGGAGTCACTGCTACTACAAAAAGAAGGTAATTCGAAAATGAACAGTTCTTAGTCTTTGTTGATTGATGGAATGTATGCTCAGTTGCTTCATCGTCGAGTGATTACAAGTTTCCTTTAGTGTGGATCGACTTGGGAATGACTGGTGAGTTTTTATTCTCTCCTTCTGTAAACTGTATGTTAAGTGTTAAACGTGTTTCTTATTGACTTTACCAGATTGTGTATATTATGCTTAGTGCAATTTAGTAGTCAACTATAAAAGCTACAATTTTCATCACTTGATGTCTCCATAGTTTGTTCTATGCAGGACTAATTAAATTGTTTATTAAGTCTACGGGTTTAGAATGAAATATTTGTTGTGCTATCATGCTGTGGTATGTCTCTATCAAGAAATAATTGTCATGATTTTAAGACGATGGAACATTGGTAACTGCTCCTGTGTGCAGTGCACAATTGAGATATGAGCAACAATATTCAAAATTACATGTAACGATAAAATATTAATATTCTAATATTCTATATTAATATTCTAGTGTTCTCAACCTGGTGCAGCATTGTTATCACATGGATATCCAGAATTCCAGAGTAGTTCAGATAGCAGTGTGATCAGATCTTGGTACTGGTTGTTAATTGAGTGCCATCAACCCTTAGTTTAACAATACAACCTTAAGTGGGAGTTGATATTTGCACAGCTACTTCCCATGTCTTTCTAGATTCATTCTTAGAATCTAATTGGTATCCCAAATAACTAATCCATGTCCTAGGAAACTAGTCAAATGTTTAGGAAACTCGATAACTTAATTGCCAAGTCAAGCCTTTCCAATCCTGGTAAAGGGTTCCACTTTCTGATGCTGCATGGAATGTCATGGGTACCCAGCCGGATGAAGTAGCAACAGCAGCTCACAGCCTGTATGCCAGGTGCCGGCCCTATGTTGGTTGCTAGGGTTAGTTGGAAGGTTTTTCTCTTGCCAATTAAGTAAGCTGCTTTCCTCCAAATCGAATTACCTACTTTCTCCGATTGCAAATATAAGTCATTTTAGCCATTCTACAGCGTTGAGGTACATTTATCTTATTTCTTCCTATCGTACCTTTGTTGAATGATGTTCATATTCTCATCAATAAATGAGGCCTCTTTCTCAATCTCGCCTTCCCATACATATTTAAGAGAAGCTGGCTAAAACGAGCAATCTGATGGAGTATTTGGTGTTTATTCGGTTCACAAAATGTCATTTTGTTTCTATTTTCTAAAGATGAGTTGATCCCATCCTTTCCGTTTTGGATGTTTAATTTTGAGGCAATTTAAGATAGGGTTACTTTATTTTATTTCTGCAAACATAGTTGAGTATGTTGCATCCACAATATGCTACCCATTGTAAAAACACTCTTGCTTCTACACTTTTGCAAAACTATTGGTCTGGAGTCATATTGGTATAGACGTATTGTGCATGATATCTAATCTTGCATAAACAATGCACTACTCATTATTGATTTCCTTGGAATAATTAGTGAAGAATGAACATATCTGCTGTGTTCTGGTGTGAGCCGTGGCTTGTGAATTTCACTCTCATTGTTGTTATTGTTCTCCTCCATGTTGATCTGTAGACATGTCAAACTAAAATTCTGTTGCTTCTGCTAAAGCTCGTATTGTCAATTTTACACCATGCCCAAATGATGACTAATGAGCCACATGCTGGTTTCTGATTGTTAGGTTTGGATATCACAGAAGATCGCATACTGGAGATTGCTTGTATTATGTCAGACGGTAAACTTACCAAACGAATAGAGGTGTCTATTGAAACTAAGTATTTCTTTTAGTTTGGTTGTTATGTAAATGTTGTGATATACTTGTTTTCTTCAGTCAAAAATACCTTTGAGTTTTGCCTCGTTTTCATTTAAGACTGTTGCTTTTGCTAGTTCTGCTTATGCAATTGGTATGTGTATCAGTGTTCGAGAAGTCATGCAATCTGTGGTCCTTAATCAGCTGGCAAAGTAGTTATTGACGTGTAACATCATATGCCAATAGTGTTTTATCCAATCTCATGGTCATTGAAGTAGTTAAAAACAGTTAAATAAGATTGGCAGTGCCATCATGACTATGTGAGTGTTAATCTTTTTTTTTCATGCTTGATAACTATAGAAGTCTTTGATTTAAGAGTCTATGAAAAGACAAACAAGTAGGTTAATTAAATCTAAATACTGTTGAGTTAGTAAGAATAGAATAATAGTAATTGATAACGAGTTAAGAATAGGTTGTATTTAGCTCACATAACCTTTTAATGTTCTATGAATCCCTTTGTAATACTAAATGATCACATTGTTTGGCAAATTCACCTTGAATGCATGTTTATAATCTAAAATTACCATTGCTGCGTTGCAATTTGTTCACCACTGACACTGGTAATCTGATTACCTCATGGAGTGGTGGGTACCTGAGGTTATGAAGGTAGTTTGTTGCTTTGTCAGTTGTTTCTCACCAGCCATATTGATGGTGTATAACGTCTATTGGCATCTCATCTCCGGACATATTGCTTAACACAGCTACTCTTGTTTTTTTGCAGGGTCCCGACTTGGTTATAAGACAGAGTAAGGAATGCTTAGATGGCATGAATGAATGGTGTAAAATCCATCATGGCGCCAGTGGTAAATTGCTTATCTTTCTAAAAATGACATATTTATGGATGTAAATCTGTTGCTAATGAAACCAATTTAGGACTCATGGAACAAGTACTTCAGAGTGATTTCTGAACATGATGCAGAGAAGCAAGTATGTTACTCCTTGTTTGGTACCTCTCACCTCTCTGAAAGTGCTCACATAACTAAAGCATTAAATTGTCTACTAGCTTTTGTGTATTAATTGCTCACATTCATCGTTTGAAGTGCATTATTTATTGTCCTAACTTCTCTATCATGCTGTGTAGCATTTGACCATGAGTTGATTAGAGATAACCATGGTCCAACATTAGATTGTGGTATGCTTAAAATCATAGGGATATATAGATTTTTTTTGTTCTAGTGATGTATCACATGACTTCTTCATCTTGCAGCCAACATATTCTTCTTCAACTGGCATCCTTGCTGTCATGAAAAATGTTCTATTCAATAGGATGTTGAGAAGGTATGCCTCTGTACTAGATTACTAGTTTGTACTCAGTATGAAGTCTTCCTTCTTTCTGCCTTTGTATTTTTAACTATGTATGCCATTCTGAGATGCTGCAGTCAACTTTATCCCACTAAGAAATCTTTTAAAATAACCTCTTGAAAACATTGGAGAGACACAACTCAATTGGTTCTAAAGTTATGATTTTGATGCTTGCCCTCACTCCTGACAGCTTAAACCTTTCAAGCTACTTTTGTAGATTGTACAACTCTGAAAAAACAATTTAGTTGGTTTCCCTGTTTCTTGTTTTACTTTTATTTTTTATTAATGGATAACACATTTTGAGTACAGTTATATGTCAATATTGTAATGTATTTTACAAATTATAATTGCATCTACTATTAGAGCAATCCTTTGTAATTGTTGTGGTATGGGCTGATTGGGTACGGATCCAAAGACCGAGGGTAAGGCATTCGCCCTTGAATGGCTGGCCATGCCGCCGCCAAGACTCTTGAGGCTTAGTTGAAGAAGAGGGGGAGAGACTAGGAACTTTGTCATTGACTACTTTTGCTTACAACATGGTGTATGTTTAAGAAGTGAGTGTGAGTCACTTTTTGACTTAGCTGTGTCGGTTTGGTCGCCTGTATGGTTCAGAGCAATGGAAAAATTTTATGTGGAGTTTGCAAGTAATTCTTGATGTTTCTTTGACTTGGTTTTGTCATTTTGTGTGTGTGTAACTGATGAGGACATAACAATAGGGGTTAAACAATTTTTTACATAATCTGTATCTTTTACTTCTCACTTGAAGTTGTTAAGGTCAGTTTAAGTCGTTTCGGATATCATTGCTCACTTCTTTAGATAATTGGTATAAAAGAATGAGTAGTTTGTTTGTCGAGGTGAACACATGAATCAGCTCATTATCAATATACCTGAACTTAATTACTAGTGGAGTAACAGGCTTGAAAAGTAGCAGTCAAGACAATGTCAGACCTATTTTCATTCGAAGCTAACAAGGGAGCGTTTGGCACTAGGAAAAGAGGTAATATACCAAGTGTTTTGCACTTTTTGGTCCATGTTGTGACATCGTTTAGTGGTTGAATGGATGCCCACATTCATCTTTTGATGTGCAAACACTCTTATTCTCCTAATTTCTCTATCATGCTTCGTAGCATTTGCCCAGGAGTTGATTAGAGATGACCATAGTCCAAAAGTGTTAATGATGTGTTAAACTAAATGTCTGTTTTTCAACATATTCATGTTAATTTGGTTAGGAGAGCATTTTAAGTGGAAGAATTGGGAGTTGGTTCATGTTGTTTGTTTCCAATTATTTTTGCATTTGTTTCGGTTCTGTTTATTGTGGCTTTGTGCCATTGGTGAAGTGTGAGTATTGGTTTAGCTTTTATTTCTCTTAGTTTGTCCATGCACATGTGGTTACCGGGTTGAATCAAAAGGAGGCATTTGAAATGCTGAATTTGGCTGCTTTGATATTTCTTCTGTGTATGCTCAATTTTTTGTGCAGTTGTGCGTTGGGATTTAGGATGACATGTGCATACGATTATATCCTGTTTCTGGTTCTGCTTGTTTTGTCCTTGCACGGAGGAGTGCAATTTTAATTGCCGATTTGATTTGCTTTTGGTTTGGTTAGATTGGTCTATCCGTATAGTTTCTGTATGCTCAATTTTTTGTGCAGTTGTGCGTTGGGATTTAGGATGACATGTGCATACGATTATATCCTGTTTCTGGTTCTGCTTGTTTTGTCCTTGCACGGAGGAGTGCAATTTTAATTGCCGATTTGATTTGCTTTTGGTTTGGTTAGATTGGTCTATCCGTATAGTTATTTGTACGGTGAGGTACAGAGTTGAGTGGTGTTAATAATTAATTTAGTTTGCTTTGAGTGCAATTGGGTTGGTGTGCGGAATGTGCCAGTGCTCTACTTTCTGCTATTACTGTGTTCTGATTTTATTTTCATTTGCTTATTTGATCGATTAACTCTTGAGTGCTTAAAGTGAGGAGCATGATCTGTGATGAATTCGATCCGTTTTTAGCTAATATTCCTTCATTCACGTACATTGGTGAATTTGAATGTGCGTATGCTTCTGACAATATAGCGAGATTGATGGGTTTCCTTTTAGCTTTGGTTTTGTGCGGCTTGATTTTGGGTTTGTGTTTTGGTTTGTTCTATCTGTACTTTTGTGCTTAGGGCAGAGTGCACACTATTTATATCTCTCTGAGATGCTCCAAGCTGCTTTATCTTGCTGAAAAAACCCTCTGAAAATAACATGTTGAAAAGATTGGGGTAGTACAACTCAAATTGAACTACAGGGTTACTTGAAGTGATAGTAGTTAGGAAAACAATTTAAGTGGTGAGTTTGATGCTCTCTCAGATTTTCGGCTAGATTTGTCCAAGTACTTCAGCAAGGTGTATATTTTTAGAAGTGAGCTGGCGTCACTTCTAGCATAAATTAGTTGGTTTGGATGTGCATGGATTTTCTTGCTGCAAATGAATTGGTTGGTGGCACATGCAATTCTATGCTTCTATGATTCATCCAGAGTGAGTGGTGAAATATTGTGCGGAGTGCGCAAGTAGTTCTCAGTTTTTCTTTTACTTGGTTTTATAGGTTTTGGCTTGACTTCTCTGTACTCTTCTGCCAATGATTTATCTTGTGAGGAGATAATAGTAGGAGTTAAACAACTTTATTAATTATTATTTTACACAACCTATAGTTCATTAGTTTTTTACTTGCTACTCACAGTCATTAAGGTTCCATTACTTCCTTTTAGATGTCATTGCTTCTTATGAATCATGTAATAATTAGTTTGCAGAGGTGTGCTTATGAATAAACTCATTATCAAAGTGCTTTGTTTCCACTCTCCCTTCTGGTTTCTTTGTTTTTTTACCAACTTTATTTTTTTTTTCTCGAACGACGCAGGAGAGCTGCGTTGTCATTTCAATAAGGAAGAATAAAAGTACAAAGGGTGAGGAAAAGAAATCCACCTAAGAACAAACTCACACCATCACACCCCGAACCTAAAGTGCTAGAGTTAGCGACCAAGTGACCAAGCTTAGAAGCCCCCGCCATACACCAAAGACTGCACTCATCCTTAATGGTCTGCGACAACTGTGGACATTAGGTAGAGAACCTTCAAACACACAAGAATTCCGATGCTTCCAAACCTCCCGTGCCACCGGATGATAAGGGAATTTAGTCCTTACGCAAGTCCTTAGGCACTCCTTGATGGTCTTGATCCACCGACTAGAAAAACGAGAGGAAGTCGTTGGAGGCTGCGCAGCGCCGATGAAGATGTTGGTAAATCAACGTCCAAAGTTGCCGCGTGAAGACACGAGCAAGAAGAACGTCTTGGATGGTCTCCTCCTTTGATCACAAAGGGACAAGCGACCGGTGAGGCGAGACCACGCTTTGCAAGGCGATCCGCCGTCCAAAGACCGATTGTTGATAGCTAGCCAAATGAAAAATTTGCAACGCAGCGGGGCCCACGTCTTCCACAGCCGCCTCCAGGGAGCAAATTTGATAGACCCCACAAAGAATGCCGCATAAGCCGATTCTTGCTATAATCTCGATGTTGTCGACTTCAATGGGCTTTGGTCTTGAACATCTTCTTTGAAGAATCATACCATCCACTAGGTCCCAAAGCAAAAGATATTCCACCAACACTGTGCGAAGAAGAGCCCCTTGATTTCAAACACCCATTACTGTTATGAATAGCTTGAGCAACTGTCCGGCTTTTGACAATTCGCTTTGGAACCTTTTGAGCAGGTTCGGGGCAATCTCGTGATTGTCTTACCATTCACCATCGATCCGACCAAAAGTAAGTAGAATTCCCATCTCCAACTATAGTTTCCACTGCCATATTAAAGAAAGCTTGAGCAATTGGAGGCACTCGAATTGGAAGACCAGCCCAAGGTCTAGCAGGTCGATTTTGAGCCCATAACCACCGAATCCTTAGTGCCCAACCAAGCTTTTCCAAATTGTGAATTCCTGACCTCCATATTCAAAAGGCCTCTGTGCAGCTCCCAAGAAACGAGACAATTACCCCATTCGCTTTTCTTGACCTCTCCAAAGGAAACCTCGGCGTTTCTTATCAATGGTTGCAATTACCCATTTCGGAGATCGAGGTGATCATACTATAGATGGGAGTAGCAACATGACCACTCGACCATCACCGACGACCGACCCTATTCAAAAGTGATGCCTTCCAACCCGCGGATGATCGGCAATCTTGTCAATTAGGCGGTTCGACCTTTCTAGGCTTACTGATTATGCGGAAGCCCAAGATAAGTGCACGGAAGTCCTTGATTGCACAAGACAGAGATTACAAGTCTGCAAGTCTTCATCATTACAATGGATAGGGACTGCTGCACTCTTAGCAAGATTAGTTTTGAGGCCCAAGCATGCCCAAACAAGTCAAGGAGGAGCTTGCAGTGTCGAAGATCAAAGCAAGAAGGTCTCAAGAAAATCACCGCATCATCGGCATAGAAGGATACCGATGGCAAACATTACGAGCGCAAGAGGTTGAAGAAAATGTTCACGACCGCAAACTGGATCAAAGAATTCAGAACATCCATCACCAAGATAAACAACATTGGCGAGGCGGGTCACCCGGACGGAGGCCTCGGTGATGCACAATAGAGTCACTAGGGATCCCATTCAGCAAAACCCGGTAGAAGAGGTGGACAGGATTAGGCATAAAGATTACACCACCGATGTCCGAAACCCAGTCTTGAAGAACCTCCAATAAAAAGGCCAAGAGACCGAGTCAAAAGCTTTAGAGATATCCAATTTAAGTAGAATGTGGGCCTCCTTCTTTACGTGCAAAGCCTTCACCAACTGTTGCACGAAAAGAAAATTATCATGGATGTTCCTTCCACGAATAAAGGCACTTTGATTAGCCGGGACCAAACTGGGCAACAGCGGAGCAAGACGGTTAGCCAGGATTTTTGTCACTAGCTTTGCGAAGCTATGGATTAGGCTAATAGGCCTAAAATCTTTGACCAACAGAGCATCCAATTTCTTGGGGAGAAGAGAGATGAATGCTGTATTAAGAAGTTTGAATTTAAAAACATGACCCCGATGAACAGCAGAGAGGGCCAGCAGCACATCTTCCTTTATAATATTCCAACAAGACTTGTAGAAGCGACCAGTGAAACCATCTGGGCCTGGGGCCTTATCAAGAGGCAGATCTTTAACGGTTGCCCACACTTCCTCCTCGAGAAAGGTTCATCAAGGAGGACAGATCATGTTGTTGTACGCCAAGAGCAGCAAGATCAATGGTGTAGTCCCTGTCCTCAGCAGAGCCCAACAGGTTTTTATAGAAATCAAAAACAGCCTGCTGCTTTTCTTCTTGGGTCACAACCAGCTGACCGTCCACTTGAAGTTTAGCAATGAAGTTTTTCTTTTTCCTGAAGCGGGCCTGCTGGTGGAAAAAGGAGGTATTTGCATCCCCCTCACGAAGGAAAAGAATTCTAGAGCGCAATCGGGCCACTGTGCGCTCAAGAGAGGCCAAACCCAGACAATGGACTTTGAGCTTCCTGCGCAACCAATCCTCATCCTGAGAGAGAGCCCGAAGGTCTCTTGCAATCTCCAAACGATGAAGGATCTCCTTGGCCAACTGAAGCTGAAATTTAATATTACCCACCTTGCATTGGCCCCAACTTTGGAGTCCCTTGCTTAAGCGCCGCAATTTGACAAACAGCCTCTCAATCTCACATGTGGCTGGCACAGGAGCTTCCCAAAACTGCTGGACTGCATCTAAAAAACCTGGAATTTTAGGCCAAAAACTCTCAAAATGGAATCTTCGCTTGCCGCATGACGTGCTGACTTTTAACCCAAGAATGAGGGACAATGATCAGAAACAACAGAAGCCGAACTTTGTAGAACTGAATCAGGAAAAATCTCCTCCCACCCCAAACAACAAAAGGCTCGATCTAGCCTGACAAGTGTGGGGGAGGTTCGCTCGCTTGACCAAGTAAACTTCCTGCCAAGGAGAGGGACTTCCTTGACCTCTACATCATCTAAAAAACGTCTGAACCTCCCCATCATTGCCCTATCCAGGTTGGTGTTATTTTTATCCACAGCTTGAAAAATCAGATTGAAATCCCCTGCTACCAACCAAGGTCCACTGCACAAAACCCTTATATCTCTAAGCTCCTGCAGGAACAGAAGTTTTCCATCATCCTCCTGTGGCCCATAGGCGCGGTGAACCACCGATTCTGACCCTCCTGTTCAGAGAACAGCACCGAGAGAGAAAGAGTCGACCGATGAGCAATTGCTTGGCAAACAATGCTCTTCCAAGCAATCACAAATCCCCCCCTATCTGTACATTTCAGGAAATCAAGTAAATACATCCAGTTTTCGACCTTAATATTAGATATATTAGGCAGGTCTATTTGTGATTAGCTATAATTAGCACCTGCCATGTATACTTGATTGTATTCCTTGTATACCCAGCCATATTGGCTATATATATGAAGGTCACCTCCCCCATATCGGGTGAGAGGTGTGTCTCTACATGGTATCAGACTATCCGATCCTATTTCCGCACTTACCTTCCTGATCGCCTTCTCCCATCTCCGATGGCCACCTCGGTCTCACTCGCCTCCGCCTCCTCCCTCCACCACCGTCAGGGCACCACCGCGGCGACGAGCATCGCCACAATGGATGCCATGGGCGCTGGCGCTGCTGCATCGATCGTGGTTCACCCCTACGCCACAGTCCATGTCAAGTCCCACATCCCGATTACACTGGACCTTCAATCCAACTACACCAAGTGGGCGTTCTTCTTCAAGTCGCTGTGCGGCAAGTTCGGCCTTCGCTCGCACATCGACGGCTCTGCCCCTCCTCGACCTGATGATCCTCAGTGGGATGCCGCGGAGTGCTGTGTCCGGGGCTGGATCTTCGGCTCTGTCGACGACTCCGTCCTCGACCTCGCCATGGACGACGCCGATCCAACCGCCCGCGATCTGTGGGTGGCCATTGAGGGGATCTTCCGCGCAAACCGGGAGCCGCGTGCCATCTTCCTTCTCAACGAATTCCACTCCATGGTGCAAGGTGACAGCACCATCTCGGCGTACTGCCAGCGGCTGAAGACCAAGGCCGCCGCCCTTCGCGACGTCGACCATCCTGTGGAGGACTCGCAACTCGTCCTCGCCCTTCTGCGTGGCCTCAATCCTCGCCTCTCCAACACCGCCGACGATATCGCCAACTCTGCTGTACTTCCCACATTCGCCAGAGCCCATGACATGCTGGCACTCAAGGAGCTCCGTCTCGCCAACGATGAAAAGATGGTCGCCAGCACCGCCCTCCTCGCCACCACCGGATCTGGCTGCACCAGCCCGGGCGGATGCCGTGCTCTCGCTGCCACAGTCACCTCTGGAGGTACACCCAACCCACATGTGACCTGGCTACGGCAGCAGCAACAAGGGCGGCAGCGGTGGCAAGGGCAAGGGCAAGGGCCGGCGTGGGCTGAATAAATAAGGCGGCAGCTGAGTGCGTCTCGGTACTTTAATCTGGCCCATGGGCCCCTGGATTTGCTACAATCCATAGGCGCCACAGGGCTCTTTTTCGGCTCGGGCGGTGGCGCCCGGCGTGTGGCGCCTCCTCGAGCTCACACGGCCTTGGCCAAGACAAATTTCCCACGACATTTGCGCCGCTCCAATTCTCCCAACAGGTTCCCATGTGGAACCAAGATGGTCTTATTCTTTGCCCTCAATCGGATGCATCTCCGGGGCGGCATCCACAGGTCTGGACTCGGCGCCTCCCCCATGAGCTCCTCGGATGGTATACTCCTTTCTCGTCATCCCGCTCCTTACTCTTCCATTACCGTTGGCAATGGTCAAACCCTCCCTATTTCATGCCGTGGCAAGTCTGTCCTTCATACACCAGAGTCAAATTTTCATCTTAACAATGTCTTAGTTGTTCCATCCCTAGTCTGCAATCTGCTATCTGTCCGTCAGTTTACTAGGGACAACAACTGTTCTATAGAATTTGACGCTCTTGGTTTTTCTGTCAAGGATATCCCAACCCGACGCGTGATGCTTCGCTGCAATAGTGCTGGCGATCTTTACACCTTCCCTGCTGGGTTTTCCGCTCCACACGCCAACATCGCCATCTCCACCGACCTCTGGCATCACCGTCTTGGTCATCCTAGCTCTGCCACCATCGACATTCTTCGTAGTAATGCGTCCATCAGCTGTAATAAAGAAGAGCACCATCTATGTCATTCTTGTCAGCTTGGCAAACATGTGCGCCTTCCTTTTTCAGATTCTAGTTCCTCTAGCTCCATGCCTTTTGAACTTGTTCACTGTGATGTTTGGACATCCCCGGTTGCCAGTGTATCCGGGTATCAATATTATCTCGTTTTACTTGATGATTTCACTCATTTCTGTTGGACCTTTCCTCTCGCCGCAAATCAAGTCCCACACATATTACAAATTTTGCAATTATGTCCACACTCAATTACGCCTTGCCATCAAAGTTGTCCAAGCCGACAACGGCACTGAGTTCGTAAACAATACCCTTCATACTCTCTTTGCTTCCCGTGGTATTCATCTCCGCCTCTCGTGTCCATATACCTCTCCACAAAATGGCAAGGCTGAATGCCTTCTTCGCACATTGAACAACATCAGTCGCACGATGCTCCTCCATGCACACATGCCCGCCGATCTTGCCGAGGCGCCACCACGACCACATATCTTCTGAACAGGCGTCCATGCTCTGCTGTTTGCCACACCATTCCATATACTCTACTCCACAACAAACCTCCCGAGTACTCTCACTTGCGTGCCTTTGGGTGTCTCAGTTATCCGAACTTGACCGCCACGGCTCGCCACAAACTCTCCCCTCGCTCCACGACTTGTGTCTTTCTCGGCTATCCTCTTCCCACAAGGTCTGCCGCCTCGACATGGCCACTCGACGTCATCATCTCTCGCCATGTGGTCTTCAATGAGACTGTTTTCCTTCTGCTTTACCCTCCCGATCTTCGTCAAGCGACACGGATTTTCTCGCTTCAGTACTACAATGCCTGTACATCCCGCATCCTTGCCCACCGCTGGGCGGCCCACCAGGATTCATCGAGGAGCCGACCAACGACCCGCGATCTTGTTTCGTGGCTCGTCTTTTCTTTGCTCCACCCCGCTTCCTCCCCCGCGGTTGCCCGGCTCACCGTTGTTCACGCCGCTCCACCAGCTTGGGACTTCCGGCACCTACAGTGGCGTCCCGGCGCATGATGGGTCCTCTACAAGACCGCTACGGCTTCACAGACTGTCGCAAAGCTCTGTTCATGTCCAGCACCACGGTGCCCACAGCCCACCAAAGACACTGCTCGGACAAACCGAACGACCCGGTCGGGACCCATACCGGCCGTACGCGGTATGTGGGTCTCTGCGGCGACCACCGTCTCGCTTCCCGCCAACTACCGCAACGGTTTGGCTGATCCAAACTGGCGTGCGGCCATGGCTGAGTACAAGGCGCTCATCGACAACGGGACATGGCGCCTCGTGCCCCGGCCACCCGGCGCCAACGTGGTCACAGGCAAGTGGATTTTCAAGCACAAGTACCACTCCGACGGTACCCTTGCCCGCCACAAGGCTCATTGCGTGGTTCGTGGCTTCTCCCGCGCCACCAAGATCGACTACGACGAGACATTCGGCCGGTGGTCAAGCCGGCGACCATCCGGCCGTTCTCGGCATTCTTTGCCTCACGCGCCTGGCCTATCCATCAGCTGGACATCCATAACACTTTTCTCCATGGACATCTGGAGGAGACCGTCTACTGCCAGCAGCCCGTGTTTCGTCGACCACTTTTCGACCATGTGTGTGCATTGCGGCCTCCTCTACGGCTCAAGCGGGCTCCCGAGCTCGGTACCGGCGTTTCGCGACATACATTCGCCACTCGGCCGCCGCCTCGCCGACACCTCCTCTTTGTCTACAACGACGGGACCAGTACCGCCTACTTGCTCCTCTACGTCGACGACATCGTTCTTACTGCGTCCTCGACGGCATTTCTTCAGCAGGTCATTGGGCGCCTCCACTCTGAGTTTGCCATGACTGACCTGGGCGCACTCCATCACTTCCTCGGGATCTCCGTCACTCGCTCCGCCGACGGCTTGTTCTTATCCCAGCGACAGTACGCCGTCGAGCTTCTTCAACGCGCCGGCATGGCTGAGTGTCACTCTACGTCGACACCTGTTGACACTCAGGCCAAGCTGTCCGCAACCGCCGGTGCTCCTGTTGCTGATCCGTCCGCGTACCGGAGTCTTGCTGGCGCGCTCCAGTACCTCACGCTGACTCGTCCTGACCTGGCGTACGCCGTCCAACAGGTGTGCCTCTTCATGCATGATCCTCGCGAGCCGCACCTCTCGCTGATCAAGCGGATCCTACGCTACCTGAAGGGCACCCTCTCCTCCGGCCTCCACATTGGTGTCGGCCCTGTTCAGTCATTGGTCGCCTACTCCGATCCGACCGGGCCGGCCGCCTGATTCTCGGCTCCCACCTCCGGTTATTGTGTCTACCTTGGCGACAATCGATTTCTTGGTCCTCAGCGTCGGACCACCCGCCTCCGCTCCAAAGGCGAGTTGAGTACCGTCTTTGTTGCTCATGTGGTGGCCGAGTGTTGCTGGCTGCGCCAGCTCCTGCAGGAGCTCCACGTCTCCATTGCTTCGGCGACAGTTGTCTACTGCGACAATGTTAGCGCTGTCTTCATGACAGCCAACCCCGTTCATCATCGTCGCACGAAGCACATTGAGATTGACATTCACTTTGTACGTGAGAAGGTCGCCTTGGGACACGTTCGGGTCCTTCATGTGCCGTCCTCTCACCAGTTCGCAGACATCATGACCAAGGGCCTTCCTCTACAATGCCATCGAGTTCGAGTCCGATCTATCGTCGGGATCCTCCCGCTTAGACTGCGGGCGGGTATTAGATATATTAGGCAGGTCTATTTGTGATTAGCTATAATTAGCACCTGCCATGTACACTTGATTGTATTCCTTGTATACCCAGCCTTATTGGCTATATATATGAAGGTCACCTCCCCCATATCGGGTGAGAGGAAATTAAGTAAATACATCCAGTTTTCGACCTTAATTACTGGTTGAGTTGGGTTGCAATTGAGACAATGTCGAAGTCGAACTACTTTCATTTGTTGTCGACAAAGGAGTCATCGCTACTACAAAAAGAAGGTAGTTCGAAAAAGAACAGTTCTTAGTCTTTGTTGATTGATGGAATGTATGCTCACACTCATCGTTTGAAGTGCATTGTTTATTGTCCTAACTTCTCTATCATGTTGTGTAGCATTTGACCATGAGTTGACTAGAGATAACCATGGTCCAACATTAGATTGTGGTATGCTTTAAATCATAGGGATATGTAGATTTTTAAATCACTCGGCAGGAAATTCTATTCTTACCTGTTACCGATTAACCTGCCACGGTAGAAGAGCACCAAATAGTGTAGGGCTTCATTGGACCAAAAGCCCTCGGGGCCATAGTCACCAAGGCAAAAGGGGGTAGAAGCGGCATTTCGCATAGAGTGAGATAGCCATGAGTAGACAAGACATTACGACCTTTTACCGACTCCACTTTCGCCACGTAGCAAGCATCATCATTCCTCCCCAGTAGAGAGAGAAGGAAGGCGGGGAAGGAGGAAGGCAAGGAGGAGGCAAGGTGAAGAAGGTCCCAAGGAGCTCAGGAGGCCGAGAGTGAGGGCTTCATCGCCGACGGTGGGGAACGTCGACGGCCGCCGAACCCACACCAAGCCAACCCATTGAGTACGTTCACCATTCCTCCCACAATCCCATAGCATAGCAATAGCATGCAAAAGGTAGAATAAAAGGCACAGAGAGTAGGGGCAAACCGTCCTGCGAAGGGGTGGCCGTACCGGCACGAAGCCGTGGCCGTGAGCTCACCCGTGAGCCCACGCCGACCGGCGGCGGCGGCCCAAGACTCCACCACAGCCACAAGGGAGGCGGCGGATCCGGTCTTGGCCGTGGATCCGAGGCAAAGAACGAGGAGGAGGCGGATTGGCCGAAAGAAGCCGTCGCCGATAGGGGCGGCGGATCTGACCCCGACCGTACGGGTGACGACGAGCCGCCCCTCCGCCTCTGCAAGCCGCCAAGAGAGGAGAGAGTGAGCGGGGCCCGTGGAGGAGGCGGTGGGTCCGTGACCGGCGGCGGTGAGGCCGGCCAAGACCAACGTCTGCGCCAAGTCGCTGGGAGGTCTCGCCGTTAGGTAGAGTCTTGTGAAGAGGAGGAGGAAAAATGAGGAGGCTTGTTCTACAGAGAAAATGAAGAGAAAAGAGAAAGAGAGATAAGGAAGAAAGAAAAAGAGAAAGGAAAAGGGCGAGAAAAAATAAAGAAAAAGGAAAGAGAGGACAAAAAAAAAGTGAAAGAAAAGAAAAGAGGAGAAAAATAAAAGAAAAGAAAATGGGATTGGTACCTGCGCGACGAGTCCTTAATCCCGGGTATTTTTGCCTGTGTCAGGTCAGGCGTGTAGAATCGTCGTTGTCCGCTTAAGTCCTGGTTTTTGATTCGATGCATTGAGTCGGGTTGACGTATGTACAGGTGAAGGTCTGAGTCGGCGTTGTCGCGCATCGCCGCTCGCTCCGTTTGGTTAACAGGCAAGTGCATGGTAAAGCGGTCAATTTGGGTAGTTGTTTCTGTTAGATGAATGATGGTGCATTGCTTATCATGTCATGGTAAATTATTTTTGGATGCATGATGAGAAATGATGAACGATGAATGCTGAGACATGACATGCTGATATGCATAAATGGAGAAACTGCATTGCATGCATGTCATGAAAAGAGATAATGTTGGTCCGCTTTGTGTGGACGCTCCACAGGAGTGGAGATTGAGGTCCCCGTATGAAAATAACGGGCTAATGTGGTCCCCGTATGAAAAAGGACGGGCTTGAGATCCCCGCATGGAAACATGACGGGCCTGGGTGAGCATCGACGGGTGCTCGCTTCGCTATACCGGTATAGACTAAAGAGAAAAGAAAGAAGTGCATGTGCATATGCATCATGATAGGTTGATAAGAATTTTAGATTTGATGGAAGCAGGTGGTAAATAAAACTGTGATGGTTCTGGATTGATTCGTAAACCTGTTATTTACTGTTCTGCTTTGTGCTTGCTGAGTCTGTGGACCCACCCTTGCTTATTGTTTTTAGGTGACCGTTGAGGACGGCATGCTCGGGCGGGAGTAGCACATGAATAATCTTCACAAACCAGCAGCACTCCTTGTACCACCTTTTGTCAGTTTATTTTCGTCCCTACTAGTATTTAAGAGTAGGAGCTGAAAGGAAATAAAATCTATGGTGTATCTGTTCGCTGCTACCTAAATATTTTAGTGTTGACTTAAATTCTTCTAGTAATTGAAGGAATGGTAAGAGTTTGCAATAGTGGTAGCATTTCGGGCCCAGAGGAGGGGGCGGGGTGTTACAGTTGGTATCAGAGCGGGCGTTAGGTCCGTGGTAAAGAAATTTGACAATTTAGGTTAATTATTCAACTAAAATTTGACTTAGGCCTAATGATAAAATTTGACACACTGGTGCACCATCGGATGGGGAATGGTCCTACATTGCATTTACGCTTTCGTTAGCTTTGGTGTTGATTTGTGCTACTGAAATAAATGTTCGTGGGCTAGTCGTGTGATTGGCTATCTGTCTTGAACAGAGATGCCGAGAGCAAGAGGTCGTGGGCGTGGCCGTGGAGGTCGCGGCCGTGGTCGTGCCCAAGCGGAGCCACCGGTTGAGGCTCAGGAGGAGGCACCTGATGCAGAGGTTGCTTCACGAGCGGTCAGTGGCCGAGACCCTAGCGTCCTCGGCCTTCTGCGGGGAATTCTTAGAGGAGGTCCGTGCGCCGTCAAGAGCCGACAACCGGCTGCTGCACTGCACTTTCTTCTTTGCTCTGTTGGCCTTGCGACTAGATAGCTTCGATGGATCGGGCACACCAGTCCAGGCCGCGGATTGGCTATGCTACATGGAGAGGCAATTCGGAGCCCTTTAGATGAGTTCTCAACTGAAAGCTCGCTTTGTGGCTTTCCAATTGAAGGGTCAGGCGGGCATCTGGTAGGAAGGGTTCTTCCGCCAGACCCTTGCCTGTGGTCCTACTACAGGAAGTCTTTGCCGAGCGTTCAAGGCGGTATTACCCATTCTTTGTGGAGAGTATGGAGGTCATACCTGCCGACTTTTGTGCGAGGAAAGATGATCAGAATGAGTGCGAGGCGGGATTCAACAATCGATCCGCCTGTGCCATCGGTTACAAGTAATGACCTTGAGAAGGCCAAAAGGTTCCGTCGAGGGCTCAACTCTGAGTTCCAGCATGTCTTGGGAGCTACTGCACCGCGTGATTTTAGGTCCGTGGTGGAGCGAGCGGAGGATGGAGATGGAGATGCGGCTCGCTAAAGGGCGCAACCCTCCGTGGTCCGAGCGCTTGGTGGTGACCGAAAAGAAGCTTCACCGGGAGGTGGGTCATCTCGGTGCCCGCTCTAAGAAGTCCAAGTGGGGCCGCGTCCCCGGTCATCAAGTCTTCAAGGTCGTCTTCCTCAGTGCCTCGTTCTTCATCAGCGACCTCAGCCTTGCGGCCTGTCCCAGGGCAAGGCATGATCTGTTTCAAGTGCGGTGATGGACACCGCGCTGCCGAGTGTTCCTGGACTGGGAACTGTCGGCATTGTGGCCAAGTGGGCCACAAAATGTTGGTTTGTCGTCAGAATCCTGCTAGCATCATCAAGTGGGAGCCGGTATCTTCATCTTCATCAAATACTACACCTCGGGGTCGATCCGAGATGATGGCGGTACCCTGTCTTTGCCTCCTCCTCTCTTGGGCTCCACTGCACGGGTATTACTGGCATCCTGCACCAACTCCTTCATTCCAACATGCTACACCGCCACCAATCCTGTTGCCGCCACAATGAGCGTCGGGCTCTCGGCGCTCGACACCACCCGGAGTCTACTCACTGCCTGCTGCTGAGTCCGCAGGTCGACCTGACGTGGTGGCATGTACCTTGTTAGTGGACTCATATGAAGCCCTTGTTCTTTTCGACTCCGGTGCTACCTATTCTTTTGTCTCGGGAGTTTGTTAGGAGGGCCAAGTTGGGTGTCTAGCAAATTTCCTAATCGGTTGCGGTTAGTACCCCAAGGGGTATCCTTGCTAGCTTCACAGTATGCCCTGGCTGTGTGGTTGCAATAGATGGCGAGGAGTTTGTTGCCAACCTCATGGTTATACAGTTAGAGCCTTTTGATGTTATCCTTGGCATGGATTGGTTGCATTGCTATCAAGCTGTGATTTCCTGCTTCTGGAGAACAGTCACCTTGCAAGCACCTTCAGGGAAGGAGATAATCTTTCAAGGGAATGCACCCACGTGTTCCCTCTTGGTGTTGGCTAGCTTGTTCCCTAGCCGACGAACGATGAAGTCGGGGTTACTTCTAGCCCTTACAGAGAAGCCAAGTGCACCGTTGCACGTTGAGGATATTCCTGTGGTGCGTAAGTATCCCGATGTGTTTCCTGAAGAGCTTCCGAGTATGCCACCCAAGCGAGATGTGGAGTTCATAATTGATCTTGTTCCTGGTACAAGACCTATCTCTATGTCTCCCTATCGTTTGGCACGACCCTTGCAAGAGGAGTTGAAGAAGCAACTGGACGAGTTGTTGTCCAAGGGCTTGATTCGTCGTAGTGTGTCACCTTGGGGAGCCCTTGTCTTATTCACTGAGAAAAAGGATGGGAGTTGGCGCATGTGTATAGATTACCGTGCTCTAAATCAAGTGACCATCAAGAATAAATACCCTTTGCCTCGCATCGAGGACTTGTTTGTTCAACTGAAAGGAGCCAAGGTGTTCTCAAAAATTGATCTACAGTCTGGGTATAATCAGATCCGAGTGCGGGAGCAAGACATTGAGAAGACAGCTTTCTCCACAAGATATGTGCACTATGAGTTTACAGTTATGTCCTTTGGATTGACTAATGCCCTACGCTGCTTTCATGGAAGCGATGAGCAATATGCTACACAAGTACCGGATGACTTTATATTGGTGTTCATCGATGATATCCTGATTTATTCCAAGACGGAGGAAGAACATGAGCAGCATCTGAGGCTCGTGCTTGAGACTCTGAGGAAGAATCAATTCTTTGCCAAGTTGAAGAAGTGCGAGTTCTGGATTTCTGAAGTGAGCTTTCTGGGTCATGTAATTAACCAGGAAGGCATTTCGGTAGATCCAAGCAAGATTTCCACCGTCATGGATTGGAAGAGGCCATCTAATGTTAAGGAAGTGAGAAGTTTTCTTGGCCTAGCTGGTTATTACCGGCGCTTTGTGAAAGACTTCTCCATCATTGCCAAGCCAATATCTCAACTCACGCGGAAGGGTGTGAAATTTCAGTGGACCGATGAACGTGAGCGCAGCTTTAATACTTTGAAAGAGAAGTTGGTAACTGCTCCTGTTCTCACCCTTCCTGAGCCAGGGAAGCGTTTCACGGTCTACTCAGACGCGTCTCAAGTGGGTCTAGGTTGTGTGCTCTTGCAGGATAACAAAGTGATCGCATATGCCTCGCGACAATTGCAGAAGCATGAGCAGAATTACCCTACCCATGATTTAGAGCTTGCCGCAGTGGTTTTTGCTCTAAAAATTTGGAGGCATTATTTGTATGGAGAATCATGTGATATCTTCACTGACCACAAAAGCCTCAAATACATTTTCACTCAGAAGGAGTTAAATTTGAGGCAACGGAGGTGGTTGGAGCTGATTAAAGACTATGATCTCACTCTTCAATACCATCCGGGTAAGGCAAATGTGGTTGCTGATGCCCTTAGTCGCAAGATGACACCCTCTGCTCTAGGTTGTCTCGTTGCTGGCTTTGAGCGGATGGGAATTTCCTATTGTTTTTTGATACAAGACAGTGAGTTGCGATTCTTCTTTGGAATCGAAATTCAAAGCGAGTAAAGGAGGCTGTGACATGATCGATTGCTTGACAAGTGAGGAAGCGACTTGATGAAGGAAAACCGAGAATTTCGACCTTGATGACTCGGCGCTGCGATTTAAAGGCGCCTTTGCGTCTTGTAGAAGGCTCAAGTCAAGGGTGATATTTTGAAAGAAGCTTATCGAACCCCGTACACGGTGCATCCCGGTGAAACCAAGATGTATTGTGATCTTAAGAACTTCTGGTGGAAGAGGATGAAAGTGGATATCGCCAAGTATGTGGCATCTTGCGGGGTTTACCAGCAAGTAAAAGCTGAGCATAAGCGTCCCGCTGGGCTATTGCAGCCCTTGGAGGTTCCTCAGTGGCCATGGGATGATATCACCATGGATTTCGTAGTCGGCTTACCTCGTACCCAGTGAGGTAAGGATGCAATTGGGTAGTGGTGGACCGATTCAAGAAGTCCACGCACTTCATCCCGTTCGCTGTGAACTCGACAAGTGAGTTAGCTCCCATCTATGTGCGAAATTGTGAGATTGCGTGGTGTTCCCAAGTCGATAGTTTCGGACAGAGACGCCAAGTTTGTCTCCAAGTTTTGGGAGAGCTTGCAGGGCGCTTTGGGCACGAAACTCCAATTTAGTACTGCTTTTCACCCGCAGACGGATGGACAGTCCGAACGTACCGTTCAAACACTGGAGGACATGTTGAGGTCCTGTGTTTTGTCCTGGAGGGGTAGCTGGGAGGATCATTTGGCACGTGCAGAGTTTGCCTATAACAACAACTACCACTCCAGTGTTCGAGCAGCGCCATTCGAGGTTCTATATGGGCGAAAGTGTAGATCGCCACTTTGTGTTGGGATGTTGGTGGGCGAGAAGTCCGTTCTAGGCGGATTGGGTCCGATAAATGGTGGAGCAGTAGCGGAAATTAGACAAAATCGCTAGGCGCCTGTAGTAGGCGTAAGAGCTACTGTGGATGTCCGGAGGCGAGAGCTAGAGTTCGGCTGGGGATCATGTGCTCTTGAGAGTGTCTCCTACTAAAGGCATAGTGCGATTTGGTACCAAAGGGAAGCTTAGCCCGAGGTACATTGGGCCATTTCCAGTTCTGGCACGAATTGGAAAGTTGGCATATCGCTTGGACCTCCCTGAGTCCATGCGAGGGGTGCATAATGTGTTCCATGTTTCGATGTTGAGGAAGTACTTGCGAGATCCAGAGCATAAGATTGTATTAGAACCGGTATCCGTAAGGCAAGACCTCACCTTCGTGCCCCGTCCAGTTCGGATTCTAGAGGAATCAGAGAAGGTGTTGAGGCATAAAACGATAAAGTATGTTAAAGTGCTTTGGGCACATCAGTCTGAGCGAGAAGCGACATGGGAGTTGGAATCTCGCATGCGCGAGAAGTACCCGGACTTGTTCTCTAAGGGTATGAGTTAATGTTATGTTATGTGTAGTCTATTTTATTCTGTTTTTCTGTGCGGATTGTTGAACGCCAGAACTCGGGGTCGAATTCTGTTAAGAGGGGTAGAATGTAATACCACGGAATTGCAAGAGAGAATTAAGAAAGAAAAGGGTGGTTTTTGCTGTCAGACCCATCGGCTTTTAGAATGCCGAATAAGTAACGCTCGCAGAGGTTCCGAACCATCCAGGGACGGTCGACATCGTCTAGAAAGCGACTAAAGGTAGCGCTCTCAGAGGTTCCAAGACCGTCCAGGGCCGGTCGGCACCGTCTCGCGTCGTGGGTTTTCGTCACTCGGCAGGAAATTCTATTCTTACCTGTTACCGATTAACCTGCCACGGTAGAAGAGCACCAAATAGTGTAGGGCTTCTGTTGGACCAAAAAGCCCTCAGGGCCATAGTCAGCCAAGGCAAAAAGGGAGGGGTAGAAGCGGCATTTCGCATAGAGTGAGATAGCCATGAGTAGACAAGACATTACACAGCCTTTTACCAGCTCCACTTTCTGCCACAGCCGCAAGCATCATCATTCCCTCCCCCCCCAACCGAGAGAAAGAAGGAAGGCATGAAGGAGGAAGGCAAGGAGGAGGGCAAGGTGAAGAAGGTCCCAAGGAGCTCAGGAGGCCGAGAGTGAGGGCTTCATCGCCGACGGCGGGGAACGTCGACGGCCGCCGAACCCACACCAAGCCAACCCATTGAGTACGTTCACCATTCCTCCCACAATCCCATAGCATAGCAATAGCATGCAAAAGGTAGAATAAAAGGCACAGAGAGTAGGGGCAAACCGTCCTGCAGAAGGGGGTGGCCGGCCGGCTGCAAGCCGTGGCCGTGAGCTCACCCCGTAGGCCACGCCGACCGGGCGGCGGCCCAAGACCCCACCGGGCGCAGGGAGGCGGCGGATCCGGTCTTGGCCACCGGATCCGAGGCAAAGAACGAGGGAGGGCGGATTGGCCCGAAGGAAGCCGTCGCCGATAGGGGCGGCGGATCGACCCGATTAGTAGGGTGGGAGGAGCATGTCCCTCCGCTCTGCAAGCCGCCAAGAGAGAGAGAGAGAGAGTGAGGGAGCCGTGGAGGAGAGGCGTGGTGGTCCGTGACCGTGATGAGGGAGGCCAAGCCCTGACAGCGCCAAGTCGCTGGGAGGTCCTACTTCGGTGAGCTTGAAAAAGAGGAGAGGAGGAAAAATGAGGAGGCGGTTCGGTACCAGAAAATGAAGAGAAAGAGAGAAATGGAAGAAAGAAAAAGAGAAAGGAAAAGGGAGAGAAAAAATAAAGAAAAAGGAAAGAGAGGACAAAGAAAAAAAGTGAAAGAAAAGAAAAGAGGAGAAAAATAAAAGAAAAGAAAATGGGATTGGTACCTGCGCGACGGGTCCTTAATCCCGGGTATTTTTGCCCGAGTCGGTCAGCGTAGAATCGTGGTTGTCCGCTTAAGTCACGGTTTTGATTCGATGCATTGAGTCGGGTTGACGTTTGTACAGGTGAAGGTCCTGAGTCGACGTCGTCTGCACGTCGCTTCGCTCCGTTTGGTTAACACGCAAGTGCATGGTAAAGCGGTAAATTTGGGTAGTGGTTTCTGTTAGATGAATGATGGTGCATTGCTTATCATGTCATGGTAAGTTAATTATTTTTGGATGCATGATGAGAAATGATGAACAATGAATGCTGAGACATGACCTGTTGATATGCATAAATGGAGAAATTGCATTGCATGCATGTCATGAAAAGAGATAATGTTTGTCCGCTTTGTGTGGACGTTCCACGCGAGTGGAGATTGAGGTCCCCGTATGAAAATAACGGGCTAATGTGGTCCCCGTATGAAAAAGGACGGGCTTGAGATCCCCGCATGGAAACATGATGGTCCTGGGTGAGCATCGACGGGTGCTCGCTCCGCTATACCGGTATAGACTAAAGAGAAAAGAAAGAAGAGCATGTGCATATGCATCATGATTGGTTGATAAGAATTTTAGATTTGATGGAAGCAGGTGGTAAATGAAACTGTGATCGTTCTGGACTGATTTGTTAACCTGTTATTTACTGTTCTGCTTTGTGCTTACTGAGTCTGTGGACTCACCCTTATTGTTTTTAGGGGACCGTTGAGGACGGCATGCTCGGGCGGGAGTAGCACATGAATAATCTTCACAAACCAGCAGCACTCCTTGTACCACCTTTTGTCAGTTTATTTTCGTCCCTACTAGTATGCTAGAGTAGGAGCTGAAAGGAAAAAAAACTATGGTGTATCTGTTCGCTGATACCTAAATATTTTAGTGTTGACTTAAATTCTTCTAGTAATTGAAGGAATGGTAAGAGTTTACAATAGTGGTAGCATTCCGGGCCCAGAGGAGGGGCGGGGTGTTACATGTGTAGCTGATGAGGACATAACAATAGGGGTTAAACAATTTTTTTAGATAATCTGTATTGTTTGCTTCTCACTTGAAGTTGTTAAGGTCAGTTTAAGTAGTTTCGGATATCATTGCTCACTTCTTGAGATAATTGGTATAAAAGAATGAGTAGTTAGTTTGTCGAGGTGAACACATGAATCTGCTCATTATCAATATACCTCGTTTCCACTTCCCTTTCGGTTCATTTGGGTTTTTACTAGCTTTATTTAATCAGTACTATTAGAGGGAATTAATTGAATAGCCTATCCAAATTTTGAACTTAATTACTAGTGGAGTAACAGGCTTGAAAAGTAGCAGTCAAGACAATGTCAGACCTATTTTCATTCGAAGCTAACAAGGGAGCGTTTGCCACTAGAAAAAGAGGTAATGTACCAGGTTTCTTGCACTTTTTGGTCCATGTTGACATCGTTTAGTGGTGGAATGGATGCCCACATTCATCTTTTGATGTGCAAACACTCTTATTCTCCTAATTTCACTATCATGCTTCCTAGCATTTGTCCAGGAGTTGATTAGAGATGACCATAGTCCAAAAGTGTTAATGATGTGTTAAACTAAATGTCTTGTTTTTCTTGCTGTCAACATATTCATCTTCGAAAGGCATCCTTGCTGTAATGAAAGAATGTATTGTTCGCCAAGGATGTTGACCAAGTACGCCTCTATACTATTTTTTACTTAGTTTCAAGTCATCCTTATTTCTGCATATGTAGTTGCACACTATTTATATCTCTCTGAGATGCTCCAAGCTGCTTTATCTTGCTGAGAAAACCCTCTGAAAATAACCTGTTGAAAAGATTGGGGTAGTACAACTCAAATTGGTTGTAATTTGTAAATTATGATTTTGAAGCTTGCCCTCAAAATCCTAACAGATTAAACCTTTCAAGCTAGTTCAGCAAACTGTAGGACTCTAAATGCGTAAGTTACCTGCTTTCCTCGTATAATATTTTTTCTCGTTTATGAACATGTTTGTGTGTACTTATATGATATCTTCCCATGAAATGAATTTTACAAATTATATTTGACTGTTAGAGCAATCTTTTATAATGATTTTTTAACAAATTATGGTTGTAGATACTGTTAAGCAATCTTTTGTGATGAATTTTTACAAATAATCATATTTGCACCTATCGATAGAGCGAACCAGTTCAATTTCTGCTGATTGCTTTGTAGCTTTGCCTGAAGCTTTGATCTCTGCTTTACCCATGTTGTGGATGTACAAATGGTTGAGTCATGTCATTGACACATGGGTTAATTATCTCTACTTACCCTATCTGTCCATTTTGTGGTTCCTTGTTACCTACGTATTAGTGAACCCAAATAGTAATTTAAATCGTGCAAATTATGATAGGAAATGATTTGTCTAGCAAGAAATGCATTTCGCTATTTCTTTCAATTATTATTGCAGCTAAAAGACAACATCGAGGAAAAGTACTAAAAACATGTTGTAGAATTTGTGAAATTTAATTAACGTCAAAATAGTGAAATTAACTAATGTGAATTCCGCTTGTGAAACTAGTGAAATACTAAAATTGGAATGTAATTATTGAATGTTCAACTAATACCAATTACCAGATATTTGATAAAGCACTTTTCTTTCTACATGGAGTACACATCAATTCTTCGCTTGCCATTCAAATGCATGCACTTCTAGTGAATGCGCTGGTTTGATTGATAGATTTAAGGGAGATGCTTCTGCATCACTATTCCAAAGTTGAACCAATATTGAAGCATGAATGAAGGGTGGATGACGATTACTTACCCCTTCCCTTGCTTTAAAATTTGTACTACTTGTATTGGGGAGGTTAAGCATTCACTTTCCTGTGGTTTTGGATCACTTGCAGTAGACTTTGCTTGGTACGGTTTAGGTCATCCACATCTTGTGAGAGTTTGATATTATGCTTATGCTGATGGGGATGCGATATGATTTGATGTGTGCATACTGCGCTTGGTTTCCTTTGGATTTGTTAGGTTTAGTGCTAGTTTATTTCAATTTGGTTAGGAGAGCATTTTAAGTGGAAGAATTGGGAGTTGGTTCATGTTGTTTGTTTCCAATTAGTTTTGCATTTGTTTCGGTTCTGTTTATTGTGGCTTTGTGCCATTGGTGAGGTGAGTATTGGTTTAGCTTTTATTTCTCTTAGTTTGTCCATGCACATGTGGTTACCGGGTTGAATCAAAAGGAGGCATTTGAAATGCTGAATTTGGCTGCTTTGCTATTTCTTCTGTGTAAGCTCAATTTTTTGTGCAGTTGTGCGTTGGGATTTAGGATGACATGTGCATACGATTATATCCCGTTTCTGGTTCTGCTTGTTTTGTCCTTGCACGGAGGAGTGCAATTTTAATTGCCGATTTGATTTGCTTTTGGTTTGGCTAGATTGGTCTATCCGTATAGTTATTTGTACGGTGAGGTACAGAGTTGAGTGGTATTAATAATTAATTTAATTTGCTTTGAGTGCAATTGGGTTGGTGTGCGGAATGTGCCAGTGCTCTACTTTCTGCTATTACTGTGTTCTGATTTTGTTTTCATTTGCTTATTTGATCGATTAACTCTTCAGTGCTTAAAGTGAGGAGCATGATCTGTGATGAATTTGATCCGTTTTTAGCTAATATTCCTTCATTCACGTACAATGGTGAATTTGAATGTGCGTATGCTCTTGACAATGTAGCGAGATTGATGGGTTTCCTTTTAGCTTTGGTTTTGGTTAGGCCTAGTGAGGACAACGAAGTGAAGAACCTTTTTTATGTACATTTAATTTAATCTGCGTGATGTGTGATGCGTGTTTGAGCTTACTTATGACAATTAGTGCAATGCACTTTGATTTCTGTATTGTGTTCTAGTTTGATATGTCCATGCTTTTGATCTCGTGAGCTATTGCAATTTGAGTGGGAGATTTAATGTGCTTTTGGTTTGAATTCGCCTGATACTTAGCAGTTTTACTGTGAGTAATATGGTTTAAGTGATGAATTTGATTTCCTTGTGGTTAGGATGAGGTGTGCACATGATTTCATTTTGGTTTTGTTCTTTTCTTCCTTGTTGGAAGGAATCTGGTTTTGTTCTTTTCGTCCTTGTTGGAAGGAATGTAATTTAAATTGCGTATTTGATTTGCTTTTGGTTTGGATAGATGTGTCTATAAGAACATCTATGTGAATGGTGAGGAGTGAAGGGAGTGACACAAGTAGTGATTTTGATTTGCTTCTAGAGTAATTGGCTCGGTGTGTGCCGTGTGCCTGTGCTTATGATTATTAGTGCAACTTGATTTGGTTTTGGTGCTCTAGTTTTTAGTGCTGTTTTGCTTTAGTTGAGGAGCAGAATGTGAGTGGTGAATTTAAGTGTGGTTATGTTCTTATGTTTATGGCAATGTAGTGGAATCTGTGCAATTTGGTTGGCTTCAGTTTGTGCGTGTGTCCGTGCTTAGGAAGGGAGGATTTTAAGCGATGAGATTCTGTTGTGTGTTTACTTATGTTTAGTTTGTCTTTTATATGTTGTATGTCTTGTGTGCTTGTGCCTAGCGTGAGGTCACAGGTGTGTTGTGATCTGGCTTTCAATTTTTTGTTTTCCTCCATGCATGTATTTTAGCTCAATGGTGGAATTGGGAGAGGTGCATTCTAAGTTTTGGATAAGTTGATAGATTCGGTTCTATTTGTCATGCATCTGTGCCTTAGGAGTTAGCGCAAGTCATTGTTTTAATTTGGTTACGATTCTGGTTCTTTGCAGTGGCATCCTCCTCCATTCGGGCATTTGGCAGTTTTTACCTACATTGGGGAGATGATCATTCTTCATTATTGGTTTGTGGTATGGTCTTTGGTGAGAGATGCCTTCTGCTGTTAATTATGTATTACATGTCTTATTATCTTCTTCTTAATTTGTCATATTTGAAAGGTATTCACGTTATGAAACTAGGAAAAAACATGTTCCCAAGGATGTTGACCAGGTATACTTCTGCATATGCAACTCATTGGGGGGAAAATCCTATCACATAATTTTGTCAAGACTATTTTTATTTCTCCATTTTTCTTTTTCTTTTTCTGCTCTTGGTTAGTAAAGAGAAATAGCAACTCTAACTATCTTAACTTAGGATGCGATGTACTAGTGCTGTTACTAGAAAATGGATTCTCTATTAGACAACTTTTTTTTGAGGAAAACAATACAAATACAACTTTTGCACCAAGAGTTTTGAGATGATATTAACTATAGAGCTCAGAGTGAAGTCCTGAGTCCAGACTGCTCACCACTTTATGGACACTAAGAACTCCCCAGTCTCTTTTCTATTGCAAGTTGCTAATTGTATGTATTTTACATACATTTACAGAGGTGTTGTATAGACTCACACACACGCTTCATTGTTAGGTTTCCTTTTTGTTATAAACTTTTTCAAGAAGAACATCAGCTGGCCCTAATCCTGTAAAAGGCTGGTATGCAATACTGAAAAATATCCATCTAAAAATAGGAATAAAATACTAAAAAAACATGCCTTAGATTCTCATTCATAATGTGCTAATGGTGTAGCTGATAAGTATGTGAGACCCTATAGATCAACAACAAAATTGATTACATAATTTATACAATATTTTTTACTTGATGTCAAAAAGAATTCTCTTCACTTCCACTAAAATGTCATTGCTTCTTGATTTAATTGATTTTAACAAATGAGGTTAATTTGGCTGAGCCAAGGTTCAAAAACCTGGAACCGATGGGAATCCCGGCCGGCGGGCAATACCGGTAACCCGGAAAAATCATTCAAAATTTTGAATTTGGGTAGTTTGAAAACCGGTAACCAGAAAAACCGCTTAAAAACTGGGAAAACCGATAAAAAACCCGTGAAAATCACTAAAAACGAAAAAACAAAGTTGGGAGTATAATAATTGAAGCATATTTAGCTCATATAATAGGTAATCTAGCACAAAAAAGCCTAAAAGACCTTAACTCAACCTAGGAAATGCATTAGACCTAAAAGTAACCTGGACGTTTTTTTACAGGTTCCCATTGGTAAATCCAATTACCGGTGGTTACCGGCTGGTAACCGTCGGTTTTTTGAACCCTGGGGTGAACTACACTTAAACTTGTTCTTTTATCAAATTATTTCATTTTCATTATCCTTTTGGCTCTCTTTTTGGATTTTACTATCTCTAAATTAATTAGTCCGGTTTCAGGAAATGAAGTAAACAGCAAGCCCAATCCACTCAAATTGATTACTACTACGAAGCTATTCAGACCACCTTTCATTTCATGCTTACAGTGGAGTCATGCTGCTAGAAAAAGAAAGTAGTGTTCCAAGATGCTGAACTTTGTGGTCCATATTAATATCCTTCAAAGTACAATATTTCTGCACCATCTCTCTTTAAGTTGACTAGAGATGATCATTTGATGCTGTAGACTATACCACAACATGTTTAGGCGTCCAGGCGGAACTGCGCGGATGCCATGACAGTTCGCGTCGCCTTGGTCTTCTAGGCGAGCACCTAGCGAGGCTGGTCGTCCATGGTGTCGCCTAGTCGTCCAAGGCGAGTAGCACGGCGATGACTTGTTGCGACGAAGCTGAAGGCCAAAGCGGTATAACTTTATACGCAAGGAAGCCGACAGCCCGAAGCGGTATAACGAAGCGAGACAACACAGCAGCAGCGGCGAAACCCTAACCCTACCGATCACTGCTGCCACTCCCTCCACCGGCGCCGCCGGTCGACCTGCCTTCGTCGAAGACCCCTCCGACCGTCTGACGAGCATCCTCCTCCTGCTCTCTCTCCGCGAGTCCACGAATCGAGGCCCTTTCGCACGCAAGGACCATATGCCCACATTTGTTTTCCACTGTTCTCCAGTTCTTCCCCGTTCTGGTTCTCTTGCTCTGCTCTGCTTAGTTCTTCTTTCCGTTCTCATGCTCTGCTCTGCTCAGTTCTTCTTCCCGTCTTTCGGCAGAGCTGCTCTGCTCGGTGAGCTCACTAGCGGATTGGCCAGAGAAAACTGGAGAAGAGGGAGGCAGGTGGATTGGACTTGGACCCGAAACTCAGTGTGGCCAGGATCTACCTCGGGAGAATTGTGAGTACTAACTACTGACTTACTGAGTACGCAAAATTGCAAATTTTTTGTTGGGTTTTAGGCTCCTAAAGCTTTGATTTTGATAGGGTTTTAGGCGGCAGAGCTGCAAGCCTGCAATGTGTGGTGTTTTGACTGCAATTGATTGTCTGCAAGATTGGCCTGCAACTAATTAGTCTAATTTACATGTATCAATCATCAATACATGTATGACGATGGTGATTTGATGAACAGTTGAACGCAAGCGGTAAAATTTTTTACCGCTTGGTGTTTAACTGTTCGTCAAATCACCCTCGTCATACATGCATTGATGATTGATACATGTAAATTAGAAATTCTGATTGTTATCCACTTATCCTTAATCTGTGTGCCAAACTGCCAATGTTGAATGTTCTAGTTTTATGTAATCTTGAGCTAATTGTGGCATTGTGCTTGGATGCTTGCTGTATAACTATAATGTGATGACTTGATGAGTTGACATAATGCTATTGCTATCTATCATTGATTGATTTGATATGCTATTACCTGGTCTTGCCAAATCAAGCTGTTCGTGTACTTCACATTATGAACTTTTATTGTAGTAGACTAGTAGTAAAAAAAGTAGTTTGACTGGGTACTGTATATTCTTTTACAGTTGCTGTTTAACTCAACATGGTTTTGCTCTTGAGAATAGTATGATTGCCCATATAGCCTGTTTTATTATTTGTCTTGATAAATTGATACTTTTTGTCTTGGCAACAAACCTAATGATTCAGATCAAATCTTCCGGACTCAACAGAAGGCCATTTACTGACATCCTTTTCTCGTCGGCCTGGATCGGTTCGTGTTTCCATCATTCTGGTGAGCATATAATATATTAGCTTGGTTAGTTGTTCATTAATACATCACAATGCCCATGGAGTAAACCTTTTTTTTATATTTCTCAAGGTTTGCACAGCATTCATGGAAATTTCAGCCTTCCAAATATGCCTGGATCACTTGCACAAAGGAATGCTGCAATGAGTGGCCTTCCATCCTCTGGGGTTCAATAGCCTGGAGGGAGCATTTCTAGGAGATTTGCTTCAAACAACCTTCCAGTTGCCATGTCTCAGGTTCTAATTCTCACCTTTATGCAGATTGCAATATTCTTTGTCTTATATTGTGGAAAGCATGAACATGAATGTTAATGGCTCATGCAATCTAAGGAAAAATTTTACTAGTTGAAATTATTGCATGCCTCTTCTTGTGCGCTCTTGCCAATTTCATGGTCGGATGCAAGTGCCAGATAATTCTTTAACACATTTTGTTGCATGCAGTTAAACAACCTTGAGCTAGTGACTAGTCAGAATCTCGCCAAAAATCCTGGGGCAGAGAACTTGGTAAGGAAGTGAGGAAGTCACATACTCACATTACACAAGTTTGCCCTGTATTACCAATATCTGTACATGTAATATGATATGATATACACTTATATAGGAAGTGAGGAAGTCAGGAAACAACAAATTACAAATCAATAGCTTGTTCTATCAAGGGAAGTGATACTGATGACACAATAAGGACTCAGGAGTTCATGATCTGATGATCAGGAATTTAGGGTTGCAACTCTTCAAGGTATGCTGCTCTCTGCTGTGTCCCTGTGTTTGTACTTCTTTGTTGTCTTTGATTCTTGATTACATCTGCTCTCTGTTTGTCTTTGTCTTCTTTCTCGCATCTGCTAATTTTGCTCTCTGTTGTGCTATGTGCATCTGCTCGCCTAGAGCTCGCCTGGCCGACGCCTAGGCGCCCGCCTGGACACCTAGGCGTCCTGGCGCCCAGCAGTCGACGTGGTCGCCATGTCTGCCGTGACAACCATGGTGTAGGCTCCATCTTTTTGTTGTTTTACTATGTCTAATTTGATCAGTCCATTTCAAGAAATTTGGTGAACAAAACCATTCCAATATTTTAACCTTGTAGTTACTAGCCTTGAACCCCCCCCTAATAGTACGGCCAAAGCAAAAACAAGAACCAACTTCTAAATTGATCCAAACTTGACATCAAGATCTCACTTATAGCAATTTCACTAAGAACAAGTTAGTCTTGATACTTTAGAGTTATTAATCACCAAAACCACGGAGACAATGAAAATATGGTGTTTGTGCCTATGGTGCGGTGTGTGTTGCTGATCTGACTTTTGTTTGTGTTTGTTTATCCATGCATGTGTGCTATGTTACTGGTGGAATGAGGGGTGCGTTTGCAGTGGATAAGTTGGTAGGTTTGGTTCCATTTGTTATGTGCTTGTGCCTCAGGGTGAGTCATCATTTGATTTAGTTTAGACTCTAACTCTATTCAGCAGCTCTCTGTTCTCAATTTCTCATTATCATGGGGAGCAGTATAATTAAAGCTATGGTGTTGATTTCATTTTTGTTTGTATGAATCATCATATTAGGACAATTGTTTTTGTGAGGAAAGTGATTGTTATATATGTATTATATAGCTGTGTATTTACTCTGTTGTGTTAGGGATTTCCTGCATATATTACATACTTGTACGTGTATATATACTGGCCCATTGGCCTTATGATGAATACAATCGCTATTCATAACATGGTATCAGAGTGCATCTAGGGTTTTTCTTTGTCAAGCAGCCGCTGCTGGTGGTTCATCTTCTTCGATAGCCGCTACCGCCTGGTCTTTCCCACCACTGTCATTGCTCTTCTCCGCAGTGGCTCTCCATCCGCTGTCCTTGAACTGCCCGTCGTCTTGACCAGCTGTCCCGTCGCTTGCCTAGTCTCCGTCGTTGCACGGGTCGAAGCCGCCATCTTCCACTCTTCCAGTCGCCGCTGCTTGTCTGGTTGACGCCATCGCCGTCGATCGTGGTGGTAGGTTTTCCGCCGATCTGGTACGGTTCATAGGAGTTATAAACTCAGCGCCGACCTCCCGTGCAAACCAATTTCGACCCATAGCCCATTAGTCAAGTACAAGGAGCAGTTGATGTCTCTCATTTTGGCTTTAACTGAGTTGTGAACTGTGAACTTGTAATGATATGCTATACCAATGAACTATTAAGTGAGAATTGATGGAGTGAACTAGTGATGTGCATTGTGGATTTATCGTTGCTTGTTTCATGCATAGTAGCATATAAATTGAACTTATTGTTGACTTGCTAAGCATCGCACTGCTCGCAATCCGCACATTATTGCTCGAACACAGGCGACCGTGGTACCCGTTACCCGAGTGGGCATGGGTCTGGGCAAAAATATGTACCCGTCACGGGCATGGGTTTTTTAGCAGGCACATCCAACTTTCATGGGCACGGATTTGGAATAGCAAAACCCAGCGGGTTTGTGCCCGTTGCCATCTCTACCTGTGATGGGGTTGGCATTGAAGAGAGAGAGAGACGTGTTGTTTTTGTTGGCTGTGGCTTGAAATTTGTGGCCAAGTTTACACCACGTATGATTTCTCCATTTGAGTTTGCTGTTCAACTTGTGGACTTCTTGGCAGCTACGACTTTTTTATTTCATTTTTCAAGATTATAAGTACTACAAGAACATATTTATGTATATATGTACGTATATAACACCATACACTCATACACATCTATATAAGTGTGTCCAATACACACGCTTTAGATGAAATGGAGACCAAACAGTCTCACGGAGCGCGGGCACATGTTTTGACTATTGAATGCACCCACGTACTCGCGTGTACTCAGAGAATACTGCTCACAGTGCTAAAGAGATACTGTTCACGTAAACAGTATCACCGTAAATGCGACACCATGGCTCGAGCTGACCTAAAATAAAAATGAACAACCGGCTACACAAGCCTCACTGTTGGACTCGGATTTAACTAATCCAAAATCCTCTATGAATGCCACTATACTATTCCTTATATCAGTAAATAGTACAGACAAATACATCACTGAATCAGCTCATACAAGATGTAAAATGTACTATACAATAATATTATAATATCAGTGTTCAAATAGGGTATATTGGGTTAAGTTTACAATAGAGTCAACTAAACCAAATGATACATTACATAAAACACGGAAGCATAACAGAAGCAAAAGGGAAAAGGGGAGGGCACATGTCGGACTCCAGAGCAACAACTCCCAGATTCTTTTTGTAAATAGCACTAGTCTAAGATCAGCTAGTACACATAATGGTAACAAGGATATATATCAAGCATAATGACAAACTTTATTAAATAAAAAAGTATGGCCTTATGGTCAAAGTTTATATCAATGCTCGTTGGCAACAATAATAAAGAAGAATAATAGCATAAATAAATAAATAATAAATAAATCCATTTTATCCGATATTCGTATCCGAGAAAATATGAATGTGGTAAGCAAAATCCGTATTCAAGAATGTTCATATTCATATTCGAGAATGTTCATATTCGTATTCGAGACCATTCGATTCGTATTAGATCTGTTTCCATCCCTGACGACCTCCTTAGGGATGATTGTAGTAAGTAATTTTTTGGTGAACTAAGGTTCATAAGTAAGAAATGAAATTAATTTATATAATTTTCAACTCTATGTACTACACTACTAGCTCGTGTAGACATGCAGTCATGTTATATAAATTTGTTCTACTGAGATTTGTTACAAAAGTTTTAGGTTATTCTCATTCGACCGAATTAAGTACGTATTAGATTCGAAATCGTATTTGTTACGATATTCGATTCACATTCGATAATTTTCAAATTCATATTCGTATTCATTTTAAAATATGAACTCATATCCGTATCTATATTTATTTTAAAAATATGGATTCGTATTCGTGTAGTCCTGTGGCCGAGTCTTCCATCAGCTGGGGGTTGGTGCTCGCTGGATAGGTGGTCTCCCCTAGCAGTGCAGCGAGGCCAAGGGGAGCAGTCCCTGGGACGTTCATGGGACTTCCTCCCCCTAGGCCCCCTAAAGGTCCGAGGATTGCCAACTGGCATGGTAGGTGTGCTTGCATTGTTGATGCCATTCATCATCATCATCGTTGTCTTCGTAGCGCTTCGTGCGGTGCATGGTATCATCGTGGCAGGCGTTAGGGGCTGGCCTTTCGGCCTTGGCACGATGTGGTGTCCCGATGGTGCCTCTATCTCCCCACGCATAATTGGTTTCATGAGGCTGAGGCTAGGACTCTACCAACTCCGGGGTGTCATCAACGACACCAAGGTGCTAGGAGTGACCATACTTGACCAGGATGAATGGCACGTAGTTCACGTCGCCAAGGTCGGTCTCTGGCGGGTCTACTGAGAAATCTTCAATGAAGTCAAGGTGCAGTAGCACCCTGAAGGTCAGGCCCTTCTTGCAGCGCGGGGGTTGAGCTTGGCCGGCTCCTAAGGAGGAGGCAGCCATAGTGCCACCATCGGTGAAGGTGAGCCTCGTCATCTTTGGGATGGAGCTTGGATTGGCAGTCCATGCCTACAAGTCGAGCTTGCGGGCGTCTTCCTGTTGTAAGGAGCTTTCATCGACACTTTTGAGGGCACATTTGTTGCTGATGACCCTGCTTGCAACCTCAAAGATCCAAGTGTGTAGGGGAATTCCTTCAAGGCACAGGTGGATGTGGAAACAGAGGGCTGCTCTGAAGGCATGTCAAAGAGGCTTCCACAGTCAGACGTGGAACTCAAAGTGGAATTGGTCGCAGCGAGTCACCTCATCTCTGTGATGCCTATGCCCAAAGCTGACCAAGAAGTTTTCAAGTTAGTGGTGGTGAACTGTGAAGTCGATTGACCTTAGGTTGAAGTGCCTCCTGATAGCCTCCGCCGTAGTACGGAAGTCGATGTCTGGCCATGTTCTGGCTAGCCAGACGACAACCGAGAAGTTCTCTCGCCTGTGGAGCTCCCTCTAAAGCTCAACATTGGCGGGGACAATGCAAGCATCCTTCGACGTCCAGGTCACCGAGGTTGGGGTTGGCCATACCTTGTGGAACTCGCCGACGCAACCTTGAGGTAGGTGTCGAAGCCGAGGGAGCAGCGTCGAGGCCGGACTGGCTGGGGGCTGGTCGCTGAGCCGTTGTAGAGACAGAAGTCTGGGCAGGCAAGCAGTAGTAGGAAGCTTTGTGGCTGAAGGGAAGGTAGTGGAGACGCTTGGTTGGGTCTTTGTAGGCGGAAGCACGGTGGTCGCGAGCATGGCAATGGAAGCACTGGCCTTTTGTGCGCTCGAGGAAAGCATGGTGGTTGGGAGCTATCTTGAATGAGGCAGAGGGGGGCGCCCACTGCTGCGTTCTCGACGCCACCGATACCTGGGTTTAACGGGCTTCCACTGAGGCCGAGGGGGACGGTGGTTGCAGGGTGTTGAAGACTCTGTGTCGTCAGACTTCGCACCTTCCCGCCACGCCAAAAGCTTCTGACAGCTGGAGGAGAGCAGCAGGGAGTGAAGATCCTCTGGTCTTGGCTGGAGTGAGCACGGAGGCACAACAACCTGCGATTTAATATGGTGAGGAACTTCAATGCTGGGTTGAATGCCATCTGCGAAGGTGACATTGCTCAGAGAGGGGTTGACCTGTGGGTGATCTTGAGGGATTCGGGAGCGGACTTTGGAGCCATGCAGAGTAGGAGCCATTACTTCTGGGGCCAGAGGTCGGTCTTTTGAGATAGCTTCGAAGGCCGGAAGACGGCCAAGCCTCTTGGGAGGCGAAGAGAACCTACAACATTAGGGGGATGGCCTAGGGCCGGAGGGGTACCTGGCAGCAGATCCGACGGGCGGGGGCCAGATCGGGCCCGGGGATGCAGATCTATAGGTTAGGGTAGCGAGAAGACACCACGTCGGCGATGAAGGGGCAGGTTGATTGACGGGAGGTCGGGGGCTTGACCAGCCACAACACACGGGGCGAGGTGGGCGGGGAGGTGGGAGGAGGGGCTAGGGGTGGTCGTATTGGCGGGAGTGGCAGGCGGCGGGCCTAGCTTCCTCTAGGTGCCGAGCTGTCGCGAGAGAGAGGCCTCAGCTCTCTGCCCTGTTTTTGTCAGAGGTTAACAGTCTTAAACATTGCACCACTGTTTCCTCTTCTCTCAAATTTACGAACCTGCAATAATTGTAGACCTCCTCTTCACAACGTGCAGATCCTCCCAAAATCAGAGCCTGCCAAAAAAAGACCGCTATGCACTGATCAAGAAGACCTGGATGCTCCTGAAGGCAACACGAGGTTCTCCTTTTATGACTGTTCAGATACCCGTTACTATTATACTTGCTTCCAGTTAATTACTGCCTCACTATTCCCATTGTGCTGATTGCTTCCGGTACTCACCAACAAAATCCTTCAGCCAGGAAGCGGCTGTTCCAGGATACCCCCCGAACTAACCTTGAAGAAAGTATCCCAGCTAAGCACTGTACATTCGAACAATATCTAAATGCACTTCATCGTTTCCCAGACTGATCGCTGCACATGCCTCCTGATCAGAAACGGGACCAGCCAACGGCACTGCTGTACAGCGTTCTGCCTACAGCTTCTGTGTACCTACGGTATGACATAGCCTCACGATCACAGCACCTGACATCCTAACGGTGCCGTGTTTTGTTAACTTCTATGCTTTCCGATAGTGACGAGACCCTTTTGATGTCTGCTCAAAATTATCGCTGTGTAATACCGCATGCTACAACCTTTGTCGGAATCAGATCGACAGTCTGTTCTCTCTGTAAATTCAAGTGGCGCACCACATATATGTATTCACTCCTTATAAAGTCGCTTGGTGCACAACTGAAACAATGTACTGATGTAGATACGCTGCTATGTAGGGGTGCAAACGGGTCGGGTTAATCCCGACCGATCTGGCACCGAATCCGATTGGTACCGAATCCGATTGATACCGAATCCGAAGAAAAAATATGGGTTAGGATATGGTAACAGCAATATCCGTCCCGAATCCGATACGTCTTCAAGTTTGATTTCAGGTTAGTGCTACTATTTGACGTTTCATTTTCTTTTGTAATGGTAAAATAAAATCATCAACATCAGCTATTAAGTAGTAACATCAAGTTCTTGACAGTACGTCCTCCTACTCCATTTGTTGTACTGTATGCATTCCTTACAAACAAGTAGGGGTGCAAACGGCTCGGGTTAATCCCGACCGATCCGGCACCGAATCCGATTGGTACCGAATCCGAAGAAAAAATATGGGTTAGGATATGGTAACAGCAATATCCGTCCGAATCCGATCCGTTTGCACCCCTACTGCTATGTAATATAATGCTGCTGCTACCGTTGACTTATTTACATCTGCTTAATTAGCTCAAGTACCAGAACAGGTATGTCTACGCACCATAAGATTACTTCCGTCATGTCCTCCATCTGCACCTGCTTACGTAGCTATACCGTAAATCGATTCCTGCTGTCACCACAGTTATGACACAGCACAAATTCTGCAGAGCACATGCCATCACCCAAACAAACACAAAGACTGCCTAACATTCTTATCTAACATGCCCTCGCTTTGTATGTTCAGAACAGCGTACCTACATCGATTACCAATCGTTCCTCTCACCAAACATCACGAAGGTGAAGGAACAGACCTATACATTACGACCGTGGAGCGCATCCGTGCGATCGACGCATAAAACGCGCCCAGCTGCGTACCTCATCCCACAATTGTAAAACCGTTCAACAACCAAATACATAAACCAAAATACGCACAGCACAAATCCTAAACAAGACGGCGCATAGCGCGCTTCCCCTCCTAGAAATATTAACTAGCAGTATAAGCAAGGTGTCACGCCGCGCTAGCTACCGTATAGATCGAAATAAAAGAGACAACAATTTACGGAAAGTTTTTTAAAAACATCGAGGACACATGCGTAATTTCAAGAAAACCGAAGGCCTTTTTCACAAAAAAAACTGAGGACCTGTACGTAACTAAACAAGGATCCGTACGTAATTTTGGAAAACCACGGGGTGTTATCCTGCAAAGGATACGCAATTTCGGCGAAGTGGGGGGAGTTTTCAGAAAAAACTTGGCAGGGATCTTTTACGAGAACCGAAGATCTTTACGTGATTTTGAAAAATATAGGAAGTTTTTCGCAAGAAATCTGATATGGCATGGGTGGAAGACCGAAAACTCTGGCTTTAATACAGTGATGATGTGCCCTCTGGTGATTACGTAGACGCGGCTAGGAGCCGGGCGGCAGGAAATGCACACGCTTGTACTGCGGGCCTAAATGGATACATCCGAGCAGTTTTCAACAATCCCATTTTTCTTGTAACATTTTGGATAAATCCGACAAAGGATTTTTTTCCATATCGTTGACAGAAATTTTGTGCAGTCCATAGTGCAGAAATTAGAAAGGCATCATTGCATTGCATTGCAGGTGGCCCTAAGAAAACGACAGAAATAATTGCTACGTGGAAATAAAACGAAATTTGGGGCCCGCCGCAAACGACAAAGAAAAAAGAGATTTATGGTTTTTGAATTCTATCTATTCATAAGAGAGGATATAGAGAGATATTTATGTATAATTTTGATTAGTATAACTGAAGTTGGTATAGTTTCTACTACAATCAACTTGTAGACCCGTCTTGAAAAATACTCTATTTAAAAGATAATTACTGTAGTATAAGCTAGAAGCTAAAAAAGGGGGATCGTCGTGTTGTTATCACCGCTTAGCTTTGTCACGATGCTTGGCAGGTGGTGCGAGTGGTTGGAACTTGATTGAAACTAGTATGCGAACCTGTGGTGTTCTTTGGAGCTGCGGTTGATAGTTTTTTGCTACAGTCAATAGCTTTTGTTTATGTTTTTCAACACAGTAGCGGACAACAGAGATGCCGATATCGATAGTATACACGGTTTTAGGCTCGAGAAGCTATTTAGATAATCCGTTTCAAAAAACCATCCTGTTTTAATGATTAGCTTTGTAGGACCGAATAGGCAACAGAGGGGGTGAATAGTGCCTTCAAAGCTCCCCAAGCATTCACGCAAATCTTCTTCTCCAATAGCTACAGAGCTATGAAGTTAGGGATTGAATGCTCACTGGAAACCGAGAAAACAGATCGAAACAGGTGCTGACCGAAAAAGTCCAGAGCGGTCGAAACCTCTCCGCCGTGGTCGAGCCGACTGAGCGGTCGAGTCTTTACTACGTGGTCGAAACCTCTATGCCGTGGTCGAAAAAAAATCACCCAACAGAGGATCAGAGTGGTTGAAAAGGGTGCGAGGTGGTCTGGTACTTGACCATGGTCGAAACTAACTCGTGAATCCGGTCGACATACCAGACAACGATTGCACTGACTTTAACTACATACGACCGCAGAAACCAGAAAACAACAAGAAAGACGTGGTCGTAAACGAAACAGAGGAACCCGAGAGGCGCACGACCACCAGGCCAAGAACTTAAAGAACTTTCGACTTAAGGAACAAAATGCCAAGAAACTTTGCACACAGAAAGATGAAGATCTCAAGAGCTTGCACTGACTTTTAATTGAAAGATTAGCAACAAACACGAGATCTCTGCTAGAAAATAGCGGAGAGTGCTTACGACCATGTCTAAGAGGAGAAAGAACTACAACCAGACCTTGCTCTTGGGAATAGACTAGCCAAGGTGGCTTTGAGGACGATTCCCAGTTCAGAGCAAGTTGAATCCGGAGCAACCTGAAAGCAAACAACCTCTCAGACAGAAGAGAAGAGAAGAGAAGGTCGAACAGAGACAACTCGAATAAGTCAAGCAAACATCAATCAGACATAAGAACTCAAAAGAAGCATAATAATCAATGTATTGTATTCATGGAGGTTTCTACAGCCACTCCATCCGGGAGGACTAGGAGCACAAGTGCTCCAC
Source organism: Bonia amplexicaulis (assembly GCA_036346245.1). Taxonomy (NCBI): domain Eukaryota; kingdom Viridiplantae; phylum Streptophyta; class Magnoliopsida; order Poales; family Poaceae; genus Bonia; species Bonia amplexicaulis. The sequence goes on from CM070766.1 coordinate 10,562,749, forward strand.
CACAGAGAACAACTCACACAAGAACAGAAAGAAAACGCCAGAGCTTCTCACAAGAATCCTCACTGAGCACTTGTGCTCTACCCTCCTATTTATAGCCTTCAATAGCAGGGGTAACCCATTAACCCCAACTAACACCGGGTTTTCCACGCAGACACACCCGCGACAACCCGCCAATCTGATATGACGATGGCCCGATCTTCCGAAAGGTACTGATAAATCGATTGTGGAGATCTCGACGTTGATGATCCAAAGGCTCCGACCAAAACAGATCGAACCCCTTGCAATCACTACACCACTGCTCCGTTGGTTATCAACCGTGCCGAACACGGTTGACCTCGCCAAGAAGGCTATCTCCTGCAAGCGAATCGAGAACACAAGCAAGAGAGTTTAAGACGCAATATGAAATTGTATTGCGAATAAAGTTTGAGTTCACAAGTGGGGTTTCTCAACCGAACATGCGGTGAAACTGCTAAGCAGAATAATCTTTAAGAAAAACCCCAAGGAAAACTAGAGGGGTGTGACCTCCTTAAATAGGGAAGGGGGAAGCCACACTTATCTAATGAAAAGGGAGGTGGTACTAATCGTTTTCTCGTTCATGCGGACGATGGTAATTGCTCACGTGAACAGATCGCCCAAATAGCCCAATTTACAAGGCCCTCGGCCCACTTTGACTCGGATGAAAAGTGACGTGACTAGTTTTGCGCTTCGATCCGCTTCGGATGGAGTTTGAGGTAGACTTCAAGATCTTTCCAACGAGTACTCACGGCCCCAAGAAGCCTTCGGATTAAAAGTTATGGCCGTTTGAAGTAGACGTTGTTACGAAGGCCGAATCTGAATCGAACTCGCGAATATGACTTGGATTGCGCTTGACGGTTCCACTTCTACACTTGAACTCGCGTGGTTCTTCTCCATGGTTCCTAAGGACAAGAAAATCACAAGTCTTAGGAAGTATCGAATGCTCGTGAAATATTATTGACTCCTAAAACGAGTTTACACGATAGTTGAGTTGACGAGCACGCGTGCGAGTGATTGGACCTTGCCCATCATTCATGGAAGCGATAAGAGGGTGTTCATATCAATAGAAGTGATGTCCTCATCATCCTCCCCTTCTTGAATTGGAGTCATCCTCGACTCAAGCTCATCTTCCACGCCCAAGCAAGGTCGCAAATCTGCAATGTTAAAGGTGGGGCTAACCCCAAAATCTGCAGGCAAGTCTAACTTATACGCATTATCATTAATACGTTCAAGTACTCTAAAAGGACCATCTGCACGAGGCATGAGTTTAGACTTTCTCAATTCAGGAAATCGTTCTTTACGCAAGTGTAACCACACAAGATCACCGTGTTCAAAAGTAATATGCTTGCGTCCTTGACTACCAAAGAACTTTATATTTAGCATTCATAATCTCAATGTTCTCTTTAATTGTCTCATGCATCTTACGATGAAATCAACACGTTGTTGCGCATCAAAATTTACTTTTTCTGAAGCTGGAAGAGGCAACAAGTCGATAGGTGCACGAGGTATGAAACCATAAACAATTTCAAAAGGGCATTTCTTCGTGGTAGAATGCAATGACGATTATAAGCAAATTCCACATGAGGCAAACATTCCTCCCACATTTTAAGTTCTTTTAAGCACAGCCCTAAGCATAGTAGACAATGTTCTATTGACTACCTCGCTTTGTCCATCGGTTTGGGGATGACAAGTAGTGGAAAATAACAGTTTAGTTCCCAACTTTCCCCATAAGGTTCTCCAAAATGACTAAGAAATTTAGCATCACGATCCGAAACTATCGTATTCGAATACCATGCAAGCGAACAATTTCCTTAAAGAACAAATCAGCAACATGTGTAGCATCATCACTTTTATGACATGGTATGAAATGAGCCATCTTAGAGAATCTATCCACGACAACAAAAATACTATCCCTCCCCTTCTTTGTCCTAGGAAGCCCTAAAACAAAATCCATAGAAATATCTTCCCAAGGTATGCTTGGAACAGGAAGAGGCATGTATAAACCATGGGGATTAAGTCGTGACTTAGCTTTTTGGCACGTGGTGCAATGAGAAATGAAGCGTTCGACGTCACGCCTCATCTTTGGCCAATAAAATGGTGGAACAGAATGTCCTCGGTCTTCTTCACGCCAAGTGGCCCATCAATCCTCCTCCATGCGCCTCCTGTAACAACAAAAGACGAACGGAGCCAACAGAATGCATAGCTTGCCAAAGACGGTATATGAAACCATCATGCACAACAAATTTATTCCAACCCTTTCCTCTTGACAATTTAGCAACACGTCTTTAAAATCAGCATCATGCACATATTGCTCCTTTATTGTCTCTAACCCAAAGATTTTGAAATCAAGTTGTGAAAGCATGGTATATCTCCTAGACAACGATCGCCTATCACATTTTCTTTGCCCTTTTATATTTAATGACATAGGAAAAGATTCAATAAACTCAATCCACTTAGCATGTCTACGGTTCAGGTTGGTTTGACTTGAATATGTTTCAAGGATTCATGATCGAATGTATTACAAACTCTTTGGGCCATAAATAATGCGCCATGTTTCCAAAGTTCGAACTAGAGCATATAATTCTTTATCATAGGTAGAATAGTTCAAACTAGGACCACTTAACTTTTCACTAAAGTAAGCAACAGTTTTCCTTCTTGCATTAACACACCCCAAGACCTATGCCACTAGCATCACATTCTAATTCAAAAGTCTTGCTGAAATCGGAAGTTGAAGCAAAGGGCATGTGTTAACTTATCTTTGAGAGTGTCGAAGCTTGTTGATGATTGGTGGCCCAAGTAAAAGGAACACCCTTCTTTGTAAGCTCATTCAATGGTGCAGCAAGGGTGCTGAAATCCCGAACAAAACGCCGATAGAAACCAGCGAGCCCGAGAAAACTCCGCACTTGTGTGACCGTTTTAGGAGGCGGCCAACTCTGGATAGCGATGATCTTGGCTTGATCAACCTCAATTCCTGCGGAGTAACAAGATACCCAAGAAAACAAACTCGATCGGTGCAAAAGGTACACTTTTCGAGGTTACCAAACAAACGTGCATCTCTCAAAGCAATAAAAACATCACGTAAGTGTTCAAGATGTTCATCTAGTGACTTGTCAAAATCAATATATCATCAAAGTAAACTACCACAAACTTACCAATGAAAGCACGTAAAACCTCGTTCATTAATCTCATGAAAGTGCTAGGGGTATTAGTTAAACCAAAAGGCATCACTAGCCACTCATATAACCCGAACTTAGTTTTAAGTGCCATCTTCCATTCATCTCCAAGTTTCATTCTAATTTGGTGGTATCCACTACGCAAGTCAACTTTAGAAAACATTGTAGAGCCACTTAATTCATCAAGCATGTCGTCTAACCTAGGAATAGGATGACGGTATCTAATGGTAATATTATTGATAGCTCTACAATCAACACACATACGCCACGACCCATCTTTCTTTGGAACCAAAAGTACAGGAACAACACATGGACTAAGGCTCTCACGTACGTACCCTTTGTCAAGCAAATCTCGCACTTGATGCTCAATCTCCTTAGTCTCCTCCGGGTTGGTTCGGTATGGCGCCGCGGTTGGGTAGGGAAGCTCACGGAATCAAATCAATTTGATGTTCAATACCCTAATCGGTGGCAGCCACGAGGTATCTCAACGGAAACACATCCTCAAATTCTCGCAAAGGTTAGTGACAAGCAGACGGCAAAGAGCTAGATACATCATTAAGTGAAAATAAAGCATCCTTGCATATCAAAGCATAGCATGGCATTTCATCATGACAAATTTCAGCAAGATCGATTTGGTTGCAAGCATGACACAACCCTTTAATTTAATTCCCTCGGTCCTAGAACTAGATGACAACCTCTCTTTCTTAGGTGGGAAAACATCCTTCATTACTTGCTGATTTTCAGATTCTTGTTCAAGTTCTTTCTTCTTATTTTCAGCTAGCTCTTTATCACAATTAGCAATTTCAGTAGGTGTCAAAGGTAGCAAAGTTATTTTCTTTCCTTTGTGCACAAGAGAGTATTTATTACTTCTACCATGATGAGTTGCATCGGTATCAAATTCCCATGGGCGACCTAATAAAAGTGAGCATACTTGCATATGTACTACATCGAAATCAGAACATCATGATAGGAACCAATGGAAAATTGCACTCGCAGATTGTGTTACCTTCACCTTCATGTTGTTGAACCACTGAATGTGGTATGGGTGAGGATGTGCACGTGTGGTCAAGCCAAGCTTCTTGACCAATCCTGAATCCACCAAGTTATTGCAGCTCCCGCCATCAATTATAACACGAACACGACAATCCTTGACGATGAGGAACATCTGAAGCAAATTATGACGTTGTAGCTTCTCCTCTTGCTCTTTTTGAGTGCTCAGTACTCGCTGCACAATTATGGTTCTATAACTTGCCGTAGCGGCACCTAAAATCTCCTCACCATCACCGCTCGTCTCATGATCATCATCATCACCTGCAAGGTTAGCTGCAAGAGCATATTCATCCTCAACATCACTAGCACTTACATAACCACCATCTTCTGTCGCAATGTACGCCCGCTGACTTGGGCAATCTCTCATGACGTGGCCCATCCCTTTACAACGGTGGCACACAATGCCCGTCGTACGGCCCGTGGAAGCAACCGATGAAGAGCTCTTTGCTGGTGCTTGCACACTAGTAGATTTGCTCGCCTCGGGTGCGGCGTGATGGTGGTGGCGGTGCTGCTGAACGCGCTACTCACGGAGGAACAGCAGCTCGAAAAAGCAGGAGGTGGAGCTGTCTTGGGTTGCCCTGCGTCGGTCTCGATGTAGACATACCTCCAAAATTGCTCCTTGTCCTTTGTTGCCTACCCCGCAATTCTTTCTCTCGCCAAACAAGCAAGCTGGAACAATCTATTGATATCATTATATTCTTTGTAATCAATTATGTCACAATTTCACGCCTTAATCCCCCATAAAACGAGCCATCTTATCCTCCTCATCCTCTTCAACATTACAACGCAAAGATGCCTATTTGCGCTTCTTGATAATATTCCTCAACGATCTATTGCCTTGGTCTAAGCGCTGCAATTTCTTACGCATTTCACGCTTAAAAGCGGGAGGAACAAATCTAGCACGCATAGCTACCTTCAATCTATCCCATGTATCGGGGCTAAGCGAATTAACTACTTGAGTCCACCAAATGATAGCAAAATCTTTAAATTCACTAGTCGCTTGTCGACTCTATGCACTTCAGAACTAGATGGGCATTAAATTTTTGTTCAACTGTCATCTCCCAATCTAGATAAGTTTCAAGATCATAGGTACCCGCAAAAGATGGTATGGAAAATTTAACTTTAGCAAATAGGTCATCATGAACATGAGCATTGTGATATCGAAAATTATTGTTACCTCCCATACCATGACGGTTCGATGAGGACGGTGTCGTGGCCGTGCAACACCGGCGTCACGGTTTTCTCTCATTATCATCTCCTCCTCATGATCTTGGCCTCCATTGTTTGGTGGCGATTCACCATTCTTTCAAGGCATGTAGTGAGTGTTGCAATGCTCTCATTAATGGAACGTTGCATTGTATCCATCTTCCTATCGATGTCATCGATAATGGCGCGTTGTTCATCCAAAAGCGTCATGAGCTCTCCCTTAAAACACACTCTTGCGCATCGACGTCTCACCGCCATGGTTAGTAGCAAACAAAAGACAACGAAAGGTATTATCCCTATCAACTACTAGGTGGCGAGAAGTAGAATCACACACTCTCAAGCGTCTTATCACACTCTTACAAGTGTTCTTACCAATGCAGCAGGTGGTACAACCGGTGGCTGGTTCGTGACACCATGTCGAGCATGGGTACGATTGCAAGAGGGAACCTGTTCTGATCAAGAGTAGGTGTAGCTTGGAAGGCACAATATGGTAGCAATGGAGAACAATCAGTTAATTTCAGAATTGCATAGAATTGAATTATAGTCCGTATCTAACACTTAGCCTATGTTGCTGACCAACCAAGAATGGAAAAAGGCTAAAATCAAGTGTATGACAATGTGTAGGAGTGGTAAATACAAGATAATTCAATCCAATGCAATTTGGAATTGAAGAGCACAAGGATTGACTCAAAATTAAAAACGAAGATTTCGTCCACCGGACAGCATGTCGGTATTTTGGCCGTAACTTTTGTCGATGCCTCTTTTTCACTGATACTTTTTTTATCTGTTTTCTGACGGCTTTTTCTACATATTTTCTTTTGGGGCCAACTTCTGAATCCGACACAGAAATTCGCACAAAAATCACAACTGCTGACTGTTGCAGATTCAAAACAGATAATTGGGTCAACTTTCACCGCATATATCTCTTAAATTCCTTGCTGGAATGACGTGAAATTTTACAGATAGATGGATAAGGAATTTCTGAATCTAATGGCGGTAGTCTCACTCAAAAATAATCTCGGAATCAAAAGATATGGCGTTTTTGGTGGCGGTTGCAGAGAAAGGAAAAATCAGCCGAATTTGAAAATTAGGGTTTGGGTGAGGAATTTTTCTTTTGTTTGGATTTTTAATGGAATAAAGATATGACCAGCAACTAGACAATGTTAATATGGACACAAATTCAATTTAGCAAACCAAAACTAACAGATTGAAAGGCACAACGGGGTTTGGACAGCGGAATTAATTCTTTTTGGACTATAGGAAATAAAAACCAATCTACTATAAGCCAAGCAAACATCAATCAAACATAAGAACTCAAAAGAAGCATAATAATCAATGTATTGTATTCATGGAGGTTTCTACAGCCACTCCATCCGGGAGGACTAGGAGCACAAGTGCTCCACCACAGAGAACAACTCACACAAGAACAGAAAGAAAACGCTAGAGCTTCTCACAAGAATCCTCACTGAGCACTTGTGCTCTACCCTCCTATTTATAGCCTTCAATAGCAGGGGTAACCCATTAACCCCAACTAACACCGGGTTTTCCACGCAGACACACCCGCGACAACCCGCCAATCTGATATGACGATGGCCCGATCTTCCGAAAGGTACTGATAAATCGATTGTGGAGATCTCGACGTTGATGATCCAAAGGCTCCGACCAAAACAGATCGAACCCCTTGCAATCACTACACCACTGCTCCGTTGGTTATCAACCGTGCCGAACACGGTTGACCTCGCTAAGAAGGCTATCTCCTGCAAGCGAATCGAGAACACAAGCAAGAGAGTTTAAGACGCAATATGAAATTGTATTGCGAATAAAGTTTGAGTTCACAAGTGGGGTTTCTCAACCGAACATGCGGTGAAACTGCTAAGCAGAATAATCTTTAAGAAAAACCCCCAGGAAAACTAGAGGGGTGTGACCTCCTTAAATAGGGAAGGGGGAAGCCATACTGTTCATGCGGACGTGGTACTGTTCACGTAAACAGTACCGGCCCAAATAGCCCAATTTACAAGGCCCTCGGCCCACTTTGACTCGGACTGAAAAAGTGACGTGACTTATTTTGCAGTTTCTGATCTGCTCGGATGGAGTTTGGAGGTAGACTTCAAGATCTTTCCAACGAGTACTCACGGGCCCCAAGAAGCCTTCTGGATTAAAAGTTATGGCCGTTTGAAGTAGACGTTGTTACGAAGGCCGAATCTGAATCGAACTCGCGAATATGACTTGGATTGCGCTTGACGGTTCCACTTCTACACTTGAACTCGCGTGGTTCTTCTCCATGGTTCCTAAGGACAAGAAAATCACAAGTCTTAGGAAGTATCGAATGCTCGGTGGAAATATTATTGACTCCTAAAACGAGTTTACACGATAGTTGAGTTGACGAGCACGTGCTGAGTGATTGGACCTTGCCCATCATTCATGGAAGCGAAGAGGGTGTTCATATCAATAGAAGTGATGTCCTCATCATCCTCCCCTTCTTGAATTGGAGTCGTCCTCGACTCAAGCTCATCTTCCACGCCCAAGCAAGGTCGCAAATCTGCAATGTTAAAGGTGGGCTAACCCCAAAATCTGCAGCAAGTCTAACTTATACGCATTATCATTAATACGTTCAAGTACTCTAAAAGGACCATCTGCACGAGGCATGAGTTTAGACTTTCTCAATTCAGGAAATCGTTCTTTACACAAGTGTAACCACACAAGATCACCAGGTTCAAAAGTAATATGCTTGCGTCCTTGACTACCAGCAACTTTATATTTAGCATTCATAATCTCAATGTTCTCTTTAGTTGTCTCGTGCATCTTACGTATGAAATCAGCACGTTGTTGCGCATCAAAATTTACTTTTTCTGAAGCTGGAAGAGGCAACAAGTCGATAGGTGCACGAGGTATGAAACCATAAACAATTTCAAAAGGGCATTTCTTCGTGGTAGAATGCAGCGAACGATTATAAGCAAATTCCACATGAGGACCTTCCTGCACCTTCTTGAAAACTTCTCGTTTCCTTGCCGACTACGCTTGCAACCTCCTAGCAGTCCAAGTCATCTTCGGCTTCTTCCGATCATTCTGGACCTCAACACCGCATGTGTCTAGTCCTGATCCTTCCAGCCTCACCATGACCTACTTCCAAACTCCTACAAGCATCACTAACAAGCAAAGCATCACATAACACCGCACAAAACACTACAATCATAAATTTGCATTAGAAGAATGTACTCAGAAATCATCCCAACTGGTCGTAAACCACTTACGACCGGTCGAATGCATAAGACATGAAAAGCTCATAGCCTACGACCACATAGCAAGTCATTACGACCACCCCAAAAGTTGGTATGACCGCTTACAAGAGGCTACGACCGCCTCCCGATGCGTTATGACCATGTTATAGCTCCTCCGATCGCTTCGACTTCTGGTCGGTAAACCTTCTGCTGAAGATTCGACCACGTTCACTTCTTCACACCGTGGTCGAAGGCCCTTCTGACCACGTTCAAGGTTTCTCAACGTGGTCGAAGCCCCTTCCGACCACATTCAACGTGGTCGAAACATCTTCCGACCACATTCAACGGGTCGAAGCACCTTTCGACCACATTCAGTGCTTTACATCGTGGTCGAAGCCACTTCCAAGCACCGACCACGGACAACGTGGTCGAACGACCAATGTGGTCAAAACCCGCTTTCGACTACCGACCGCGACAACGTGGTCGAACAACCAACGTGGTCGAAACACGCTTTGAACTACCGACCGCGGACAACGTGGTCGAAACCCGCTTTCGACAGCCGACCGTGGACAACATGATCAAATGACCAACATGGTCAAAACCCACTTTCAATTACCGACCGCGGACAATGTGGTCGAACGACTAACATGGTCGAAACCCGCTTTCAACTACCGACCGTGGACAACGTGATCGAATGACCAACGTGGTCTAAACCCGCTTTTGACTTCCGACCACGGCCAGTCGATGCTTCCGACTTCCGGCCACGTCCAGTCGACGCTTCTGACTTCCAACCACGTCCAGTCGACGCTTCCGACTTTCGACCACGACCAGTCGACGCTTCCGACTTCCGACCACGTCCAGTCGACGCTTCCGACTTCCGACCACGGCCAGTCGACGCTTCCGACTTCCGACCACGTCCAGTCGACGCTTCCAACTTCTGACCACGACCAATCAATGCTTCCGACTTTCGACCATGTCCAGTCGACGCTTCCGACTTCCAACCACGACCAGTTAACGCTTCCGATCAAGTCCAGTCGACGCTTCCGACGTCCGACCACGGCCAGCAGAGGCGTCCGACCGCGGACGACGTGGTCGTAAATCTTTCAGCCGACCCCAATGACACTCAATGAGGTCGTAAGCACAAACTTCAAAAACCAAAGTCAATCTTTCTAAAACAAGGGTCAATTACTCATCACAAACTTCAAAAACCAAAGTCAATCTTTCTAAAACAAGGGTCAATTACTCATCACAAATATGGGGTCATCTCCACATGGTCTCTCAATTTCCCGCTTGATGAGTATATTGACAAACGCAGAAAAAAGCATGAAGATGAGGTTTTTTCTTGTTTTAAAAGAGTGACAGAGAGACTTATGACCATGTTGACAGAAGGGACAATGGAGCAAAACCAAAAAGAGCAAATTTTCCTCAAAAGCTCCAGAAAATCCCCCTGTTATGCCTTTTTCTCCATTATTCTTCCCCTTTTGGCAATAAAATCATCAAGATGCATGGAAGAAAATAGAGCATGAGTAAAATGGAGTGACTATATTTTGTTTATTTTACGCATAAGGAGCCATGAAGATTATCCAAAATGACCTTTTGAGTATTACTCCAAGCCATGACAAAAGAAAATGCTATCTAGATCATGACTGCCACATACTCGGCCTTTGCAGTGGACTGTGCAACACTAGACTGCTTCTTAGAGGACCAAGAGACAAGGAAAGTACCAATGAATTGATAAGTGCGAAGTGCTCTTCCTATCTATTCTACAACCAGCAAAGTCTGTGTAATACCCTAAACATCGTTACGACATAAGTTTTTAAACAATCGCGGAGTCGCCGGTTTTTCGGTAAATCGTGGGAAGGGAAAATATGAATTGTAGAACATTTTAAAATGAATTAAATAAATTAAAACAATTAATTTAGATGTTTTGGGTTGTCCGGAGGGGTGGGCCAGCCGCTTTGGGCCAGCCAGCCCAAATGGGGCCTGCACCCTCCCAAACCCTAACACCCCTTTATAAACCCCTCCTTGGCCCTCCCTCTTTCCACCCCATAGCCACCACCCCACCCTTTGGGCACCTCCCCCTTCCCCTCTTGCTGCCATTGGTGCCCCCAAGTGCTGCTGCCATTGTAGGGAGAAGAAAGGAGAAGAAGGAAGGAGAAGGAAGGAGAAGAAGAAGAGGTGGAAAAAAAGGGGTGATCCATCATCTAGGTAATTTTTCCTCATCCCAAACCCTCTGTTTTTCAAATTAATTAGGGTTCTTGGCATGGATTTTGATGGTAGTTAATAGATTAATTGCCCGATTAGAGATTAGTCGTTGTGCACTCAGATTGATTCGCAGTGCAGTATGGCCTTGCAGCTTTGACCTAGTAAACGAATTTTCCTGCAGACTCTCCCAAAAGGAAAGTTGTATAGGACTTCCAGATGTATCTCCTGTAATTGTTTTGTAATTTTTGGCCGTGGGATCTGGGAGAAACGGGGTCGGGAATACAGCTGTTTGCCAGACGAGCAGATTGGTACAGACCGATTGGATTTTTGGCCGTCCAATCTGCCAGAACAGAGTTCTTCCTCTGTTTTGGGCATTAAATTAACCCTATCTGTGATCAAAATAAAAATATGTGTTCTACATAAAAATTGTAAGTTTTTAAGTCATGAATCCATAGAGGTATCATATGCTGTATTTGGATCATTATTTTTAAAGATACAAAATTGTGAAGCAGCGCTGCTGCAGAGGGTAATTTGCTGAATTGTTGAGCGGAGAAGTGTTTGTGCGGGTTCGGGGTTCTAGCGACGTCTTAATTATTTTTAGTCGTGTTTGTATGCTGTGTTTGTGTGCTGAGTTGTCTTTTGGACAGGTGGTCTTGCCCCTGAGCGCTCTTGATTTTACTCCGCTTCATCGGATTGAGGCAAGTGAATGTAGCGGTGGTTGCTACCGTTTAACTTGTTATTCCTTCTACTTGCAATTTACATTATTATCTTAATTTGATACATGATGCCATGATTGCTTGCTATTTTAATTGTGGAGATGATAGCAAATATTTATCCCTTGATATGTTGATATTATGCTAGTAGACATGTGGAATTCTTGTTTAATGTTATAATGTGGACATGAAAATAACATGTGGTGGATGTGGATATGTTGAGAGCATGATAATTCTCATTGTGGATGAATTAATGTGACTCATGAATTATCATATCATTCATGTCATATCGTGTCATTTGCATGTATGGATGTCGCTACAAATGCCGCGACCGTACCGGTACAACATCGTATATTGCCGTAATACGATGCACCTCTTCTCCATGCTGGAAGCAATTCCACCTCGGAAAGAGTGAAGTGAAGATAGCATGAGCATTCATATGCATTGCATTGTGGAAAGATTCATTTACATACATATGCAATATATATTGTGGTGATGTTATTTTATGAAATATACAACTTTCTAGTTGTAATGTGGAATTGGCTCATGTGAGCTACTTGTGGTATGAGGATTGTGGATGTGGTCGTGGAATGGGGTTCGCCCCTTGTGTATGGTAAGGGTTGTGGTGATGGCATAAGACTCTTTTCTCTTGTATTAACTGTTGATAGCAATTGTAGGTGTGGGAAATAATAACGCATTGAAGTAAGACATACATATGTTTTATTGCCTTTGGTAGTGGTTGAGGATTTAAAGTAGTCAAATAAGATTAATTTGCTAATGCTTTACCGTCTTGATGGTGATTTGCGCTTAAGGTTATAAACATTGTTAATTGTGGAAGATTAAATGTTGATGATTAATCTATTGTGATTTGTGAAAAGATTAAATGTTTCATTTGCAATTATTTGTGGATAAAATGATAGTATTTGTATGCCAATTAAATCTGAAATTGAAAAGGTATGATCCATAGAAGATTTGTGGTGGTTTAATAATTGAGGACATGAATTGTGGTTGTAGTTGTATGAAATTATAAATGATGATGTATAATTGTTTGTAGTTTGAATAGCTTGTTAAACAGTTTGCTTGCTGAGATTTTATCTCACCCTTGTTTCCCTCCCTGTGTGGACATTGAGCATGCATGGGAAGGGTAGAACAGCACCACACTGATGCACTTGGATCATAGTTTATTGCTGTAATAAAGTTGATAGAATTCTAGACCTTTGCATAGCTTTGTTTACATTATCTTAATAATGTCAAATTGTGAACTATGTTTTAGATTAAATGTTGGAGAATGTTTTAATTAGTGAATTGCTATCACTATCCGGTTATTCCTTAGTTGTTTACGCTTTCGCTTATACTATTTTGTTTAGTAATCGTTGCCAGTTTAATTTATCTTGTAAATTGGCTAGTTGTGGAGTAGTTTTAGTAGCATCCCAGGGTATTGTGGATCTTGGGGTGTTACAGTCTGTGTCGGAGTAGGCTCTAAGGGAAAGATAGGAAGCTGAAGAGTACCAAATACCATAGTCTATAGTAGCTCGAAGGTACCTGAAAATGCGCTTCACCGTCTGGCGGTGAGATACGCGAGGAGAGGCTTGGAATCGAGCACACAGACACGGCGAAGTGTATGTCTAGCCTCGAGGCAGTGAGGTACAACAGAGATCCAATCATGCTTCTGTACTCCTTCTGATCTACTGGCACGCCATCCTCACCTGGATCGAGTGAAGTTGATGTCGTCATTGGAGTTGACACCAGCTTGTCATCACTCATATCAAAGCGTCTCCAGAGGTCTCGAGTGTACTTTCCTTGATGCAAGAAAGTACCCTCCTGAGTCTGCTTGATCTGGAAACCAAGGAAGAAGCTCAACTCGCCCATCATGCTCATCTCAAACTCTGAGCTCATGACATCAGAGAACTGGGAAACAAGAGCATGAGAAGAGCCACCAAATATAATGTCATCTACATAAATCTGAACGAGTAGAATGTCATTGCCATGCCTACGAATGAACAAGGTCTTGTCTATCTTACCCATCTCAAACCTTTGACTCAACAAATGGGACTTAAACCTCTCATACCAAGCTCTAGGGGCTTGCTTAAGTCCATATAGGGCTTTGGAAAGCTTGTAGACATGGTTGGGTATTTGGGGTTCTCGAAACTTGGAGGCTGTCTAACATAGACCTCTTCCTCAATATACCCATTGAGGAAGGCACTCTTGACATCCATTTGGTACAACTTGAAGCCCTTAGACGCTGCGAATGCAAGCAAAATCTTAATGGCCTCTAGCCTAGCTATAGGGGCAAAGGTCTCCTCAAAATCTAAACTCTCAACCTCAGAGAAACCTTGATCTACCAGTCTAGCCTTGTTTTGAATGACTACTCCATCCTCACTCTGCTTGTTTTTGAAGACCCACTTGGTACCTATGCTATTATGACCTCTAGAGGGCTCAACAGGCGACCAGACGTTGTTTCTCTCAAAGTTCTCTAGCTCCTCATGCATGGTATTGACCCAAGACTCATCAGAAAGAGCATGAAAAATATCCTTGGGCTGAAAAGATGCGACGAAGGCAGAATGAAGACAGAAGTGAGACAAGCTAGATTTTGAGTATGTGACGCGCTCAAAGAGATCTCGTATGATCTGCTCTGAAGGATGATGATTCTGTATGTGTCGTGAGGTCCTGTATTAAAAGTGGAAGTGGCCTCTACCTCATGCGCTGACGAAGTAGGAACAGAGCCACTAGCTCCAGAAGAACTAGAAGGTATGGGCTGATCTCCCTGAGGTGCGGTGGTAGAATCAGCCACCTCAAGGTAAGGATGGACTAGATCAGGTAGACATAAGGAAAACAATGAACAACTAATATCATGAGAACTGTGTTATTATGTGACAATTTATAGCAAGTTATAGCAAGTGTGTAAAACAATGAAAATATAATGTTATGAATGTAAAACGGATATTATGAGAACTGTGTATGAAAGATATTTATTATGTGACAATTTATAGCAAGTTATAGCAAGTGTGTCGGCGACCTCATCCCACATACCAGGTTATACGAGAATAGCCAGGCACAACCTTGTCCTCGACAGTATAACTGTAGATGGGATGTAATATCCTGTGTAATGAGAATGTACGACCCCCCGTACGTTACCAGGTTGGGTGGAAATGACCCCTATATGTGGGTAGTCCCGACATGATAACTCTTAGTTCGTTAATTAGCGAATTATACAAGATATAATTAGAGAGTTGTGATTGAGTTAAAGTAAAGTTATGAGAGTAATGATTTAACCCAATGAGACTCAAGAGCTAGGATTGGTGATACTAGGTGATGGGAACAAGGACTATCAATGGAGAGGATACTAACCAGAGTCACACACCAACTAAATCATACAATTTTATTAGGTGATAAATGATTATTAGGCATGTTAATGTACAGCAACTAAATCAACTACAACTCATAGTTAATAATCAACAGCTAGGATTCACAAAACAAGATATCACTGTAACCGTCTAGTGTTAAAGATTACTAGTGGTTAACCTTAAATTAGAGCATGCTATTCACAACCCTAACCTACCATTAGACATTTATTTACATCCTTAATCACACATGGATTCTATGGTTAACATTATATTAATTACAAGTATTCAATACTAACTAATTCATCATATTCAAAAGTTACCAAAACTACAACAACTACCACAGCCAATTAATACAGTGCAATGATCGGAAATCATACTAAGGTAACAGGTAATCATGTGACATAATCGTGGAAAAGAAACGGTTTACGGCCGCGCGGTACTTGCCTTGAGCACGCTCGACGGACACGCTGCAAGATGGATCCGGAAACCGCAACTGCCCAACTGCTACCACAACAACTGTGTGAGAATCTACAGGATGATACGGAGGATAACCAATCAGATATGATGAATTTTGATAAGGAAATGACAGCAATTAAATAACTAGAAAGGAAACAACCGTTCGGCTGCGCGAACGACCATTCAGCCGCACAAAAACATGTTCGAACGCAAAAACAGCCGTTCGGCCAGACAAAATGTCGTTCGACCGCGCCGCTGCCGCTGGCCCCACCGCCGGTCGCCGCCACCAGCCATAAGCACGGATCTTGGCGTGCAAGCGCGCACGGGCGATGCCACCGCCGCCACCGCCTCGCCGGCGGTCGCCGGGCCGCCGCCGCCGCCTCTCTATGCCACCACCGCTACTCTCCATGCCGCCATCACTGCAGATGCATGCGCGTGCTGCGTGCAGCCGATGCATCGCCGATGGTCCCGTCGCTGCTGCGCCATGGCGACACGCCGAGCCGACGCGCGTGTGCAAGAAGCGGTTCGACCGCATATGACCGCTTCCCGTGGCCGCCGCCGACGCCGCCGCCACGAGTCCATGCCGCCGCAATCATAGGAAGGAGAGATTAAGAGAGAGTGAGAGAGATTGAAAGTTAGAGAGGAGAGAGAGACCACCTGGGGAAACTGGCGCTCGGGAAAGAAAAAATTTAGGAAATGGGTCCCCCTATTTAAGGTTGATTGGGTTTGGGTTTTGTAGTTTTTATTCATTAATTTATTTACTAAAATTATTTTTTATTTATTTTATTTTATTTCCTAGGTGTTATAGCTCTCCCCCCTTAGAAAAGATTCAGCCTCGAATCGACTACTCCAGAAATTAATTTGAGGAATCGAGAGCAACAGAAGGAGAATAGGGAACAAAACCTGGAGAAAAGAGATCGGGGTACTTTACCCGCATTTGGGACTCCAACTCCCAAGTGGCTTTGCGCTTAGTCTGATTGGACAACAACACTTTGACATAAGTAAGAGTCGGACGCGTGGTGACGCTCACTGACGCTCAAGTTCCGGACCGGCCGTGCCACACTTTGATGTGTCCTCCGAAACCTCCAATGTGGGCGACTCCAGAATTTGATCAGGGTCATTCAGGTACTTCCAGAATTTGATATATGAAAGACATTATGGACACCAGCCAGAGAAGCAAGCAACTCAAGACGATAAGCAAGCTTCCCGATCCTCTCTGTGATAGGAAATGGTCCAACGTAATGAGGGTTCAACTTTCCTTTAGCCCCGAACCGGACCACTCCCTTGGTCGGAGAGACCCTCAAGAGAACCTGATCACCGACCTCAAACTCCAATGGCCGACGGGAACGATTGGCGTAACTCTTTTGGCGACTCTGAGCGGAAAGCAAATTGTTTCTGATGAGATCGATCTGCTCCTTCCAATCTCGGACCTGCTGAGGCCCCAGTAACTCTTTCTCTCCAACCTCGTCCCAGCGAAGGGGAGAGCGACAAGGTCGGCCATAAAGTACCTCAAAAGGAGCCATCCCGATACTGGAGTGAAAACTGTTATTGTAGGAGAACTATGCCAGAGGTAAGTGATTCTCCCAACTGCCCTTCCATACCAGTATGCAAGAGCACAACATGTTCTCCAAGGTACAAATGGTTCTTTCAGATTGACCATCCATCTGAGGGTGCAAGGCAGTGCTGAAATTGAGTTTAGTGCCCAGATTCTGATGCAAGCTCTTCCAGAAATGGGAAACAAACTTTGCGTCGCGATCTGAAACAATGGTCTTAGGAACACCATGAAGGCGAACAATCTCCTTGACGAAAATGGTAGCAAGGTCACTAGTAGAATAAGTAGTCTTGACTGAGAGAAAATGAGCCGTCTTGGAAAGACGGTCAACAATAATCCAAATGGAATCCATACGCCGGGGCGACTTAGGAAGTCCAACCACAAAGTCCATAGCAATGTCCTCCCATTTCCATTGGGGAATTTCCAGAGGTTGCAGAAGGACAACAGGACTGCAGTGCTCTACTTTTACTTGCTGGCACACCGCACATTGAGACACAAATTTGGCTATATCCTTCTTCATCCCTGGCCACCAAAACTACTGCTGAAGGTCCTTGAACATCTTGGTCTCGCCAGGGTGAATGGAATAAGGGGTTTTATGAGCCTCACAAACAATATCCCTCTTCAAGGATGAATCAGAAGGTACCCAAATGCGGTTTCAGAATGGCAAAAGTCCTCTATCATCCATGGCAAAATCTGGCCAATGAGGTTTTGCTCGAATAACCTCTCCACGGACGTGCCGGATCTCCAACCCTGCAGTTTGGGCCCCAAGCACAACATCAAACAAAGGAGATGAACTATCGACATGGCTGAAAAGGCCAAGCAAAGTGTGGTCTGAAGGTCCTCCAACTCCTCCTGAACTGAAGTAGGAACGAGTACACCATCACTTCGCTTTCTGCTAAGCGCATCCGCCACCACATTAGCCTTGCCTGGATGATAATGAATGGTGAGATCATAATCCTTGATCAGTTCAAGCCAACGACGCTGCCTCAAATTTAATTCTTTCTGGGTGAGGAAGTATTTCAAACTCTTGTGATCAGTGAAGATGTCACACTTCTCACCATAGAGATAATGACACCAAATCTTGAGGGCGAAAACCACTGCCCCCAACTCTAAAGCATGGGTAGGATAATTAAGCTCATGCTTCTTAAGTTGACGAGAAGCGTAAGCTATCACCTTGTCCTCTTGCATAAGGACACAACCCAATCCCAACCAAGAGGCATCACAATAAACCGTGAACTTCTTCCCTTCCTCGGGTAAGGCAAGAATAGGAGCGGTGATGAGACGCTCCTTCAAGGTCTGAAAACTGGTCTCACAATCCTCTATCCAAAGGAACAGCACTCCCTTCTGAGTCAACTTGGTCAAAGGCTTGGCGATGGAAGAAAACCCCTCAACAAAGCACCGGTAATACCCGGCCAACCCCAGAAAACTGCGAATCTCCGCCACATTACTAGGTCTCGGCCAGTCCACTACTGCTACATTCTTGGAAGGGTCCACAGAAAGTCCTTCACCGCTAATGATATGCCCAAGAAAACTGATAGAAGAAAGCCAGAAAGCACATTTCTTCAATTTAGCAAACATCTGATGCTTCCGAAGAAGACCCAGAACGATCCGAAGGTGGTGCTCATGCTCCTCCGCGGTACTGGAATAGATCAATATATCATCAATAAAAATAATGACAAATTGATCCAAATACTCATGAAATACCCGGTGCATCAGATCCATAAACACTGCTGGAGCATTGGTTAAACCAAATGGCATCACCAAGAACTCAAAGAGACCATACCGAGTGCGAAAGGTCATCTTTGGAATATCAGAAGCCTTGATCCGCACTTGGTGGTAACCAGCCTGCAGATCTATCTTGGAAAAGAACTTAGCACCCTTGAGCTGATCGAAGAGGTCATCAATGCAAGGTAAAGGGTGCCGGTTCTTGATAGTTACTGCATTAATGGCTCGATAATCGATGCACATGCGCAGACTCTTATCTTTCTTCCCCACAAAAGTGATCAGAGAAGCTCACTCTGAAGTACTGCGCCTGATAAAGACCTTGCTCTGAAGATCATCTAATTGACGCTTCAATTCCTCCAACTCAGTGCGCGACAGACGGTAGGGAGCCTTGGCGATAGGTGTGATGCCCGGAATAACATCAATTGCACACTCAACCACTCTGACTAGAGGAAGGCCTGGAAGTTTGGGTGGAAAGACATCAAGAACTTCCCGAACAATAGGCATATCTTCTGGTAAAGGTCCGGATGCAAACTTCTCTAGCATGGCAAAAAGACACCCGGACTTGCCATTTCACGGCGACCAAAGTAAGAGGCCAAGAATAAGAGACTGAGGTAACGCTTTTTGCCCTGATAAACAATTTCGCCCTCATCTTGGAAAAGAATAACCTTGCGGTCAAAACAGTGAATGATAGCATGATGACGAGATAACCAATCCATGCCCACAATCAGGTCAAATGGGTGAATTGGCGCAACCACCGCATCAATGGCAAAAACATGACCTTTAATCTCCAAAGCCACATTGAGACAAACTAAGATGCTAGAGAGAGGTCCATTAGCAGTGGATACCAACACCGGAAGCTCCAAAGTGCTAACTAGAATTGAATGCTGCTGAATAAAGCGAGATGCCAGGAAGGAAAAACTAGCCCAAGAGTCAAATAATGCAAGAGCAGGATAAGAGTGCAATGTAACCATACCTAAACAGAGTAGTGCGAGTGTGAAAACAAGCTAAGGAAAAAATAAGTAACATCCGAAAGCAAGGAGAGGGGAAATGATAAATTACCGTGCACAACATCAGAACGACGGTGTGACTCCTACACCGGTAGTGCGTAGAGACGCGCATCAGTACCATCAGGAGTAGTAGCGATGGGGTAGCGATCGGGCTAGTACAACCGAAATGGACAATGATGAAGCTACACAAGGGAGGAAATATCTGATGGGAACATAAAACATTTAGGTAACTTACCCGCTAACTGATGATCAGCAGGCGGAAAAAACAGTTGGTTCACCGTGCCAGATGGAACCTTGCGCTTCTTGATCAAGCCTGGCGGAAAAATGGAATTAGGGTTCTGAGAGCACACAATAGACTTGTGTCCCTGAATCCCACAAATGTGGCACTTGCCAGAGTAACCACGATCACGCCTCGTGCTCTCCGCCATAGCGATAACACACCGACTTCTTTCCAAGGTTCCCCAGCTCTGGTGCTCCGCCCTTAGGGCGACGAGAAGGAGAGGAAGACTGCTGGCGCTTTCCATTAGGACGAGCCTTCTTAGAATCCCAAGAACCGGACTAACGTCGTGGCTCAGAAGGATAGGGCCTACAAAAGCAAGGAATTTAAGGCATCTTTGGTCGAACAAGGAATTTAGATAAATCAATGGTTGAATTGAAAGACAAATGAACCTCTTCCTGTCAGAGTTGGCAGCCTTTTGGGCCTCCATCTATGTAATGTTTCAATTGCTTATTTCAAAATTTTGTATAATTTTTAAATATTAAAATTAAATTAATTTGGTTTAAAATAAAATAAGAGTTTTGTTTGTGTGAAATTTGAAATTTGTTTTGCCTTGATTTTCTGTTTTTAAGAAAGCTAGATTTGAAAAGTAATTTAAAGTAAAAACTTAAAAATATTATTAAATAAAAAGAAATTTTGATTTTCTATAAAAATCCTATGTCAAATTAATTATTTGAATTTATTTGGCTTTTATTTGGTTTTTCTGAGTTTCCCGGAGTTTTAAAATTTATTTTGAAAATAAAAAGTATTTTAAGTATGAAAATTAAAATACCAACAGTAGTTGAAATATTTTATTAAGTCCAAAATGTCGCCAGAAGTTCTTTGAATTTTGGAACTTTTGGAAGTAGTTTCATATTTTAAAGATTTATTGAATTTTCTGGTGTTTTCTAAAAAATCTAAATCAAATTTAATCCTCCACCGCCCGATCTAATCTCGTGCGCTCATCTTAACCTAACCCTTCGCTCTCCATCCGACGGTCCCGATTTCCTCCTAGCGCCGCATCGCTCATCTGACCGTCCGTTCTTTCCTCTCTCTCTTCTTTCTAACTGATAAACCCGGTCCCACCTGTCAGTGAATAAAATCATTTTCCTTTACAAAAATAACTCGACCGGAAAATCAAAATCCTTGCTGACATCATAAATTTAATTTCCATAGAAAAATAATTCATCAGAAAATAATTTCCCTTGATGACGCCATAATTTGATTTTTCAGTTCAAAAATAATTCGAGAAAATAGGTTTATTCTTTTCTCTCTTTCGGACTTCGAGAGCCCGTTCTCTTCGCTTTAACTCCGATTGAATCCATTCAAATTTCTAAATTCATCTAAAATTCTAATCTATCCATTTATATCCTATTTTCAAATTTTTGGAAATTTGTGAATTTATTTGGTTTAAACTAAAGCTTAATTAGAATTTTTATTTAATAACATTAAATTAAATATTAATATTTGTTAAAAAAAATTTATTAATATTTTATAATTTTTTGGACTATTTTAGCTCAAATTTAAAATTTTCAAAAAAAAGATAGGAGAGAGAATGAACAGTGCCCCCGCGGCACTGTTCATCTTCCCGTTTTTCTCCCGAGCGAGGGCGTGCGTGGCCGCCATGGACGCCGTTTCTTCTAGCTTTGATTCCCATTGATTTTCTCAACCGTTTTTTGTGAAATCAAGTGCAATAAAATCCTCTCATCAAGAGCTTTCAATTCCCTACCGTTTCCCCTCTCATTTATGTGTATTTACACGAATTTGAAACCGTTGCTCTAAATGACATGGTCCTTTGATCTCTCTACCGTCCATCTCCACCCCTATAAAAGGGATTACCGGGTGCCCCTTCTCATCCTCACCCAACCCCCGAAATCTCAAGTCCTCTCTCCATTTCTTCTCTCCGCATTCACCATTTTACTTTTATGTACCGAGCGCCGTTCCTCGACCTTTTGCGACATCTACAGTGGAGTTCTGCCACTTTTGACCACACCATTGGATTCGTCTTCTCGCGTTCTACGCGGTGCTCCCCTCGCCTTCGCTGGAGCATCACCGGAGCATCGCCGAACCATCGTGGACAAACCGCGCCATCGTTTCTCTCCTCGCTGCAAGCCGGCTGTGCATGTTCCATCCAAACCGAGGAGAGCATTGTGTTCCCATCGTCCTCCTCTTCGTTTCGCCGTAGACCTCACCCTCTAACTCCTCTCCGTTTGTCCGGAATGCCGATGTCAACCCGTCGGTCGCCGAATGTCTTCTCTGCCGTGTTCCGCCACCATCCGGTGTCTGTTGGCCGAGCCGTCTGTACCGTTGAATTCGCCTCAACGCGTTCTATGCCATGCTTCTATCGCCATCACTCGAAGACTCCCCGAGCCCTCGTCAACCTGGTCGAGCCAGACGATGAAACCATGCATACGCGCGTACACCACTTTTTCGGTAAGTGCTTTGATTTTTGTTCGCATCATATCGTGTCCTAGCCTCCAAGTAATTTATCTATTATTTTTATTTAATTTTTCGTGGAGCCAATTGTCAGAAATTGAACTTTCCGCAAAAATGGTTCGTTTTGACACCTGAGGTCGATTCGTCGTCTCTATTGAGTTTTAGCCTGTGCCGTAATTTTTCTTAGACTTGCCTCGCTGTGTTCTACGCCGTGCTCACTTCCTTTTCCCCAAAAGGCCTCCACCAATTTTTGCCTCCGACACCTCGCCATGGCCGCCAATGGCATCCCGTGTCCCCATCTATCCGGTGGTGTTTTCCCCAATCCGTTCGCGTCATATCATGCCAAACCATCCTAGGTAGCTACCTTTCAAATGGTTTTGGATTCGCTTCACCGAGCACCAAGATATCAAGTTTTTCCTTTTTCTCTACCGTCGTCGTTCAAACGTCGATTGTATCGTCTCCGATGAAGTTTCAGCTTAGACAATAATTTTTCTAGCTTCACCATACCATGTTCTACCCCGTACTCTCCCTACACCTCCATGTTCCATACCCGGTATTATCTCTTTCCAACCTGTCGATGTTGCTACCACGTTGTCACTGTCGTTTTTCCCTCAGCGCCAGTGATTGCCGCTGTTCCTCGATGCCGTACCCACATCATCACCTTTGCCTCGTCGCCATTGTTCCCTTTTGCCCATACGTCGGCCACTTCGCAGCCAACCGGCACCGTACTGTTCAAAAAGTAATTCTCAGATTTTGTTATCATTTCATGTGATATCTAAAACTTTCAGATATTCGTTCTTCCTCATTCGAACTCCGAATCCGTTGATTCTTTCTTCTGAATTCATCTAAAATCTTAACCTTTCTTCCGGTATATATTTTGTATTTTTGTAATTTTATTTGTTTTTATTTATTCTTTTATATTTTTCGTTCCGCGCGTAGAATCCGATGTCGCCGAAGAATATTCTAAGCAGCAGCAAGAAGGTCAAGACAGCGTGCAAGAAGGCAAGTCTCCTTTGAACATCTTGAACCTATGTTTGTGAAATGTTTTGATTATTTTAAATTTAATGCATTGCTATGTTACATAAAATGATAATTCCTGTTGTAGAAATAATAGTTAAACCGATAGTTGTTATGCCCTTATTTGACTTTGACAATCATGTACCTTTGACACTCTAGGATTTCCTTTGTCTCAATAATGAGATTGTGGAACTAGACTTTTGTTCAGAATTTAGTGGTAATTGGAGTTGCCACAGTTCTTTTAAAATAAAATAAAATATGAAAATTGGATTTAGACCAGGGCGGATGGTTGGATTGGATTGGTGCGGTTAGCACGAGAAATTGCAAAGTGTATGTTCCGCCCTAGTCAATTAAGGACCGACGCTTGTGTTTGTCCAGACTGAGCACTACCGTACAACCACAAGTCTATATGGGTACGACCTAGCTGATTAACTTATGATAGACTAGTTTAGGTACCACCGATGGAAAGTGGGTGCCGTGTTTTACCGGTTATTCACCGTGAGGGACAGTTCTTTATACTCATACGGCGCAAGAGGGGGCTTCTGGCTGTGGTGGATTTAACCCTCCAGCGGTGAAACCTCAGCGGGTGGTGTCTAGCTAATCTAGAGTAAGGTAAAGGCTTTGTGATATTTTATCTGGGTCTCATGCCTAAGGAAGCATGTTGGCTATTAAGATGATTTATCTCTTGTGGGTAAAGTTGTACAACCTCTGCAGAGTGTAAAACTATTTGAATAGTCGTGCCCACGGTCAAGGGCGGGCAAGGAATGCATTCACATGGTAGATCATTGGTTTTGGTTTTAAAATAAAAGTTTTGGGAATCGGAAGTGGTTGGAACTCCCGGCGTTGTCCTAGCGGTTGGAGCTAGTGTGGGTGGATGTAACCCGTTGCCTTGAGTCCTGGCGGATGTAGCTAGTGTGGGTGGTTGTAACCCGTTTTCTTGAACCTTGGCGGTTAGAGCCAGTGATCTAGTGTTGGTGGTTGGAACCTTCACTATAAAATTGATAGTTTCTGTTAAAGCAATTACTTTATTAAATTAATGCCTTTGAAAATATTTAATGGTATTTGAAATAAAATATTGCTTTGTGCAAAAGAACCATATAACCCTCCCTTGTTAAGCCTTGCATCTATTCTCTCCTTACCTTCGTCATGGTATTCTTCCTTCTCTTTCTGCTTATCTCCTTTTTGGAATGATAATTGTATCCCCTTCCCTCTATAATTTTTATTGATGGCTCAATAAGGTTGCACTTGGGGAAGCGCGTCATCGTGAAGGAGCGAGGATTAGTTCTTTAGTTGTAGTACCCAAGTAAAGTCCTACGATTTTAGAACGCTTATATACTACTTGTTTGTGTGCTAGATGCACTGTACCAAGTCTTTGTATACTTGTAGTACAGTTATCCTTGAAAACTATTTTAATTTCAAGCTAAGTTTCATCTAAGCTGGTGTTTAATCGTTCCCCTTATCTCTTATCTATGCTACTTCTCTCTTACCTTGTGCTAACCCCAGTTACCACAACAGTGCAAGCTGCAATTCTTCCACTGCAATCTAAGTTTGGAAAATAATTGAGGACCCAGAGTATAGGGAAGACAACAAATTTATGGAAAGTACTCTTGTCGGGAAAGCTGTCATAATCAGTGGATGTCAAGTTAGGTAATTTGGAGAATTTTTGGTAGTGTGTTATATTTGGATGTAGAATTGGAAAGACTAAATAATATTTGAGAGGATTGAAACAAAAAGGTATATTTGTGGATATCAATTGATTTTAAATAAATCTAAAGAGTGCCATCTTTGTGGATTGACTAGAGAATAAGTACAAAGTTGAACTTGGGAGAGCTAATTAGATCATAGTAAAAGTCTAAACTTTGCCTTGGATTTATTATCTAGGATTGAAAGGAACAATTGGATGTAAAACAAGATTTTTGTTGAAGGAATTATTTGTGACCGTTGGAGAATTAGTATGTAGAGATTGATCCAGTAAAGGGAGAGATTAAAAGATTAAGAAGTTGAATTATCATAAACAATTCATGATATCAATTTTGGGTGATTTAATTGAATCATGAAGAGTGGAAGAATTTTGTGGAGTTAATTGATTATCAGAGTTTGGTGGACCTATTGATGATAAGTGGATACTAGTGGAATTCTAGAAGATAATACACTTAGATATCTTGGTGGATTAATTTTATCATTGCAAAGTGGATTTTGTTATGTCAATTAGAATTTAGTGGATTTAATAGATCATTGCCAGATAATTGGATTTGAACGAATGTGATTAACTAGATCATTTAAGGATGTTCAAATGGATAATCTGGAGGATTTAAATTATTTATGGGAGATAGATTATTCAATAAAAATTAATTGAGAGATCGTCCGATAAGAATTAATTGAGATACTTGAATTCAGTCAAATTTGGTGGAACCAAAATGATGATTATCAAGAGATTGATGTTGGTGGAATTCTAAATTAATCGATAGGATAAGGGCAATTGAAGTTAACCCAGAGCTTGCAGCCGACTGAATATGTACCACTCCGATTTGTTGTTGTCTTCCGTATTTCTCAGTTAAAGGAATACTTCATAGTACCGAAGAATAATTTATAATCACGAAGAAAGCTGAACATTATACAAGAAGCAAGACCATTAAATTCTATAAGTGCATAGGAGCAACCAAACAGAATCAGAAGCATCTTGGAGCGTGAGGAAGATCTAAGAGCCAAGTTCCATAATCTTTCTTTTTCCTAGTCCGTCCGAATCTCGGGGACGAGATTCTTTCTAAGGGGGGTAGTTTGTAATAGCCCAGCTGTTTATTTCAACATTTTGGATAAATTTTTTTTAAATATTAAAATTAAATTAATTTGGTTTAAAATAAAAATAAGAGTTTTGTTTGTGTGAAATTTGAATTTTGTTTTGCCTTGATTTTCTGTTTTTAAGAAAGCTAGATTTGAAAAGTAATTTAAAGTAAAAACTTAAAAATATTATTAAATAAAAATATATTTTGATTTTCTGTAAAAATTCTATGTCAAATTAATTATTTGAATTTATTTGGCTTTTATTTGGTTTTTCTGAGTTTCCCGGAGTTTTAAAATCCATTTTGAAAATAAAAAGTATTTTAAGTATGAAAATTAAAATACCAATAGTAGTTGGAAATATTTTGATTAAGTCCAAAATGTTTCCAGGAAGTTCTTTGAATTTTTTGAACTTTTGGAAGTAATTTCATATTTTTCTGAGCTTTATTGAATTTTCTGGTGTTTTCTAAAAAAAAATCTAAATCAAATTTAATCCTCTACTGTCCGATCTAATCTCGTGTGCTCATCTTAACCTAACCCTTCGCTCTCCATCCGACGGTCCCGATTGCCTCCTTACGCTGCATCGCTCATCTGACCGTCCGCTCTTTCCTCTCTCTTCTCTCTCGCTGATAAACCCGATCCCACCTGTCAGTGAATAAAATCATTTTCCTTTACAAACATAATTCGGCCGGAAAATCAAAATCCTTGCTGACGTCATAAATTTATTTTCCACAGAAAAATAATTCATCTGAAAATCATTTCCCTTGATGACGTCATAATTTGATTTTTCAGTTCAAAAATAATTCTAGAAAATCGGTTTATTCTTTTCTCTCTTTTCAAAATTCCGAGAGCCCGTTCTCTTTCGTTTTAACTCCGATTGAATCCATTCAAATTTATAAATTCATATAAAATTCTAATCTATCCATTTATATTCTATTTTCAAATTTTCAAATTTATTTGGTTTAAACTAAAGCTTAATTATAATTTTTATTTAATAACATTAAATTAAACATTAATATTCATTAAAAATATTTTATTTGAGTTCCTTGAGTCTCAAGGAATTTTTGGAAATTTTTTTTAGTTTTTTCGGATCTTGTTTGGGCTCAATTTAAAATTTTCAAAAAAAAAGATAGGAGAGAGAGTGAACAGTGCCCCACGGCACTGTTCATCTTCCCGTTTTACTCCCGAGCGAGCGCGTGCGTGGCCGCCATGGACGCCGTTTCTTCTAGCTTTGATTCCCATTGATTTTCTCAACCGTTTTTCGTGAAATCAAGTGCAATAAAATTCTCTCATCAAGAGCATTCAATTCCCTACTGTTTCCCCTCTCATTTATGTGTATTTACACGAATTTGAAACTGTTGCTCTAAATGACATGGTCCTTTGATCTCTCTCTCCCGTCCACCTCCACCCCTATAAAAGGGAGCACCGGATGCCCCTTCTCATCCTCACCTAACCCCCGAAATCTCAAGTCCTCTCTCCCTTTCTTCTCTCCGCAATCACCATTTTACTTTTGTGTACCGAGCGCCGCTCCTCGGCCTTTTGCGACGTCTACAGTGGAGTTCCGCCACTTTTGACCACACCATTGGCTTCGTCTTCTCGTGTTCTACGCGGTGCTCCCCTCGCCTTCGCCGGAGTATCACCGGAGCATCGCCGGACCACCGTGGCCAAACTGCGCCATCGTTTCTCTCCTCGCATGTGTTCCCATCGTCCTCCTCTTCGTTTCGCCGCAGACCTCACCCTCTAACTCCTCTCCGTTTGCCCGGAACGCCGACGTCAACCTGCCCGTCGCCGAATGTCTTCTCCGCCGTGTTCCGCCACCATCCGATGTCCGTTGGCCGAGCCGTCTGTACCGTTGAATTCGCCTCGACGCGCTCTACGCATGCTTCTATCGCCATCACTCGAAGACTCCCCGAGCCCTCGTCAACCTGGTCGAGCCAGACGCTGAAACCATTTTCGGTAAGTGCTTTGATTTTTGTTCACGTCATATCGTGTCCTAGCCTCCAAGCAATTTATCTATCATTTTTATTTAATTTTTCGTGGAGCCAATTGTTAAAAATTGAACTTTCCGCAAAAATGGTCCGTTTTGACACCTGAGGTCGATTCGCCGTCTCTGTTGAGTTTCACCCTGTGCCGTAATTTTTCTTAGAGTTGCCTCGCTGTGTTCTACGCCGTGCTCACTTCCTTTTCCCCAAAAGGCCTCCACAAATTTTTGCCTCCGACACCTCGCCATGGCCGCCAATGGCATCTCGTGTCCCCATCTATCCGGTGGTGTTTTCCCTAATCCGTTCGCGTCATATCGTGCCAAACCATCCCAGGTAGCTACCTTTCAAATGGCTTTAGATTCGCTTCACCGAGCACCAAGATATCAAGTTTTTCCTTTTTCTCTACCGTCGTCGTTCAAACGTCGGTTGTATCGTCTCTGATGAAGTTTCAGCTTAGCCAATAATTTTTCTAGCTTCACCATACCATGTTCTACCCCGTGCTCTCCCTACATCTCCATGTTCCATACCAGGTACTATCTCTTTCAAACCTGTCGATGTCGCTACCACGTTGTCACTGTCGTTTTTCCCTCAGCACCAGTGATTGCCGCTGTTCCTCGATTCCATACCCACGTCATCACCTTTGCCTCGTCGCCACTGTTCCATTTTGCCCATACGTCGGCCACCTCGCAACCAACCGGCACCGTACTGTTCAAAAAATAATTCTCGGATTTTGTTATCATTTCATGTGATATCTAAAATTTTCAGATATTCGTTCTTCCTCATTCGAACTCCGAATCAGTTGATGCTTTCTTCTAAATTCATCTAAAATCTTAACCTTTCTTCCGATATATATTTTGTATTTTTGTAATTTTATTTGTTTTTATTTATTCTTTTGTACTTTTCGTTCCGCGCGTAGAATCCGATGTCGCCGAAGAATATTCTAAGCAGCAGCAAGAAGGTCAAGACAGCGTGCAAGAAGGCGAGTCTCCTTTGAACATCTTGAACCTATGTTTGTAAAATATTTTGATTATTTTAAATTTAATGCATTTCTATGTTACATAAAATGATAATTCATGTTGTAGAAATAACAGTTAAACTGATAATTGTTATGCCCTTATTTGACTTTGACAATCATGTACCTTTGACACCCTAGAATTTCCTTTGTCTCAATAATGAGATTATTATAAAACTTTGGTAAATATTGTAATGGTAGTAAAATGCTTAGTCGTGCTATATAACCTTTGGTAACTTGGAATGAGAAGTTATATTTTGTGGAACTAGACTTTTGTTCAGAATTTAGTGGTGATTGGAACTAGACATAAAATTGATAGTTTCTGTTAAAGCAATTACTTTATTAAATTAATGCCTTTGAAAATATTTAATGGTATTTGAAATAAAATATTGCTTTGTGCAAAAGAACCATATAACCCTCCCTTGTTAAGCCTTGCATCTATTGCATTTTTCCAAGACTTGCGGAGTACTTTATGTACTCACATGCTACACTTAAAACAAAATCTCAGAGGAATACGAAGCTCAGGAAGGAGACTACGACTACTTCGCGTGTGGATTCTACGAAGGCTTTCCGGAGTACTAGGTTGCGCTTCCCACCAATTGCACGTGGCGTATTGATGGGTTTCACTGGTTATCTTTGCTTCACTGTGTTTTGTGTGTGTGTATGAGGTCTTGAAACCTCATTTGTAATAAAGAGGCGTTTTGGTCTGTACTCTCTATTATTGTAGTCAAGCGTTGTTGGTTATGTAATCATCACTGTTTGACTGTGTGCACTAGCTTTGATCTGGGACTAGTCTTTGTAATACGAGGGTCCGGATTCGTAAACCGGGTCCCGACAATCTACCAGGCTCGATCCACCGCATCCCGGTAGGTTCGTATGTCCATAGCAGCTATGACATGACGGATCTCCTCTCGAAGGCCTCCAATAAACCGCCTTCTTCTGCTCGTTAGAATTCACCTCTGGAAGGAAACGACAGATCTCCCGAAATGCCTTCTCGTACTGCTCCACCAGCTGACCCTCCTTCTGCCGCAAGGAGTCAAGCTCAAAGTCCTTCGCCCCAGTTAGGGCAAAAGGGTAGTACTCCTCGGCAAAAGCGGTAGTAAAGTCCTCCCAAGTAGATGGTCCTGCATGAGGTCCGCGGAAGCTGCGTACCTCAGCCTACCACAAGTCCGCCTCTCCCATCAGCTACTGAGAGGCGAACAATACCTTCTCCTGGGTTGTGAGCTCCATGGTATCAAACTTCTTGTTCATGTAACGAAGCCAATCATCAGCCTCCACTGGGCCTGAACCACTGAAGGTCTGCAAGACCAAGCGCTGCCACTCCCTCATTGTCATGCGAGGAGGAGGAGGCGGCGCGCCGAGCAGCACACAGCAGTAGCCGCCGCTGAGGCGACGCGGCCTGATTGGCAAGCATCACCGAAGAGCGGTCTCACAACATGACCAAGCTCGCACATGAGCCGAAAGCTGCTGCACCTCACTCTGAGAAGTAGCTTGTGTCAACGAGGAAGGAGCACCAGCAACGCCTGGAGAAGGGTCCGTTGGTGGGGGTAGAGTCGATGCATGAGAAGCGGAGTTTGCTGGTGAAGGAATCTAATCTTGATTACCCGGTTCGCTAGTATGTCCGCGTACCCGATCCACATACTCCTGCATCCGGTGACTGGCACGCCTGGCTGGAGGCAAACTGTTGCATTGAAAAGAGGATTGAAACAAAGCAGGGAATAATGATGAGTGAGAGTAACAATGGGATCCTGAATCAAGTAATATGCCAATGACTAGACAAGCATGCATGAGTAAACTAACCCGAAGCCCTGTGCACGTGCCATTTTTTCCTTTTATTTGCAACATTTTTTTCCAGAAACTACAGCTTGAGCTCTGATACCAACTGTAGCACCCCACATATAGCCAAGGTGGAATACTACTATGGAACGTCATCGCCAAGAAATAAAGTACCAACAAAAGACAATAATAGAATTCATACACCAATTGAAAACTTTTAAGGTACTTTATTAAATAATCAACGGAAGCTGAAATAGTGTTTGAATTATGGGACCGGTCCACTTCTAATCAATTTGACAAGTAAAGTAAAGGGCAAAACTAATGGCAAGCCACAGTGCTGAAATTCGAGTACTCCCACCCATGCATGCCGCTATTATTCCATTGGCCTTTTACCTGAGAGGGAAAGAGCAAGTGTGAGATTTGAAAATCTCAGCAAGTATACAGCAACGGTCGCAACATAAGAGTAAGACAATTAAAGCAACCACAAGATATAGGGGACAAACATGACAAGTAAGAAATAGACATAAGGAAAACAATGAACAACTGATATCGGAGATACTGTTATGAATGGAAAACGGATATTATGAGAACTGTGTATGAAAGATATTTGTTATGTGACAAGTTTAGCAAGGGTGTCGGCGACCTTATCCCATATACCCGGTTATACAAGAATAGCCAGGCACAACCTTGTCTTCGACTGTATAACCGCAGATGGGTGTAATATCCTGTGTAACAAGAATGTACGGCCCCCCGTACCCCCGTACGTTACCAGGTTGGGTGGAAATGACCCCTATATGTGGGCAGTCCCAATGTGATAACCCTTAGTTCGTTAATTAGCACATTATCCAGGATATAATTAGCGAGTTGTGATTGAGTTAAGGTAAAATTTCCCAGGTGTAGAGTACTCATCTAGCATCGTCCTGGCCATCTCGACCAAGGTACGGTTCTTCCTCTCCACGACGCCATTTTGCTGGGGGACGTGCGGAGAAGAGAAGTGATGTTGTACACCTGTCTCATCGCAGAACATCTCAAAGTAGGAATTATTGAACTCCTTGCCATTGTCACTACGGATCGCTCGTAAGGCACCAGGGAGCTCAACAGAAAGCCTGTTAAACAAACCCCTAAAATGACTGAATATCTCATCCTTCGAGGCCAAGAAAAACACCCAAAAAAACCTCGAGAAGTCATCGACCACAACAAGAACATATCACTTCCCTCCCGCCGACTGCACTCTAGCTGGACCAACTGTGTCCATGTGAAGAAGCTATCCTGGTGCATCGATCATAGTCACAGTGACTGGGGGATGAGAAGCAGCAATCATCTTGCCATGTCGGCAAGGAGCACAAACTAAGTGTTTGACTATCTTGAGTTTGGGCAAACCACGTATGAGACCGTGGCTGCTAACTCGAGTCAAATGATTAAATCCAATGTGACCAAGTCTCCTATGCCTAAAGGAGAGATCATGAGACTCTGACACAAGTAAGCACCTAAGAGGATCGCTAGAAGACTCAACAAAATCAGTACGAAAGATCCTACCAAATCTAGAAATCCCACAAACAAGAGTCCCCGAAGAATCAAGAATTTTGCAAGCATTTTTCTTAAAACATACCTCGAAATTGTCATCGGTAAGCTGAGAAATAAAAAGCAAATTATATTGCACCTTACTCACTAAGGCAACATCTTTAAGAATAAAGGAATCATTAATGCGCACAGTACCTTTCGCGATGACTCAACCAAACGAGGCGTCTCCGAAGGTGATCATCTCATCACCTGGAGCTCAGACTAGGGAAGAGAACCAACGGAAGTCTCTGGTCCTGTGTCGAGAGCAGCCAGAGTTGACAAGACAAACCTCTCCCTTACCAGCCCAGCGGACCTGAGTCAACAAGAGAACAACATCTGTGGCTCAGTACTGGGGTAAATGAGAATAGACTTGGGAACCCAGTACTGAGTCACACGATGAGCAGAAGAAGCAGTAACACCCGACTGACTTCTAACTACCCTACGCTCTCCGCCTCTTAGAAAGCCAAAAGGTCTAAGAGCAGACCTGAAGTGTTGCCGGGTCCGACTGCTATAGAAGAGCAAGTTTGACCAACAGCAACATACTGATCACGCCGCGGATAGCTATCTCGATGGAGGAAACGAGATCTACCCTCAGGACGGCGGATATCCTGACTAGAAGAGCCTTGAGGACCAAAAACAGAAACAGGAAAACCAAGTCCTTGATGCTGCCTAAACACCTCAACAGAGTTTTCTATAACTCTAGACCTCGTGTTGGTCTTCGGTGCACTAAAAGTCTGGGGCTGACCATGAATATGCCTAAAGAGCGCGAACACGGTCTCTCCGCGCGATCTTAGCACGCTTGAAGCATCTCTCAATACCATGTCCATCCTTCTGATAGAAGGTACAATGATACTTGACCTTCTGAGAGGTGGAAGTAGCATGATGAGGCTTTACCTTCTGAGAGGTCGAAGCAACAGGTGGTACCACCTTACTGTCAGACATCCCTTGGACAAAGCTTGTCGGGACCCCAGATTTTCGAATCCGGACCCTCTGTGTATTACAGCACTAGTCCCAGATCAAAGCTAATGCACACAGTTAAACAGTGATGATTACATAACCAACAACGCTTTATTACAATAGTAAAGAGTACATACCGAAAGGCCTCTTATTACAACTGAGGTTTCAAGACTTCACAAACACAAAACACAGCGGAAGCAAAAGTAAATCTGGTGAAGACCCATCAATATGCCACAGGCAATTGACTGGGGACACATAGCCTAGTACTCCGGGAAGCCTTCGTCGAATCCATACACGTCGTAGTCGTAATCTCCTTCTTGAGTTTTTGAGTGCAACATGTGAGTACAAGTACTCCGCAAGTCTTGGGAAAATGCAGTAGATGCAAGACTTAACAAATGAGGGTTATATGGTTCTTTTGCACAAAGCAATCTTTTATTTCAAATACCATTAATTATTTTCGAAGGCATTTATTTAATAACTGACTAGGGCTGTATGGTTATGCTTAGTCTGGACAAACACAAGCGTTATATCCACCAACACTGAATATTTAGTGCAGGTTATATCCACCAACACTAGTTAACGGGCTATAACCGCCAAGGTTCAAGACCACGGGTTCCATCCACCCACATTGCCTCCATCCGCCAGGACACAACACCGAGAGTTTCATCCACTCTCGAGTTTTCAAAATTTTTACTTTAAAACCAAAACCAAAGATCTACCATGTGAATGCATTCCTTGCCCGCCCTTGACCGTGGACACGGCTATTCGAATAGTTTAACACTCTGCAGAGGTTGTACAGCTTTACCCACAAGAGATAAGTCATCTTAATAGCCAACATGCTTCCTTAGGCATGAGACCCAGATAAAATATCACAAAGCTTTTACCTCACTCTAATCTAGATAGACACCACCCGCTGAGGTTTCACCGCTAAGGATTAAATCCACCACAGTCAGAAGCCCCCTCTTGCACCATATGAGTACAGTAAATCTCTATCCCTCACTATGAATAACCAGTAAATCCCTGGCACCCACTTTCCCCTGGTGGCGCCTAAACTAGACTATCGTAAGTTAATCAGCTAGGTCGTACCCGTATAGACTTGTGGTTGTACGATTATGCTTAGTCTGGACAAACACAAGCATCGGTCCTTAATTGACTAGGGCGGAACATACACTTTACAAGTTCTTGTGCTAAATCCGCACCAATCCAATCTTACCATCCGCCCAAGTCTAAAACAATTTTCACCATTTTATTTTAGTTTAAAAACAACAGCAATACTTATTACCGCTAAATAAAAAGATGAAATCATTCATATCAATTTTCACCCGAAGGGTTATACTGACAGACTAGCTTGTCTAAGCAATTACTACCCTAGTAAAATTAACAATTACATAATAATCTCAATATTGAGACAAGAGAAATCTATGGTGACAACGGTACATGGTTGTCAATATCAAATGATGGCATAACAATTATTGGTTTAACTATTTTCCTTACAACAAAAATTATCATTTTATGTAACATATCAAATGCATTAAATTTAAAATAATAAAATAATTTTGGTAAACATAGGTACAAGATGTTCAAAGGAGACTTACCTTCTTGCACGTTGTCTGGATCTTCTTGCTGCGGGTCGGGAAAGTCTTCGGCAACGATGGATTCTACGCGCGAACAGATAGAACAAATAAAATAAATATATACACATAAATTCAAATAAAATTCAAAAATTTAAAAATAAATACACATATTTGGGTAGTTTGTGATTTTAGAAAAATTTAGAAATTTGAACGGGTCAAATCGGAGTTAAAATGAGAAATTTATGGCTTCCGGAAGTTTAATTTGAAGAAAAAGAAAAAGATAGAATTTTTCGATTTATTTTTGTATTGAAAAAGGCTATATATGACGTCAGCAAGGAATTTAATTTTGGATGAAATATTTTTATAAAGGAAAATAATTTAAAATTTGAATTTGAATTTAAAATTTGCGGATAGTGGGGAGAGATTAGGGCACTCAAATGCGCATTCAAACGGGTGTTAAGGCGGAACAAACAGTCGAAGTTAAAAAGCTCCATTCGGCTTTAATGGAGGAGAGGAGAGAGAGGGCTGGAGGAAGAAGAAAGGGAGCAAGAAGAAGGAGATGACAAGTGTAACAGCCTAGCTGTATATTTCAAATTTTTTGAGTAAAAACAAATATTAAAATATTAAATTAAATTAATTTGGCTTAAAATAAAAATGATTGTTTTGTTGCTTAAGTTTTATTTTGATTTGCCCTGAATTTCTATTTTTTAAAAAAAAAGCAGGTTGTGAAAATTAATTTCAGTAAAAACATAAAAAGATTATTTTAAATTTCCATACAATCTTATTTTAAATTAATTATTTGAAGTTATTTGGCATTTATTTGGATTTTCTGAGTTTTCCTGGAGTTTAAAATCTATTTTGAAATTAAAAAGTATTTTTAGTATAAAAATATAATACTAACATAAGTTGAAAATATTTTATTTAAGTCCAAAACATATCCAAGAACTTCTGTGAATTTTACTGGAAGTTTGGAATTTATTTCATATTTTTCTGAGCCTTTTTGAATTTTCTAGGTTTTTTTGAAAATCTAAAATCAAAAATAAAAATTTAAAACTCCAATCTCTCCCTCCGAGCGACGCGTGGATGGCCCAGATACGCCCACGTCGCCGCCCGGATGATCTTTCCCCCCTCCATGTGGCTACGATCCACGCCTCTCTTTCTCTCTCACTGCTCGGCCCACTTTGTCGGTGCGTCTCCCTAGCGCCCTTCTTCCTCCTCCCGCCGCCGCCAACACCGCCGCCATTTCCGCCTCCTTTCCTTATCCGCAGCATGACGATTTCTTTCCTTTCTACTCTGTGCGCCCGTCTCCTTCACCATTCTCACAGTAGCGTTTCCCCAAATTCCCCCGCAATCACCGCCGTAGCCGAGATCTCCGTGACGATTCCCGTGGCCCTGCTCCCCCTCTGCCCCTATAAAAGCCACTCTCGGCCTCGGCTCTCTCCGCCACTCGACCTCGCCCGCACCGTGCTTCATCTCTCTGAGCGCCGCCGCGAACTCCGGCGAGCTCCCCTCGCCGTCTTGGTCCTCCTTGTGCCCCGCAGACGGCACATCCGGCATCCTCGAGCCCTCGCCGATCTCCTCCGACCCTCCGCCGAGCACGAGCGCCGCCGAGGACCCACCATGGGTGACCCGAGCGCCGCCGCCTTTCTCATTGTCGATCGCTTCCGGCCGTCCTCGGTAATTTCATAAGCACCATCGCATTCCCCGCCTTCCTCTCCTCTTGCGCCACTCGCCCGGCCGCCGCCCGCCCGGCCGGAGTGCCGACGAGCGCCCGAACTGAAGCCTCGTCCGGCTTGGCCACGTCGACAGCGGAGCTGACGTGGGCACCACGTCCCTGGCCGCGTCGGCCCCCCTGCCCTGTTGGCGCCACGCACGCAGCCGTGCCACCTTGGTCGTCTTCCCCTCCTTGGGCCGGTCCATAGACCCGGGGCCCATCTATCAACGAGATCACCCAAGGGCTGACGCCAGTATGGCGCAATAATCTGATTTTTCCGTAGAAAAACAAATCGGTCGATAAGAAATTCCTCGCTGACGTCATAATCCTAGATTTTCCTTTAGAAAAATAATTCCAAAAATCCATATTTTTCTTTCCTCTGATTTTAAACTTTCTAGAGCTTGTTCTCCTTCATCCTAACTCCGATTTAGCCCATTCAAATTTCTAAATTCATACAAAATTCCGATTTAGCTGATTAACTTACGATAGTCTAGTTTAGGTGCCACCAGTAGAAAGTGGGTGTCGAGTTTACCGGTTATCCACGATGAGGGATGAGATTTCTTGTACTCATATGGCGCAAGAGGGGGCTTCTAACTGGGTGGATTTAACCCTTCAGCGGTGAAATCTCAGCGGGTGGTGTCTAGCTAGATTAGAGTAAGGTAAAAGCTTTGTGGTATTTTATCTGGGTCTCATGCCTAAGGATGGATGTTGGCTATTAAGATAACTTATCTCTTGTGGGTAAAGTTGTACAACCTCTGTAAAGTGTAAAACTATTCGAATAGCCGTGCCCACGGTCAAGGGCGGGCAAGGAATGCATTCACATGGTAGATTTTTTGTTTTAATTTTAAAGTAAAGGTTTTGGGAACCCGAGAGTGGATGGAACTCTTGGAGTTTGTGTCCTGGTGGATGGAGCTAGTGCGGGTGGATGGAACCCGTAGTCTTGAACCTTGGCGGTTAGGGCCAGTCAACTAGTGTTGGTGGATGGAACCTTCACTTGAAAATTCTTAATAGTTTATGTTAAAACAATTACTTTATTAAATTAATACCTTCAAAAATATTCATTGGTATTTGAAATAATATATTGCTTTATGCAAAAGAACCATATAACCCTCCTTTGTTAAGCCTTGCATCTACTGCATTTTCCCAAGACTTGCGGAGTACTATTTGTACTCACATGCTGCACTCAAAACAAATCTCAGAGGAATATGAAGCTCAAGAAGGACATTACGACTACTTCACGTGTGCATTCGACGAAGGCTTTTCGGAGTACTAGGTTGCACTTCCCCAGTCAATTGCCTATGGTGTATTGATGGGTCTTCATCAGAGTTTCTTTTACTTCCGTTGTGTTTTGTGTTTGTGAGGTCTTGAAACCTTAGTTGTAATAAAGAAACCTTTCGGTCTGTACTCTTTACTATTGTAATAAAGTGTTGTTGATTATGTAATCATCACTGTTTGTCTGTGTGCACTAGCTTTGATCTGGGATTAGTGTTGTAATACACAAAGGGTCCGGATTCAGAAATCCAGGATCCCGACAACAGGTGGGGCCCACACGTCGGTGAGAGAAAGAGAGAGATGAAGGGGTATGGGCGGCCGGATGAACGACACGTGGCACAATCTCGGCCGTTGAAGTGAATGAAGGGGTAAGTGGCTACGAGTGGCTAGTATTAGATCAAGAAATGGATGGATTTAATCTGGGCGCAACACGTGTCAGCTAGAGGTTAATCCGGATTTAATTTTCGGATAAATTTTTCACAAAATACTAGAAACATTATAATTGCTTAGAAAATAATAAATAATTTCTGCAAATTCCAAAAAATTCATAGAATATTCCTGGAGATGTTTTTGACTTAGGACAAATATTTTTAATTCCAATTTTGGCTTTTAAAAATTTTATAATATACCTTTTGACTTTATAAATTGATTTTTAATTCCAGACAATTCTCCAAAATTCTAGGAAAATGTTTTGGACTTACTAAAAATATTTCCAACTTAAACTTAGTCTTTTAATTTTTACAAAATTTTTTTTTAACTTTAAAATTGATTTTAAAATCCAAAAAAACACAGAAAATCCAAATAGAATTCAATTACTTTAAAATAATTAATTTGTATTTAAATTTTTTAAAGAAAGCGAATTTTGGGATGTTACAAACCTACCCCCCTTAGAATGAATCTTGCCCCCGAGATTCGGACGGACTGGGAAAAAGACTAGGGAACTCTGCTCTTAGATCTTCCTCTCGCTCCCATGTTGCTTCTGATTCAGAATGATTGCTCCACTGCACCTTACAGAATTTGATGCTCTTGTTTCTTGTACGACGTTCTGCTTCATCCAAAATCTTGACTGGATACTCTGAATATGTTAAGTCCTCGTTCAAAGTCATTTCTTCTAAAGGCATTTGCTCTTCTGGCACTTTGAGACACTTTCTTAACTGGGACACAAGGAAGACGTCATGCACATTCAACAACTGAGGTGGAAGCTTCAACTGATAAGCAACTTCTCCCCTTTTGGCAAGAATAGGAAATGGTCCAATGAATCTAGGAGCAAGCTTCCCACTAACACTGAAACGTCGCATCCCCTTGAGCGGCAAAACTTTCAGATACACATGATCTTCAGGTACAAATTCTAAGGATCTTCGACGATTGTCCGCATAGCTTTTCTGTCTTGTTTGTGCTGTTTTTAATCTGTCTTGAATCAGGCGAACTTGCTCTTTTGCTTGCTTTAACACATCTGGTCCAAATTTTTGCCCTTCTCCGGTTTCATTCCAATACAACGGTGTTCTGCACTTTCTGCCATACAAAACTTCAAACAGAGATATTTGCAAGCTAGATTGATAACTATTATTATAAGAAAATTCTGCATAGGGCAAACTTTGATCCCAACTAGTTTTATTTGCCAAGGCACAGGCTCTCAACATGTCTTCCAATATTTGATTTACTCTTTCTGTTTGACCATCTGTCTGAGGATGACATGCTGTACTGAAGTTTAGATTTGTACCCAAAATTTCATGCAGCTTCTGCCAAAATCTTGAAGTGAATTGAGGTCCTCTATCTGACACAATCTTCTTTTGAACTCCATGCAAACACACAATTCTTGACATATATAGCTCTGCGAGTCTATCTCCAGAATAAGTTGTCTCTGCTGGAATGAAATGTGCGACTTTTGTCAGATGGTCCACAATAACCCAAATTAAATCATACCCTGACCTTGTTCTCGGCAATCCAGTTATAAAATCCATACCAATTTCTTCCCATTTCCACTCAGGTATCTGCAGAGGTTGCAAAAGTCTAGCAGGTCTCTGATGTTCAGCTTTAACCCGTTGGCACACATCACACAAAGCTACATATTCAACAGTTTCTCTTTTCATACTTGACCACCAATACCTTTCTTTGAGATCTTTGTACATCTTTGTACTTCCAGGGTGAATTGAATATCTAGATTCATGAGCTTCCCTCAAAATTAACTCTTTTATTTCTTTCTTCTCGGGTACAAGAATTCTTTTCCTAAACCAAAGGATACCTTCTTCATCTTCTGAAAATCCTAGTGCCTTACCTTTCTTCATATTATTTTTGATTTCCTTAACATATTTATCCTCTTTTTAAGCTGCCTTGATCTGGTCCTCTAAAGTTGGTTGAACTTCCAAAGTAGCTAGAAATTCTTCCTCTACTACTTCTAAATTGAGTCGCTGAAATTCTTCATGAAGTGCAGGTTGTCTGTCTTTAATCATCAAGCTATTGCAATAACTTTTTCTGCTCTAGGTATCAGCTACGACGACCCAAACCTTTGTCTGCCATATTTTTAGAGCATGCACGACGACATCTAGCTCTAGATAATGGGTTGGATAATCTGCTCATGCGGATGCAATTGCCTTGAAGCATAGGCTACTACCCTTCTTTCTTGCATCAAAACACAACCCAAACCTTATCTAGATGCATCACAGAAAACTTCAAAATCCTTTCTAATATCTGGAAGCGTTAACACGGGTGTAGAAGTTAACCTCTTTTTCAATTGTTGAAAATTGTCCTCACAAGATTTACTCCATTCAAACTTCTTTTCCTTCTTTAGCAACTGAGTGAGAGGTCTTGCAAACTTGAAAAGTCCTTCAATCAAACGACGATAATAACCTGCTAAACCCAGAAAACTCTAGATCTCTAGTACTGATTTGGGTTGTGCCCAATTAAGCACATCTTTTACTTTTTTGGGATCTACGAACACTCCTCCTTCAGAAATCACATGACCCAAGAAAGCCACTTTCTTCAACCAGAACTCACACTTGCTAAACTTGGCATACAACTAGTGTTATCTGAGCTTTTTTAAAACTATCCTTAGATGTTCTGCATGTTCTTCCTTATTTTGGGAGTATATTAAAATGTCATCAATGAATACCACAACAAACTTATCCAGATATTCCATGAACACCTTATTCATCAGATTCATAAAGTATGCGGGTGCATTATTCAGGTCGAAAGACATCACTGTAAACTCATACAGTCCATAACGAGTAGAAAATGATGTCTTTGCTATATCTTCTGGTCTTATCTTCACTTGGTGATAACCTGATCGGAGATCAATCTTGGAGAAAACACATGATCTTTTTAACTGATCAAATAAATCATCGATCCTGGGCAACATGTACTTGTTCTTAACTGTCGCATCATTCTGGGATCTGTAGTCCGCACACATGCGAAGACTACCATCCTTCTTCACTAGAAGTACTGGTGCTCCCAAGGTGAAGAACTTGGTATAGCAAAACATTTCTCTTGCAGCTCCTGAATTTGCTTCTTAACTTCAGCTAGATCATTTGTGAACATTTGATAGGGTCTCTTGGAAATCGGAGCTGTACCAGGTACTAGGTTAATAACAAACTCAATTTCTCTATTCGGCGGCATTCCTGGCAAATCTTCAGCAAACACATCTGGATATTCGCTTACTATGGGCACTTCTTCCAGAGTTATTCCCTTCAAGCTGTTCAATCCACTTCTATTATGAGAAGATGTGTTTGACTTATACTTTACTTGAATTCCTTCAGAGTTGGTAAGAGTAATGGCATGATTGGCACAATCTATCTACCCTTTATACTTGGTTAACTAATCCATACCAAGTATTACATCTAGGCTCTTGGAGTCTATTATAATAAGATTCGCTAGGAATTTTACTCCATTTATATCTACGGTTGATCTAGGGCAAACCGTGTTTGTCCTCATTTCCTTTCCAGGTGATTGGACTAGCATAGGGTTCTTTAGCAAATGCACATCCCAATTATATCTTTCAACAAAATCTTTTGACACAAAAGAATGCGAAGCTCCAGAATCAAATAATGTTGATGTAGGTACTGAGTTGACAAGAAACTTACCCAAAACTACGTCGGGTGCATCCTGAGCCGCTTCTGCAGTAACATGATTAACATGCCCTCTGTTCATTGCCTGCAGGGTCCTTGGAGTTTGAGGTATTCCACAGCCCTGACCTGCAGATGGAGCTCTTGTTGGTGTGGTCCCCAAGTTGAAACGAACAGGGGTCACAGCTGGGCGCTTTTGAGGACAATTGTTGGCATAATGTCCCATATTTTTGCAATTGAAATATTGCACTCCTGCGACTGCAGTCTTGTTCTGCTGGGGCTGGCCTCCATTACTTGTTCAAGGAGCTTGCGGAACAGGGCGGGGTCCAGTGAATAGTGTCCTTGGCACACTTGGCACTGAGGGCCTACTAAACTGATGCAGATTAGGACGAAAACGAGAACTGCTTGCACCATGCTGAGCTTGGAATTTCATCTTCCGAGTCTCATACAACTGCCATTGAGTATCTTCTTGTATAATGGCCTTATTCACCATGTGCTGAAATGTTGGATAATCATTCAACTGCACCTTG
This sequence comes from Bonia amplexicaulis, assembly GCA_036346245.1. NCBI lineage: Eukaryota > Viridiplantae > Streptophyta > Magnoliopsida > Poales > Poaceae > Bonia > Bonia amplexicaulis. The sequence continues at coordinate 10,605,335 of CM070766.1, forward strand.
AGGTTGGGATCAAGTCCCTGCATGAATCGCCAAATCTTTGTTCCATCAGTTGCAACATCTTCTGGTGCGTACCTGGATAGTTGAGTGAACTTATTTAGGTACTCAGAAACACTAAGGTTTCCCTGCTGCAGTTTGTGAAATTCCATTTTCTTCATCTCCATTATTCCCATAGGAATATGTGCAATGCGGAAAGCTTCAACAAATTAAGCCCATGTGATGGCTTGCACATCTTGATGAGCAGAATAGTAATTTTCCCACCAAGTAGCAGCGATTCCTTTTAGCTGATGGGCAGCATACAACACCTTCTCATGATCATTGCACTGAGCCAAAATCAGTTTCTTCTCCACATCTTTGATCCAATCGTCAGTCTCCAATGGATCTACTGAACCGGCAAAGGTCGGCGGTCTGGTCCTCATGAATTCTCCTAGCTTGGACTGCGGTGCCTGAATAGGTGCCAGTGGAGCTTGTTGGACTTGATTCTGAGCAAAGGCTTGAAGAAGTTGCAGTTGCATAGCCATCATTTGTTCCAAGTTAGGGGCTTGAGTAGGAGGTGGTGGAATATTGTTTTCCGGTTGGGCATTGGCACCACGACTGCTCCCTGCGTTGTTCCTTGTGTTCACCATCTGAAGTGGTATCCGGGGGTTAGAAAAAGATAAGAGGGAACTAGCATAGGTAAGAGATTAGGGGAAACTAAACAACATCCCAACGAACACACAAAAGGGAGACAAGCAACAACTTAGAAGAAACTTAATTTGAAATCAAAATAGCTTTAAGAATGGTTGTACCACAAGTGCACAAAGGCTTGGTACAATCCATTTAGCACACCAAAATATAATATAAAACATTCTAAGGACGTAGACATTTATTTGAATACTACTGACTCAACAAAACTACTCGTCCTCCACGATGATGCGCTCCTCAAGATCCTCCTCTAGGTCTTGCTCGGACTCGCACTCATGGTGTTGCCCACAACCACACATGGTGCGGTTACCTGGTGAGAACGGGAATGGTTACAACTGGAGGCAGTCGACCGAGAGCAGGAGCAGGAACGAGAAAGACTGCGTCTTCTGATGGAATCTCTAATGTTGACGACGGGTAGTGGACTAGGGCGCCGCACACTCTTGCGCGCTGTGAGCATGGTGCGGGGTCCCTAGCGTCGAGTCAGCACCTGATTGTTGGGGACGACAGCTGGTGCAGGTGAAAACGGCGTGTAGTCGGCTGCGGCTCTGAGACGTCCCAGCTCGAACTCTGCTGCCTGGCTCTAGAGAAGCTGAGCACGGAGAGTGTCGGAGTGCTGGTAGCTGGAAGTAAGAAGCATCCGAAGCTGTCCAATCTCCTCCAAGGCACTGGCGTAGGTAGCTGCCATCGCCTGAGTAAGCTGCACCTGGTGCGTCAGTCGGGGGTCATCCGCTGCGATCTCGGAGGGCTCTGGGTAGCTCTGTCCTACTCGAGTAGTTAGGAAGAAGCAGAAAGGCGACTGTTGCAGAGTACCTTATGAATCTGGCACAAGTCAACTATAGCCAAACGAGCTGCATCCTGGATAGCGTCAGAGCAGCGAGTCCGGGGATGCTCGATAGGGTATCTGTGGGAGTCGAATTCCCTTCCGTGCATACGGAATACCTCCATCGACCAAGAATCTCGATCCATGATCCGGACTTTTCGCCCCCTGAAAATAAGCGGTTGGCGATACTTCAGGTACTGCATAAGCTGACGAAGAAGACCAGCAAATTCTCCAACATTCTCGCCATGAGAAAAGTAATCCCACGAGTCAGCAGAGGATGAACCGGCCATCTACAGAGTTGAAATAATAGAAAAGATTAGTATAGAAAATTAGCAAATGAATTTAAGGACAAGAACATAATACTAAGTAAGAAAAGGTAGAAGCAAGGAAGCTTAGATATATTTTTTCTTTAAAGTATATACTTTTTAATAAATATGAATCCTTAAGGTTTTCGCCCTTCTATTCTAGGTCACGTCCTACAGTCAAATTGGCTCTGATACCATCTCTATCGGAACCCCAGATTTTCGAATCCGGACCCTCTGTGTATTACAGCACTAGTCCTAGATCAAAGATAGTGCACACAGTCAAATAGTGATGATTACATAACCAACAACACTTTATTACAATAGTAAAGAGTACAGACCGAAAGGCCTCTTTATTACAACTGAGGTTTCAAGACCTCACAAACACAAAACACAGTGGAAGGAAAAGTAAATCTAGTGTAGACCCATCAATACGCCACAGGCAATTCACTGGGGAAATGTAGCCTAGTACTCCGGGAAGCCTTCGTCGAATCCATACGCATCGTAGTCGTAATCTCCTTCTTGAGCTTCATATTCATCTGAGTATTATTTTTGAGTGCAACATGTGAGTACATAAAATACTCCGCAAGTCTTGGGAAAATACCGTAGATGCAAGGCTTAACAAAGGAGGGTTATATGATTCTTTTGCACAAAGCAATCTTTTATTTCAAATACCATTAATTATTTTCGAAGGCATTTATTTAATAACATAATTGTTTTAGTAGAAACTACCAAGAATATTTAGTGAAGGTTATATCCACCAACACTAGTTAACTGGCTATAACCGCCAAGGTTCAAGACCACGGGTTCCATCCACCCACACTGGCTCCATCCGCCAGGACACAACTTCGAGAGTTCCATTCACTCTCGAGTTTTCAAAACTTTTACTTAAAACCAAAACCAAAGATCTACCATGTGAATGCATTCCTTGCCCACCCTTGACCGTGGACACGGCTATTCGAATAGTTTAACACTCTGTAGAGGTTGTACAACTTTACCCACAAGAGATAAGTCATCTTAATAGCCAACATGCTTCCTTAGGCATGAGACCCAGATAAAATATCACAAAGCTTTTACCTCACTCTAATCTAGCTAGATACCACCCGCTGAGATTTCACCGCTGAAGGATTAAATTCACCACAGTCAGAAGCCCCCTCTTGCGCCATATGAGTATGTAGGACCGAAATGGCGACAGAGGGGGGGTGAATGTCGTTCTCTTTTTTTTTTTCAAATCGCCCCCGAGAATTCGTACACTGATATTTCAGACAAATGCAGTACGAAGCACCTCACAGAAAATTAAAATTAATCTTACTGAAATTTGGAATGCATGCGACACTGAAAAATTCAGCATAAATCAGAACCAGCCAGTAAAAAATTCAACTGAAAAAAACGCTGTTTGATCTGCATGCAAAATCGGCAAAGATCTGAAAAAGAATAAAAAGAAAAGCAAAAGAGAAGGCAGCAGTGAGCAGCTAGCAGCAGAGCTTGACCCCAGTCAGATTGTGGTGAGAAACCGGCCAAAGCTGCTGTTCAGGAGCCGCCCAGACTGGAATCACAGAAAAGATAAAATGTGGTACTGAAAATACTGCTCTTCCTGTGCAGTCAGATTGAAGAGGAGCTGAAAGCAGAAAGAACAGACAATACGAAGACTGAATCAGGAGACAAATAGCAGTACAATAATTACCAAAGAGATAAAGAGAGCAAAGAAATTCTCGAACAGTTTGCTCTTGTCTCAGAACAGAAGATCAGAACCTTGAATAGGAGAGCAAACCAGTCCCAAAAACTGAACCGAAAATCAACTGCAGTGATTGTGAGGAATCAATTGGTCATGAGAACTGAATCCTTTTTAAAGAAAAACAGAGAGATACACAATACATATGAAGGATTTCAATAGCCATTTCAGACCAAGTTTCTCATCTTGAGACCGACTACTACACAACCTGGGAGAGATGAATCAAGGAGACACACAAAAACCTTAACCTCTCACCAGAACATGCGCATGAGCTTACCCAAAATACTGAAAGTCTAATCTACAGAGAGATTTGCCGAACAGTAGGCAAGATAGAAATCCAAGAAAACTTGAGAATCCTATATTAATTGATCATGAGCCTTTTGGAACTCAATCAGTGAATAACCTTGGATCAAGAAACCTCAAAACTGCAGTAGGCTTTCAACAAATAAAACACAGAGAGTGACAAGAACAAGAATAACTCAGATACTAGGAAAATCATGAACATTAGAACAAGAAGGATTACAAGATTTTCAATCCACCCTCTCCCTCTTAATCATCAAAACACCAAGAGCCTCACATGCTTCTTGGGAGGAACACAACAACACAAAGAGATGAATGAGTTCTCAAAACCCTAACTCACTCTCAAGTGTCCTAAGGGGTATGCAGCCCCTCACCTCTATTTATAGCCCTTGGCTAACGGGTCTCCAACCCGTTACGCCGGCTAAACCCTAACGGAGCCGTCTCCCGCTTGTGCAGCCTTGTGAAATTCCCGTTTCGCCCCTCCTGCACCTTCCGGGAAGCTTCCGCGCTCCTTGCCTCGCACGCTCCGCAACACGTCGAGTCCACGTCGTCTTCGACACCTCATGACCGTTCTGACCTCAGCGCCACCTGCGCCTAGTCCGGTCCACCGTGTCTCGCCACGACTCCGCCTCGCTGTCCTGCGGACACACAGACAAGAAAACACGTCACATAGCACCGCTCGATACATGTAAGCATAAATAGCATCAATGTAATAGCCCAAACCTGTCGAATCATCAGAATATGCATCCTAAGCACATACGACTAAGTTTGACCAAGTCCGACCGTCAAGGTCCGAACCAACCAAATCAAACTCGACTTTCCTAAACCGATGTCAGTTACTCATCATACACACGAGACGACCTCCACATGGTCTCTCAATCTCCCCCTTGATGAGTATATTGACAAACCCAGAAAAAACATGAAGTTGAGTTTGAAGAGTCCAACATGGTCCATATAAGAAAAATGAAGCTAATGACCATGTCGACAGAAGGAGCAAAAGAAAGAACAAGTTTTCCTCAAAGCTCCCAAAGTGGCTTTTTCTACCACTATTCTCCCCCTTTTGGCAATAAACCCATCAAGAATGCAAATGAGAGAATATATCATGATTTGGATGAAATGGCTGAAGTTTATTTATTCTAAGCATTTAGAGCCATGAGAATTATCCAAAATGACCATAATGTATTACACCAAGCCATAACTTAATGAAAAGCTATCAAGATCATGACAAAATATGTATAAGCCAGCTAGAAGCTACTAGATGATAATATGAATTTCAGTGCATTTTATGAACATGTCAAGTCATCAATAAGCAAAGTCTAGCTAGAGATATCCAAGGATGATGCAAGCCATGTCAATCAAGCTAAGCGGAACCAAGAATCTAATATCGAGTCCAAATAGAGTGTTATATACTCAAGAGTGAAACAATGGTTCAAGTACTTGATTCTTTGGATAGCTTTAAGCAAATTGAGCACAAATAATATTTTTCTTTTGAGACTTATGGTTGTTTTTCAACCAATATTTTTATCATGTGCTAGATCTCAAGCCGTCTCATGACTACTCCAAGCAAGAAGCTTAAGAAGATAGTCTAGGTCATCCAAAACTCTCCCCAAGTTCATGCCTAGTGCAATAGCAAGCCGTCTCGTGAGAAAGAATTGGTGAGATCAGTTTTTTCGCACAAAAGAGAGATTTTTTTTGATAAGTTGTACTAACTCATGTTACATCAAGAGTTTAAGACAGCTCAATCTAAGGCTCAAAAGAGATTCAACGCTCAACTCAGCCTATTTGACATGGCATGAATCATAAAAGGAAAGCTCAAGAAAGACTAAACTCGAGTGCTAATCATGACAAGTTTTTAGTTCAATTTGAGCAGGTTTAATTAATTCATCATGGCAAAAGCTAGCCTACACATATGAAGTCATGATAAGTCTAGCAATTACGCATAAATCATGGCAAGATGTAAAGCATTTTAAACATGTCATCAATGGATAATAATCAAGGCTCCATGTAGTTATATTACAATGCAGAATAACATGCATGAAAATCCAGCTCCCCCTCAACATAAAATGTAACTTTTAGTTCAAGTTGAGTTAGGTCAACATTAAGATCTAGAAGTTCCCAAATGAACTCCCCCTGAACCAAAGCAATAAAAATGAGAAGCTGGCAAAGAAAGCAGAAAACAGGCAGTCCTTAAAGCATAGATAAGATAGAGAAGACTAACGGCTTAGACTGACTCTTATCTACCTCATATGACTCTAGGACGAACAGCTGTCGAGAAAAACACACAGTAGAGAGCAAACACGTACCCTGTCTACCCGAGGGTGGCCCAACCCTCGCTAGAACCTACAAGAAGTGAGTGAGCTCAACCTAGTGAGATAAGAAGCAGCTATCCTGAAAGCACAAGATAAGAGTAAGAAGTCTAAGCAACTCAGCAAGAGACACACTCTAACCTATGCTGGAAGGACTAAACCCAAATGCACCCGCAGATGCAATGCAACATTAAGGAGACAGAAGCATAATCAATATAGTAAAGCAGTAAAGCTCAAGCTCCCCCTCACAACAGTCCGTAAGGACAAACCACCCCAAGCTCTCCCATGAGTGAAAACCTCGTGCTATCCAAAGGCTTGGTGAAGATATCAGCCAACTGGTGGTCACTCTCCACAAACTGGAGCACGATGTCACCCTTCTCTACATGGTCTCGAAGAAAGTGATATCTGATATCAATGTGCTTGGTCCGAGAGTGCTGCACTGGGTTCTTAGCAATGCTAATCGCAGACGTGTTATCGCAAAAGAGCGGAACATGGTCGATAGCTAACCCAAAGTCCCGCAGAGTCGAGACCATCCAAAGCACTTGGCTACAGCAACTGGCTGCAGCAACGTACTCGGCCTCTGCGGTGGACTGTGCAACACCGGACTGCTTCCTCGAAGACCAAGAAGCGAGAGAAGTGCCAATGAACTGGCGGTGCCGAGTGCTCTTCCTATCTATCCTCTGACCGCAAAGTCTGCATCCGAAAAGGCTCTAAGGGATAGACAGGAGGAGGAAGAGTACCAGATACCATAGTCAATGGTAGCTCGAAGGTACCGAAAGATGCGCTTCACCGCCTGGCGGTGAGACACGCGAGGAGAAGCCTGAAACCGAGCACAAAGACACACGGAGAAGTGTATGTCCGGTCTCGAGGCGGTGAGGTACAAGAGAGCCAATCATGCTTCAATTCCTTTTGATCGGTGGCTCACCGTCCTCATCTCGGGTCTAGAACGGTGTAGAAGCCATCGAGTCGACACCGCTTTCCATCACTCATGTCAAATCGTCTCGGGAGGTCTCGAGTGTACTTGCCTTGATGCAAGAAGGTACCCTCCAGTGCGCTTGATCTGGAAGCCAAGGAAGAATGTCAACTCACCCATCATGCTCATCTCAAACTCGGTGCTCATGACATCCGAGAACTGTGAAACTAGAGCATGGGAAGAGCCGCCAAAGATAATATCATCGACATAAATTTGGACGAGCAGAAGGTCATTGCTATGCCGGCGGATGAACAAGGTCATGTCAACTTTACCCATATCGAAACCATGACTCAAGAGATAGGACTTAAGCCTCTCATACCAAGCTCTAGGGGCTTGCTTAAGTCCATACAACGCTTTAGAAAGCTTGTAGACATGGTTTGGGCATTTGGGGTTTTCGAAACCAGGAGGCTGTCTCACATAGACTTCTTCCTCAATAAAGCCATTGAGAAAGGCACTCTTGACGTCCATCTGGTAAAGCTTGAACCCCTTACAAGCTGCAAAGGCAAGCAGGATTCTAATGGCCTCAAGTCTAGCTACAGGGGCAAAGGTCTCCTCAAAATCTGGACCCTCAACCTGGGAGTACCCCTGAGCTACCAGTCTAGCCTTGTTTCGAATAACCACACCATCCTCACTCTGCTTGTTCTTGAACACCCACTTAGTCCCAATGGTATTGTGACCTCGAGGGGGCTCCTGGCGACCGCACCTTGTTTCTCTCGAAGCTCTCTAATTCTTCATGCATGGCATTTATCCAAGACTCGTCGGAGAGAGCATGCCAAACATCCTTGGGCTCAAAAGAAGCTACGAAGGCAGAGTGGAGACAGAAAAGTGACACGCCAGACTTGGAGCGTGTGACTCGCTCAAAGAGATCTCCAATCATCTGCTCAGAAGGATGAGATTTTTGAATATGTCTTGGAGGTCCAGGATGAGATGAAGAAGTGGCCTCTACCTCGTGACCTGACGGGTAGGAGCAGAGCCACTAGCTCGAGAGGAAGTCAGAGGCATGGGCTGATCACCTTGAGGTGCGGTGGAAGAAGGCACCTCAAGGGGTGGATGAGGGACTGGATCGGGTAGACAACCCTCATCTCCATCATCCTCATCATCCACAAAGATGGTCTCGGACTGCTCTAGAGAACCTGAGATATCGGGGCTAGTCCCCGGACTGGCCTCATCGAAAGTTACCTCACAGGTTTCTACCATTTTACTAGACTCGCAGTTCCAGACCCTATAAGCCCGCGAAGAAGTCGAATAGCCTAGAAAGATCCCATCACAAGAACGTGACTCGAACTTGTCTAGGTTCCCAGACTTCAAGATAAAGCACTTGCAACCAAACACACGAAAATGAGAGGCGCTGGCTTTCGCCCATATCTCGACTCATAAGAAGTGCGGTGCAAGTGTGCCCTCAGAAAAACTCGATTTAAAACATGGCACGCGGTAGCTATAGCCTCAGCCCAAAACTTCCGTGGTGTAGAGTATTCATAGAGCATTGTCCTGGCCATCTCGACCAAGGTACGGTTCTTCCTCTCCACGACGCCATTCTGGCGTGGGACGTGCGGAGAAGAGAACGGTGCTCTACACTGTCTCACCACGAAACTCTCAAAGTAGGAATTCTTGAACTCCGTGCCATTATCATGCGGATCGCTCGCAAGGCACCGAAGCTCAACAGAAGCCTCTTGAAAAGACCTCGGAAATGTGAAACGTCCCATCCTTCGAGGCTAAGAAAACACCCAAGAATACCTCGAGAAGTCATCGACTACGACAAGAACATACCACTTCCCTCCTGCCGATCAAGACTCGAGTGGTCCAACGTATCCATATGGGCAATGTCCGGTGCATCGGTCATAGTAACTTGTGACCGGAGGATGAGAAGCGGCAACCATCTTGCCGTGCTTAAGAAGGAGCACAAACTAGATCTTTGACCATCTTGAGTTTCGCAAACCACGAATGAGGTCGTGGCCGCTAACTCGGGTCAAATAATCAAAACCAATATGACCAAGTCTCCTATGCCAGAAGGAAAGGTCACGAACTCGAAGCAACCAAACACCGGAGAGGATCACGGAAGACTCGGAAAAATCAGCACGAAAGATCCTCCCAAAGCGAGAAATCCATAAACCGGACTACAGAAGAATCAAGAATTTTGCAATTGTTTTTCTTAAAACTTACCTCAAAATCGTCATCGGTAAGCTGAGAAACTGAAAGCAGATTATACTGCAGCTTACTCACCAAGGCAACATCTTTCAAAATAAAAGAATTATTAATACGCACAGTACCTTTGGCGATGACTCGCCCAGAAGAGGCGTCTCCGAAGGTGATCGTCTCATCACCTGGAGCACGGGCAAGGGAAGAAAACCAACGGGAATCTCCGGTCATGTGTCGTGAACACCCGGAGTCTACAAGCCAAACCTTTCCTTCCCCGCCCGGCGAACCCGAGTCAACAAGAGTAAAGTCTCGATCTTGGGGTAAATCAACGATGATTTTGGCACCCAATCTTGAGTAACACGTCGAGCGTAAGAAGTAGTCACACACGATGACCTCTAACTACCCTCGCCTCCGTCGCTCAAAGAAGCGTAAGATCGTGAGCGGACTGAAGTCATTCTTTGGGTCCGACTGCTACGGACGAGCGAGTCGGTGCACCGGCAACAAGCTGATCACGCCACGGGTAGGCATCTCGATGGGGAAAACGAGATCTACCCTCAGGACGGCGGAAGTCACGACCAGAGGGAGCACGAGGACGAAAAACAAAGACTCAGAAAACCAAGTCCTCGGTCGCCCAAAGCTACCAACAAGAGCAAACCTAGACCTCGTGTTGGTCTTAGGTGCACTCAAGGTGCAGGGCTGACCACGAATACGCCTAAGAGACTCAACACGGTCTCTTGGCGATCTTGGCGCTTGAAGCAATGGTCAAACAAATGCCCATCCTTCCGGCGGAAGGTGCAATGATACCCTATACGAGGGGTGAAGTCTGCAGTGAAATCACCTTGTCGTCGAAATCCCTTGGACAAAGCCCGCGATTTAAATTGAATTTTCTTGTTCTTGGCTTGACCTCAATCACACCTGCTGACTCAGTGCGAGCACGACAGGTGGATGTTTCCTCACATCCTCATGGAGATCATATCCTAGACCCTGTTTGAACTTGCAAATCTTTGATTGGTCTAGAATAAGATTGAGATTCTTCTTGCCTCCTACAAATTTCTCGAGAGTGTTCATAAGGTACTGACACTCCCGAAAGAGAGAGGTGCAAGAGGAGCAAGGAGAAGAAGAAGAGACAGCAGGAGGAGAGGAAGAAGAAGAACCAATAGCAGAAGAGCGAATAACACGTGCATATTTCTCCTTATGCACGACCACCTCAACCTTGAGGGCTTCGCAGGACACACAGGGGGCAGCCCTAATCCTAGCCATTTGGTTCTCGTAACTTTTCCTAAACGTCTCTACCATGTCCTTATCCTTTTCCAACACTTCAGCACAGAAAGCACAAGAAGGATGTGATTTTTCTAGAAGGTCCTTAGTTAGCTTCACACATTTTTCATCCAATGCAATCAATTCAGATTTTAGTTTATTACAACTATTGCATGGTGAGCTAACAGGATCCTTAGTAGCAAATTGAGCTATTTTCTTGTTATGATCAACCATCTCTTGAAATTGCTTAGAAACCGATTCAAGCTCAAAGGTTAATTTAGGACAGTTGGTACAAGAAACAGTAGGCTCTAACAGGGAAGTACGTAATTCAGCAATTTTGTGATCTGCCCTTTTTAAGTTCATCTTTAAATTATTGCAACTTTCACAAGTCTCGGGCAGATCGAGAAGTAAGGTGTAAAGACCTCTAAAAGCATTGTCCTTATCCTCATATGAGGTGCAAGAAATAGTCTCAACAGTAGAAGATGAAACAGGAACTACCCTACTCATCTCAAGCTCAGCAAGAAGACTAATGTTCTCCACCTTAACAATGTCAAGTTCTGAGGACAGACTATCATGCGAGGTCCTTAGTTTCTCCATATCTCCTAACAAGGCACAGCATGTATCACATTCGTCACGGGAGGGAGCAGATATAAGTGAAGTAAGCTCCCGTGATAATCTATCTACTTCCTTCTCCAACTCGCTACATCTAGCTCTAGATCTAGCATGAAATTTACCTAGCTTAAGAAAGGCATCATTAAGCTGGTCGTAAGATGGGTATACCTCGTCGGAGTCGGAGTAGAGCTCGCTGTCGCTCAGTTCGCCCTCGAGGGCCATGAAGCACATCTTGGAAGTCGTCGCGCCTTGGGGTCTTGGTCACCCGTCCGTCGTCGTCGCTCCATCCCTCCACCTCGCTGAGGTCGAGGTCATCGAGCAGCGGAGAGGGCGGTGGAAAAGCTTCTTGGCCTTCCCAAAGTCGCGGAACTTCTTCTTGCCTTGCGTCTGAGCTGGAGGCTTCTTGTTGCGGTTCTTGTCGGTATAGTCGTTCTTGCCTGAACCGCCGTAGTCGTTCTTGCCTTTCTCCAGCTTGGGGCAGTTTGCCCGAATGTGGTTGGGGCCACCACACTCAAAGTAAATCACTGGTCCTCTTCTTTTTCCGTCCCTCCTCCTCTTGTAAGCATGGGAGAACTTCCGAGCTAGGAGGGCCAGTTGTTCATCCTCTAGCTGCTCTAACTGATCATCAGTTACGTCACAGAGAGCAGCTAGGGAGAACCCGCAAAGAGAATCAGCAGAAGAACCAGAAATCGGAGTGGGATCGGTGACTAGTGCTATCGATTGTGACTTCGACCGACGAGAGACTATGTCAATCTCGTGAGTCTTGAGGCGCGAGTAAAGCGCATCAAGAGTCAGGGTCGAGAGGTCTGTGGTATCCTTGATGGTAGTCACCTTCATCTCCCAAACCCAAGATCGAGTGCGAAAGCATTTGTCGGCGTTATCCGAGTCGGAGTATGTGAGACCGACGGCTCGGAGGTTGCTCAAGATCTTGTGAAACCGCGAGAAGCACTCGTCAAGGACTCACCGACAAGCATCTCGAATTTCTTGTATTCACGCTTGAACCGGTCTGTCGAACCGTCTTGATCGGGTGGTGCCCTCATGGTATGCATTGAGGTCACCCAAATGTCGTAGGCGGACGACGGTGAGAGATCGATCAATTCGCTTCGCTCAACCCACGAATGATGATGTTCCTTGCCTTTGCATTCGCCTCAACATCAGCCATATTCCGGCATTGATGTTCTCATCGGCGGGAACAACAAAGCGAATCTTCACCTTCCGCGGATGGCATACCCCTGAGCCTAGATGTAAGTTTCCATTCGGCTTTTCCAGAAGGGGTAATCCAGGCCATCGAAGATGGGCGGCTTGGTGGAATACTTGTCTGTCGCCATGGCTTGCAGACCGGTTAAGATCTATATACAAGAGCTAACCGGCTCTGATACCAATTGTAGGACCGAAATGGCGACAGAGGGGGGTGAATGTCGTTCTCTTTTTTTTCAATCGCCCCCGAGAATTCGTACACTGATATTTCAGACAAATATATTCCAGACAAATGCAGTACGAAGCACCTCACAGAAAATTAAAATTAATCTTACTGAAATTTGGAATGCATGCGACACTGAAAAATTCAGCATAAATCAGAGACCAGCCAGTAAAAAATTCAACTGAAAAAAAAACGCTGTTTGATCTGCATGCAATATCGGCAAAGATCTGAAAAAGAATAAAAAGAAAAGCAAAAGAGAAGGCAGCAGTGAGCAGCTAGCAGCAGAGCTTGACCCCAGTCAGATTGTGGTGAGAAACCGGCCAAAGCTGCTGTTCAGGAGCCGCCCAGACTGGAATCACAGAAAAGATAAAATGTGGTACTGAAAATACTGCTCTTCCTGTGCAGTCAGATTGAAGAGGAGCTGAAAGCAGAAAGAACAGACAATACGAAGACTGAATCAGGAGACAAATAGCAGTACAATAATTACCAAAGAGATAAAGAGAGCAAAGAAATTCTCGAACAGTTTGCTCTTGTCTCAGAACAGAAGATCAGAACCTTGAATAGGAGAGCAAACCAGTCCCAAAAACTGAACCGAAAATCAACTGCAGTGATTGTGAGGAATCAATTGGTCATGAGAACTGAATCCTTTTTAAAGAAAAACAGAGAGATACACAATACATATGAAGGATTTCAATAGCCATTTCAGACCAAGTTTCTCATCTTGAGACCGACTACTACACAACCTGGGAGAGATGAATCAAGGAGACACACAAAACCTTAACCTCTCACCAGAACATGCGCATGAGCTTACCCAAAATACTGAAAGTCTAATCTACAGAGAGATTTGCCGAACAGTAGGCAAGATAGAAATCCAAGAAAACTTGAGAATCCTATATTAATTGATCATGAGCCTTTTGGAACTCAATCAGTGAATAACCTTGGATCAAGAAACCTCAAAACTGCAGTAGGCTTTCAACAAATAAAACACAGAGAGTGACAAGAACAAGAATAACTCAGATACTAGGAAAATCATGAACATTAGAACAAGAAGGATTACAAGATTTTCAATCCACCCTCTCCCTCTTAATCCTCAAAACACCAAGAGCCTCACATGCTTCTTGGGAGGAACACAACAACACAAAGAGATGAATGAGTTCTCAAAACCCTAACTCACTCTCAAGTGTCCTAAGGGGTATGCAGCCCCTTACCTCTATTTATAGCCCTTGGCTAACGGGTCTCCAACCCGTTACGCCGGCTAAACCCTAACGGAGCCGTCTCCCGCTTGTGCAGCCTTGCGAAATTCCCGTTTCGCCCCTCCTGCACCTTCCGGGAAGCTTCCGCGCTCCTTGCCTCGCACGCTCCGCAACACGTCGAGTCCACGTCGTCTTCGACACCTCATGACCGTTCTGACCTCAGCGCCACCTGCGCCTAGTCCGGTCCACCGTGTCTCGCCACGACTCCGCCTCGCTGTCCTGCGGACACACAGACAAGAAAACACGTCACATAGCACCGCTCGATACATGTAAGCATAAATAGCATCAATGTAATAGCCCAAACCTGTCGAATCATCAGAATATGCATCCTAAGCACATACGACTAAGTTTGACCAAGTCCGACCGTCAAGGTCCGAACCAACCAAATCAAACTCGACTTTCCTAAACCGATGTCAATTACTCATCATACACACGAGACGACCTCCACATGGTCTCTCAGAGTACGGTAAATCCTATCACTCACTGTGAATAACCAGTAAATCCCTGGCACCCACTTTCCACTAGTGGCGCCTAAACTAGACTATCGTAAGTTAATCATCTAGGTCATACCCATATAGACTTGTGGTTGTACGGTTATGCTCAGTCTGGACAAACACAAGCGTCGGTCCTTAATTGACTAGGGCAGAACATATACTTTACAAGTTCTTGTGCTAAATCCGCACCAATCCAATCTTACCATCTTCCCAAGTCTAAAACAATTTTCACCATTTTATTTTTGTTTAAAAACAACAGCAATACTTATTGCCACTAAATAAAAAGATGAAATCATTCATATCAATTTCCCACCCGAAGGGTTATACTGATCGACTAGCTTGTCTAAGCAATTACTACCGTTCTAAAATTGAGAATTACATAATAATCTCAATACTGAGACAAGAGAAACCTATGGTGACAAAGACACATGGTTGTCAATATCAAATGAAGGCATAACAATTATCAGTTTAACTATTATCCTTACAACAAAAATTATCATTTTATGTAACACAGCAAATGCATTAAATTTTAAATAATAAAATGATTTTGGTACACATAGGCACAAGATGTTCAAAGGAGACTTGCCTTCTTGCACATATTTGGGTAGTTTATGATTTTAGAAAAATTTAAAAATTTGAACAGGTCAAATCGGAGTTAAAATGAGAAAGTTATGGCTTCCGGAAGTTTAATTAGAAGAAAACGAAATGGATAGAATTTTCCGATTTATTTTTGTATTGAAAAAGGCTATATATGACATCAGCAAGGAATTTAATTTTGGCTGAAATATTTTTATAAAGGAAAAGAATTTTTATAACGCAAAGCTGACGTCAGCAATAATTTAAAATTTAAATTTTCTAACATGTGTGCCCAGACTACCGTGGACCGGATCCACGGATCGGGATAGTGGCCGAGGTGGCACGCCCGACTGGCATGGCGCCACGCGGAGGCCACACGGCGGCCACGAGCGCACGCGCACTGATGCGGCACGGCCGACGGAGGCGGCGCTCGGGGCGCGCACGAGGGAGAGGAGGCGACGGAGAACCGGCCGCTACCTACGGTGGCGCTTGGCGATGACCGGAAGGTGGTCTGCGATGAATCAAGGCGGCGGCGGCGAAGAAGCTCAGTGCGGCGGCGAGAGAGAGGTCGAGAGGCTTAGCCGACGGGCAGAAAGTGATCACCGGCGCGCGGGGAAGGCGAAGAAGGTGGCGGCGGGGACCAAGGCGAACCGAGGCCACGGCGATTGCTCGCCGGAGTTGGGTGCGGCGGAGGCGCTCGGGGCGGCGGCTCCGGTGGCAGGGAGGCTCGGGTGAGGAGGGGAGGAGGTGCGGCGGCGAGAGAAGAGTCTAAAGGAGAGGAGCCGGACTTGGGGAGGGGAATTTATAGGCGGGGAAGGGATAGGGAAGGCCGGCGGTTTGGAGCTCGCCGAAGTTAATGCGGCCGTCAGTTTTGATGGGATTAAAACAGGAAAACGGCCGGCGGATAGTGGGGAGAGATTAGGGCATTCAAATGCGCATTCAAACGGGTGTTAAGGCGGAAGAAACGGCCAAAATTAAAAAGCTCCATTCGGCATTAATGGAGGAGAGGAGAGAGAGGGCTAGAGGAAGAAGAAAGGGAGGAAGAAGGAGATGACAGGTGGGGCCCACCTGTTGGTGAGAGAAAGAGAGATGAAGGGGTATGGGCGGCCGGATGAACGACACGTGGCGCAATCTCGGCTGTGGCTATGTGGCTATGGGTGGCTAGGATTAGATCAAAAAATGGATAGATTTAATCCGGGCGCGACACGTGTCAGCCCGAGGTTAATCCGGATTTAATTTTCGGATAAATTTTTCAGAAAATACTAGAAACATTATAATTGCTTAGAAAATAATAAATAATTTCTAAAAATTCCAGAAAATTCATAGAAAATTCCTGGAGATGTTTTTGACTTAGGAAAAATATTTTTAATTCCAATTTTGGCTTTTAAAAATTTTATAATATACCCTTTGACTTTATAAATTGATTTTTAATTCCAGAAAATTCTCCAAAATTCTAGGAAAATGTTTTGGACTTACTAAAAATATTTCCAACTTAAAATTAGTCTTGTAATTTTTGAAAAAAATTCTTTTTAACTTTAAAATTGATTTTAAAATCTAGAAAAACACAGAAAAATCCAAATAGAATTCAACTACTTTAAAATAATTAATTTGAATTTAAATTTTTAAAGAAATCAAATTTTGGGATGTTACAAAGCTCGCAGATTTGAACTCAACTTTCTTAATTTTGGGCTCAACCTGGATCACACCTGCTGCTATAAGTCTGACAACAGCAGGTGGATGCTTCCTCACATCCTCTAAAAAATCATATCCTAGACCTTGATTGAACTTACAAATCTTGGATTTGTCTAGAATAAGATTCAGCTTTTTCTTTCCTCCAACAAATCTTTCAAGTGTGTTCATAAGATACTGACACTCCTGAAAGAGAAAGGCGTAGGAAGAGAAGGGACAAGGTGAAGAAGAGACACTAGAAGGAGAGGAAGAGGAACTAGCAGCTGAAGACCGAATAGCACGTGCATATCTCTCTTTATGCACGGTTGCCTCAACCTTGAGGGCTTCGTAGGACACACAGGGAGCAGTACTAATCCTAGCCATTTGGTTCTCGTAGCTCTTCCTAAAAGTCTCTATCATGTCCTTATCCTTCTCCAATACCTCAGTACAAAAAGAACAAGAAGACTGTAACTTTTCTAGTAAGTCCTTAGTTAGCTTCACACATTTATCATCCAATGCAACCAAATCAGATTTTAGTGTTTCATAACTATTGCATGGTGAGCTAACAGGTGCCTTAGAAGCATATTGAACCAATTTCTTATTACGATCACACATGTATTGAAATTGTTTAGAAACATATTCAAGTTCAGTAGTTAATTTAGGGTAATTGGCACAAGAAACAATAGGCTCAAGCAAAGTAGCTTTCATTTTAGCAATTTTATTATCTGCCTTTTTTAAATTAATCTTCAAATTATTTCAACCTTTAAAAGTTTCAGGCAGATCCAGTAGCATGGTGTAAAGACCTCTAAAAGCATTGTCCTTATCCTCACATGAGGTGTAGAAAGTAGTCTCAACAGAATCAGATGAAATAGATGCTACTCTAATCATCTCTATCTCAGCTAGCAGACTAACATTCTCCACCTTAAGCAAGTCAAGTTCAGTAAGCACACTATCATGAGAGGTCCTTAGCTTCTCCATATCATCCAGCAAAGAAGTGCAAACATCGCAATCGTCATGCAAGGGAGCAGATTTAAGTGAAGTAAGCTCCCGTGAAAAGCTGTCTACCTCCTTCTCTAAGTCACCACACCTAACTCTAGATCTAGCATAAAATTTTCTTAGCTTAAGGAAAGCATCATTGAGCTGGTCATAGAAATGGCCTACCTCATTGTCATCGCTGATGTCATTCTCATCAGCCATGAAGCACATGTCGATGAAGTCGTCGCTATTCTTGGTGTTCTTATCTTGATCATCCTCGCCATCATCGTCGCTCCAGCCTTCCATGTCACTGAAGTCGAAGTTGTTGAAGGTGGTGAGAACGCGGTAGAAGAGCTTCTTGGCTTTGCCAAGATTGTGGTACTTCTTGCCTTGATCACGAGCTGGAGGCTTCTCGTTGCGCTTCTTACTGATGTAGTTGTTCTTGCTTACACCGCCATAGTCGCTCTTGCCCTTATCCAGCTTGCGACAGTTTGCTCGAATGTGATTCAAGTCACCACACTCGAAGCTGATCATTGGGCCTCCTCTCTTTCTCTTTGTAACCCTCTTGTATGCATGTGAGAATTTTCTGGCTAAGAGGGCTAGCTCATTCTCCGAAAACTGCTCAAACTTATCATCACTCATTTCGTAAAGAGCAGCCAAAGAAGAACCAGAAGCATAATCAGAAGATATTCTAGATATGGAACTGGGATCGGTGACCAAAGCCATCGACTGTGATTTCGACTTGCGAGAGATAATGTCAATCTCGTAAGTCTTGAGGCGTGAGTACAACGCGTCAAGACTCAAAGTCGATAGATCAGTCGTGTCCTTAATGGTGGTTACTTTCATCTCCCAAACTCGCAGGTCTAAAGCAGAAAGTATTTGACGAGCATTGTCTGAGTCGGGGTATGTAAGACCAACTGCTTCGAGGTTGCTCAAAATCTTGTGAAATCTGGCAAAGCACTCATCTAAGGACTCACCTGCGAGCATCTCAAACTTGTTGTACTCGCTTGTATTGGTCCTGTCGTACGGTTTTGATTTTGGTAGTGCCCTCATGGTATGCATCGAGAGTCACCCAAATGTCATAGGTCGATGAAAGATGAGAAATGCGATCAAACTCGTTTCTGCTAAGACCTTGGATAATGATGTTCCTTGCCTTAGCATTTGCCTCCACATCTGGCGTATTCACCGCTGTGATGTGCTCATCGGCAGGAACAACAAACCGAGTTTTCACCTTCCTCCAGATTGCATAGCCCTAAGCCTGTATGTAAGACTCCATCCTACTCTTCCAAAAGGGATAGTCGATCCCATCGAAGAGAGGGGGCTTGGTGGAATACTTGTCTGTTGTCATGGCTCCAAAGACAAGTTAAGATCTATAGCAAAGAGCTAACCAACTCTGATACCACTTGTAGGACCGAATAAGCAACTGAGGGGGGTGAATGGTGCCTTCAAACTTCCCTAAATATTCACACAAATCTTCTTCTCTAATAGCTACAGAGCTATAAAGTTAGGGATTGAATGCTCACTGGAAACCGAGAAAACTTCACGGAGGTTTCTACAGCCACTCCATCCGGGAGGACTGGGAACACAAGCGCTCCGCCACAGAGAACAACTCACACAAGAATAGAAAGAAAACCCCAGAGCTTCTCACAAGAATCCTCACTGAGCACTGATGCTCTACCCTCCTATTTATAGCCTTCAATAGCCATGGAGCTGTCTTGAATGAGGCGGAGAGGGGGCGCCCACTGCTGCATTCCAGACGCCACCAATACCTAGGTTTAACAAGCTTCCGCTTCAGCCGAGGGGGACGATGGTTGCAGGGTGTTGAAGACTCTGTGCCTTCTGACTTCGCATCTTCCCGGGGCGCTGAAAGCTTCTGACAGCTGGAGGAGAACGGTAGGGAGTGAAGATCCTCTGGTCTTGGCTAGAGTGAGCACGGAAGTACAACCACCAGCGATTTAATACGGCGAGAAACTTTAATGCCGGGTTGAATGCCATCTGTGATGGTGACTCTGCGCAGAGAGGGCTTGACCTCAGGTCGCGGGTGGTCTCGAGGGATTCGGGAGTGGACTTCTAACGGTGCCGTGTTTTGTTAACTTCTATGCTTTCCGATAGTGGCGAGACCCTTTTGATGTCTGCTCAAATTTATCGCTGTGTAATACCGCATGCTACAACCTTTGTCGGAATCAGATCGACAGTCTGTTCTCTCCGTAAATTCAAGTGGCGCACCACATATATGTATTCACTCCTTATAGAGTCGCTTGGTGCACAACTGAAACAATGTACTGATGTAGATACGCTGCTATGTAATATAATGCTGCTGCTACCGTTGACTTATTTACATCTGCTTAATTAGCTCAAGTACCAGAACATGTATGTCTACGCACCATAAGATTACTTCCGTCATGTCCACCATCTGCACCTGCTTACGTAGTTATACCGTAAATCGATTCCTGCTGCCACCACAGTTATGACACAGCACAAATTCTGCAGAGCACATGCCCTCACCCAAACAAACACAAAGACTACCTAACATTCTTATCTAACATGCCCCTCGATTTATATGTTCAGAACAGCTTACCTACATCGATTACCAATCGTTCCTCTCAACAAACATCACGAAGGTGTAGGAACAGACCTATACATTACGACCGTGGAGCGCATCCGTGCGATCGACGCATAAAACGCGCCCAGCTGCGCACCTCATCCCACAATTGTAAAACCGTTCAACAACCAAATACATAAACCAAAATACGCACAGCACAAATCCTAAACAAGACGGCGCATAGCGCGCTTCCCCTCCTAGAAATATTAACTAGCAGCATAAACGAGGCGCCACACCGCGCTATCTACCGTATGGATCGAAATAAAAGAGACAACAATTTACAGAAAGTTTTTTAAAAATATCGAGGACACATGCGTAATTTCAAGAAAACCGAAGGCCTTTTTCACAAAAAAAACTGAGGACCTGTAAGGACCTGTACGTAACTAAACAAGGATCCGTCCGTAATTTTGAAAAACCACGGGGTGTTATCCTGCAAAGGATACGCAATTTCGGCAAAGTAGGGGGAGTTTTCAGAAAAAACTTGGCAGGGATCTTTTACGAGAACCGAAGATCTTTATGAGATTTTGAAAAATATAGGAAGTTTTTCGCAAGAAATCTGATATGGCATGGGTGGAAGACCGAAAACTATGGCTTTAATACAGTGATGATGTGCCCTCTGGTGATTACGTAGACGCAGCTAGGAGCCGGACGGCAAGAAATGCACACGCTTGTACTGCGGGCCTAAATGGATACATCCAAGCAGTTTTCAACAATCCCATTTCTCTTGTAACATTTTGGATAAATCCGACAAAGGATTTTTTTCCATATCGTTGACAGAAATTTTGTGCAGTCCATAGTGCAGAAATTAGAAAGGCATCATTGCATTGCATTGCAGGTGGCCCTAAGAAAACGACAGAAATAATTGCTACGTGGAAATAAAACGAAATTTGGGGGCTCGCCGCAAACGACAGAGAAAAAAGAGATTTATGGTTTTTGAATTATATCTATTCATAAGAGAGGGTATAGAGAGATATTTATGTATAATTTTGATTAGTATAACTGAAGTTGGTATAGTTTCTACTACAATCAACTTGTAGACCCGTCTTGAAAAATATTCTATTTAAAAGATAATTACTGTAGTATAAGCTAGATGCTAAAAAAAGGGGATCGTCGTGTTGTTATCACCGCTTAGCTTTGTCACGATGCTTGGCAGGTGGTGCGAGTGGTTGGAACTTGATTGAAACTAGTATGCGAACCTGTGGTGTTCTTTGGAGCTGCGGTTGATAGTTTTTTGCTACAGTCAATAGCTTTTGTTTATGTTTTTCAACACAGTAGCGGACAACAGAGATGCCGATATCGATAGTATACACGGTTTTAGGCTCGAGAAGCTATTTAGATAATCCGTTTCAAAAACCATCCTGTTTTAATGATTAGCTTTGTAGGACCGAATAGGCAACAGAGGGGGTAAATAGTGCCTTCAAAGCTCCCCAAGTATTCACGCAAACCTTCTTCTCCAATAACTACAGAGCTATGAAGTTAGGGATTGAATGCTCACTGGAAACCGAGAAAACAGATCGAAACAGGCGCTGACTGAAAAAGTCCAGAGCGGTCGAAACCTCTCCACCGTGGTCGAACCGACTGAGCGGTCGAGTCTTTACTACGTGGTCGAAACCTCTATGCCGTGGTCGAAACAAAATCACCCAACAGAGGATCAGAGTGGTTGAAAAGGGTGCGAGGTGGTCTGGTACTTGACCATGGTCGAAACTAACTCGTGAATTCGGTCGACATACCAGACAACGATTGCACTGACTTTAACTACATACGACCACAGAAACCAGAAAACAATAAGAAAGACGTGGTCGTAAACGAAACAGAGGAACCCGAGAGGCGCACGACCACCAGGCCAAGAACTTAAAGAACTTTCGACTTAAGGAACAAAATGCCAAGAAACTTTGCACACAGAAAGATGAAGATCTCAAGAGCTTGCACTGACTTTTAATTGAAAGATTAGCAACAAACACGAGATCTCTGCTAGAAAATAGCGGAGAGTGCTTACGACCATGTCTAAGAGGAGAAGGAACTACATCCAGACCTTGCTCTTGGGAATAGACTAGCCAAGGTGGCTTTGAGGACGATTCCCAGTTCAGAGCAAGTTGAATCCGGAGCAACCTGAAAGCAAACAACCTCTCAGACAGAAGAGAAGAGAAGAGAAGGTAGAACAGAGACAACTCGAATAAGTCAAGCAAACATCAATCAGACATAAGAACTCAAAAGAAGCATAATAATCAATGTATTGTATTCATGGAGGTTTCTACAGCCACTCCATCCGGGAGGACTAAGAGCACAAGTGCTCCACCACAGAGAACAACTCACACAAGAATAGAAAGAAAACGCCAGAGCTTCTCACAAGAATCCTCACTGAGCACTTGTGCTCTACCCTCCTATTTATAGCCTTCAATAGCAGGGGTAACCCATTAACCCCAACTAACACCGGGTTTTCCACGCAAACACACCCGCGACAACCCGCCAATCTTAGTCAGGTCACAATGCTTTAACAGTGCTTTAACCAGAGAGCAGTTTCCTTTGCAGGCTTTAAGCATTTCTCCAAAATACCCCTCCTGCACCTTCTTGAAAACTTCTCGTTTCCTTACCGACTACGCTTGCAACCACCTAGCAGTCCAAGTCATCTTCGGCTTCTTCCGATCATTCTGGACCTCAACACCGCCTGTGTCTAGTCCTGATCCTTCCAGCCTCACCATGACCTACTTCCAAACTCCTACAAGCATCACTAACAAGCAAAGCATCACATAACACCGCACAAAACACTACAATCATAAATTTGCATTAGAAGAATGTACTCAGAAATCATCCCAACTGGTTGTAAACCACTTACGACCGGTCGAATGCATAAGACATGAAAAGCTCATAGCCTACGACCACATAGCAAGTCATTACGACCACCCCAAAAGTTGGTATGACCGCTTACAAGAGGCTACGACCGCCTCCCGATGCGTTATGACCATGTTATAGCTCCTCCAATCGCTTCGACTTCTGGTCGGTAAACCTTCTGCTGAAGATTCGACCACGTTCACTTCTTCACACCGTGGTCGAAGGCCCTTCCGACCACGTTCAAGGTTTCACAACGTGGTCGAAGCCCCTTCCAACCACCGACCACGGACAACGCGGTCGAACGACCAACATGGTCAAAACCCGCTTTCGACTACCGACCGCGGACAACGTGGTCGAACAACCAACGTGGTCGAAACACGCTTTGAACTACCGACCGCGGACAACGTGGTCGAAACCCGCTTTCGACAGCCGACCGTGGACAACATGATCAAATGACCAACATGGTCGAAACCCACTTTCGATTACCGACCGCGGACAATGTGGTCGAACGACCAACGTGGTCGAAACTCGCTTTCAACTACCGACCGCGGACAACGTGATCGAATGACCAACGTGGTCTAAACCCGCTTTTGACTACCGACTGCGTCGATCGGCGCTTCGACTTCCAACCTGTCGATCGGCGCTTGACTTTCGACCACGTCCGATCGGCGCTTCGACTTCCGACCACGTCCGATCGGCGCTTCGACTTCCGACCATGGCGGCCGGCGCTTCCGACTTCCGCCACGTCCGATCGGCGCTTCGACTTCCGACCACGGCCAGTCGACGCTTCCGACTTCCGACCACGTCCAGTCGACGCTTCCTGATGGGAACGGGGTCCCGATCTTCCAACAGGTTCTGGATAAGTTCGATTTTGGTGGAGGCGCGACACAAATCGATCCGACTTCCGAACGACACGTTCCGAACCCCGCAATCGCAGCACCACGTCTCCTCAGGTTATCAACCGTGCGCTGCCCGGTTGACCTTGCCAAGAAGGCTAATCCCCGCCTGCGAATCGAAGAACACAAGCAAGAACAAGGAAGAACACAACCAAATTGCAGATATATTGATGAAGCACTTTCGAAAATTGGGGTTTCACAAACCGATGACGGCGAAACTGTTCAAAGACAGAATTAATCTAAGCAAAACCCAACCCTAATGGTGGGGGTGGCGGCTGTATATAAAGGAGTAAGGGGCATGCAAAACCCCTGGACACGTCCTTAATGGACTCCAACACGATACAAAGCGAGCGGCCCAAAAGGCGGTGTCGCAGCACCCTGACAGATTCTGGATGTCCACTTGTTTCGACGATTCCTGTTGACTCAGAAGGAATTTTGATATGAGACCAGAGCCATTGGAAAGGTTATCTTCTCAGCTTTCCA
This sequence comes from Bonia amplexicaulis, assembly GCA_036346245.1. Lineage (NCBI taxonomy): Eukaryota > Viridiplantae > Streptophyta > Magnoliopsida > Poales > Poaceae > Bonia > Bonia amplexicaulis. Next base: position 10,629,650 of record CM070766.1, read on the forward strand.
TACATATGTGGAACGTCCAAAACGGAGTCCGGATGCGATCTGGGCGTCCGTTTAGTGCAGTTTGGTCCTGGACTCCGAATTGGATTCGAAGTCGGTTTGAGTTGGACATCCAACATGATTCGTCCTTCCTTGCTGGACTTGTGCGCCTCGTAGCCCTTCTCCAAGTACTTCTTGATCCTCTCCATGGTTCCTAATCATAATTAAATCATTAGGTAGCAATCGATTCTCAAATGAACCAAAAGAAGTACTTAGGAACGAGCTCACCTCTAAATTCAATTGTCGGTATGAGCTCTAGTGATTGGTCCTTGAATATCAAGTGGAGGAGTGTTGTGTGTATCTGAAGAAGTGATGTCCTCATCATCCTCCCCTCTTGAGCGGAGTTGCCCTCAACTCAGCCTCATCTTCTTCTCCCAAGTATGGCTTCAAATCTGAAATGTTAAAGGTGGGACTAACCCCAAACTCGGGAGGCAACTCAAGTTTATATGCATTATCATTTATCTTCTCAACTATCTTAAAAGGACCAGCAGCTCTAGGCATCAATTTTGACTTTCTTAATTCAGAAATCTATCCTTTCAAGTGCAACCAAACAAAATCACCGGTTCAAGTTTAACTTCCTTTCTACCTTTACTACCAAGAATCCTATATTTTCATTCATCTTTTCAATGTTTGCCTTAGTAGTCTCATGTATTTTGATAATAAAATCAGCACGCTCCTTAGCATCATTATGAACTCTCTCACTAGTAGGCAAAGGTAAAATATCAATAGAGTGCGGGATTGAATCCATACACTACACGAAAAGGACTTACCTTGGTGGTGGAATGTTCCGCTCGATTATATGCGAACTCAACATGCGGCAAGCACTCTTCCCATAGCTTCAAATTGTTCTTCAAAATAGCTCTCAACATGGTAGACAATGTGCGGTTCACCACCTCGGTTTGGCCATCGGTTTGTGGGTGACATGTGGTGAGAACAACAACTTTGTACCCAACTTGTTCCATAGAGTGCGCCAAAAGTGACTCAAGAACTTGGCATCACGATCTGAAACAATAGTAGAAGGCATACCATGCAAGCGAACTATCTCTTTGAAAAGAGGTCACAATATGAACGGCATCATCGGTTTTATGACATGGGATAAAGTGAGCCATCTTAGAAAAACGATCCACAACAATAAAATGCTATCTCTCCCCTCTTAGTCTGGGCAACCCTAAAACAAAGTCCATAGAAATATCGCCCACGGAATAGAAGGAGCAGAAGTGGCATATATAAACCATGTGGATTCAAGCGAGACTTAGCTTTTGACATGTAGTGCAGCGAGCCACAAACCGCTCAACATCTCGCCTCATCTTTGGCCAAAAGAAGTGTGTGGTCAGAACGTCCTCCGTCTTCTTAGCACCAAAATGTCCCATCAAACCGCCTCCATGCGCCTCCTGCAACAACAAAAGACGAACGGATCCAAGCTGGAATGCATAGGCGGTTAGCTCTAAACAAAAAACCATCATTGATCACGAATTTATTCCATGTTTGACCCTCTTTACAATGCAGCAACACATCCTTAAAATCATCATCAAAAGCATATTGTTCTTTAATAGTTTCAAGACCAAAAATGCGACAATCAAGTTGAGACAACATGGTATAGCGTCGAGACAAAGCATCAAGAATCACATTATCCTTCCCTTTCTTGTGTTTAATGACATAAGGAAAAGATTCAATAAATTCAACCCACTTAGCATGTCTACGATTCAAATTGGTTTGACTACGAATATGCTTAAGTGATTCATGATCGGAATGAATGACAAATTCTTTAGGCCATAAATAGTGTTGCCACGTCTCTAAAGAACGAACAAGAGCATACAATTCTTTATCATACGTGGAATAATTAAGAACAGGACCATTCAATTTTTCGCTAAAGTAGGCAACAGGTTTGCCTTCTTGCATCAAAACACCACCAATACCAATTCCGCTAGCATCACATTCAAGTTCAAAAGTCTTACCAAAATTCGGAAGTTGGAGCAATGGTGCGTGCGTAAGCTTGTCCTTCAAAAGATTAAAGGACTCCTCTTGTGATGGCCCCCAATGGAACACGACACCCTTCTTTGTCAACTCAATCAACGGTGTAAGGAGTGGCCTACAGAAAATAATGAATGTGCTGTAAATTCGGTGATTCAATTTCGGAGCGCGAGTACTACACTTTCCAGGCCGAATTTCGGGAAAATAAATTCGCCGAACCCGACGAAGTTGGGAAGATTCGGATGTAAAATTTAATTTCACCCAATTTCAAAAAAAAACAACTGATTTCGAGTCCGTATGCGAAAGTTATGGCCGTTTGAAGATGGACCTCAAGTTATGGTTCTTGTGGGGTGAAAGCGAAGATCGGGTGGAGGAATTTGTGGAATCGGTGGCGGAAGCTCGGGAAAGGTGGGGATGATTCGGTGTGATCACGAGGCGTGATGGATGGCGAAACAGAGGGTTAACAGAGGGTGGGATATGGGTGGGAAAACAAAAGCAGAGGGTGGAAAACGCGATGGATGACGGCTAGGGTTTGAAGGGTGGTAGCGGAAGGAATACAACTCGAACAAAACACGATCTAAACCAGCAACACAACTCGACTAAGGACACAAACTCAACACTACGGACTCTGGAATCAACTTGTGTAACGGCTAAACGAGGTCTAGGACAGGAAACAACCTATGACTACAATTTTTTGTAGGGCTTTTTCATGGACTCTAGGACGAAACCGAAAATAACAAAGGAGGGTAACTCGAACACGGAGGAACACCAAGCTCGATTACCACTTGATGGGAACGGGTCCCGATCTTCCAACAGGTTCGGATAAGTTCGATTTTGGTGGAGGCGCGACACAAATCGATCCGACTTCCGAACGACACGTTCCGAACCCCGCAATCGCAGCACCACGTCTCCTCAGGTTATCAACCGTGCGCTGCCGGTTGACCTTGCCAAGAAGGCTAATCCCGCTGCGAATCGAAGAACACAAGCAAGAACAAGGAAGAACACAACCAAATTGCAGATATATTGATGAAGCACTCGAAAATTGGGGTTTCACAAACCGATGACGGCGAAACTGTTCAAAGACAGAATTAATCTAAGCAAAACCCAACCCTAATGGTGGGGTGGCGGCTGTATATAAAGGAGTAAGGCGTGCAAAACCCTGGGCGCGTCCTTAATGGACTCCAACACGATACAAAGCCGAACGGCCCAAAAGACGGTGTCGCAGCACCCTGACAGATTCTGGATGTCCACTTGTTTCGACGATTCCCGTTGACTCAGAAGGAATTTTGATATGAGACCAGAGCCATTGGAAAGGTTATCTTCTCAGATTTCCATACATATGTGGAACGTCCAAAACGGAGTCGGATGCGATCTGGGCGTCCGTTTTAGTGCAGTTGGTCCTGGACTCCGAATTGGATTCAAGTCGGTTTGAGTTGGACATCCAACATGATTCGTCCTTCCTTGCTGGACTTGTGCGCCTCGTAGCCCTTCTCCAAGTACTTCTTGATCCTCTCCATGGTTCCTAATCATAATTAAATCATTAGGTAGCAATCGATTCTCAAATGAACCAAAAGAAGTACTTAGGAACGAGCTCACCTCTAAATTCAATTGTCGGGCGCGAGCTCTAGTGATTGGTCCTTGAATATCAAGTGGAGGAGTGTTGTGTGTATCCGAAGAAGTGATGTCCTCATCACTTCCGACTTCCGACCACGGCCAGTCGACGCTTCGGACTTCCGACCATGTCCAGTCGACGCTTCCGACTTCCGACCACGGCCAGTCGACGCTTCCGACTTTCGACCACGTCCAGTCGACGCTTCCGACTTCCGACCACGACCAGTCGATGCTTCCGACTTCCGACCATGTCCAGTCGACGCTTCCGACTTCCAACCACGACCAGTTGACGCTTCCGATCAAGTCCAGTCGACGCTTTCGACGTCCGACCACGGCCAGCAGAGGCGTCCGACCGCGGACGACGTGGTCGTAAATCTTCCAACCGACCCCAATGACACTCAATGAGGTCGTAAGCACAAACTTCAAAAACCAAAGTCAATCTTTCTAAAACAAGGGTCAATTACTCATCACAAACTTCAAAAACCAAAGTCAATCTTTCTAAAACAAGGGTCAATTACTCATCACAAATATGGGGTCATCTCCACATGGTCTCTCAATTTCCCGCTTGATGAGTATATTGACAAACGCAGAAAAAAGCATGAAGATGAGGTTTTTTTTCTTGTTTTAAAAGAGTGACAGAGAAACTTATGACCATGTTGACAGAAGGGACAATGGAGCAAAACCAAAAAGAGCAAATTTTCCTCAAAAGCTCCAGAAAATCCCCCTGTTATGCCTTTTTCTCCATTATTCTTCCCCTTTTGGCAATAAAATCATCAAGATGCATGGAAGAAAATAGAGCATGAGTAAAATGGAGTGACTATATTTTGTTTATTTTACGCATAAGGAGCCATGAAGATTATCCAAAATGACCTTTTGAGTATTACTCCAAGCCATGACAAAAGAAAATGCTATCTAGATCATGACAATTCATGTAAGCCATAATCTGAAATTTAGATGAATTGCTTAGCGTGTCAAGTCATTCGAGATCATAGTCTAGCTAAATGTATCCAAAGATGATGCAAGCCATGTCAATATATGGAACCAAGAAGCTAACATTGAGTCAATTTAGAGTGCTTATAAGTTCAAGAATGAGACATTTGTTCAGGTACTTGGCATTTTTGTAATTGAGAAAATTTAGCACATTTGACATAATTTTCTTTTTAGAAATCTATGGTTGGTTTCAACCATTTTTGTTTAGTCACGTGCAAGATCTCAAGCCTTATGTGACCATTCCAAGCAAGAAGCTTAAGGAAATGATCTTGGTCATCCAAAACTCGCACTGAGTTCATGCCTAATGCAAGGGCAAGCAGTTTCATGAGAAAAAATTGGTGAGATCAGTTTTGTCGCACAAAAGAGATGTTTTTGCATTTTCTGAATTTAGTTCAAGAACAGAGAGTTAATACTAACTCATGCTTCACCAAAGAACTAGCATAGCTCAATTTAAAGCTCAACATAGATTCAAGACTTAACTCAGCCTATTTGACATGGCGTGAATCATAAAAGGATAAGTAGAGACAAACTAGTCACAGGATCTAACATGACATGATTTAATTCAAGTTGTGCACATTTAATCAAACTATCATGGCAAAGTCTAGACTACACATATAAAGTCATGATAAATCTAGCACCCTAACATAAATCATGGCAAGATGTAATGCAGTTTTATCATGTCATAAAAGGATAATAATGACGGCTCCATGTAATTATATTACAATGGAGAATGTAAATGACATGAAATGCAAGAAAATCCAGCTCCCCCTCAGCATGTGAAGCAATTTTTAGTTCAAGTTGAGTTATGTCATCATTAAATTCCAGAAAATCTTAAATGAATTGTCCCTGAACCAAAACAATAAACAAGAGGAAAGTGGCTAGCAAAGAAAGCAGAAAAGACAGTCCTTAAAGCATAGACAAGATACAGAGAATACTATGGCTCAGATTTGACTCTCATCTACCCCATATGATTATAGGACTATCAGCTGGTCTTCTAACACACTAGGGAGTAAACACGTTCCCTGTCTACCCAAGGGGGCCCAACCCTCGCTAGACCTATAAGAAGTGAGTGAACTCAACCTAGTGTAAACAAATACAACTAATAAGCAGCATCCTAGAATCATAAGATGAGAGGAAGAAGTCTAAGCAACTGAGAGAGAGAACCACTCTAGTCTATGCTAGAAAGACTAATCCGAATGCACCCGCATGAAATGCAACAGAATGAAACAGGAGCATATAAACAATGAGATACATAGAAGCAAGAAGCTCCCCCTCACAATAATCCACAAGGGCAGATCACCCCAAGCTCTCCCGGCAAGGTCGAAAACCTCGAGCTATCTAAAGGCTTGGTAAAGATGTCAGCCAACTAGTGGTCACTCTCCACAAACTGAAGCACTATGTCACCCTTCTCCACATGCTCTCTAAGTAAATGATATCTAATATTTATGTGTTTGGTCCTTGAGTGTTGCACTGGGTTCTTGGCAATGTTAATGGCAGGAATGTTATCATAGAAGAGTGGAACACTATCTATGACTAAACCAAAGTCCCACAAGGTCGACACCATCCAAAGCACCTCACTGTAGCAACTAGCGGCTGCCACATACTCGGCCTCTGCAGTGGATTGTGCAATACTAGACTGCTTCTTAGAGGACCAAGAGATAAGGGAAGTGCCAATGAATTGACAAGTGCCAGAAGTGCTCTTCCTATCTATTCTACAACCAGCAAAGTCTGTGTAATACCCTAAACATCGTTACGACATAAGTTTTTAAACAATCGCGGAGTCGCCGGTTTTTCGGTAAATCGTGGGAAGGGAAAAATATGAATAGTAGAACATTTTAAAATGAATTAAATAAATTAAAATAATTAATTTAGATGTTTTGGGTTGTCCGGAGGGGTGGGCCAGCCGCTTTGGGCCAGCCAGCCCAAATGGGGGCCCGTACCCCCTCCCAAACCCTAACACCCCCTTTATAAACCCCCTCTGAGAGACCATGTGAGAGGTGCTCCCATGTTTGTGATGAGTAATTGATTCGTGTGCTGAAAATCTGGAAATTGGGTTCAGTTGTGCTGCTCCCAGATTTTTTGGAACTACCGCAGTGTGTTCAGTGGTACTACCGGCCAGAGGTACTTCCGGCCTACAGAGCGGAACTACCTACATGCGCAGTAACGTAATCGGGGCATAAAATCTGGGTTTGGTTTGATCATTGTGTTGATTATGGTTTATGGTTATTCCATTATCTCGAGCGGTGCTATGTGATGTGTTTTCTTGTCTATGTGGCTGCAGGACATCGAGGAGGAGTCGTGGCGAGACACGGTGGACCGGACTAGGCGCAAGTGGCGCTGAGGTCAGAACGGTCGGGATGTGTCGAAGACGACGTGGACTCGAGGTGGTTGCGAGGTGTACACGACAAGGAGCGCGGAAGCTTCCCGGAAGGTGCATGAGGGGCGAAACGGGAATTTCGCAAGGTTGCACAAGTGGAAGCGGGAGCCGTTGGGTTTAGCCAGCGTAACGGGGTGGAGACCCGTTAGCCAAGAGCTATAAATAGAGGTGAGGGGCTGCATGACCCCTTAGGCATTCTAGGGTTTGAGGAGAAAGTTAGGGTTAGCTAGAGTCAAAAGAACCTTTGGAGAGGTTGTTTTACTTTAGGCTTTAGTTGTTGGAGAGTGGTTGAGGCGAGGTGCTTGCTCCCGTTCATCCTCTCCTCCTCGTGGTGCCTCCCAAGAACTAGGGAGAGTTCTTGGTGATCTTGAGGATTTGAGATTGGTATCAAGTGGAGATGAGTTGAGAGTCTTGTAATCTTTCTTCTTGTGTGAATGTACATGGTATCGGGACTCCTTTGTACTCATCTTGTGATCTGGAATGAGAATCTGAAGTTTCTTGTTACTCCCGTGCTCTCTGTTCTTCGTTTTTCCTTTTTGGGCGAGTTCTTGATTCTCTGATTTTTGCGTTGTTTCTTGCCCGGGAAGTGTAAAACGGATTGCTCTGTGATGGGATAGTACCCCAAGGTCATTTGATCAAGTTTTCCCAAGAGCAAATCAAGTTTAATCTCAGTTTTCGCGGTTTGAAGCCTTCTCTGTTCTTCATGGCTTATTTCTAGGGTTTTGCCCCAAATCTTGTTTTCCTCTCTGTGATGGCTTGAATCTTGCCTTGTAGAGTCGCGTGGCTATTGCTAAGATATCTGGAAAGTCTCTTGGCCAAAGGATTAGAGTTGGAATCGAATTTTGGATTTTCGGGCAACCCTCTGTATTTTTCGGGTTTCTTGTCCTCTCTTTTGATTCCCTAGAGGAATCTTGAAATTAGTTATTGGCTAAGTCTTCTGGGAGTGTTTCCTAGTTATCCTCAAAGTTTCCCAAGCCAAGAACCCAAGATTCTCGTGAATTTCGGATTTTACGAGTTTACAGCGTCTTTGTTCTTGGTGCGGTACTACCTCTCCTCGAGAGGTACTACAGCTCAAAGGTACTACCGCGGTTTACACAGTGGTAGTTCCGCTCAACAGTACTCTGGCTCCTGTAAGTGGTACTACCGCTCACCGTGAATGTACTGAAATTCGCTTTCTCTCTGGATTTGATTTCTTCTCTTGATCTGATTTTTCCAAAGGAGTTCTTCTCGCTTTGTGAGTACTTGAGGGAGGATTTTATTTTTGAAAGGCACCATTCACCCCCCCTCTGTTGCCATTCCGGTCCTTCAATTGGTATCGAGCCGTTAGCTCTTTCTCATAGATCTTAACCGGTCTCCAAGAGCCATGGCAATGGACAAGTATTCCACCAAGCCGCCTGCTTTTCGATGGCTGGATTACCCTTTCCGAAGAGCCGATGGAAACTTACATCCGTGCTCGGGGTATGCCATCCGCGGAAAGTGAAGATACAATTTGTTGTTCCTGCCGATGAGAACATCAATGCCGGGAATATGGCTGATGTTGAGGCGAATACTAAGGCAAGGAACATCATCATTCGGGGTTGAGTAGAAGCGAGTTCGATCGCATCTCTCACCTGTCGTCCGTCTACGACATCTGGGTGACCCTCGATGCATACCATGAGGGCACACCCGGATCAAGACGGTTCGACAAGACCAGTTCAGCGAGAATACATGAAATTCGAGATGCTTGCCGGTGAGTCCCTTGACGAGTGCTTTTCTCGCTTTCACAAGATTTTGAGCAACCTCCGAGCCGTCGGTCTCACATACTCCGACTCGGATAACGCCACAAATTCTTTCTCGCACTCGATCTTAGGGTTTGGGAGATGAAGGTGACTACCATCAAGGACACCACGGACCTCTCGACCTTGACTCTTGATGCGCTTTACTCGCGCCTCAAGACTCACGAGATTGACATAGTCTCTCGTCGGTCGAAGTCTCAGTCGATGGCACTAGTCACCGACCCCGCTCGATCCACTTCTTCCGAGCCATCTTGCGGATTCTCCTCGCGCTCTCTCGTGACATAACGATGATCGAGATAGAGCGACTTGCGGATGAGCACTAGCCCTCCTCGCACGGAGATTCTCCCATGCTTACAAAGGGAGGAGGGACGGAAGGAAAAGAGGACCCGTGATTTGTTTCGAGTGTGGTGGCCCCAACCACATCCGAGCAAACCGTCCCAAGCTTGGGAAGGGTAAAGGTGACTTGGTGGTTCGGGCAAGAACGACTACATCGACAAGAACCGCAACTCGAAGCCCTCAAGACCGCCCCGGAAAGAAGAAGTTCCGCGACCTTGGGAAGGCCAAGAAGCTCTTCCACCGCGTTCTCGCCGCTGACGACCTCGACCTCACCGAGGTGGAGGGATGGAGCGACGACGACGGACCGGTGACCAAGACCCCAAGGGCGGCAATGACTTCTCGGGATGTGCTTCATGGCCCTTGAGGCGGCCGAGCGACAGCGATCTCTATTCGACTCAATGAGGTTCGCGGCGGGGAAGGAAAGGTTTGGCTTGTAGACTCCGGGTGTTCATGACACATGACCGGAGATTCCGTTAGTTTTCTTCCTTGCTCGAGCTTGGTGATGAGACTATCACCTTTGGAGACTCTTCGTCTGGACGCCATCGCCAAAGGTACCGTTGCGTTAATGACTCATTTGTTTTAAAAGATGTTGCCTTGGTGAGTAAGTGCATTACAATTTGCTTTCGGTTTCTCACCACCGATGACGGTTTTGAGGTAAGTTTTAAGAAAACGCCGCAAAATTGTTGATTCTTCTGTAGTCCGTTTGCGGATTTCTCGTTATGGGAGGATCTTTCGTGCTGATTTTATTGAGTCTTCTGGTGATTCTCTCCGGTGTTTGGTTGCTTCTGAGTCCCGCGACCTTTCCTTCTGGCATAGGAGACTTGGTCATATTGGATTTGACCATTTGACCCGAGTTAGCGGCCACGATCTCATTCGTGGTCTGCTGAAACTCAAGATGGTCAAAGATCTTATTTGCGCTCCATGCCGGCACGGCAAGATGGTTGCCGCTTCTCACCCTCCGGTCACAGGTGACTATGACCGATGCACCAGACACCGCTCCACATGGATACGGTCGGACCACTCGAGTGCGATCTGCAGGAGGAAGTGGTATGTTCTTGTCGTGTCGATGACTTCTCGAGGTATTCTTGGGTGTTTTCTTGGCCTCGAAGGATGAGACGCGTTTACACATTTCGAGGTCTTTTCAAGAGGCTTTCGCTGAGCTTCCGGTGCCTTACGAGCGATCCGCGTGACAATGGCACGGAGTTCAAGAATTTCTACTTTGAGAGTTTCGTGGTGAGACAGTGTAGAGCACCGCCTCTTCTCCATCGTCCCTCAGCAGAATGGCGTTGTGGAGAGGAAGAACCGTACCTTGGTCGAGATGGCCAGGACGATGCTCGATGAATACTCTACACCGCGAAAGTTTTGGGCTGAGGCTATAGCCACCGCGTGCCATGTTTCGAATCGAGTTTTTCTTCGGGCACACTTGCACCGCACTTCTTATGAGTTGAGATACGGGCGAAAGCCCAGTGTTTCCCATTTTCGTGTGTTTGGTTGCAAGTGTTTTATTCTGAAGTCTGGGAACCTAGATAAGTTCGAGTCACGTTCTTGTGATGGACTCTTTCTAGGCTACTCGACCTCTTCGCGGGCCTATAGGGTGCTGGAACTGCGAGTCTAGCAAAATGGTAGAAACTGTGAGGTAACCTTGATGAGGCGGTCAGGACTAGGCCCGATATCTCGTGTTCACTAGAGCGATCCGAGACCATTTTCGTGGATGATGAGGATGATGGAGATGAGGGTTGTCTACCCGATCCAGTCCCTCATCCACCCCTTGAGGTGCCTTCTTCCACCGCACCTCGAGGTGATCAGCCCTTACCTTCTGCTTCTTCTGGAGCTAGCGGCTCTGTTCCTATCCCGTCAGGTAACGAGGTAGAGGCCACTTCTTCATCTCATCCAGGACCTCCAAGACATATTTAAAAATCTCATCCTTCTGAGTAGATGATTGGAGATCTCTTTGAACGAGTCACACGCTCCAAGTCTGGCGTGTCGCTTTTCTGTCTCCACTCTGCCTTCATAGCTTCTTTTGAGCCCAAGGACATTTGTCATACTTTATCTGATGAGTCTTGGGTCAATGCCATGCATGAGGAGCTGGAGAGTTTTGAAAGAAACAAGGTCTGGACGCTTGTTGAGCCCCCTCGAGGTCACAATATCATCGGAACCAAATGGGTGTTCAAGAACAAGCAGGGCGAGGATGGGGTAGTCATTCGAAACAAGACTAGACTGGTTGCTCAGGGGTATTCCCAGGTTGAGGGTCTAGATTTCAAGGAGACCTTTGCCCCTGTAGCCAGACTTGAGGCCATTAGAATTCTGCTTGCCTTTGCAGCTTCTAAGGGTTTCAAGCTCTACCAGATGGATGTCAAGAGTGCCTTTCTCAATGGTTTTATTGAGGAAGAAGTCTATGTGAGACAGCCTCCAGGTTTCGAGAACCCCAAATACCCTAGTCATGTCTACAAGCTTTCCAAAGCGTTGTATGGACTTAAGCAGGCTCCTAGAGCTTGGTATGAGAGGCTTAAGTCCTATCTTTTGAGGCATGATTGCGAGATGGGTAAAGTTGACAAGACCTTGTTCATTCGCCGGCTTGGCAATGATTTTCTGCTCGCCCAAATTTATGTCGATGACATCATCTTTGGCGGCTCTTCCCATGCTCTAGTTTCACAGTTCTCGGATGTCATGAGCACCGAGTTTGAGATGAGCATGATGGGTGAGTTGACTTTCTTCCTCGGCTTCCAAATCAAGCAGACTCGGGAGGGTACCTTCTTGCATCAAGGCAAGTACACTCGTGATCTCCTGAGACGTTTCGACATGAGTGATGGAAAGCCGGTGTCGACTCCGATGGCTTCTACAGCCACACTTGACCCAGATGAGGACGGTGAGCCAGTTGATCAAAAGGAGTTCAGGAGTATGATTGGCTCTCTCTTGTACCTCACTGCTTCGAGACCGGACATACACTTCTCCGTGTGTCTTTGTGCTCGGTTTCAGGCTTCTCCTCGCGTGTCTCACCGCCAGGCGGTGAAGCGCATCTTTCGGTACCTTCGAGCTACCATTGACTATGGTATCTGGTACTCTTCCTCATCCTGTCTATCCCTTAGAGCCTATTCGGATGCAGACTTTGCCGGCTGTAGGATAGATAGGAAGAGCACTCGAACCGCCGGTTCATTGGCACTTCTCTCGCTTCCTAGTCCTCGAGGAAGCATCCGGTGTTGCACGCCCACTGCGCAGAGGCCGAGTGCGTTCTGTCGCACCCGATTCTTGTAGCTGTGTGCTGGATGGTCTCGACTCTGCGGGACTTTGGGTTGCTATCGATCGTGTTCCGCTCTTCGCGATAACACGCCTGCGATTAGCATTGCTAAGAACCCGATGCAAAGACTCTCGGACCAAGCACATTGATATCAGATATCACTTCCTTCGAGATCATGTAGAGAAGGGTGACATAGTGCTCCAGTTTATGGAGAGTGACCACCAGTTGGCTGATATCTTTACCAAGCATTTGGACAGCTCGAGGTTTTCAGCTCTGCGGGGAGAGCTTGGGGTGGTTTGTCCTTACGGACTGTTGTGAGGGGGAGCTTTGGGATTTATTGCTTTATCATATTATTTATGCTTCTGTCTCCTTACTGCTGCATTGCATCTGCGGGTGCATTGGGTTTAGTCCTTCTAGCATAGGTTAGAGTGTGTTTCCTGCTGAGTTGCTTAGACTCCTTACTCTTATCTTATGCTTTCAGGATAGCTGTTTCTTATCTCACTAGGTTGAGCTCACTCACGTCTTTTAGGTTCTAGCAAGGGTTGGGCCACCCTCGGGTAGACAGGGTACGTGTTTGCTCTCTAGTGTGTGTTTTTCTCGGCAGCTGTTATTCTGGAGTCATATGGGGTAGATGAGAGTCAGTTTGAGCCATAGATTTCTCTATATCTTATCTATGCTTTAAGGACTGCCTGTTTTCTGCTTTCTTTGCCAGCTTCTCATTTTATTGCTTTGGTTCAAGGGGAATTCATTTGAGAGTTTCTGGAACTTAATATTGACATAATTCTACTTGAACTAAAAGATGTATCTCATGTTGAGGGGGAGCTGGATTTTCTGCATATCATTATGCATTGTAAATTAATTACATTGAGCCTTGATTATTATCCGATGATGACATGATTACAATGCTTTACATCTTGCCATGATTTATGCTTAAATTGCTATATTTATCATAACTTCATATGTGCATACTAGCTTTTGCCATGATGAGTTAATTAAAACTTGCTCTACTCTGAACTAAAAACTTGTCATGATTAGCAATTGAGATTAGTCTTTCTTGAGCTATCCTTTTATGATTCATGCCATGTCAAATAGGCTAAGTTGAGCGTTGAATCTCTCTTTTGAGCCTTAGATTGAGCTGTTTTAGCCTCTTAATGATGCATAGGTTAGTACAAGCATTTCAAAAGCAAAAGATCTCTTTGTGCGAAAAACCGATCTCACCAATTCTTTCTCATGAGACGGCTTGCCATTGCAGTAGGCATGAACTCAGGGGGAGTTTTGGATGACCTAGACTATCTTCTTAAGCTTCTTGCTTGGAGTAGTCGTAGCATGGCTTGAGATCTAGCACATGATAAAAATATTGGTTGAAAACAACCATAAGCTTCAAAAGAAAAATATCATTTGTGCTCAATTTGCTTAAGTTATCAAAAGAATCAAGTACTTGAACCATTGTTTCACTCTTGAGTATATAACACTCTATTTAGACTCAATATTAGATTCTTGGTTCCGCTTAGCTTGATTGACATGGCTTGCATCATCCTTAGATGTCTCTAGCTAGACTTTACTTATTGATGACTTGACATGTTCATAAAATGCACTAAAACTCATATTGTCATCTAGTAGCATCTAGCTGGCTTATACATATTTTGTCATGATCTAGATAGCTTTTCATTAAGTTATGGCTTGGTGTAACACATTATGGTCATTTTGGATAATTCTCATGGCTCTAAATGCATAGAATAAACAAACTTCAGTCATTTTATCCAAAATGTGTTATATTCTCTCTTTTGCTTCCTTGATGCGTTTATTGCCAAAAGGGGGAGAATAGATTGGAGAAAATGTCTTTTGCGATCTTTCTAGAGCTTTGGAGATCAATTTGCTCTTTCTTGAGTTGCTCTAGTGTTTCCTCTGTCGACATGGTCATATGTTTCATTTCCTTCTTTGGACCATGTTGGATTCTTCAAACCAAACTTTTATGCCTTTTTCGGTGTTTGTCAATATACTCATCAAGGGGGAGATTGAGAGACCATGTGAGAGGTGCTCCCATGTTTGTGATGAGTAATTGACTCGTGTGCTGAAAATCTGGAAATTGGGTTCGATTGTCTTGCTCCCAGTTTTTCGAACTACATGCAGTGTTCGGTACTACTACCGCCGAGGTACTTCCGCCTCTGAGAGCGGAACTACCGGTATGTCTTGCGAATGTAACAGTCAGGGCATAAAATCTGGGTTTGGTTTGATCATTGTGTTGATTATGGTTTATGGTTATTCCATTATCTCGAGCGGTGCTATGTGATGTGTTTTCTTGTCTGTGTGGCTGCAGGACATCGAGGAGGAGTCGTGGCGAGACACGGTGGACCGGACTAGGCGCAAGTGGCGCTGAGGTCAGAACGGTCGGGATGTGTCGAAGACGACGTGGACTCGAGGTGGTTGCGAGGTGTACACGACAAGGAGCGCGGAAGCTTCCTGGAAGGTGCATGAGGCGGCAACGGAATTTCGCAAGGTTGCACAAGTGGAAGCGGGGCCGTTGGGTTTAGCCAACAGAACGGGGTGGAGACCCGTTAGCCAAGGGCTATAAATAGAGGTGAGGGGCTGCATGACCCCTTAGGCATTCTAGGGTTTGAGGAGAAAGTTAGGGTTAGCTAGAGTCAAAAGAACCTTTGGAGAGGTTGTTTTACTTTAGGCTTTAGTTGTTGGAGAGTGGTTGAGGGCAGAGGTGCTGCTCCCACGTTCATCCTCTCCTCCCTGTGTGTGCCTCCCAAGAACTAGGGAGAGTTCTTGGTGATCTTGAGGATTTGAGATTGGTATCAAGTGGAGATGAGTTGAGAGTCTTGTAATCTTTCTTCTTGTGTGAATGTACATGGTATCGGGACTCCTTTGTACTCATCTTGTGATCTGGAATGAGAATCTGAAGTTTCTTGTTACTCCCGTGCTCTCTGTTCTTCGTTTTTCCTTTTTGGGCGAGTTCTTGATTCTCCGATTTTGCGTTGTTTCTTGCCCGGGAAGTGTAAAACGGATTGCTCTGTGATGGGATAGTACCCCAAGGTCATTTGATCAAGTTTTCCCAAGAGCAAATCAAGTTTAATCTCGCCATGGTTTGAAGCCTTCTCTGTTCTTCATGGCTTATTTCTAGGGTTTTGCCCCAAATCTTATTTTCCTCTCTGTGATGGCTTGAATCTTGGCTTGTAGAGTCGCGTGGCTATTGCTAAGATATCTGCAAAGTCTCTTGGCCAAAGGATTAGAGTTGGAATCGAATTTTGGATTTTCGGACAACCCTCTGTATTTTTCGGGTTTCTTGTCCTCTCTTTTGATTCCCTAGAGGAATCTTGAAATTAGTTATTGGCTAAGTCTTCTGGGAGTGTTTCCTAGTTATCCTCAAAGTTTCCCAAGCCAAGAACCCAAGATTCTCGTGAATTTCGGATTTTTCTGAGTTTCTGCGCGTGCTGTTCTTGGTGCGGTACTACCTCTCCTCGAGAGGTACTACCGCTCAAAGGTACTACCGCGGTTTACACAGCGGTAGTTCCGCTCAACGGTACTACCGCTCCTGTAAGTGGTACTACCGCTCGCCGGCAGAACAGCCTGAAATTCGCTTTTCTCTCTGGATTTGATTTCTTCTCTTGATCTGATTTTTCCAGTGAGTTCTTCTCTGCTTTGTGAGTACTTGAGGGGAGGATTTTATTTTTGAAAGGCACCATTCACCCCCCCTCTGTTGCCATTCCGGTCCTTCACCCTCCCTTGGCCCCTCCCCTCTTTCCACCCCACAACCACCACCCCACCCTTTGGGTGCCTCCCCCTTCCCCTCTTGCTGCCATTGGTGCCCCCAAGTGCTGCTGCCATTGTAGCGAGAAGAAAGGAGAAGGAAGGAGAAGAAGGAAGGAGAAGAAGAAGAGGAGGAAAAAAAGGGGTGATCCATCATCTAGGTAATTTTTTCTCATCCCAAACCCTCTGTTTTTCAGATTAATTAGGGTTCTTGGCATGGATTTTAATGGTAGTTAACAGATTAATTGCCCGATTAGAGATTAGCTGCTGTCTGCCTGTAGATTGATTCACGCAGCGCGTATGGCCTTGCAGCTTTGACCTAGTAAACGAATTTTTCTACAGACTCTCCCAAAAGAAAAGTTGTATAGGACTTCCAGATGTGTCTCCTGTAATTGTTTTGTAATTTTTGGTTGTGGGATCTGGGAGAAACGGGGTCGGGAATACAGCTGTTTGCCAGGCGAGCAGATTGGTACAGACCGACGGTAATTCAGGGATTTGAGGTACTAAATGATTTTATTGCTCATGGCCGTAATTGAGAAAATTGTAGGTAATCTGGTTATCTAGCTTCTGTAGAAATTTCATAATTTTTTCACCCATGTAGTGTTGCTGGGACGCGATTGAACATTACTGTCCAATCTGCCAGAACAGAGTTCTTCCTCTGTTTTGGGCATTAAATTACCCCTAGCTGTGATCAAAATAAAAATATGTGTTCTACATAAAAATTGTAAGTTTTTAAGTCATGAATCCATAGAGGTATCATTTGCTGTATTTGGATCATTATTTTTAAAGATACAAAATTGTGAAGCAGCGCTGCTGCAGAGGGTAATTTGCTGAATTGTTGAGCGGAGAAGAGTTTGTGCGGGTTCGGGGTTCTAGCGATATCTTAATTATTTTTAGTAGTGTTTGTATGCTATATTTGTGTGCTGAGAGTTGTCTTTTGGACAGGTGGTCTTGTCCCTGAGCGCTCTTGATTTTACTTCGCTTCATCGGATTGAGGCAAGTGAATGTAGCGGTGGTTGCTACCGTTTAACTTGTTATTCCTTCTACTTGCAATTTACATTATTATCTTAATTTGATACATGATGCCATGATTGCTTGCTATTTTAATTGTGGAGATGATAGCAAATATTTATCCCTTGATATGTTGATATTATGCTAGTAGACATGTGGAATTCTTGTTTAATGTTATAATGTGGACATGAAAATAACATGTGGTGGATGTGGATATGTTGAGAGCATGATAATTCTCATTGTGGATGAATTAATGTGACTCATGAATTATCATATCATTCATGTCATATCATATTATTTGCACGTATGGATGTCGCTGCAAATGCCGCGACCGTACCGGTACAGCATCGTATATTGCCGTAATACGATGCACCTCTTCTCCTGCGGGAAGCAATTCCCTGCCCTGGAAAGAGTGAAGTGAAGATAGCATGAGCATTTATATGCATTGCATTGTGGAAAGATTCATTTACATACATATGCAATATATATTGTGGTGATGTTATTTTGTGGAATTTACAACTTTCTAGTTGTAATGTGGAATTGGCTCATGTGAGCTACTTGTGGTATGAGGATTGTGGATGTGGTCGTGGAATGTGGTTCGCCCCTTGTGTATGGTAAGGGTTGTGGTGATGGCATAAGACTCTTTTCTCTTGTATTAATTGTTGATAGCAATTGTAGGTGTGGGAAATAATAAAGCATTGAAGTAAGACATATATATGTTTTATTGCCTTTGGTAGTGGTTGAGGATTTAAAGTAGTCAACTAAGATTAATTTGCTATTGCTTTACCGTCTTGATGGTGATTTGCGCTTAAGGTTATAAACATTGTTAATTGTGGAAGATTAAATATTGATGATTAATCTATTGTGGTTTGTGGAAAGATTAAATGTTTCATTTGCAATTATTTGTGGATAAAATGATAGTATTTGTATGCCAATTAAATCTGAAATTGAAAAGGTATGATCCATGGAAGATTTGTGGTGGTTTAATAATTGAGGACATGAATTGTGGTTGTAGTTGTATGAAATTATAAATGATGATGTATAATTGTTTGTAGTTTGAATAGCTTGTTAAACAGTTTACTTGCTGAGATTTTATCTCACCCTTGTTTCCCCTCCCTACAGGTGGACATTGAGCATGCATGGGAAGGGTAGAACAGCACCACACTGATGCACTTGGATCATAGTTTATTGCTGTAATAAAGTTGATAGAATTCTAGACCTTTGCATAGCTTTGTTTACATTATCTTAATAATGTCAAATTGTGAACTATGTTTTAGATTAAAATGTTGGAGAATGTTTTAATTAGTGAATTGCTATCACTATCCGATTATTCCTTAGTTGTTTACGCTTCCGCTTATACTATCTTGTTTAGTAATCGTTGCCAGTTTAATTTATCTTGTAAATTGGCTAGTTGTGGAGTAGTTTTAGTAGCATCCTGGTATTGTGGATCCCGGGTGTTACAAATCTGTCGAGTAGGCTCTAAGGGAAAGATAGGAAGCTGAAGAGTACCAAATACCATAGTCTATAGTAGCTCGAAGGTACCTGAAAATGCGCTTCACCGTCTGGCGGTGAGATACGCGAGGAGAGGCTTGGAATCGAGCACACAGACACACGGCGAAGTGTATGTCTGGCCTCGAGGCAGTGAGGTACAACAAAGATCCAATCATGCTTCTGTACTCCTTCTGATCTACTGGCACGCCATCCTCACTTGGATCGAGTGAAGTTGATGTCGTCATTGGAGTTGACACCGGCTTGTCATCAGTCATAACAAAGCGTCTCCGGAGGTCTCGAGTGTACTTTCCTTGATGCAAGAAAGTACCCTCCTGAGTCTGCTTGATCTGGAAACCAAGGAAGAAGCTCAACTCGCCCATCATGCTCATCTCAAACTCTGAGCTTATGACAATAGAGAACTGGGAAACAAGAGCATGAGAAGAGCCACCAAATATAATGTCATCTACATAAATCTGAACGAGTAGAATGTCATTGCCATGCCTACGAATGAACAAGGTCTTGTCTACCTTACCCATCTCAAACCTTTGACTCAACAAATGGGACTTAAACCTCTCATACCAAGCTCTAGGGGCTTGCTTAAGTCCATATAGGGCTTTGGAAAGCTTGTAGACATGGTTGGGTATTTGGGGTTCTCGAAACTTAGAGGCTGTCTAACATAGACCTCTTCCTCAATATACCCATTGAGGAAGGCACTCTTGACATCCATTTGGTACAACTTGAAGCCCTTAGACGCTGCGAATGCAAGAAAAATCCTAATGGCCTCTAGCCTAGCTACAGGGGCAAAGGTCTCCTCAAAATCTAAACCCTCAACCTCAGAGAAACCATGATCTACCAGTCTAGCCTTGTTTTGAATGACTACTCCATCCTCACTCTGCTTGTTTTTGAAGACCCACTTGGTACCTATGACATTATGACCTCTAGAGGGCTCAACAAGCGACCAGCCGTTGTTTCTCTCAAAGTTCTCTAGCTCCTCATGCACGGCATTGACCCAAGACTCATCAGAAAGAGCATGAAAAACATCCTTGGGTTGAAAAGATGCGACGAAGGCAGAATGAAGACAGAAGTGAGACAAGCTAGATTTTGAGTGTGTGACGCGCTCAAAGAGATCACGTATGATCTGCTCTGAAGGATGATGATTCTGTATGTGTCGTGAGGTCCTGTATGAAAAGTGGAAGTGGCCTCTACCTCATGCGCCGACGAAGTAGGAATAGAGCTACTAGCTCCAGAAGAACTAGAAGGTATGGGCTGATCTCCCTTTGGTGCGGTGGTAGAATCAGCCACGTCAAGGTAAGGATGGACTAGATCAGGTAGACATAAGGAAAACAATGAACAACTAATATCGGAGATACTATTATGAATGTAAAACGGATATTATGAGAACTGTGTATGAAAGATATTTATTATGTGACAATTTATAGCAAGTTATAGCAAGTGTGTCGGCGACCTCATCCCACATACCAGGTTATACGAGAATAGCCAGGCACAACCTTGTCCTCGACAGTATAACTGTAGATGGGATGTAATATCCTGTGTAATGAGAATGTACGACCCCCGTACGTTACCAGGTTGGGTGGAAATGACCCCTATATGTGGGTAGTCCCGACATGATAACTCTTAGTTCGTTAATTAGCGAATTATCCAAGATATAATTAAAGAGTTGTGATTGAGTTAAAGTAAAGTTATGAGAGTAATGATTTAACCCAATGAGACTCAAGAGCTAGGATTGGTGATACTAGGTGATGGGAACAAGGACTATCAATGGAGAGGATACTAACCAGAGTCACACACCAACTAAATCATACAATTTTATTAGGTGATAAATGATTATTAGGCATGTTAATGTACAGCAACTAAATCAACTACAACTCGTAGTTAATAATCAACAGCTAGGATTCACAAAACAAGATATCATTGTAACCGTCTAGTGTTAAAGATTACTAGTGGTTAACCTTAAATTAGAGCATGCTATTCACAACCCTAACTACCATTAGACATTTATTTACATCCTTAATCACACATGGATTCTATGGTTAACATTATATTAATTACAAGTATTCAATACTAACTAATTCATCATATTTAGAAGTTACTAAAACTACAACAACTACCACAGCCAATTAATACAGTGCAATGATCGAAAATCATACTAAGGTAACAGGTAATCATGTGACATAATCGTGGAAAAGAAACGGTTTACGGCCGCGCGGTACTTGCCTTGAGCACGCTCGACGGACACGCTGCAAGATGGATCCGGAAACCGCAACTGCCCAACTGCTCCCACAACAACTGTGTGAGAATCTACAGGATGATACAGAGGATAACCAATCAGATATGACGAATTTTGATAAGGAAACGACAGCAATTAAATAACTAGAAAGGAAACAACCGTTCGGCTGAGCGAATGACTGTTCAGCCGAACAAAAACATGTTCGAACGCAAAAACAGCCGTTCGGCCAGACGAAATGTCGTTCGGCCGCGCCGCTGCCGCCCCATCGCGGCCATCGCCAACCAGCCATAAGCACGGATGCACGCGTGCAGCGCGCCACGGGCGTGCCACCGCGCGCCCGCCTCGCCACCGGCCGGTCGCCGGCCGCCGCCGCCACCCTCTTTATGCCACCACCGCTACTCTCCATACCGCCGCCGCTGCGGATGCATGCGCGTCTTTGCGTGCACCGATCGTCTTGCCGTGTGGTTGCTGTTGTCTGCCGCCGGCCACCGACCACCACCGCCGCCGATGGTCCGTCGCTATTGCGCCATGGCGACACGCTCGAGCCGGCGCATGCGTGTGCAAAGACGGTTCGGCCGCACCACCGCCGCTTCCCGACGCCGCCGACGCCGCCCACGGAGTCCATGCCACCGCAATCATAGGAAGGAGAGAGATTAAGAGAGAGAGTGAGAGAGATTGAAAGTTAGAGAGGAGAGAGAGACCACCTGGGGAAACTGGCGCCCGGGAAAGAAAAAATTTAGGGAATGGGTCCCCTATTTAAGGTTGATTGGGTTAGGGTTTTGTAGTTTTTATTCATTAATTTATTTACTAAAATTATTTATTTATTTTATTTTATTTTATTTCCTGGGTGTTATAGCTCTCCCCCCTTAGAAAAGATTCGGCCTCGAATCGACTACTCCAGAAATTAATTTGAGGAATCGAGAGCAACAGAAGGAGAATAGGGAACAAAACCTGGAGAAAAGAGATCGGGGTACTTTACCCGCATTTGGGACTCCAACTCCCAAGTGGCTTTGCGCTTAGTCTGATTGGACAACAACACTTTGACATAAGTAAGAGTCCGACGCCGTAGCTGACGTTTTGCACGCTCCAAGTTCCGGACCGGCCGTGCCACGACGGACAGGTCCTCCGAAACCTCCAATGTGGGCGACTCCAGAATTTGATCAGGGTCATTCAGGTACTTCCAGAATTTGATATATGAAAAACATTATGGACACCAGCCAGAGAAGCAAGCAACTCAAGACGATAAGCAAGCTTCCCGATCCTCTCTGTGATAGGAAATGGTCCAACGTAACGAGGGTTCAACTTTCCTTTAGCCCCGAACCGGACCACTCCCTTGGTCGGAGAGACCCTCAAGAGAACCTGATCACCGACCTCAAACTCCAATGGCCGACGGGAATGATTGGCGTAACTCTTTTGGCGACTCTAAGCGGAAAGCAAATTGTTTCTGATGAGATCGATCTGCTCCTTCCAATCTCGGACCTGCTGAGGCCCCAGTAACTCTTTCTCTCCAACCTCGTCCCAGTGAAGGGGAGAGCGACAAGGTCGGCCATAAAGTACCTCAAAAGGAGCCATCCCGATACTGGAGTGAAAACTGTTATTGTAGGAGAACTCTGCCAGAGGTAAGTGATTCTCCCAACTGCCCTTCCATACCAGTATGCAAGAGCGCAACATGTTCTCCAAGGTACGAATGGTCCTTTCAGATTGACCATCCATCTGAGGGTGGAAGGCAGTGCTGAAATTGAGTTTAGTGCCCAGATTCTGATGCAAGCTCTTCCAGAAATGGGAAACAAACTTTGCGTCGCGATCTGAAACAATGGTCTTAGGAACACCATGAAGGCGAACAATCTCCTTGACGAAAATGGTAGCAAGATCACTAGTAGAATAAGTAGTCTTGACTGAGAGAAAATGAGCCGTCTTGGAAAGATGGTCAACAATAATCCAAATGGAATCCATACGCCAGGGCGACTTAGGAAGTCCAACCACAAAGTCCATAGCAATGTCCTCCCATTTCCATTGGGGAATTTCCAGAGGTTGCAGAAGGACAACAGGACTGCAGTGCTCTACTTTTACTTGCTGGCACACCGCACATTGAGACACAAATTTGGCTATATCCTTCTTCATCCCTAGCCACCAAAACTGCTGCTGAAAGTCCTTGAACATCTTGGTCCCGCCAGGGTGAATGGAATAAGGGGTTTTATGAGCCTCACAAAGAATATCCCTCTTCAAGGATGAATCAGAAGGTACCCAAATGCGGTTTCGGAATCGCAAAAGTCCTCTATCATCCATGGCAAAATCTGGCCAATGAGGTTTTGCTCGAATAACCTCTCCACGGACGTGCTGGATCTCCAACCCTGCAGTTTGGGCCCCAAGCACAGCATCAAACAAAGGAGATGAACTCATCGACATGGCTGAAAAGGCCAAGCAAAGGGTGGTCTGAAGGTCCTCCAACTCCTCCTGAACTGAAGTAGGAACGAGTACACCATCACTTCGCTTTCTGCTAAGCACATCTGCCACCACATTAGCCTTGCCTGGATGATAATGAATGGTGAGATCATAATCCTTGATCAGTTCAAGCCAACGACGCTGCCTAAAATTTAATTCTTTCTGGGTGAGGAAGTATTTCAAACTCTTGTGATCAGTGAAGATGTCACACTTCTCACCATAGAGATAATGACACCAAATCTTGAGGGCGAAAACCACTGCCCCCAACTCTAAAGCATGGGTAGGATAATTAACCTCATGCTTCTTAAGTTGACGAGAAGCGTAAACTATGACCTTGTCCTCTTGCATAAGGACACAACCCAATCCCAACCAAGAGGCATCACAATAAACCATGAACTTCTTCCCTTCCTCGGGTAAGGCAAGAATAGGAGCGGTGACGAGACGCTCCTTCAAGGTCTGAAAACTGGTCTCACAATCCTCTATCCAAAGGAACCGCACTCCCTTCTGAGTCAACTTGGTCAAAGGCTTGGCGATGGAAGAAAACCCCTCAACAAAGCACCGGTAATACTCGGCCAACCCCAGAAAATTGCGAATCTCCGCCACATTACTAGGTCTCGGCCAGTCCACTACTGCTACATTCTTGGAAGGGTCCACAGAAAGTCCTTCACCGCTAATGATATGCCCAAGAAAACTGACAGAAGAAAGCCAGAAAGCACATTTCTTCAATTTAGCAAACAACTGATGCTTAAGAAGACCGAGCGATCCGGTGGTGCTCATGCTCCTCCGCGGTACTGGAATAGATCAATATATCATCAATAAAAATAATGACAAATTGATCCAAATACTCATGAAATACCCGGTGCATCAGATCCATAAACACTGCTGGAGCATTGGTTAAACCAAATGGCATCACCAAGAACTCAAAGAGACCATACCGAGTGCGAAAGGTTATCTTTGGAATATCAGAAGCCTTGATCCGCACTTGGTGGTAACCAGCCTGCAGATCTATCTTGGAAAAGAACTTAGCACCCTTGAGCTGATCGAAGAGGTCATCAATGCGAGGTAAAGGGTGCCGGTTCTTGATAGTTACTGCATTAATGGCTCGATAATCGATGCACATGCGCAGACTCTTATCTTTCTTCTCCACAAAAGTGATCAGATAAGCTCACTCTGAAGTACTGCGCCTGATAAAGCCCTTGCTCTGAAGATCATCTAATTGACGCTTCAATTCCTCCAGCTCAGTGCGCGACAGACGGTAGGGAGCCTTGGCGATAGGTGTGGTGCCCGGAATAACATCAATTGCACACTCAACCACTCTGACTAGAGGAAGGCCTGGAAGTTTGGCTGGAAAGACATCAAGAACTTCCCGAACAATAGGCATATCTTCTGGTAAAGGTCCGGATGCAAACTTCTCTAGCATGGCAAAAAGACACCCGGACTTGCCATTTCACGGCGACCAAAGTAAGAGGCCAAGAATAAGAGACTGAGGTAACGCTTTTTGCCCTGTGAGAGACCATGTGGTGGTCATCCCGTTGAGAGTGATGAGTAATTGACATCGTTTTAGGAAAAGTCGAGTTTGAGTCGGTTGGTTCGGACCTAGACGTTGCGTGGCGTAACGGGCTCGGTCGGACTTGGTCGAACCTAGTCGCATGGGTTTAGATTGCATATTCTGATGACTCGACAGGTTTGATCTCTATTTACGCTTTCATGTATCGAGCGGTGCTATTTGACGTGTTTCTTGTCTGTGTGACTACAGGACATCGAGGCGGAGTCGTGGCGAGACACGAGGTGACCGGACTAGGCGTAGGTGACGCTGAGGTCAGAACGGTCAGGATGTGTCAAAGACGACGTGGATTCGACGTGGTTGCGAGGCGTGCGAGGCAAGGAGCGCGGAAGCTTCCCGGAAGGTGCAGGAGGGGCGAAACGGGAATTTTGCAAGGCTGCACAAGCGGGAGACGGCTCCGTTAGGGTTTAGCCGGCGTCACGGGTTGGAGACCCGTTAGCCAAGGGCTACAAATAGAGGTGAGGGGCTGCATACCCCTTAGGACACTAGAGAGAGTGAGGGTTTTTGTGCATTTGCTCTCCATTTTGTGTGTGTTCCTCCCAAGAAGCATGTGAGGCTCTTGGTGTTCTTGAGGATTGAGAGGGAGAGGATGGATTGAGAGCCTTGTAATTACTCCTCGTGTTCTAATGTCCATGCGTATGGGGACTCCTTTTGAGTGGAATGGCTTTCTATTTGTTGTTGTTCTCTCTTCACTCCTCTCTTAACTTCTCTGTCTTTTTCTTTTCTTTGGAATGAGATGAATTCGTGTTTAAGGAGCTGCTGAATACTTTTGCTTAAAACTGGGAGTTCTCAACAAAAACTCTTGGCCTGCTATTCTTGAAAACAAATCTTCAACAGCCGAATTCTTCCCAAGATTTTGCTTGCTCAAGATTTCCTCTGTTTTCTGATTCTAGGGTTTGAAAGCAGAGCTACCTTAATTCTTTGCTTCTTGGTGAAAAATGGCTTAAGCTCTGTGCTTTCTAGGTCTGAGGTATCCCTTTGTTGAGATCAGAAGGCTCATGACCAGAAGATAAGGGAATCTCGAGCTATATGGATTTTGGCTTCATTCTTATGTTCATTTCTCAAGTCTAGCTCAGACTTCAGGTTCTTCCTTGTTGATTGCCTTTTCTAAGGCACTTCTGCTTCTTTGATTGGAATCATTTTCTTTTGGGCTGAGAAGAACCTCAAGTTCTTGAGAAGTTATTGATCTTACTTTCTTTTAGCAATCTCTGTGCTGACAAAGTTTAGTCGCCAGTCTAGTCTTTTTCTTTTCAGGGTTCTGTTTCTCTTTTTACCTGCAGCTGAGTGTCTTCTTTAGTATTTATTTATTTTTTTGTCTGCCTCTGCTGCTTTTATTTTGTGCCGAGTACTTCAGGTTTCGGCAGCAAGTCTGTTTATTTACAGGAATCCATTTTCAGTGGGAGTGAGTGTGTTCCATCTTTGGGCTATTTCGGTTTTCTGCATTTTATTTGGCTGCTGTTTGCTGCTCCCAGCTGCAGCTCCTTTTCTTTTGCTGCTTTCGGTTCCTTCAGTTTTTGTGTTTTAGTGCCTTGCAGTTTTTGGTATGAAGAAATCAAGCTTTCGGCCGGACTGCTCTGTATCCTTTCAATGAAATCTCTGTTTTCGGCTGCTGCTCAATGTATACTCGATACTGCATGCTGCACAGTTCTGCTTTCGGTTTGTCTCTTTGAATTCAGCTTCTTTGCAGAATTTTCAGCCAAGTGCCTTCAGTTTCCTTTGCAGTTTTCTTATTTCAGCCGAGTATCTGTTGGTCTGTTTTTCCATATTGTGCGAATACTTTGGGGCAGATTTTTGAAGGCACCATTCACCCCCCTCTGTTGCCATTTCCGGTCCTACAATTGGTATCAGAGCCGGTTAGCTCTTTTCTATAGATCTTAACCGGTCTGTGAGCCATGGCGACAGACAAGTACTCGACCAAGCCCCCGATCTTCGATGGGATGGACTATCCCTTCTGAAAGAGTCGGATGGAGACCTACATCCGTGCTCGAGGCTACGCCATCGGCAAAGGTCAAGGTTCGATTTCTTTGTTCTGCCGATGAGGACGTCAATGCTGGAAACATGGCTGACGTTGAGGCAAACGCTATGGCAAGGAACATCATAACCCAGGGCCTGAGTCGTAGTGAGTTTGACCGCATATCTCATCTTCCGTACGCCTTCGATATTTGGGCGACCCTCAATGTTTACCATGAGGGCACCACCCAAATAAAGACGGTGCGATAGGACCGATTCAAGCGAGATTACAACAAGTTTGAAATGCTCACGGCGATTCCCTTGATGAGTGTTTTATGGCGTTTTACAAGATCTTGAGCAACCTCCGAGCGGTCGGTCTCACGTACCCCGACTCGGACAACGCTCGTTAGATGCTCACTGCACTTGATCTGCGTGTTTGGGAGATGAAAGTGACCACCATCAAAGACACGACAGACCTCTCGACCTTGACTCTTGACGCTTGTGTACTCGTGCCTCAAGACTCACGAGATTGACGTTGTCTCGTGGAGGTCGAAGTCACGATCGATGGCCTTGGTCACCGATCCCGCTTCTTCTTGGGCCTCTCTTCTGATTCAATTTGCGGTTTCTCCCTTGCAGCTCTACGTGACGTGGCGATAATCGGTTAGAGCGACTGCGGATGATCGCTTGGCTCTCCTTGCTCGCAAATTTTCTCATGCTTACAAGAGAAGGAGGGACGGAAAGAGAGGAGGACCCGTGATTTGCTTCGGTGTGGTGGCCCCAACCACATTCGGGCAAACTGCCCCAAGCTGGAGAAGGGCAAGAACGACTACGGCGGTTCGGGCAAGAACGACTACTCCGACAAGAACCGCAACAAGAAGCCCCCAGTTCAGACGCAAGGCAAGAAGATGTTCCGTGACTTTGGGAAGGCCAAGAAGCTCTTCCACCGCGTCCTCGCCGCCTTCGACGACCTCGACGAGGTGGAGGGATGGAGCGACGACGACGGGACGGGTGATCAAGAACCCAAGAACGGCGATGACTTCTCCGGCATGTGCTTCATGGCCCTCGAGGGCGAGATCAGCGACAACGACCTCTACTCCGACTCCGACGAGGTATGTCCCTCCTATGACCAACTAAATGAAGCTTTTCTTAAGTTATGAGGATTTCATGCTAGATCTAGAGCTAGATGTAGCGAGTTGGATAAGGAAGTAGATAGATTGTCACGGGAGCTTACTTCACTTATATCTGCTCCCTTCCGTGACGACTGTGATACATGCTATGCCTTGCTTGGAGACATGGAGAAACTAAGGACCTCTCATGCTAGTCTGTCCTCTGAGCTTGATGAGATTAAGGTGGAGAATGTTAGTCTACTTGCTGAGCTTGAGATGAGTAGGGTAGCTCCTGTTTCATCTTCTACTGTTGAGACTATTTCTTGCACCTCATGTGAGGATAAGGATAATGCTTTTAGAGGTCTTTACACTATGCTTCTCGATCTGCCCGAGACTTGTAAAAGTTGTAATAATTTGAAGATGAACCTAAAACGGGCAGATCATAAAATTGCTGAATTACAAGCTTTTCTACTTGAGCCTATTGCTTCATGTGTGAATTGTCCTAAAGCGATCTGCGAGCTTGAATCATTTCCAAACAGTTTCAAGAAATGATTGATCATGATAAGAAGTTGGCTCAGTTTGCTTCTAAGGACCCTGTTAGCTCACCATGCATTAGTTGTAACAAACTAAAATGTAACTTGATTGCATTGGATGAGAAATGTATGAAGCTAACTAAGGACCTACTAGAGAAGCCACCTTGTGCTTGTAATGTGGTTGTGGAGAAGGGGGAGAAGTCCCCGGGTAAGGTAGAGACGCCTAGCGACGCGAACCAACCTGCTAGCGATGGGGATCGTCCCTTCTAAGTCGGTTTGTCTTTGCACAAGCCGATCTTCCCTCTGCTTTGGTTGTTCTTCCGCTCCCTTACCTTCTGTTTCTTCTCCTCCTTGATCCTCTTGCACCTCTCTCTTTCGGGAGTGTCAGTACCTTATGAACACTCTCGAGAAATTTGTAGGAGGCAAGAAGAAGCTCAATCTTATTCTAGACCAATCAAAGATTTGCAAATTCAATCAGGGTCTAGGATATGATTTTCGTAAGGATGTGAGGAAGCATTCACCTGTTGCGCTCAGACCCGTAGCCGCAGGTGTGATTGATGTCAAGCCCAAGAACAAGAAAGTTCAATTTAAATTAGCGGGCTTTGTCCAAGGGATTTCGGCGACAAGGTGATTTCACTGCAGACTTGACCTCTCGTATATGAAGCCATCTCATGCTACTTGACCCCTCGGAAGGCGGTATCATTGCACCTCTGTCAGAAGGATGGGCATTTGTTTGACCATTGCTTCAAGCGCGCCAAGATCGCGCGAAGAGACCGTGTTGAGTCTCTTAGGCGTATTCAGGGTCAGCCCCAGATCTTGAGTGCACCTAAGACCAACACGAGGTTTAGGTTTGCTACTGTTGGTAGCTTTGGGCAGCACCAAGGACTTGGTTTTTCTGAGTCTTCTGTTTTTCATCCTCGTGCTCCCTCTGGTCGTGACTTCCGCCGTCCTGAGGGTAGATCTCGTTTTCCCCATCGAGATGCCTACCCGCGGCGTGATCAGCCTGTTGCCGGTGCACCGACTCGCTCGTCCATAGCGGTCGGACCCGGAATGCGACTTGTGTCTGCTCACGATCTTACGCTTCTTTGAGCGACGGAGGCGTGGGGTAGATAGAGGTCGATCGTGCTTGACTACTTCATCGCTCGACGTGTTACTCAAGATTGGGTGTCAAAATCATCATTGATTTACCCCAAGATCGAGACTTTACTCTGTTTGACTCAGGTTCGCCGGGCAGGGAAGGGAAAGGTTTGGCTCGTAGACTCCGGGTGTTCACGACACATGATCGGAGATTCCTGTTGGTTTTCTTCCCTTGCCCGCGCTCCAGGTGATGAGACGATCACCTTCGGAGATGCTTCTTCAGGCGCATCGCCAAAGGTACCGTCGCATTAATGATTCATTTATTTTAAAAGATGTTGCCTTGGTTAGTAAGTCTGCAGTACAATTTTCTTTCCGTTTCTCAGCTTACCGATGACGACTTTGAGGTGAGCTTTAAGAAAACAACCGCAAAATTATTGATTCTTCTGTGAGTCCGGTTTGCGGGAT
The DNA here is from genome assembly GCA_036346245.1 of Bonia amplexicaulis. NCBI lineage: Eukaryota > Viridiplantae > Streptophyta > Magnoliopsida > Poales > Poaceae > Bonia > Bonia amplexicaulis. Next base: position 10,659,621 of record CM070766.1, read on the forward strand.
TTCTCGCTTTGGGAGGATCTTCGTCTTTTTTTTCGAGTCTTCCGTGATCCTCTCCGTTGTTTGCTTGCTTCTGAGTCCCGCGACCTCTCTTTCTGGAATAGGAGACTTGATCATATTGGATTTGACCATTTGACCAGAGTTAGCGGCCACAATCTCATTCGTGGTCTGCCGAAATTCAAGATGGTCAAAGATCTTGTTTGCGCTCCATGCCGGCATGGCAAGATGGTTGCCGCTTCTCATCCTCCCACACGATTCGATGACCGATGCACCGAGACAGCTGCTCCACATGGACACGTTGGACCAAATGAGTCTTGATCGGCAGGAGGGAAGTGGTACGTTCTTGTTGTGGTCGATGACTATTCGAGGTACTCTTGGGTGTTTTTCTTAGCCTCGAAGGATGAGACATTTACACATTTCCGAGGTCTTTTAGTAGGTCATCTGCTGAGCTTCCGGTGCCTTACGAGCGATCCGCGATGACAATGGCACGGAGTTCAAGAATTCCTACTTTGAGAGGTTCTGTGATGAGACAGGTGTAGAGCACCAGTTCTCTTCTCCGCACATCCCACAGCAGAATGGCGTCGTGGAGAGGAAGAACCGGACCTTGGTCGAGATGGCCAGGACGATGTTCGATGAATACTCTACACCGCAGAAGTTTTGGGCTGTGGCTATAGCCACCGCGTGCCATGTTTCGAACAGAGTTTTTCTTAGGGCACACTTGCACCGCACTTCTTACGAGTTGGGATATGGGCGTAAACCCAGTGTATCTCATTTTTGTGTGTTTGGTTGCAAGTGCTTTATCTTGAAGTCTGGGAACCTAGATAAGTTTGAGTCACATTCTTGTGATGGGATCTTTCTAGGCTACTCGACTTCTTGGCGAACCTATAGGGTGCAGGCTGAGTCTAGTAAAATGGTAGAGACACGTGAGGTGACTTTCGATGAGGCCGGTCCCGGGACTAGGCCCGACATCTCGTGTTCTTTAGAGCGATCCGAGACCATCTTCGTGGATGATGAGGATGATGGAGACGAGGTTGTCTACGATCCAGTCCCTCATCCACCCCTTGAGGTGCCTTCTTCCACCGCACCTCGAGGTGATCGACCCATGCCTTCGCTTCCTCCGGAGCTAGTGGCTCTGCTTCCTACCCGTCGACTCACGAGGTAGAGGCCACTTCTTCATCTCATCCTGGACCTCCTAGACATATCCGAGCTCATCCTTCGAGCGATGATTGGAGATCTCTTTGAGCGAGTCACACGCTCAAAGTCCGGCATGTCACTCTTCCGTCTCCACTCGCCTTTGTTGCCTTTTTTGAGCCTAAGGATGTTTGTCATGCTCTCTCCGACGAGTCTTGGATAAATGCCATGCATGAAGAATTAGAAAGCTTGAGAGAAACAAGGTGCGGGCGCTTGTTGAGCCCCTCGAGGTCACAATATCATTGGGACTAAGTGGGTGTTCAAGAATAAGCAGAGTGAGGATGGTGTGGTTATTTGAAACAAGGCTAGACTGGTAGCTCAGGGGTACTCCCAGGTTGAGGGTCTAGACTTCGAGGAGACCTTTGCCCTTGTAGTTAGACTTGAGGCCATTAGAATTCTGCTTGCCTTTGCAGCTTCTAAGGGTTTCAAGCTCTACCAGATGGATGTCAAGAGTGCCTTTCTCAATGGCTTCATTGAGGAAGAAGTCTATGTCGATGACCTCCGTGTTCGAGAACCCCAAATACCCTAATCATGTCTACAAGCTTTCCAAAGCTGTATGGACTTAAGCAGGCCCTTAGAGCTTGGTATGAGAGGCTTAAGTCCTATCTTTTGAGGCATGATTTCGAGATGGGTAAAGTTGACAAGACCTTGTTCATTCGCCGACTTGGCAATGACCTTCTGCTCGCCCAAATTTATGTCGATGACATTATCTTTGGCGACTCTTCTCATGCTCTAGTTTCACAGTTCTCGGATGTCATGAGCACCGAGTTTGAGATGAGCATGATGGGTGAGTTGACTTTCTTCCTTGGCTTCCAAATCAAGTAGACTCGGGAGGGTACTTTCTTGCATCAAGGCAAGTACACTCGAGACCTCCTGAGACGCTTTGACATGAGTGATCGGCGGTGTCAACTCCGATGGCTTCTGCGCTTCTATTGACCCAGATGAGGATGGCGAGTCAGTTGATCAGAAGGAGTACCGCAGCATGATTGGCTCCCTCTTGTACCTCACTGCCTCGAGACCGGACATACACTTCTCACGTGTCTTTGTGCCCGTTTGAGCTTCTCCTCAGTATCTCACCGCCAAAGGTGAAGCGCATCTTCGGTACCTTCGAGCTACCATTGACTATGGTATCTGGTACTCTTCCTCATCTTGTCTATCCCTTAGAGCCTATTCGGATGCAGACTTTACCGACTGTAGGATAGATAGGAAGAGCACCGAACCGCCACCATTGGCACTTCTCTCGTTTCCGGTCTTGAGGAAGCGATCCGGTGTTGCACGATCCACCGCAGAGGCGAGTACGTTGTCGCAGCCGATTCTTTGTAGCCAAGTGCTTTGGATGGTCTCGACTCTGCGGGACTTTGGGTTAGCTATCAATCGTGTTCCGCTCTTCTGCGATAACACGTCTACGATTAGCATTGCTAAGAACCCAGTGCAGCACTCTCGTACCAAGCACATCGATATCAGATATCACTTCCTTCGAGACCATGTGGAGAAGGGTGACATAGTGCTCCAGTTTGTGGAGAGTGACCATCAGTTGGCTGATATCTTCACCAAGCCTTTGGATAGCACGAGGTTTTCAGCTCTGCGGGGAGAGCTTGGGGTGGTTTTTCCTTGTGGACTGATGTGAGGGGGAGCTTTAGGCTTTACTGCTTTATCATATTAATTATGCTTCTGTCCCCTTATTGTTGTATTGCATCTGCGGGTGCATTGGGTTTAGTCCTTCCAGCATAGGTTAGAGTGTGTCTCTTGCTGAGTTGCTTAGACTTCTTACTCTTATCTTGTGCTTCCAGGATAGCTGTTTCTTATCTCACTAGGTTGAGCTCACTCACTTCTTGTAGGTTCTAACGGGGGTTGGGCCACCATCGGGTAGACAGGGTATGTGTTTGCTCTCTAGTGTGTGTTTTTCTTGACAGCTGTTCGTCCTGGAGTCATATGGGGTAGATAAGAGTCAGTCTGAGCCATTAGTATTCTCTATCTTATCTATGCTTTAAGGACTGCCCTTCTTGTTTTATTTGCCAGCTTCTCGTTTTTATTGCTTTGGTTCAGGGGGAGTTCATTTGGGAGCTTCTGGAGCTTAATATTGACATAACTCAACTTGAACTAAAAGTTGCATCACATGTTGAGGGGGAGTTGGATTTTCTGCATTACATGCTACATTGTAATATAACTACATTTGAGCCTTGATTATTATCCGTTTATGACATGATTACAATGCTTTACTCCTTACCATGACTTGTGCTTATTTGCTAGATTTATCATGACTTCATATGTGTAAACTAGCCTTTGCCATGATGAATTAATTAAACTTGCTCAAATTGAACTAAAAACTTATCATGATTAGCAATTGAGATTAGTCTTTCTTGAGCTATCCTTTTATGATTCATGCCATGTCAAGTAGGCTGAGTTGAATGTTGAATCTCTTTAGAGCCTTAGATTGAGCTGTTTTAGTCTCTTGATGATGCACAGGTCAGTACAATTATTTCAAAAGCAAAAAGATCTCTTTTGTGCGAAAAAACTGATCTCACCAATCCTTTCTCATGAGACGGCTTGTCATTGCACTAGGCATGAACTCAGGGGGAGCTTTGGATGACCAAGACTATCTTCTTAAGCTTCTTGCTTGGAGTAGTCGCATAAGGCTTGAGATCTAGCACATGATAAAAATATGGATTGAAAACAACCATAAGTTCCAAAAGAAAAATATCATTTGTGCTCAATTTGCTTAAGTTACAACAGAACTAAGTACTTGAACCAATGTGTCATTTTTGAGTATATAACACTCTATTTGGACTCGATATTAGATTCTTGGTTCCGCTTAGCTTGATTGACATGGCTTGCATCATCCTTGGATATCTCTAGCTAGACTTTGCTTATTGATGACTTGACATGTTCATAAAATGCACTAAAATTCATATTGTCATCTAGTAGCTTCTAGCTGGCTTATACATATTTTGCCATGATCTAGATAGCTCTTCATTAAGTTATGGCTTGGTGTAATGCATTATGGTCATTTTGGATAATTTTCATGGCTCTAAATGTTTAGATTAATCAAATCAGCCATTTCATCCATCATCATGATTCTTTCTCCTTCTTGCATTCTTGATGCGTTTATTGCCAAAAGGGGGAGAATAGTGGTAGAAAAAGCCACTTTGGGAGCTTTGAGGATAACTTGTTCTTTCTTTTGCTCATACATCGACATGGTCATTAGCTTCATTCTTTTTCTTTGGACCATGTTGGACTCTTCAAACTCAACTTCATGTTTTTCTGGGTTTGTCAATATACTCATCAAGGGGGAGATTGAGAGACCATGTGGTGGTCATCCCGTTGAGAGTGATGAGTAATTGACATCGTTTTAGGAAAAGTCGAGTTTGAGTCGGTTGGTTCGGACCTAGACGTTGCGTGGCGTAACGGGCTCGGTCGGACTTGGTCGAACCTAGTCGTATGGGTTTAGATTGCATATTCTGATGACTCGACAGGTTTGATCTCTATTTACGCTTTCATGTATCGAGCGGTGCTATTTGATGTGTTTCTTGTCTGTGTGACTGTAGGACATCGAGGCGGAGTCGTGGCGAGACACGAGGTGACCGGACTAGGCGCAGGTGGCGCTGAGGTCAGAACGGTCAGGATGTGTCGAAGACGACGTGGATTCGACGTGGTTGCGAGGCGTGCGAGGCAAGGAGCGCGGAAACTTCCGGAAGGTGCGGGAGGGCGGCGGAATTTCGCAAGGCTGCACAAGCGGGAGACGGCTCCGTTAGGGTTTAGCCGGCGTAACGGGTTGAAGACCCGTTAGCCAAGGGCTATAAATAGAGGTGAGGGGCTGCATACCCCTTAGGACACTAGAGAGAGTGAGGGTTTTTGTGCATTTGCTCTCCATTTTGTGTGTGTTCCTCTCAAGAAGCATGTGAGGCTCTTGGTGTTCTTGAGGATTGAGAGGGAGAGGATGGATTGAGAGCCTTGTAATTACTCCTCGTGTTCTAATGTCCATACGTATGGGGACTCCTTTTGAGTGGAATGGCTTTCTATTTGTTGTTGTTCTCTCTTCACTCCTCTCTTAACTTCTCTGTCTTTTTCTTTTCTTTAGACTGAGATGAATTCGTGTTTAAGGAGCTGCTGAATACTTTTGCTTAAAACTGGGAGTTCTCAACAAAAACTCTTGGCCTGCTATTCTTGAAAACAAATCTTCAACAGCCGAATTCTTCCCAAGATTTTGCTTGCTCAAGATTTCCTCTGTTTTCTGATTCTAGGGTTTGAAGGCAGAGCTACCTTAATTCTTTGCTTCTTGGTGAAAAATGGCTTAAGCTCTGTGCTCTCTAGGTCTGAGGTATCCCTTTGTTGAGATCAGAAGGCTCATGACCAGAAGATAAGGGAATCTCGAGCTATATGGATTTTGGCTTCACTCTTATGTTCATTTCTCAAGTCTAGCTCAGACTTCAGGTTCTTCCTTGTTGATTGCCTTTTCTGAGGCACTTCTGCTTCTTTGATTGGAATCATTTTCTTTTGGGCTGAGAAGAACCTCAAGTTCTTGAGAAGTTATTGATCTTACTTTCTTTTAGCAATCTCTGTGCTGACAAAGTTTAGTCGCCAGTCTAGTCTTTTTCTTTTTAGGGTTCTGTTTCTCTTTTTACCTGCAGCTGAGTGTCTTCTTTAGTCTTTATTTATTTTTTTTGTCTGCCTCTGCTGCTTTTATTTTGTGCCGAGTACTTCAGGTTTCGGCAGCAAGTCTGTTTATTTACAGGAATCCGTTTTCAGTGGGAGTGAGTGTGTTCCATCTTTGGGCTATTTCGGTTTTCTGCATTTTATTTGGCTGCTGCTGTTTGCTGCTCCCAGCTGCAGCTCCTTTTCTTTTGCTGCTTTCGGTTCCTTCAGTTTTTGTGTTTTAGTGCCTTGCAGTTTTTGGTATGAAGAAATCAAGCTTTCGGCCGGACTGCTCTGTATCCTTTCAATGAAATCTCTGTTTTCGGCTGCTGCTCAAAGTATACTCGATACTGCATGCTACACAGTTCTGCTTTCAGTTTGTCTCTTTGAATTCAGCTTCTTTGCAGAATTTTCAGCCAAGTGCCTTCAGTTTCCTTTGCAGTTTTCTTATTTCAGCCGAGTATCTGTTGGTCTGTTTTTCCATATTGTGCGAATACTTTCGGGCGGATTTTTGAAGGCACCATTCACCCCCCCTCTGTTGCCATTTCCGGTCCTACACCCTGATAAACAATTTCGCCCTCATCTTGGAAAAGAATAACCTTGCGGTCAAAACAGTGAATGATAGCATGATGACGAGATAACCAATCCATGCCCACAATCAGGTCAAATGGGTGAATTGGCGCAACCACCGCATCAATGGCAAAAACATGACCTTTAATCTCCAAAGCCACATTGAGACAAACTAAGATGCTAGAGAGAGGTCCATTAGCAGTGGATACCAACATCGGAAGCTCCAAAGCGCTAACTAGAATTGAATGCTGCTGAATAAAATGAGATGCCAGGAAGGAAAAGCTAGCCCAAGAGTCAAATAATGCAAGAGCAGGATAAGAGTGCAATGTAACCATACCTAAACAGAGTAGTGCGAGTGTGAAAACAAGCTAAGGAAAAAATAAGTAACATCCGAAAGCAAGGAGAGGGGAAATGATTAATTACCGTGCACAACATCAGAACGACGGTGTGACTCCTACATCGGTAGTGCGTAGAGACGCGCATCAGCACCATCAGGAGTAGTAGCGATGGGGGTAGCAGTCGGGGCTAGTACAACTGGAAATGGACAACAGATGAAGCTACACAAGGGAGGAAATATCTGATGGGAACATAAAACATTTAGGTAACTTACCCGCTAACTGATGATCAGCAGGCGAAAAAAACAGTTGGTTCACCGTGCCAGATGGAACCTTGCGCTTCTTGATCAAGCCTGGCGGAAAAATGGAATTAGGGTTCTGAGAGCACACAATAGACTTGTATCCCTGAATCCCACAAATGTGGCACTTGCCAGAGTAACCACAGTCACTGCCCCTGTGCTCTCCGCCATAGCGATAACACACCAGCTTCTTTCCGAAGGTTCCCCTGGCTCCTGAATTGCTCCCGCCCTTAGGGCGACGAGAAGGAGAGGAAGACTGCTGGCGCTTTCCATTAGGACGAGCCTTCTTAGAATCCCAAGAACCGGACTAACGTCGTGGCTCAGAAGGATACGGCCTACAAAAGCAAGGAATTTAAGGCATCTTTGGTCGAACAAGGAATTTAGATAAATCAATGGTTGAATTGAAAGACAAATGAACCTCTTCCTGTCAGAGTTGGCAGCCTTTTGGGCCTCCATCTATGTAACAGCCTAGCTGTTTATTTTAAAATTTTGGATAATTTTTTTTAAATATTAAAATTAAATTAATTTGGTTTAAAATAAAAATAAGAGTTTTGTTTGTGTGAAATTTGAAATTTGTTTTGCCTTGATTTTCTGTTTTTAAGAAAGCTAGATTTGAAAAGTAATTTAAAGTAAAAACTTAAAAATATTATTAAATAAAAAGATATTTTGATTTTCTGTAAAAATCCTATGTCAAATTAATTATTTGAATTTATTTGGCTTTTATTTGTTTTTTCTGAGTTTCCCGGAGTTTTAAAATCTATTTTCAAAATAAAAAGTATTTTAAGTATGAAAATTAAAATACCAACAGTAGTTGGAAATATTTTTATTAAGTCCAAAATGTCGCCAGGAAGTTCTTTGAATTTTTGGAACTTTTGGAAGTAGTTTCATATTTTTCTGAGCTTTATTGAATTTTCTGGTGTTTTCTAAAAAATCTAAATCAAATTTAATCCTCCACCGCCCGATCTAATCTCGTGCGCTCATCTTAACCTAACCCTTCGCTCTTCATCCGACGGTCCCGATTTCCTCCTAGCGCCGCATTGCTCATCTGACCGTCCGTTATTTTCTCTCTCTCTTCTTTCTCGCTGATAAACCCGGTCCCACCTATCAGTGAATAAAATCATTTTCCTTTACAAAAATAACTCGACCGAAAAATCAAAATCCTTGCTGACGTCATAAATTTAATTTCCATAGAAAAATAATTCATCAGAAAATAATTTCCCTTAATGACGTCATAATTTGATTTTTCAGTTCAAAAATAATTCCAGAAAATAGGTTTATTCTTTTCTCTCTTTTCAAACTTCCGAGAGCCCGTTCTCTTTCGTTTTAACTCCGATTGAATCCATTCAAATTTAGAAATTCATCTAAAATTCTAATCTATCCATTTATATCCTATTTTCCAATTTTTGGAAATTTTTGAATTTATTTGGTTTAAACTAAAGCTTAATTAGAATTTTTATTTAATAACATTAAATTAAATATTCATATTTGTTAAAAATATTTTATTAATATTTTTTAATTTTTTTGGATTATTTTAGCTCAAATTTAAAATTTTCAAAAAAAGATAGGAGAGAGAATGAACAGTGCCCCCGCGGCACTGTTCATCTTCCCGTTTTCTCCCGAGCGAGCGCGTGCGTCGCCGCCATGGACGCCATTTCTTCTAGCATTGATTCCCATTGATTTTCTCAACCGTTTTTCATGAAATCAAGTGCAATAAAATCCTCTCATCAAGAGCTTTCAATTCCCTACCGTTTCCCCTCTCATTTATGTGTATTTACACGAATTTGAAACCGTTGCTCTAAATGACATGGTCCTTTGATCTCTCTCCCGTCCATCTCCACCCCTATAAAAGGGAGCACCGGGTGCCCCTTCTCATCCTCACACAACCCCCGAAATCTCAAGTCCTCTCTCCATTTCTTCTCACCGCATTCACCATTTTACTTTTATGTACCGAGCGCCGTTCCTCGGCCTTTTGCGACATCTACAATGGAGTTCTGCCACTTTTGACCACACCATTGGCTTCGTCTTCTCGCGTTCTACGCGGTGCTCCCCTTGCCTTCGTCGGAGCATCACCGGAGCATCGCTGGACCACCGTGGACAAACCACGCCATCATTTCTCTCCTCGCTGCATGCTGACTGTGCATGTTCCATCCAAAACGAGGTGAGCATTGTGTTCCCATCGTCCTCCTCTTCGTTTCACCGTAGACCTCACCCTCTAACTCCTCTCCGTTTGCCCGGAACGCCGATGTCAACCCGTCGGTCGCCGAATGTCTTCTCCACCGTGTTCCGCCACCATCCGGTGTCCATTGGCCGAGCCGTCTGTACCGTTGAATTCGCCTCGACGCGTTCTACGCCATGCTTCTATCGCCATCACTCGAAGACTCCCCGAGCCCTCGTCAACCTGGTCGAGTCAGATGCTGAAACTGTGCATACGCGCGTACACCACTTTTTCGGTAAGCGCTTTTATTTTTTTTTCACATCATATCATGTCCTAGCCTCCAAGCAATTTATCTATCCAATTGTCAGAAATTGAACTTTCCGCAAAAATGGCCGTTTTTGACTCCTGAGATCGATTCGTCGTCTCTGTTGAGTTTTAGCATGTGCCGTAATTTTTTTTAGACTTGCCTCGCTGCGTTCTACAATGTGCTCACTTCCTTTTCCCCAAAAAGCCTCCACAAATTTTGCCTCCGACACCTCGCCATGGCCGCCAATGGCATCTCGTGTCCCCATCTATCTGGTGGTGTTTTCCCTAATCCGTTCACGTCATATCGTGCCAAACCATCCCAGGTAGCTACCTTTCAAATGGTTTTGGATTCACTTCATCGAGCACCAAGATATCAAGTTTTTCCTTTTTCTCTACCGTCGTCGTTCAAACGTCGATTGTATCGTCTCCGATGAAGTTTCAGCTTAGCCAATAATTTTTCTAGCTTCACCATACCATGTTCTACCCCGTGCTCTCCCTACATCTTCATGTTCCATACCCGGTACTATCTCTTTCCAACCTGTCGATGTTGCTACCACGTTGTCACTGTCGTTTTTCCCTCAGTGCCAGTGATTGCCGATGTTCCTTGATGCCGTCCCCACATCATCACCTTTGCCTCGTCGCCATTGTTCCCTTTTGCTCATACGTCGGCCACTTCGCAGCCAACCGGTACCGTACTGTTCAAAAAGTAATTCTCGGATTTTGTTATCATTTCATGTGATATCTAAAACTTTCAGATATTCGTTCTTCCTCATTCGAACTCCGAATCCGTTGATTCTTTCTTCTGAATTCATCTAAAATCTTAACCTTTCTTCCGGTATATATTTTGTATTTTTGTAATTTTATTTGTTTTTATTTATTCTTTTATATTTTTCGTTCCGCGCGTAGAATCCGATGTCGCCGAAGAATATTCTAAGCAAAAGAAGAAGGTCAAGACAGTGCAAGAAGGCAAGTCTCCTTTGAACATCTTGAACCTATGTTTGTGAAATGTTTTGATTATTTTAAATTTAATGCATTGCTATGTTACATAAAATGATAATTCCTGTTGTAGAAATAATAGTTAAACCGATAGTTGTTATGCCCTTATTTGACTTTGACAATCATGTACCTTTGACACTCTAGGATTTCCTTTGTCTCAATAATGAGATTGTGGAACTAGACTTTAGTTCAGAATTTAGTGGTAATTGGAGTTGCCACAGTTCTTTTAAAATAAAATAAAATATGAAAATTGGATTTAGACCAGGGCGGATGGTTGGATTGGATTGGTGCGGTTAACATGAGAACTTGTAAAGTGTATGTTCCGCCCTAGTCAATTATGGACCGACGCTTGTGTTTGTCCAGACTGAGCAATAACGTACAACCACAAGTCTATATGGGTACGACCTAGCTGATTAACTTATGATAGACTAGTTTAGGTACCACCAGTGGAAAGTGGGTGCCAGGGATTTACTGGTTATTCACCGTGAGGGACAGGGATTTACTGTACTCATACGGCGCAAGAGGGGGCTTCTGGCTGTGGTGGATTTAACGCTCTAGCGGTGAAACCTCAGCGGGTGGTGTCTAGCTAATCTACAATAAGGTAAAGGCTTTGTGATATTTTATCTGGGTCTCATGCCTAAGGAAGCATGTTGGCTATTAAGATGATTTATCTCTTGTGGGTAAAGTTGTACAACCTCTGCAGAGTGTAAAACTATTCGAATAGCCGTGCCCACGGTTAAGGGCGGGCAAGGAATGCATTCACATGGTAGATCATTGGTTTTGGTTTTAAAATAAAAGTTTTGGGAATCGGAAGTGGTTGGAACTCCCGGAGTTGTCCTGGCGGTTGGAGCCAGTGTGGGTGGATGTAACCCGTTGCCTTGAGTCCAGGCGGATGTAGCCAGTGTGGGTGGTTGTAACCCGTTTTCTTGAACCATGGCGGTTAGAGCCAGTGATCTAGTGTTGGTGGTTGGAACCTTCACTATAAAATTGATAGTTTCTGTTAAAGCAATTACTTTATTAAATTAATGCCTTTGAAAATATTTAATGGTATTTGAAATAAAATATTGCTTTGTGCAAAAGAACCATATAACCCTCCTTGTTAAGCCTTGCATCTATTCTCTCCTTACCTTCGTCATGGTATTCTTCCTTTTCTATCTGCTTATCTCTTTTTTGGAATGATAATTGTATCCCCTTCCCTCTATAATTTTTATTGATGGCTCAATAAGGTTGCACTTGGGGAAGCGCGTCATCGTGAAGGAGCGAGGATTAGTTCTTTAGTTGTAGTACCCAAGTAAAGTCCTACGATTTTAGAACGCTTATATACTACTTGTTTGTGTGCTAGATGCACTGTACCAAGTCTTTGTATACTTGTAGTACAGTCATCCTTGAAAACTATTTTAATTTCAAGCTAAGTTTCATCTAAGCTGGTGTTTAATCGTTCCCCTTATCTCTTATCTATGCTACTTCCCTCTTACCTTGTGCTAACCCCAGTTACCACAACAGTGCAAGCTGCAATTCTTCCACTGTAATCTAAGTTTGGAAAATAATTGAGGACCCAGAGTATAGGGAAGACAACAAATTTATGGTAATTTGGAGGGAAATCTATCATAATCAGCGGATGTCAAGTTAGGTAATTTGGAGAATTTTTGGTAGTGTGATATATTTGGATGTAGAATTGGAAAGACTAAATAATATTCGAGAGGATTGAAACAAAAAGGTATATTTGTGGATATCAATTGATTTTAAATAAATCTAAAGAGTGTCATCTTTGTGGATTGACTAGAGAATAAGTACAAGTTGAACTTGGGAGAGCTAATTAGATCATAGTAAAAGTCTAAACTTTGCCTTGGATTTATTATCTAGGATTGAAAGGAGCAATTGGATGTAAAACAAGATTTTTGTTGAAGGGATTATTTGTGATCGTTGGAGAATTAGTATTTAGAGATTGATCCAGTAAAGGGAGAGATTAAAAGATTAAGAAGTTGAATTATCATAAACAATTCATGATATCAATTTTGGGTGATTTGATTGAATCATGAAGAGTGGAAGAATTTTGTGGAGTTAATTTATTATCAGAGTTTGGTGGACCTATTGATGATAAGTGGATACTAGTGGAATTCTAGAAGATAATACACTTAGATATCTTGGTGGATTAATTTTATCATTGCAAAGTGGATTTTGTTATGTCAATTAGAATTTGGTGGATTTAATAGATCATTGCCAGATAATTGGATTTGAACGAATGGGATTAACTAGATCATTTAAGGATGTTCAAATGGATAATCTGGAGGATTTAAATTAATTATGGGAACTAGACATAAAATTGATAGTTTCTGTTAAAGCAATTACTTTATTAAATTAATGCCTTTGAAAATATTTAATGGTATTTGAAATAAAATATTACTTTGTGCAAAAGAACCATATAACCCTCCCTTGTTAAGCCTTGCATCTATTGCATTTTCCCAAGACTTGCGGAGTACTTTATATACTCACATGCTACACTTAAAACAAAATCTCAGAGGAATACGAAGCTCAGGAAGGAGACTACGACTACTTCGCGTGTGGATTCGACGAAGGCTTTCCGGAGTACTAGGTTGCGCTTCCCCAGTCAATTGCCTGTGGCGTATTGATGGGTTTCCGCTGGATTTATCTTTTGCTTCCGCTGTGTTTTGTGTGTGTGTGAGGTCTTAAAACCTCATTTGTAATAAAGAGGCCTTTTGGTCTGTACTCTCTATTATTGTAATAAAGCGTTGTTGGTTATGTAATCATCACTGTTCTGGGACTAGTGCTGTAATACACAGAGGGTCCGGATTCAGAAATCCGAGGTCCCGACAATCTACCAGGCTCGATCCACCGCATCCCGGTAGGTTCGTATGTCCATAGCAGCTATGACATGACGGATCTCCTCTCGAAGGCCTCCAATAAACCTCCATGCCTTCTTCTGTTCGTTAGAATTCACCTCTGGAAGGAAACGACAGATCTCCCGAAATGCCTTCTCGTACTGTTCCACCAGCTGACCCTCCTTCTGCCGCAAGGAGTCAAGCTCAAAGTCCTTTGCCCCAGTTAGGGCAAAAGGGTAGTACTCCTCTGCAAAAGCGGTAGTAAAGTCCTCCCAAGTAGATGGTCCTGCATGAGGTACGCGGAAGCTGCGTACCTCAGCCCATCACAAGTCCGCCTCTCCCATCCGCTACTGTGAGGCGAACAATATCTTCTCCTAGGTTGTGAGCTCCATGGTATCAAACTTCTTGTTCATGTAACGAAGCCAATCATTAGCCTCCACTGGCCCTGAACCACTGAAGGTCTGCAAGACCAAGCGCTGCCACTCCCTCATTGTCATGCGAGGAGGAGGAGGGGACGGCGCCTGAGCAGGCGCAACAGCAGTAGCCGCCGCCTGAGACGACGCGGCCTGATTGGCAAGCATCACCGGAAGAGCGGTCTGCAGCAACATGACCAAGCTCTGCACATGAGCCGAAAGCTGCTGCACCTCACTCTGAGAAGTAGCTTGTGTCAACGAGGAAGGAGCACCAGCAACGCCTGGAGAAGGGTCCGCTGGTGGGGTAGAGTCGATGCATCAGAAGCGGAGTTTGCTGGTGAAGGAATCTGATCTTGATTACCCGGGTCGCTAGTATGTCCACGCACCCGATCCACATACTCCTGCATCCGGTGACTGGCACGCCTGGCTGGAGGCAAACAGTTGCATTGAAAAGAGTATTGAAATAAATTAGGGAATAATGATGAGTGAGAGTAACAATGGGATCCTGAATCAAGTAATATGCCAATGACTAGACAAGCATGCATGAGTAAACTAACCCGAAGCCCTGTGCACGTGCCATTTTTTCCTTTTATTTGCAACATTTTTTTCCAGAAACTACAGCCTGAGCTCTGATACCAACTGTAGCACCCCACATATAGCCAAGGTGGAATACTACTATGGAACGTCATCGCCAAGAAATAAAGTAACAACAAAAGACAATAATAGAATTCATACACCAACTGAAAACTTTTAAGGTACTTTATTAAATAATCAACGGAAGCTGAAATAGTGTTTGAATTATGGGACCAGTCCACTTCTAATCAATTTGACAAGTAAAGTAAAGGGCAAAACTAATGGCAAGCCACAGTGCTGAAATTCGAGTGCTCCCACCCATGCATGCCGCTATTATTCCATTGGCCTTTTACCTGAGAGGGAAAGAGCAAGTGTGAGATTTGAAAATCTCAGCAAGTACACAACAACGGTCGCAACATAAGAGTAAGACAATTAAAGCAACCACAAGATATAGGGGACAAACATGACAAGTAAGAAATAGACATAAGGAAAACAATGAACAACTGATATCGGAGATACTGTTATGAATGGAAAACGGATATTATGAGAACTGTGTATGAAAGATATTTGTTATGTGACAAGTTTAGCAAGGGTGTCGGCGACCTTATCCCATATACCCGGTTATACAAGAATAGCCAGGCACAACCTTGTCTTCGACTGTATAACCGCAGACGGGTGTAATATCCTGTGTAACAAGAATGTACGGCCCCCCGTACATTACCAGGTTGGGTGGAAATGACCCCTATATGTGGGCAGTCCCGATGTGATAACCCTTAGTTCGTTAATTAGCACATTATCCAGGATATAATTAGCGAGTTGTGATTGAGTTAAGGTAAAATTTCCCAGGTGTAGAGTACTCATCTAGCATCGTCCTAGCCATCTCGACCAAGGTTCGGTTCTTCCTCTCCACGACGCTATTTTGCTAGGGGACGTGCGGAGAAGAGAACTGATGTTGTACACCTGTCTCATCGCAGAACATCTCAAAGTAGGAATTATTGAACTCCTTGCCATTGTCACTACGGATCGCTCGTAAGGCACCAGGGAGCTCAACAGAAAGCCTGTTAAACAAACCCCTAAAATGACTGAACATCTCATCCTTCTAGGCTAAGAAAAACACCCAAAAAACATCGAGAAGTCATCGACCACAACAAGAACATACCACTTCCCTCCCGCCGACTGCACTCTAGCTGGACCAACTGCGTCCATGTGAAGAAGCTATCCTGGTGCATCGATCATAGTCACAGTGACTGGGGGATGAGAAGTAGCAATCATCTTGCCATGTCGGCAAGGAGCACAAACTAAGTGTTTGACCATCTTGAGTTTGGGCAAACCACGTATGAGACCGTGGCTGCTAACTCGAGGCAAATGATTAAAGCCAATGTGACCAAGTCTCCTATGCCTAAAGGAGAGATCATGAAACTCTGACACAAGTAAGCACCTAAGAGGATCGCTAGAAGACTCAACAAAATCAGTACGAAAGATCCTACCAAATCTGGAAATCCCACAAACAAGAGTCACCGAAGAATCAAGAATTTTGCAAGCATTTTTCTTAAAACATACCTCGAAATTGTCATCGGTAAGCTGAGAAACAAAAAGCAAATTATATTGCAGCTTACTCACTAAGGCAACATCTTTCAGAATAAAGGAATCATTAATGCGCACAGTACCTTTCGCGATGACTCAACCAAACGAGGCGTCTCCGAAGGTGATCATCTCATCACCTGGAGCTCAGACTAGGGAAGAGAACCAACGGAAGTCTCTGGTCCTGTGTCGAGAGCAGCCAGAGTTGACAAGACAAACCTCTCCCTTACCAGCCCAACAGACCTGAGTCAACAAGAGAACAACATCTGTGGCTCAGTACTGGGGTAAATGAGAATAGACTTGGGAACCCAAGATCTTGAGTCACACGATGAGCGTAAGAAGCGCCACACCGATGACTTCTAACTACCCTCGCTCTCCACCTCTTAGAAAGCCAAAGGTCTAAGAGCACACGAAGTGTTGCCGGGTCCGACTGCTATAGAAGAGCAAGTTTGACCAACAGCAACATACTGATCACGCCGCGGATAGCTATCTCGATGGAAGAAACGAGATCTACCCTCAGGACGGCGGATATCCTGACTAGAAGCAAATCGAGGACCAAAAACAGAAACAGAGTTTTCTATAACTCTAGACCTCGTGTTGGTCTTAGGTGCACTAAAAGTCTGGGGCTGACCATGAATATTGATGGGAACGGGGTCCCGATCTTCCAACAGGTTCTGGATAAATTCGATTTGGTGGAGTCGCGACACAAATCGATCCGCTCCGAACAACACGCATCAACCCCGCAATCGCAGCACCACGTCTCCTCGGGTTATCAACCGTGCGCTGCCGGTTGACCTTGCCAAGAAGGCTAATCCTCGCCTGCAAATCGAAGAACACAAGCAAGAACAAGGAAGAACACAACCAAATTGCAGATATATTGATGAAGCACTCGAAAATTGGGGTCTCACAAACCGATGACGGCGAAACTGTTCAAAGACAGAATTAATCTAAGCAAAACCCAACCCTAATGGTGGGGGTGGCGGCTGTATATAAAGGAGTAAGGGGCGTGCAAAACCCCTGGACGCGTCCTTAATGGACTCCAACACGATACAAAGCGAACGGCCCAAAAGACGGTGTCGCAGCACCCTGACAGATTCTGGACGTCCACTTGTTTCGACGATTCCCGTTGACTCAGAAGGAATTTTGATATGAGACCAGAGCCATTGGAAAGGTTATCTTCTCAGCTTTCCATACATATGTGGAACGTCCAAAACGGAGTCCGGATGCGATCTGGGTGTCCGTTTTAGTGCAGCCTGGTCCTGGACTCCGAATTGGATTCGAAGTCGGTTTGAGTTGGACATCCAACATGATTCGTCCTTCCTTGCTGGACTTGTGCGCCTCGTAGCCCTTCTCCAAGTACTTCTTGATCCTCTCCATGGTTTCTAATCATAATTAAATCATTAGGTAGCAATCGATTCTCAAATGAACCAAAAGAAGTACTTAGGAACGAGCTCACCTCTAAATTCAATTGTCGGTATGAGCTCTAGTGATTGATCCTTGAATATCAAGTGGAGGAGTGTTGTGTGTATCCAAGAAGTGATGTCCTCACCATCCTCCCCCTCTTGAAGCGGAGTTGCCCTCAACTCAGCCTCATCTTCTTCTCCCAAGTATGGCTTCAAATCTGAAATGTTAAAGGTGGGACTAACCCCAAACTCGGGAGGCAACTCAAGTTTATATGCATTATCATTTATCTTCTCAACTATCTTAAAAGGACCAGCAGCTCTAGGCATCAATTTTGACTTTCTTAATTCAGAAATCTATCCTTTCATAAGTGCAACCAAACAAAATCACCGGTTCAAGTTTAACTTCCTTTCTACCTTTACTACCAAGTAATCCTATATTTTCATTCATCTTTTCAATGTTTGCCTTAGTAGTCTCATGTATTTTGATAATAAAATCAGCACGCTCCTTAGCATCATTATGAACTCTCTCACTAGTAGGCAAAGGTAAAATATCAATAGGGGCACGGGATTGAATCCATACACTACCGAAAAGGACTTACCTTGGTGGTGGAATGTTCCGCCGATTATATGCGAACTCAACATGCGGCAAGCACTCTTCCCATAGCTTCAAATTGTTCTTCAAAATAGCTCTCAACATGGTAGACAATGTGCGGTTCACCACCTCGGTTTGGCCATCGGTTTGTGGGTGACATGTGGTGAGAACAACAACTTTGTACCCAACTTGTTCCATAGAGTACGCCAAAAGTGACTCAAGAACTTGGCATCACGATCTGAAACAATAGTAGAAGGCATACCATGCAAACGAACTATCTCTTTGAAAAAGAGGTCAGCAATATGAACCGCATCATCGGTTTTATGACATGGGATAAAGTGAGTCATCTTAGAAAACGATCCACAACAACAAAATGCTATCTCTCCCCTCTTAGTCCTGGGCAACCCTAAAACAAAGTCCATAGAAATATCTCGCCCACGGAATAGAAGGAACAGAAGTGGCATATATAAACCATGTGGATTCAAGCGAGACTTAGCTTTTTGACATGTAGTGCAGCGAGCCACAAACCGCTCAACATCTCGCCTCATCTTTGGCCAAAAGAAGTGTGTGGTCAGAACGTCCTCCGCCTTCTTAGCACCAAAATGTCCCATCAAACCGCCTCCATGCGCCTCCTGCAACAACAAAAGACGAACGGATCCAACTGGAATGCATAGGCGGTTAGCTCTAAACAAAAAACCATCATTGATCACGAATTTATTCCATGTTTGACCCTCTTTACAATGCAACAACACATCCTTAAAATCATCATCAAAAGCATATTGTTCTTTAATAGTTTCAAGACCAAAAATGCGACAATCAAGTTGAGACAACATGGTATAGCGTCGAGACAAAGCATCAAGAATCACATTATCCTTCCCTTTCTTGTGTTTAATGACATAAGGAAAAGATTCAATAAATTCAACCCACTTAGCATGTCTACGATTCAAATTGGTTTGACTACGAATATGCTTAAGTGATTCATGATCGGAATGAATGACAAATTCTTTAGGCCATAAATAGTGTTGCCACGTCTCTAAAGAACGAACAAGAGCATACAATTCTTTATCATACGTGGAATAATTAAGAACAGGACCATTCAATTTTTCGCTAAAGTAGGCAATGGTTTGCCTTCTTGCATCAAAACACCACCAATACCAATTCGCTAGCATCACATTCGAGTTCAAAAGTCTTACCAAAATTCGGAAGTTGGAGCAATGGTGCGTGCGTAAGCTTGTCCTTCAAAAGAATAAAGGACTCCTCTTGTGATGGCCCCAATGGAACACAACTCCTTCTTTGTCAACTCAATCAACGGTGTCGCAATGGTGCTGAATTCTTTGACAAAGCGGCGATAAAATCTGCAAGGCCAAGAAAACTCCGCACTTGGGAGACTGTCGTGGGCGTGGGCCAACTCCATATCGCCTCCACCTTGGCTCTATCAACCTCAATTCCTGTGGAGTCACAACATAGCCAAGAAAAGAGACTCGATCCGTGCAAAAGGTGCACTTCTCAAGGTTACCAAACAAACGTGCATCTCTCAAAGCATTAAAAACAGCACATAAGTGAGTCGAATGTTCATCCATGGACTTGCTATAAATCAAGATATCATCAAAGTAAACGACCACAAATTTGCCAATGAAAGGACGTAAAACCTCGTTCATTAATCTCATGAAAGTGCTAGGTGCATTAGTTAAACCAAAAGGCATGACTAACCACTCATACAAGCGAACTTAGTTTTAAAAGCGGTTTTCCATTCATCGCCAAGTTTCATTCTTATTTGGTGGTATCCACTACGCAAGTCAATCTTTGTGAAAATTATAGCACCACACAACTCATCAAGCATGTCGTCTAGCCTAGGAATAGGATGACGATACCGTATAGTAATGTTGTTAATGGCTCTACAATCTACACACATACGCCAAGAACCATCTTTTTTGGGAACCAAAAGAACAGGAACAGCACAAGGACTAAGGCTCTCACGTACGTACCCACGGTCCAAAAGGTCTTGGACTTGGCGCTGAATCTCCTTAGTCTCTTCGGGATTGGTCCCAGACGCCCGCACGGTTTGGCAAGCTCGCTCCATGGATCAAATCAATCTGGTGCTCAATCCCTCGAATGGGTGGAAGTCCTGGAGGTATCTCATCAGGGAAAACATCTCTAAACTCCTGTAAAAGGTTAGTGACAGGAGCGAGGCAAAGTGCAAGGCATATTATCAAGAGAAAATAAAGCATCTTTGCACACAAAAGCATAGCATGTATCATTAACATCATCAATTGCAGCAAGGTCTGATTTTGTGGCAAGCATAACAGAATTTTTCAAATGGAGTACTTGCTGTTTTTCAGTTTTATCATGTTCCTTTGGATCATTAGCAGCAGCTCTCGCCCTATCGGCCTCTATAATTTCAGCTGGGGTCAAAGGCAGTAAAGTAACTTTCTTTTTCTTATGCATAAAAGTGTATGTGTTACTACTACCATGGTGTAAAGCATCATTATCAAATTCCCAAGGTCGACCCAATAAAAGAGAGCATGCTTGCATGGGAACCACATCACAATCAACATGATCAACATAAGCACCAATGGAAAAATAGACTCGGCATGTTTGCGTTACCTTAGCTTTTCCAGAGTCATTTAACCATTGAATATGGTATGGATGTGGATGCGGTCGCGGGTCAAGCCAAGCTTCTTTACCAAATCGAACTCACCAAGTTGTTGCAACTTCCTCCATCAATGATGACACGTGCACGCCGGTTCTTGATTGCAAAGAAGGTCTGAAACAAATTATGGCGTTGAAGTTTATCGGGTTGTTGTACCGCGTGCTGAGGACTCGCTGCACAATGATGCTCAGTGGCGTCGTGTGGGCGCCCACCAAGGACGAGGTCGTCATCACCACCGCCATTGTCGTCCGTGGCGGCAAAGCAACATCATCATCCTCCTCGATATCCGGCGTCTGATGTAGCCTCCATCTTACGTGGCGATGTATGCCCGCTGGCTAGGGCAATTCTTCCGCACATGACCAAGTCCATGACGGTGGGCAGAATGTCGGAGGAGCGCCCGTTGAAGCCACGGAAGAAGAACTCTTGTCGGACCCCGCAAAGAATTTTTGAAGAATCGCAAGGCGTGTCGTGGAAAGTGGCTTGGTGGCGCTGCTGCCATCTTGTTCACGGTGGTGGAGGAGAACGAAAACTCAAGAAGACTTGGGCGGTCCGTCGATGTAGTCGTCGCGGGGTGTAGAAGGGTCGTCCGGTGCGTGCCTTAGTTGATTCGTAGTCCTGCAATTCTTTCTCTGCAAGCATAGCAAGGTGGAACAACGGTTGATGTAGTAAATTCTTTATAATCAACAATGTCCTGAATTTCACGCCGTAACCCCGTAGAAACGACAAATCTTATCCTCCGTGTCCTCAACAACCCCACAACGCACCATACCCTTTTGAAGCTCAAAGATAATAGTCTTGAATGAACTATCACCTTGTTCTAAGCGCTGCAATTTTTTTTCGCAATTCAAGTTTATATGAGGGAGGAACAAAACGATTACGCATAACTTCTTTTAAGCGCTCCCATGTATCAGGTTGTAGCGCATGGTACTTAGTTCATTCCACCGATAATAGCAAAGTCCTTAAACTCACTAGTAGCTTGTCTAACTCTATGTTGCTCGGGAACTAAGTGAGAGTTAAACTTCGCTCACCGTCATCTCCCAATCTAGATATATTTCAGCATCATAAAGACCGAGAAAAGATGGAATGGTAAACTTGACTTTAGCAAAGGATCATCGTTACCATGACAGCTTCGGTTATTACCTCCCATACCATGTCGGTTTTGTCAAGACGCCGACGTAGTCGTGCATCTTGTGTCGCTACCGATCAATGTTGCCATCTCAGATCATGTAGTGTGTCATCATCATGATGATGGCCGTCATTGACAGTGGCGGCGTGCCTCAATGTGTCTATCCGACCGGTGAGGTCAGCCATCCGCCGCTCCACCCGCTCAATGCCTTCCGTTGTGTTCAACTGGGTAATGGCGGCGACGATGGTGTCCAATCTCGCCGAGATCGGTGAGTGAAGCGTTTTGTTTGTCGGCGCAGCTTGTAGGCGGCGCGACTAACACACTCGTTGAAATCGACCGGTGTCCCGTCCTCTTCGTTTCCTGCCATGGTTAGTGGAAATACAGGGAAAACAAAAGGATGATCCCTATCAACTACAAAGGAAGGGAAGTGGAAACCCGCAAAGGAAGTGGCTTACCAAGCTCTTACAAGTGTGCTTACCAAAGCAGCGGGTGGTACAACCGGTGGCTGGTTCGTGATACCTTGTCGAGCGTGGGTACGATTGCAAGGTCAAAACTGTGCTATCCAGAAGTAGATATATGGAGTTTGAAGATGGACCTCCAAGTTATGGTTGCTGTGGGGGTGAAAACGAAGATCGGGTGGAGGGAATTTGTGGAATCTGGTGGCGGAAGCTCGGGAAAGGTGGGGGATGATTCGGTGTGATCACGAGACGTGATGGATGACGAAAACAGAGGGTTAACAGAGGGTGGGATATGGGTGGGAAAACAAAAACAGAGGGTGGAAAACGCGATGGATGACGGCTAGGGTTTGAAGGGTGGTAGCGGAAGGAATACAACTCGAACAAAACACGATCTAAACCAGCAACACAACTCGACTAAGGACACAAACTCAACACTACGGACTCTGGAATCAACTTGTGCAAAGGCTAAACGAGGTCTAGGACAGGAAACAACCTATGACTACAATTTTTTGTAGGGCTTTTTCATGGACTCTAGGACGAAACCGAAAATAACAAAGGAGGGGTAACGCGAACCTGAAGGAACACCTGAAGCTCTGATTACCACTTGATGGGAACGGGGTCCCGATCTTCCAATAGGTTCTGGATAAATTCGATTTGGTGGAGTCGCGACACAAATCGATCCGGCTTCCGAACAACACGTCCCGAACCCCGCAATCGCAGCACCACGTCTCCTCAGGTTATCAACCGTGCGCTGCCCGGTTGACCTTGCCAAGAAGGCTAATCCTCGCCTGCAAATCGAAGAACACAAGCAAGAACAAGGAAGAACACAACCAAATTGCAGATATATTGATGAAGCACTCGAAAATTGGGGTCTCACAAACCGATGACGGCGAAACTGTTCAAAGACAGAATTAATCTAAGCAAAACCCAACCCTAATGGTGGGGGTGGCGGCTGTATATAAAGGAGTAAGGCGTGCAAAACCCTGGACGCGTCCTTAATGGACTCCAACACGATACAAAGCCGAACGGCCCAAAAGACGGTGTCGCAGCACCCTGACAGATTCTGGACATCCACTTGTTTCGAAGATTCCCGTTGACTCAGAAGGAATTTTGATATGAGACCAGAGCCATTGGAAAGGTTATCTTCTCAGCTTTCCATACATATGTGGAACGTCCAAAACGGAGTCCGGATGCGATCTGGGCGTCCGTTTTAGTGCAGCCTAGTCCTGGACTCCGAATTGGATTCGAAGTCGGTTTGAGTTGGACATCCAACATGATTCGTCCTTCCTTGCTGGACTTGTGCGCCTCGTAGCCCTTCTCCAAGTACTTCTTGATCCTCTCCATGGTTCCTAATCATAATTAAATCATTAGGTAGCAATCGATTCTCAAATGAACCAAAAGAAGTACTTAGGAACGAGCTCACCTCTAAATTCAATTGTCGGGCGCGAGCTCTAGTGATTGGTCCTTGAATATCAAGTGGAGGAGTGTTGTGTGTATCCGAAGAAGTGATGTCCTCATCAAATATGCCTAAGAGCGCGAACACGGTCTCTCCGCACGATCTTAGCACGCCTGAAGCATCTCTCAATACCATGTCCATCCTTCTGATAGAAGGTACAATGATACTTGACCTTCTGGGAGGTGGAAGTAGCATGATGAGGCTTCACCTTCTGAGAGGTCGAAGCAACAGGTAGTACCACCTTACTGTCAGACATCCCTTGGACAAAGCTTGTCGGGACCCCAGATTTTCGAATCCGGACCCTCTGTGTATTACAGCACTAGTCCCAGATCAAAGCTAGTACACACAGTTAAACAGTGATGATTACATAACCAACAACGCTTTATTACAATAGTAAAGAGTACAGACCGAAAGGCCTCTTATTACAACTGAGGTTTCAAGAGTTCACAAACACAAAACACAGCGGAAGCAAAAGTAAATCTGGTGAAGACCCATCAATACGCCACAGGCAATTGACTGGGGACACGTAGCCTAGTACTCCGGGAAGCCTTCGTCGAATCCATACTCATCGTAGTCGTAATCTTCTTCTTGAGTTTCATATTCCTCTGAGTATTATTTTTGAGTGCAACATGTGAGTACATAAAGTACTCCGCAAGTCTTGGGAAAATGCAGTAGATGCAAGGCTTAACAAATGAGGGTTATATGGTTCTTTTGCACAAAGCAATCTTTTATTTCAAATACCATTAATTATTTTCGAAGGCATTTATTTAATAACTGACTAGGGCTGTATGGTTATGCTTAGTCTGGACAAACACAAGCGTTATATCCACCAACACTGAATATTTAGTGAAGGTTATATCCACCAACACTAGTTAATTGGCTATAACCGCCAAGGTTCAAGACCATGGGTTCCATCCACCCACACTGGCTCCATCCGGTAGGACACAACTCTGAGAGTTTCATCCACTCTCGAGTTTTCAAAACTTTTACTTTAAAACCAAAACCAAAGATCTACCATGTGAATGCATTCCTTGCCCGCCCTTGACCGTGGACACGGCTATTCGAATAGTTTAACACTCTGCAGAGGTTGTACAGCTTTACCCACAAGAGATAAGTCATCTTAATAGCCAACATGCTTCCTTAGGCATGAGACCCAGATAAAATATCAAAAAGCTTTTACCTCACTCTAGTCTAGATAGACACCACCCGCTGAGGTTTCACCGCTGAAGGATTAAATCCACCACAGTCAGAAGCCCCCTCTTGCACCATATGAGTACAGTAAATCTCTATCCCTCACTGTGAATAACCAGTAAATCCCTGGCACCCACTTTCCCCTGGTGGCGCCTAAACTAGACTACCGTAAGTTAATCAGCTAGATCGTACCCATATAGACTTGTGGTTGTACAGTTATGCTTAGTCTGGACAAACACAAGCGTCAGTCCTTAATTGACTAGGGCGGAACATACACTTTACAAGTTCTTGTGCTAAATCCGCACCAATCCAATCTTACCATCCGCCCAAGTCTAAAACAATTTTCACCATTTTATTTTAGTTTAAAAACAACAGCAATACGTATTACCGCTAAATAAAAAGATGAAATCATTCATATCAATTTTCCACCCGAAGGGTTATACTGACAGACTAGCTTGTCTAAGCAATTACTACCCTAGTAAAATTAACAATTACATAATAATCTCAATACTGAGACAAGAGAAACCTACGGTGACAACGGTACATGGTTGTCAATATCAAATGATGGCATAACAATTATTGGTTTAACTATTATCCTTACAACAAAAGTATCATTTTATGTAACATATCAAATGCATTAAATTTAAAATAATAAAACAATTTTGGTAAACATAGGTACAAGATGTTCAAAGGAGACTTACCTTCTTGCACGTTGACTGGATCTTCTTGCTGCGGGACGAGAAAGTCTTCGGCAATGACGGGTTCTACGCGCGAAAAGATAGAACAAATAAAATAAATATATACACATAAATTCAAATAAAATTCAAAAATTTAAAAATAAATACACATATTTGGGTAGTTTATGATTTTAGAAAAATTTAGAAATTTAAACGGGTCAAATCGGAGTTAAAATGAGAAATTTATGGCTTCCGGAAGTTTAATTAGAAGAAAAAGAAAAAGATAGAATTTTCCGATTTATTTTTGTGTTGAAAAAGGCTATATGTGACGTCAGCAAGGAATTTAATTTTGGCTGAAATATTTTTATAAAGGAAAAGAATTTTTATGACGCAAGGCTGACGTCAGCAATAATTTAAAATTTGAATTTGAATTTAAAATTTGCGGATAGTGGGGAGAGATTAGGGCATTCAAATGCGCATTCAAACGGGTGTTAAGGCGGAACAAACAGTCGAAATTAAAAAGCTCCATTCGGCTTTAATGGAGGAGAGGAGAGAGAGGGCTGGAGGAAGAAGAAAGGGAGCAAGAAGAAGGAGATGACAAGTGTAATGACCTAGTCAGATATTTCAAATTTTTGGAGTAAAAACAAATATTAAAATATTAAATTAAATTAATTTGGCTTAAAATAAAAATGATTGTTTTGTTGCTTAAGTTTTATTTTGATTTGCCCTGAATTTCTATTTTTTTTAAAAAAGCAGGTTGTGAAAATTAATTTCAGTAAAAACATAAAAATATTATTTTAAATTTCCATACAATCTTATTTTAAATTAATTATTTGACGTTATTTGGCATTTATTTGGATTTTCTGAGTTTTTCTGGAGTTTAAAATCTATTTTGAAATTAAAAAGTATTTTTAGTATAAAAATATAATACCAACATAAGTTGAAAATATTTTATTTAAGCCCAAAACATATCCAGGAACTTCTGTGAATTTTACTGGAAGTTTTGGAATTTATTTCATATTTTTCTGAGCCTTTTGGAATTTTCTAGGTTTTTTTGAAAATCTAAAATCAAAAATAAAAATTTAAAACTCCAATCTCTCCCTCCGAGTGACGCGTGGACGGCCCAGATACGCCCACGTCGCTGCCCTGATGATCTTTCCCCCTCCATGTGGCTACGATCCGCGCCTCTCTCTTCTCTCTCTGACTGTTCGGGCCCGCCTGTTAGGCGCGTCTCCCCTGCGCGCCCCTTCTTCCTCCTCCCGCGCGGCCGCGCCAACACTGCCGCCATTTCCGCCTCCTTTCCTTATCCGCCGCAGCGGCCGATTTCTTTCCTTTCTACTCTGTGCGCCCGTCTCCTTCACCATTCTCACAGCGACGTTTCCTCCAAATTCCCCCGCAATCACCGCCGGCCGCCGAGATCTCCGGTGAGCGATTCCCGTGGCCGTGCTCCCCCTCCGCCCCTATAAAAGCCACTCTCTGCTTCGGCTCTCTCCGCCACTCGACCTCGCCCACACCGTGCTTCATCTCTCTGAGCGCCGCCCCGAACTCCGGCGAGCTCCCCTCGCCGTCTCGGTCCTCCTTGTGCTGCGCAGACGGCACATCCGGCATCCTCGAGCCCTCGCCGATCTCCTCCGACCCTTCGCCGAGCACGAGCGTCGCCTGAGGACCCACTTCGCCGGTGACCCGAGCGCCGCCGCCGCCTTTCTCATTGTCGACTGCTTTCCGGCCGTCCTCGGTAATTTCCGCAAGCACCATCGCATTCCCCTCAGCTTCCTCTCCCTCTTGCGCCACTCGCCGCTGGCTGCCGCCCGCCTCGGTAGGAATGCCAACGAGCGCCCTGAACTGGAAGGCTCCTCGGCTTGGCCACGCCGTCGGCCGGAGCTGACGTGGGCACCACGTCCCCGGCCGCGTCGGCCCCCCTGCCCTGTTGGCGCCACGCACGCAGCTGTGCCACCTTGGTCGTCTTCCCCCTCCTTGGGCCCGGTCCATAGACCCGGGGCCCATCTGTCAACGAGATCACCCAAGGGCTGACGCCAGTATGGCGCAATAATCTGATTTTTCCGTAGAAAAACAAATCGGTCGAAAAGAAATTCCTCGCTGACGTCATAATCCTAGATTTTCTTTTAGAAAAATAATTCCAAAAATCTATATTTTTCTTTTCTCTGATTTTAAACTTTCTAGAGCTTGTTCTCCTTCATCCTAACTCCGATTTAGCCCATTCAAATTTCTAAATTCATACAAAATTCCAAAATATCCATTTCTTCCATCCTTTTAAATATTTGAAATTCATTTGGAATTTTAAATTTAAATTTCAAATTCCAATACCTAGTTTATTTTCAAAGCCTTTGTTCCATTCCAAATTTTCTGTGCACTTCCAAAATTCAAATTTAGACCTGTAAATTCTCCATAAAACCCATTCTATTTTTCTGGGTCCAAATATTTCTCCAGTAATTTCTCTTCCAACCAATCTTCCAGATAATCATTCTCCCTCGTGTGAACCCCGAATCCGTTGAATCTTTCTCCTAAATTCGTATAATATTATAAAATTCCTTCCAGTAAATATGTTATATATTTGTAATTTTATTTGTATTTATTTGTTTGTTTGTTTTCTCGTTTCACGAGTAGAACCCGACGTCATCGAAGAATTCTCAGATCCGCAGCAAGAAGGTCAAGACAGCGTGCAAGAAGGCAAGTCTCCTTTGAACATTTTGTACGTATGTTTGAGAAATGCTTTTTATTATTTTAAATTTAATCGCATTGCTAATTATAAAAAACATTAGCTTCTATCTTAAGGTATTAGTTATTCCAATCTTGTTATGCCCTCGTTGAAATTGAATGCCATGTATCTTTGTAACCTTAGGATTTCCTTTGTCTCAATATTGAGAGTATTATAATGCTTTGCTAAATATTGGAATGGTAGCAAATGCTTAGTCTAGCTATTCAACCTTTGTAACCTGGGAATGAAAAATTATATTTCGTTGAACTATTCTTTGTATTCAGAATTGAGTGGCGATTGGTGTTGCCACTGTTCTTTTAAAAATAAAATAAAAGGAAAAATTGTTTTAGACTTGGACGGATGGTAAGATTGGATTGGTGCGGATTTAGCATGAGAACTTGTAAAGTGTAAGTTCCGCCCTTGTCAATTAAGGACTGACGCTTGTGTTTGTCCAGACTGAGCACTACCATAAACCACAAGTCTATATGGGTAGTACCTAGCTGATTAACTTACGATAGTCTAGTTTAGGTGCCACCAGTAGAAAGTGGGTGTCAGGGATTTACTGGTTATCCACAGTGAGGGACAGAGATTTACTGTACTCATGGCGCAAGAGGGGGCTTCTAACTGGGTGGATTTAACCCTTCAGCGGTGAAATATCAGCGGGTGGTGTCTAGCTAGATTAGAGTAAGGTAAAAGCTTTGTGTTATTTTATCTAGGTCTCATGCCTAAGGATGGATGTTGGCTATTAACATAACTTATCTCTTGTGGGTAAAGTTGTACAACCTCTGTAGAGTGTAAAACTATTCGAATAGCCGTGCCCACGGTCAAGGGCGGGCAAGGAATGCATTCACATGGTAGATTTTTTGTTTTAATTTTAAAGTAAAAGTTTTGGGAACCCGAGAGTGGATGGAACTCTTGGAGTTGTGTCCTGGTGGATGGAGCTAGTGCGGGTGGATGGAACCCGTAGTCTTGAACCTTGGCGGTTAGGGCCAGTCAACTAGTGTTGGTGGATGGAACCTTCACTTGAAAATTCTTAATAGTTTTTGTTAAAACAATTACTTTATTAAATTAATACCTTCAAAAATATTTATTGGTATTTGAAATAAAATATTGCTTTATGCAAAAGAACCATATAACCCTCCTTTGTTAAGCCTTGCATCTACTGCATTTTCCCAAGACTTGCGGAGTACTATTTGTACTCACATGCTGCACTCAAAACAAATCTCAGAGGAATATGAAGCTCAAGAAGGACATTACGACTACTTCACGTGTGTATTCGACGAAGGCTTTCCGGAGTACTAGGTTGCGCTTCCCCAGTCAATTGCCTGTGGTGTATTGATGCGTCTTCATCAGAGTTTCTTTTACTTCCGTTGTGTTTTGTGTTTGTGAGGTCTTGAAACCTTAGTTGTAATAAAGAGACCTTTCGGTCTGTACTCTTTACTATTGTAATAAAGTGTTGTTGATTATGTAATCATCACTATTTGATAGTGTGCACTAGCTTTGATCTGGAATTAGTGTTGTAATACACAAAGGGTCCGGATTCAGAAATCCGGGATCCCGACAACAGGTGGGGCCCACACGTCGGTGAGAGAAAGAGAGAGATGAAGGGGTATGGGCGGCCGGATGAACGACACGTGGCACAATCTCGGCCATTGAAGTGAATGAAAGGGTAAGTGGCTACGGGTGGCTAGGATTAGATCAAGAAATGGATGGATTTAATCTGGGCGCGACACGTGTCAGCTCGAGGTTAATCTGGATTTAATTTTTGGATAAATTTTTCGCAAAATACTAGAAACATTATAATTGCTTGGAAAATAATAAATAATTTCTGCAAATTCCAAAAAATCATAGAATATTCCTGGAGATGTTTTTGACTTAGGACAAATATTTTTAATTCCAATTTTGGCTTTTAAAATTTTTATAATATACCTTTTGACTTTATAAATTGATTTTTAATTCCAGACAATTCTCCAAAATTCTAGGAAAATGTTTTGGACTTACTAAAAATATTTCCAACTTAAACTTAGTCTTTTAATTTTTACAAAATTTTTTTAACTTTAAAATTGATTTTAAAATCCAGAAAAACACAGAAAATCCAAATAGAATTCAATTACTTTAAAATAATTAATTTGTATTTAAATTTTTTAAAGAAAGCGAATTTTGGGATGTTACAAACCTACCCCCCTTGGAATGAATCTTGCCCCCGAGATTCGGACGGACTGGGAAAAAGACTAGGGAACTCTGCTCTTAGATCTTTGTCTCGCTCCCATGTTGCTTCTGATTCAGAATGATTGCTCCACTGCACCTTACAGAATTTGGTGCTCTTGTTTCTTGTACGACGTTCTGCTTCATCCAAAATCTTGACTGAATACTCTGAATATGTTAAGTCCTCGTTCAAAGTCATTTCTTCTAAAGGCATTTGCTCTTCTGGCACTTTGAGACACTTTCTTAACTGGGACACAAGGAAGACGTCATGCATATTCGACAACTGAGGTGGAAGCTTCAACTGGTAAGCAACTTCTCCCCTTTTGGCTAGAATAGGAAATGGTCCAATGAATCTAGGAGCAAGCTTCCCACTAACACTGAAACGTCGCATCCCCTTGAGCGGCAAAACTTTCAGATACACATGATCTTCAGGTACAAATTCTAAGGATCTTTCTGTCTTGTTTGTGCTGTTTTTAATCTGTCTTGAATCAGGCGAACTTGCTCTTTTGCTTGCTTTAACACATCTGGTCCAAATTCTTGCCCTTCTCCGGTTTCTTTCCAATACAACGGTGTTCTGTACTTTCTGCCATACAAAACTTCAAACGGAGATATTTGCAAGCTAGATTGATAACTATTACTATAAGAAAATTCTGCATAGGGCAAACTTTGATCCCAACTAGTTTTATTTGTCAAGGCACAGGCTCTCAACATGTCTTCCAATATTTGATTTACTCTTTCTGTTTGACCATCTGTCTGAGGATGACATGCTGTACTGAAGTTTAGATTTGTACCCAAAATTTCATGCAGCTTCTGCCAAAATCTTGAAGTGAATTGAGGTCCTCTATCTGACACAATCTTCTTTTGAACTCCATGCAAACACACAATTCTTGACATATATAGCTCTGCGAGTCTATCTCCAGAATAAGTGGTCTCTACTGGAATGAAATGTGCGACTTTTGTCAGACGGTCCACAATAACCCAAATTAAATCATACCCTGACCTTGTTCTCGGCAATTCAGTTATAAAATCCATACCAATTTCTTCCCATTTCCACTCAGGTATCTGCAGAGGTTGCAAAAGTCTAGCAGGTCTCTGATGTTCAGCTTTAACCCGTTGGCACACATCACACAAAGCTACATATTCAACAGTTTCTCTTTTCATACTTGACCACCAATACCTTTCTTTGAGATCTTGGTACATCTTCTGTACTTCCAGGGTGAATTGAATATCTAGATTCATGAGCTTCCCTCAAAATTAACTCTTTTATTTCTTTCTTCTGGGGTACAAGAATTCTTTTCCTAAACCAAAGGATACCTTCTTCATGTTCTGAAAATCCTAGTGCCTTACCTTTCTTCATATTATTTTTGATTTCCTTAACATATTTATCCTCTTTTTAAGCTGCCTTGATCTGGTCCTCTAAAGTTGGTTGAACTTCCAAAGTAGCTAGAAATCCTTCCTCTACTACTTCTAAATTGAGTCGCTGAAATTCTTCATGAAGTGCAGGTTGTCTGTCTTTAATCATCAGGCTATTGCAATAACTTTTTCTGCTCTAGGTATCAGCTACTACATTAGCCTTCCCCGGATGATAATGGATTCCAACATCATAATCTTTTACTAACTTGAGCCACCTTCGTTGTCTCAGATTGAGGTCGGGTTGGATAAATATATACTTCAAACTTTTTTGATCCGTGTAAATCTCACAACGATTACCGATCAAATAATGCCTCCATATTTTTAGAGCATGCACGACGACATCTAGCTCTAGATAATGGGTTGGATAATCTGCTCATGCGGACGCAATTGCCTTGAAGCATAGGCTACTACCCTTCTTTCTTACATCAAAACACAACCCAAACCTTGTCTAGATGCATCACAGAAAACTTCAAAATCCTTTCTAATATCTGGAAGCGTTAACACGGGTGTAGAAGTTAACCTCTTTTTCAATTCTTGAAAATTGTCCTCACAAGATTTACTCCATTCCAACTTCTTTTCCTTCTTTAGAAACTGAGTGAGAGGTCTTGCAAACTTGAAAAGTCCTTCAATCAAACGATGATAATAACCTGCTAAACCCAGAAAACTCTAGATCTCTGGTACTGATTTGGGTTGTGCCCAATTAAGCACATCTTTTACTTTTTTGGGATCTACGGACACTCCTCCTTCAACTAGAACTCACACTTGCTAAACTTGGCATACAACTGGTGTTATCTAAGCTTTTCTAAAACTATTGATGTGACACCAAGTAGCACTACAACTTTGGTTAGTGCTTGCCGTTCTGTGCATAATGTTCAAGAAGCTTTGAATACCAATTCTGAGGTTTCTAATATGCACAAGAGACATATTTTGGAAACGAAATGAAGTCTATTTTCCAACGAATCAAACGGCACTTGATTTGGAGCTTCCTACACAAAGTTATGGCAATTTCATTGGATGCTGCACGAGCTGTCCGGAGAGACGCGCGAGACTTGCCAAACATAAAGAGTTCGAGTATTGCAATGCAAATAAAAGTAAAATCCGACCACACCATAACTTTCTAAAGATGGAGGACTCTTTTTCAGGTTCCAAATGGATTTGGAAGCCCCTTGAACAAGAAAACAAAACATATAAAGATTTGAAACCGATTCGGACTCGGATTGGGACAGCTGGCAGACCGATACTAAAACGTCCATAACTTTCACAAATGGAGTCCGATTTGGGCGTTCTCGGACTCGTTGGAAAGCTATTTTGAAGCCCCACACAATGGATGAGGTGCAAGCCACGGAATCCTCACGGTCAAGTCGCAAATGGAGAGAGAAACCAGAGATAGCAGTTTAGGTATTCCCTTTTTAGTTCGTATTGGAGTTTGTTTCGGCCTTAGGCCAAGTAGTGCATGAGTTGTAATCAAGGCCGTGCATTATGCACCAATATAAGGCCAGGGCCTTAGCCCCATTGTAACTCAGGCTATGATTTGAGAAATAGAAACAAGAAAATCACCATGGTTTGGTGGCCATTGTTGGTGTGTTCTTGAGATTTCCATCGAGGAATTGCTCTTAGTGTGTTGAATCCAATTGTGGTGTTGGATTCTACTCGCTGAAACTTCGGTTTCTCTACCCTTCGTTCACGTGCTGTGGTGTGCGTAGGAGAAGGCTTATCTTGGTGAGGGCATCCAACAAGGCGTATCGTGAAAGATCAGGGCCAAACCAACGGGGTTCTGCTAGTTTGCTAGGTGGATCCGCATCATCTTGGTATCAGAGCGTGGTTAGTCACGGTATGAGGTTGCTGAATTTTTCTTAATGGTGGGTTCTATAAAGACTAAAGATGGCGAGGCGCGACATAATGATGCCGAGCTAATTGGGGAGGTGCCCCAATATGCGGCGTCTTTGCCGCCCGAGGTACAAATTGGATTTGAAACGACACGTGACTACTTCTTAAGTTGTCACCGGAAGCTTGAAGGCAAGGTTGATGATTTGGGGCACGAATTGATGCTTTGACGGAGGCGCTACGCAACCAGCCACCACAATTTCAGCATGCTGAACGGAGACCTCAATATCTCGATCGACGTGGACCATATGAAGACAACGAACATGAGGAGGTCTTTGATGGTGCAGCGGGCTTTGCTCCACAACCGTGCCATGCTCGGGACTACCGTGGTGCTGACCGTGGTAGGGACATGCGTGGCAGAGGTGCTACCCATGGTGGAGGTATGCATGATGGTGTTGGGTTTGCTCAGCATGTTGCCATGGATGATGGAATTGGGCGGATAAAAATTTCTATCCCATCATTTAATGGTAAAGCTGAACCGGAGGACTACTTGGATTGGGAGATACGTGTCGAACAAATTTTTGACACCCATCACTATACTGAGGATAAGAAGATCCATTTGGCGACAATTGAGTTCACTGGATATGCTCTTGTTTGGTGGAACCAATTGTGTCGCGTGGGAGCTCGTCCGGATACTCGGACACAACTGAAGAATATTTTGAGGCGACGTTTTGTCCCAGCACACTACACGAGGACCTTGTACAACCGGCTACAACTACTACGTCAAGGTAATTCTAGTGTTGATGAATATTATAAAGAGATGGAGATGTTGATGATCCGTGCAGGACGAGGAGCATGATGAGGCTACTATGGCACGTTTCTTTAATGGGTTGAATGAGGATGTGCAAGATAGGGTGGAGATGGTCCATTACTACAACATTCAAGACTTGGTGCATCAAGCTGAACGTGCTGAACAACAATTGAAGCGCAAATAAGCCAAGGATGGACATGCTAACACTCAAACAAAGTCATGGAGGCGTTCATTACAGCAAGGCGATGATGTGGGTTCACACTCCACAGTGGCGGCATCAAGTCATTCAAATGGTGCTCTTTCAAAGGAGGCAAGCAACAGAGGTAAAGAAGCAACTAAAACTGATTCTAGTTTGCCTTCTAATGCTTGTGCTAGAGAAATTGAGTGTTTCAAGTGCAAGGGAAGGGGTCATATGATGCGTGATTACCCAAATCAACGAAGAGTGCTTCTCACCAAAGATGGCTATGCTTCAATAAGTTCTAGTAGTGATTCTGAAAGCGAAAAATCCGACGATTCCAAGGAGGATGTTGTCTATTGTGATCCAGAATTGAATGATGTTAATCTTTTGGTCCGAAAGGTGCAAAGTAAAGAAACTGAAACCAAAGGACAGCGGTGGAGTGTTTTCCAAGCGGAGTGCAAGATCAAAGATAAAGTATGCAAGTTGATCATAGATGGTGGAAGTTATACCAATGTAATTAGCAAAGATTTGGTGTATGCTTTAGGGCTGTCCACATGGAGGCATCCTTAACCACATCATGTGGAGTGGCTACACAACTCCGGTAGACTAAAGATAACTCACAAGGTTCGTGTTCCATTTGTTGTTGGTGACTATGTTGACAAGGCGGATTGCGACGTAGTTCCAATGGATGCATGTGGGTTATTGTTGGGAAGACCATGGCAATATGATCGCAATGCTATGCATGAGGGCTGGTCCAACACATACACTTTTGTACATGGGGGAAAGAAGCATGTGTTGAAACCAAAATTGGAGAGTGCTATTCATGTTGATGAAGAAATTACAGCCAAGAAGAAGCAAGCTCCCAAGATTACCCCAAAGCCGAGGACGGCTTTGCTTCAAGGAGGGGAGGATGATGTGGCACCAAGTAGCACTACAACTTTGGTTAGTGCTTGCATTACGTGCACAATGTTCAAGAAGCTTTGAATACCAATTCTGAGGTTTCTAATATGCACAAGAGACATATTTGGAAAGATAATGAAGTCTATTTTCCAACGAATCAAACGACACTTGATTGGAGCTTCCTACACAAAGTTATGGCAATTTCATTGGATGCTACACGAGCTGTCCGGAGAGACGCGCAAGACTTGCCAAACATAAAGAGTTCGAGTATTGCAATGCAAATAAAAGTAAAATCCGACCACACCATGACTTTGTAAAGATGGAGAAGGACTCTTTTTCAGGTTCCAAATGGATTTGGATGCCCCTTGAACAAGAAAACAAAACATATAAAGATTTGAAACCGATTCGGACTCAGATTGGGACAGCTGGCAGACCGATACTAAAACGTCCATAACTTTCACAAACGGAGTCCAATTTGGGCGTTCTTGGACTCGTTGGAAAGCTATTTTGAAGCCCCACACAATGATGAGATGTGAGGTGCCAGCCATGGAATCCCTACGGTCAAGTCGCAAATTGAGAGAGAAACCAGAGGTAGCAGTTTAGGTATTCCCTTTTTAGTTCGTATTGGAGTTTGTTTCGGCCTTAGGCCAAGTAGTGCGTGAGTTGTAATCAAGGCCATGCATTATGCACCAATATAAGGCCAGGGCCTTAGCCCCATTGTAACTCAGGCCATGATTTGAGAAATAGAAACAAGAAAATAACCATGGTTTGGTGGCCATTGTTGGCGTGTTCTTGAGATATCCATCGAGGAATTGCTCTTAGTGTGTTGAATCCAATTGTGGTGTTGGATTCTACTCGCTGAAATTTCGGTTTCTCTACCCTTCGTTCACGTGCTATGGTGTGCGTGGGAGAAGGCTTATCTTGGTGAGGTGTCGGACCCGGATTTTTCAATCCGAAATCCTCTGTGATTATTGCACTAATCCCTGGATCAGTAGTTAGTGCACACAGTACATTGCTGAATCATACATGCATCTTATACATCAAATATTACAATCCAAAGTTGGAAATACGCCACGTCGGGCAATAGTTTACAAAAGGGGCCCTAAGGCCGAATGTTATCAGTCATCAAAGTATCACAGCGGAACAAAAGTAAGCCAACGCCACAGGCAAGCGACTGGGGGAATATGTGTGCAGTGTATATCATCTAGACTTAGATTATATACGTGCACACACAGCATAAAGTCTAACTTGTCTACGCCCAAAAGAAACGTAAGCGACGCCCTAATTATCATCGTTGTTTCCTTCCTCCTTGACCGGGACATCTTCGTGCTCATAGTGACCCTGAGTTCCTGTCTCTGTTTTGATATTGCGAGTGTGAGCACACTATCCACCGTGCTCAGCAAGTTACCACACAGAATGCAGTAATTTACATGCTAGGCTAGATCAAGGGAAGGCTGGGGTTTGGTTGTTTGCCAAAAATTGCATGTGAATAACATAATTAAAATCCCTATGATCTAGCAGCTTTTTAATAAAAGTAAAGTGAAGTACAGCCTTTGTAATAGCGATACAGATTCCATCCACCATTACATGGCATCTGCATCTTATTGCATCTTTCAGTGTTATAGCCACTTAACTTACCACTGGGACAAAACCCAGGCCAATTCCAAACTAGGGCAGTCCATCGCCCTCTATACTCCCATTCCTTCACAAACCATTTCAAAGCAGAACTATATCTAGTTAAGTATCCCATGTTCGCCCATGACCGTGGGCACGGCTATTCGAATAGTTTTGACTCTGCAGAGTGTGTACACTTTCACCACAAGCGATAATCCACCTATTACCCCACCTGATTCCTTGGTCAGGTGGTCAAACAGATTATCACATGACTGTTCAGAATATCTAATTCCACTAGTCATCTCACCCTTTGGGCTGTTCCCACTTGCGGTGGGTCCCATACGTTGCACGAGATGTTCACCACGGCTACAAGCATTATGCGGGCTCCACTCCCCCCAATGCTAGTACGACTGGTGAACGTCACCCTCCACTCGGTGTCCCTTTAGGCCTTCTCTGCCCTTGCATAACCATGTCTATCCACTACCGGTGAGATGAGTCGGGAGTTTGATACCGCTACTTAGCCAAGTTGTATTTCTGAGACATGTGGTTGTCTTGCTTTACACTGCTAACATGACAAAATTCGGTCCTTAGTGTTATCTGGGTGGTTCTACCACATTCCATAACTTTTGTGCTCCCACCGCACCACATTCCATTTCCATATCATCCACCCGGATACTAAGCAAGTTTGGAGATTTTGAGACATAAAATAATAGTTCCAAACTTTTCATCGACCATTCCCACCATGACCGCCCAAATCCTTTTTCATATTGCATGCGAGAGTTTTCGGGACAACTAAATGTCCCCGTTTAACTAGCATGACTAAGCAATTCGTTATGTTATACTCTATTTGAGGAAAACTACTTTATACTAGTTTTACTACGGCGACAAGGTTCACATATACCAAAATGTCTCAACGGGTAATACTAGCAAGCATAATATTGGGTGTATAACTACATTCTGAAAATCTGAACATGATATACCACATAAAATAAAGCATGCACATGGATAATTTAAAAAGAAATAATTTGCATAAATCTGGGTTCAATATGGTCAAAGTGGTAACTCGCCTTGGTCACAAGGTTCTTGGAGGTGGGTCTTGGGGTCACCGCCATCGTTTCCTCTTCTTGTGCCTCGTACGCTAATTTAACCGGGCGCAAAAATTTGCATAAAAAAGAAAAGCAACAAATCAAACCAATAACACCAGAAAAGCTCGGGTGCTTCTGCGGCCGCTGACAGGTGGGACCCGAGGAGAAGTGACATCGCCCCAAAGAATATCGACAAAGCGGGTCCCCTCGGGCAGTGGACCCACGTGTCAATGGCCTGCCTGACAGGTGGGACCCGTCTGTCAGCGGCCTCTTGGTCCGGCAGCGGCTGACAGGTGGGACCCACTTGTCAGCGCGAAAAATAAGAGAAATGGCTCAACCCAGCACGCGGAGCCGGAGGCTCGAACGCGCGCCGGGGAGCCAGGGGGGGAGGAGGAGCGCTGCGGTAACCAAGTGGGCGGGGAGGCTTTGCCTACCCCTTATGGGTGTTATACCCTTTTGAGGTGGCTCGGGGAAGCGGCTGGGCAGAGGTGGCAGAGGCCGGCGAGGGTGGTGACGTCGGCGGCGAGGGAGGGCCGGAGAGGTTCGGGTGGCGCGTGAAATATAGTCTTGGTGCCGAGGTGAAGCTCGTGGCGGTGGCGGCGAGGGCCTGGAGGCGCCGGAGATGGGTCGGCGGCGGTGGCGGCGGGTGGGGAAGGTCTCTGGCGCGGCGATGTACGGCCGAGGAGAGGTGCGGGGGTGGCCGGGAATGAGTTGGTGAGGCTCTGGAGATGGTGTAGGAGCTTAGGATTGAGCTCGGGTGGCGTGAGTTCGGCGAGGAGAACGTCGCCGGAGCTGGGGAAGAAAGTGGAAACCGACGGCGATTTAGGGGTTTTACGGCAATTCAGTGCGGCTAACGTGTCTGGGAGGTGTGGGGAGGACGGAGGAGGCTCGGGGGGGTCTTATGGGCATGCGGGGAGGGCCGGCATCGAGTGCCTCCCCCGTGCTGTCTTTTTTTCGGCATGCGGCGGAGCAGCGTGAGGCGGGCGGTGGCGCTCGCGTGATCGGTTTGGGAGAAACCGCGGGCGGCGGCCGAGCATGGGCGCCACGCTGAGGAAAAGCGGCGGGGCGAGAGGAGGAGGCGGGGAGGAGGAGGGAGCAGCGGGCGAGGTGAAACCGGGTGGGTCTTGGCGCGCCCGCTCGTGCGATCGACGGCTCGGGGAGACCGGAGGCCGAGGCACGCGCATGGATGCCACGGGCGGAGGAAAGCCGGGCGCAGGAGTGGCGCGCGCGCGAGAAGGCCCGGCGGCGGCGCGGCTTCGGACAAGACGGCAGCGCTGGCTGTCGGTGAGGCAAAGATCCGCTGTCCGGCGGGCGCCGAGGCGAGCCGCGGGGCGGCGGCGGGGCGGCGCGCGCCCGTGTGAGGCGCGAGAGAGGGAAGAAAAGGGAAGAAAACAGTGCCATCGGGGCGCGTGTCGGTGGCAAGCGCAAGACGCGGTGGGCAGGTTGGTGGGCCGGCCGGTGCCTACAGTTTTATTCTTTTCTTTATTTTACTTGTTTTATTTACCTTCTTTCTTATGATATATAATTATATATATGTATATATATATATATATATATATATATATATTTTTAATCCTAATTTTATGGAGAGCTTGTTTGCATCTATTTCTTCATTAAAAACCCTTTATGTTAATTCTATTTTCCATAATCCATATCGACATATGTATATATTTTATTTCCTCCTCTCATTTCTTCATCAAAACTTAACCATATTATTATTCTCTAAAATTTTTAAGACCAACTATCTTCATTTGGCACTGGATCATCTTTTCAGATTCTCCATTTAAAATTTTTATTCCCTATTGTTGCATTTTCTTTTGCCCACCTGGAACCCCATCCTTTATTTAAGAAATAATTTAAAAGTCAAAATCAAATCAAAATATCAGCAACTAATGCAAGAAAATTTTATAATCCAAAATTTAACTTTTCAGGGTGTTACAAACCTACCCCCCTTAAAGAGAATCTCGACCCCGCGATTCAGCCTAGTTGGTGAATAGTTCGGGGTAATCTCTCCTTAGCTGGTCTTCGCGTTCCCAGGTGGCCTCCTTCTTGGAGTGATGACTCCATTGCACTCTGCAGGTGCGGATGGTTTGGTTTCTGGTCTTCTTTTCCACGGTGTCCAAGATCTTGATTGGACACTCCTTGTAGGTCAGGTCACTCTCGAGCTTAACTGCCTCCATCGGGGTTCGATCTTCTGGTACCCGAAGACATTTCTTGAGCTGGGACACATGGAAGACGTTGTGCACATCTGACAGACTTGCAGGCAACTCAAGTTGATAAGCGACTTCTCCTTCTTAGCTAGGATCGGAATGGTCCGACATAGCGAGGGCAAGTTTGCCTTTGACTTTAAATCGTCGATTCCTCGTGGGGTGATACCTTCAAGTAGACCGGTCTCCGATTTCAAAACTTAATGGCCTTCTCCTTTTCTCGCATAACTCTTACGTCTAGACGGGCGCCAATAACCGATCTCTGATCAGGCGAACTTTCTCTTCCGCTTGCTTCAGAGTATCAGGCCCAAATATATACCCTTCCCCTACTTCTGACCAATGTAAAGGGGTGCGGCACTTTCTTCCGTACAATGCCTCAAAGGGGACATCTGAAGGCTGGTTTGGTAGTCGTTGTTGTAGCGAACTCGCATCTGGCAGACACTTATCCCGCCTTGGAGAAATCCAGGCACAAGCCCAAGCATGTGTTCAATATTTGATTTACTCTCTGTCGACCACCATCCGCTGGGGTGGTAGACGGTGCTAAAATCCAGATGGGTGCCAAGGGCTTCATGTAGGCTAGCCCAGAAATGCGAGGTAAACTGGGACCCTCGATCTGAGACTATCGTTTTGGCACATCGTGTAAGCACACGATGCGGGACATGTATAGTTCTGCCAATTTGTCCCCCTTGTAAGTTGTCTTGACAGGGATAAAATGGGCAACCTTGGTCAGTCTATCCACCACGACCCAAATGGAGTCGTATCCCGACCTTGTTCGGGGAAACCCCGTGATAAAATCCATCCCTACTTCTTCCCACTTCCACCGGGGTACTTGTAATGGTCGTAACAATCCTGCCGGTCTCGATGTTCACCTTCACCCTCGACACACATCACAAGAAAGCTACATGTTCGGCGATGTCCCTCTTCATACGTGGCCACCAGTACCACTGCTTCATGTCCTGATACACCTTTGTGCTCTCAGGATGGAGAGAATATGCCGAGCTATGAGCTTCCTTGAGTACCAGCTCCTTAAGGCCTTCCTGGTGAGGTACAAAGATACGTGTTCCGTACCTCAAAACCCCTTGTGGATCTACAGACATTTTAGGCGCCTTTCCTGCTTCCATTAATCTTCTCATTCTCAAAGCAGTCGGGTCCTCTTGTTGTGCAGCGATGATCCTCTCTTCTATACATGGCTGTATTTCCATTGCTGCTAGGGTGCCTTCTTCCACTATTTCCAAATTCAAGGCCCTCAATTCCTTGTACAGACTCATTGTTGCTCTTGCACCATAATGGTATTACAATAAGCCTTTCGGCTTAAGGCATCTGCCACTACGTTGGCCTTGCCTGGGTGATAGTGGATACTCAGTGTTGGTGATATGCCCTAGAGGCAACATGGAGATGTTGAATATATCACATACTATGTTTATGATACATTGCTTTGTTCCTTGAAATAGACATTATCATTATTGATCAATGAGTATGTGACTTGTTCATGAGACTCTTAATGCCAAAATGTTGCTATTTCTAAATGATCGCTAATTATATTTCATATGAGGAACAAATATGATTCAAAGATCAGCATATGTATTGATTGATGATCATGTCTCATGGATCATGGTATGGAGATACCAAATCAATAATATGGACATGTGTTAGTGAACATATGTTGGATAGACCCGCCATGAGACACTGCAGAGATTCCATGTGTCATCGCTTGGTCTCAAGTAGTGTTTATGTGGAATCCTTAGACTTGAGAT
Organism: Bonia amplexicaulis; assembly: GCA_036346245.1. Classification (NCBI taxonomy): domain Eukaryota; kingdom Viridiplantae; phylum Streptophyta; class Magnoliopsida; order Poales; family Poaceae; genus Bonia; species Bonia amplexicaulis. The sequence continues at coordinate 10,701,769 of CM070766.1, forward strand.
CATCATGGTTCCCGAAGATGCGTAGTAGCTACTTTGGGACTACTAAACACTACTCCGTAATCGGGTAGTCATAAAAGTAGTCTTTGGGTTTGCCATGAAACATGTAGTGGGATGTGAATGATCAAGATAGAATTTGCCCCTCCTTATGGGAGAGATATCTCTGGGCCCCTCGATGTAATGGATTATTAAAGTGCATGGCCATGCCAAGGTGATTGAGGAGTCAATCACGAGTTTATAATCCATCACGGAATCGAGAGAGTGATTGAGCTATTAAGAGGATGACACGGTCTCGCCTTGAGCTTAATCTATATCGTGAGGCAAAGGGATTAGTACATGAGAACATTACGAGTTCACCGATATGATCTTTACGTATACTTTGGGGTTAATATGTCTTACTAGAGGTCGCTATTAACGTGGTGACCGGAAAGGTGTTTCGGTCGCGACCAAGTATACGTGAACCTGTGGTCGCACACTTAACGGGTTGGAACACTAATTCGAATGTGATTCGGATATGGGCTCAATTCGATAGAGATCCGATAGACTCCTATTGGGCCTCGGTCCACGAGGCCCAAGTGAGGAGGTCTATATATATGGAGGCGAGGGGCGAGGATACATCGATAATCCCGAGCTAATCCTAGCCGCCACCTCCGAGCCAAACCCTAGCCGCTCGATGAGTCTTTGGTACACTCGCGATCGGCGTTCCCCGGACATGTGGATACCGGTGGAGGCGCTGCTCGTTGCGGCGTTGATCGGCATCAACAACCTCTGATTGGATCCGCTCGTGGTGTGGTTGATCGCGTGGAGGAGACGATCGGTTCGGGACGATCGACTACTTCCACTACTACCTCGGCAGCGTGGTTGGATCGGCTTCTCCAACTCTTCTTCATTGCTGCTGGCGTCTAGTGGTAACGATCCATGATCCTCCTTAAGCATGATGTCCTTGTGTGCGCGGTAGAAAAGTTTTGTTTTCTGCTTGCGTAGCCTTCGCGCGATCCATTACTCAGGTCATAATCTTTAATTAACTCTAGCCATCTCCTTTGCCTTAGATTAAGATGTGACTGGGTGAAGAAATACTTGAGGCTCTTATGATCTGTATATATATCAAAGTGGTTGCCGATCAGATAATGCCTCCAGATTTTTAAGGCATGAACCACTGATGCTAATTCCAGATCATGGGTGGGGTAGTTAGCCTCATGAGGGCGAAGTTGCCTAGATGCATATGCTACGACCTTGCCTCCTTGCATCAGTACGCTCCCCAGTCCTTGATGGGAAGCATCGCAGTATATTTCAAAATCTTTGCGTACATCAGGTAGGACTAGCACCGGGGTGGTAGTCAATCTTTTCTTGAGCTCTTGAAAGCTTCCTTCGCAGGTTTTGGTCCATTCAAACTTCTGTTCCTTCTTGAGTAGCTGAGTCAATGGCCTGGCTACTCTAGAAAATCCCTCTATGAATCTTCTGTAGTATCCTGCCAATCCCAGAAAACTTCGCACTTCAAGAATGAGGAGGGTGGCTTCCATTCGGTCACTGCTGCAATCTTGTCGGGATCAACTGATACTCCTGCGGACACTATATGTCCTAGGAAGCTGATGTCACTTAGCCAGAATTCACACTTGCTGTACTTAGCATATAACTGATGTTCTCTTAGCTTCTCTAGCACTAGGCGTAGATGCTCTGCATGCTCGTCTGCCGTCTTGGAGTAGATGAGGATGTCATCAATGAACACCACTACAAACTTATCCAAATACTCCATGAACACCTTGTTCATGAGATTCATGAAGTAAGTTTGCATTTGTCGATCAAGGACATGACTGTAAACTCATCTGATCTATATCTAGTGGTGAAAGCTGTCTTGGGTATGTCCTCAGCCCTAATTTTCAGCTGGTGGTAACCCGATCTCAGATCTATTTTAGAGAAGATGGTGGCTCCACCAAGTTGGTCAAATAGATCATCGATCCTGGGAAGGGGGTACTTATTCTTGATGGTTACTTCATTTAATGCCCGGTAATCCACACACATCCTGGCTGTGCCGTCCTTCTTCTTTACAAATAGTACCAGAGATCCCCAAGGTGAGGAACTGGGCCTGATAAATCCCTTTTCCTGCAGTTCCTGGAGTTGGGTCTTTAGCTCTTCCACTCTTCCACCGTCATCCTATATGGTCTCTTGGAAATGGGAGCGCACACGCTTCAAATTAATAACAAACTCTAGGTCTCTGTCTGGGGGCATGCCGGGTAGGTCTTCGGGAAATACTTCATGATAATCTTGTACCACCATCATTCCCTCTAAGGGTACATCTTCACAATAATATATTGCACGGCCCCAGCGGTATGGTCGGTCCACTTTCACATCTATGGTCATTCCAAGGCATTTAGTCAGCTTTACTGTCCTGGAGGCACAATCTATAACTCCTTTATACCTAGCTAACCAGTCCATTTCTAGTATAATATCCAGAGTCTGGGAACTTAGCACTATCAGGTCTGCTGGAAAGTCGCACCTTTCCATGACGATTGTTACCCCAGGGCACACTAAGGTAGCTGTAATCATACCAGCTGGTGACTTAAGTACTACTGGCCTCTTTAGAGGATAGGTAGGTAACCCTAGTTTGTCAGCATACCCCTTGGATATAAATGAATGTGAAGCTCCCGAATCAAATAGAGTTTGTGCTGGTATTGACTTGACAGAAAACGTACCCAGTAGAACTCCCGCTGCTTCCTCAGCTTCTTCCGCCGTGACATGGTTGACCCTACCACGGTTGGGCATTGGGGCATTTCTACTGGCTTGAGATGTCTGAGGTCCCTTGCCGGGCGCTGAGGCTTGGCTGCGAACAGGGGCATTCTGTTTGTGTGGGCATCTATTGGCAAAGTGCCCCTTTTCACCGCAGCTGAAGCACTTATAGCTTGTGGTCTGACCTGAGCCAACATTTTGGCGTCCTTGCATTGAACTGCCACTGGGATTGGGCGATGAGGCTGAGGGTTTGAACTGGTTCGGCCTTGAGAAGTTGGAATTATTGAAGAACCTTTGGACAAACCTTCCTTGTGGCCGTTGTACTGCCATCTTGCGCTTACGGCTGGCCTCCAAGTTCTTCTTCTCGTTTTCCAGGATCAGTGCCTTGTTCACCAGTTGATGAAAGCTGGGGAAGTCTTGGACGATCAGCTGCACCCTTAGCTCTTCATTCATACCCTCAAAGAATCAGTCAATTTTCTCCTCCTCCTCTGCTACGTCCCTCGGGGCGTAGCGGGCAAGCTGTGTGAACTTGGTAAGGTACTCATTAACTGACATGTTCCCCTGTTTGACGGTACGAAACTTGTTCTTCTTCATCCGCATTACTCTGGTCGGAATGAAGTTGGACTTGAATGCCGTCTTAAATTTTGTCCATGGTATGGCCTCCATGTCGCTGTCTGTGGAGGTCTCTTCTTGTCCTCTAGCGGCAAGGTAGTTTTCCCACCGCTTGTTGCTCCCGGAGCTGATGAGCTGCGAATATCACTTTGTCCTCTTCCGTGCACTTGGCTAGGCGTAGTTTCCTTTCAGTATCCCGAAGCCAATCCTCGGCTTTGTGAGGTTCGTCGGCAGAGGAGAAGGTGAGGGGCCGGGTTCTCTGAAAATCGGCCAGGTCAGCCCTGGACCGGCTGGAGCCGCCTTGCTGCCCATTAACAATGGCTTGCAGCAACTGGGTTTGCTGCGCCATGACCTGTGCCATCGTGGGATTTGTTGGTGGGGGTGGAAGATCGGCTCCTTGGTCTTGAGTTGGTCCACGCTTTGCTGGCGAGGCCCCAGGGGTTGAGTCGACCTCCGCCTGGTTGTGGGTGGCATGGGTCTGGGCCCTAGTTACCCTCTGGCTGGCCATCTGCAGTTATATTTATACATACGATCGACTTAATACTAATGCTAGGCAAAGCAAGAGAAGGCTGCCAACTCAACAAATAAAAGCCAACAAGATAACGACAAAAGCAATTTTAAACACAAGGCCGGTTTCATATGATAAAACACCACATAGCCAGCTTCTAGGCTGGACTTACTATTACAACATAATTAATTAAAGTTTGACGGAATAACTACTACGATACAGAGAGTCTTGGACAACATGCTACGATACACCCCTTAGTACTTGCGCTACACCATGCAAGTACCGCGCCATCCGATCTACTCCTCCATGTATCCGCGCTGGCCGAGGGGTCAGAAGTCGGCGATCGAGCGGGATCGACCGCCGCTAAACTCGGAGGGGTCGGTCTCGGGCGGAGCGGCTGCAGTGCGGTGTGATCCTCCCTGGCTGAGAGTCGACCGTGGCCCCGGAGGTCGCACGCTGCGCTTGTGTGAGCAGAGTCGGGCCCACCGCGCCCGGCCGGCCGGGCGCGGGGTGCTTTGAGTGGCGCAGGAGCTGGGACTGCTGTGGCCGCGCTGCGCCATGTGCCGCCTCGACCTTGGCCGCCGCCAAGGCCCGCCGATCGAGCAAGCTGCTCCCGGAGGGTCGCCATCTCCGTGTGCTGGGAGACGAGGTGCGCGCGAAGAGTGGTGATCTCCTCCAGGGCGGCTGTGTGAGCCGAGCCCATAGCGCCGGTGAGATCAACCTGATGCGTGAGCATCGGGTTGTCCTCAGTAACCGGCAGGTAGGTCTCGTTGTTGTCGGGACCCGGAGCAACAACTCCAAGACCCTCTGTGTTATTCGCACTATCCGGAAAGCTTAGTGCACACAAAGTAACAAAGACAAATATCATGCTTAATGATAAATTTTATTTAACTAAATAAGAGCCTGATGGCCAAAGTTTACAATAGCAGCGGAAAATAACAGCGGAAGAATAACAAAAGCAGCAGCCCATCCTGCCTTCCCACAAGGCGAATGACTGTAAGACGTGGACTAGTCGCAATCCTCACCGAAGACGTCAAAGGCTTCCTCTGAAAAGAGTTAGATATAGCCACATGAGTACAAACGTACTCCACAAGTTACACCAGCAATTTTTAATAGAGTGGATGCATGCATATGGATATCAAAGGAAGGCATATATAGTTGGTTTGCATAAAAGACAGTATTGAAGTAAATATCATAAAGTAAGTGCGAAGTGAATTTGATACAATAAGTAAAACAATATTGTAATCAACATAAGTAGCGTTAGTGCAGGCACCAACCAAACACTAACCTATCCACGGGCATCCCACCCGGACCAACTTTTCAAAACCAACTCGTACGGATTCCATCCATCCATACGGTTTTTCCAAAAACTCTTATGGATTCCATCCATCCACAAGGTTTTCCAAAAGCTCTCATGGATTCCATCCATCCATAAGGTTTCATAAAGCATTTTTCAAAATCAAAGTCTAATCCGTGAAAAACTTTACTTAGCTTGCCCATGACCGTGGGCACGGCTATCCAGGATAGGTTATACACTCTGCAGAGGTTGTACAGCTTTACCCACAAGACATGATCATCCCATATTGCCACGCGATAAACACACTTCCTTTGGTGTGCGGCGAGGAGATCATGACAAAGCCTTTACAATGCTTCATTGCCAACATAATCACGCCGCCACTAAGGTTTCACCACAGCATGAATCCACATGCTGGAGCCCCCTCTTGTGCCATGTGAGACTTCTCACGGACTACACCGCGCCCACATTCAGCCTATAGCGAGATTAAGTTGGAACTTCACAAATTAGTTGGCTAGGTCTGTCCCATACCAGACTTGTGGTAGTACGAAAAGGCATTGCAATAGTAGCTCACAGACCGGTCCTTTACTGACTTAGGCACAACCACAAACCCCTCGTGCCTGACAATCAACATTTCGTCACCAAACGACAATGCATGCCAGCAAGCACCCACCACTCTTACCATTTGCCTAAGTCTAAACCAGGTTTATATTTTGTTTATAAACATTTTATAAACACTTCCGACTTTCCAAAGTCCAGAAATCAATTTTAAAGTCTATCATTTTATGTGAAAGAAGTATCATTTTATGTGAAGAAAGTTCCCAAATCATAATATTCTTCGCATGGCTAAGCAAGTTTATGAAATTTCTAGTTAATACTAATGTACTAACTAGGTTTTAACTATGTTTGACAAGGTATAATTGCATGAAATATCAAATTTGGCTGTCCAAAGGAATTTGGGTATAACTACAGTTCAAACGGATTTTAAATTAGACATTGATTAAAAGTAAGCATGCATATTAGTTTAAAACAATATAAATAATTTTAAAATACTGGGAGCAACATGATCAAAGGTGTAACTTGCCTGGTTGCTCTGCGACGAACGCGTCGCCGAAATCGAACTCTCCGAGATTGCTGAAACCTAAACGCGAAAATCCAAACAAACCAAATTCAAATAAAATTCAAATAAAATTATAAAATTGAAAATAAGTACATATTTGAATAGTTTAGGATTTTAGAAGAATTTAGAAATTTGAACGGCTCAAATCGGAGTTAAAATGAACATTTTCGAACTTTAGGAAGTTTCAAAATGATGGAAAAAGAAAAAGATGATTTTCTTGATTTATTTTTATATTGGAAATCTGGAATTATGACATCATCACAGATAATAAAAATAAAAGAAAAGGAGGAAATGATGTGGCGCCACGTGGTCGCCATCGGGTCGCCACGCAGTGCACGCGTGGCGATGGCGTGGATTGCATGGCGCATGGCATGCCACGGGCGGCGCCGCGGATTGCGCTTGCTCCGCGGCGGCGGGGGTGGAGGACGAGAGGAGAGGATGGGGATCGCAACGGCATGCCGTGGCGAGGCAAGCGGTGGCCGGAGGTGGCGGCGGCGGAAAGAAGGGCGGTGGAAGTGCTCCGTGGGCGGCGGCTTCCGGCGGCGGCTACTGGGAGAGGAGGAAGGGAGGCGGTGAAGTGTGGCGGTGCCAAAAGAGCGTCTTGGAGTGAAGTATTTATAGGGAGGAGGAGATATAGGGTCGCGGGAGTTCACGGAGGCAAAAGCGCTATGGCAATGTGAGCATGCGGGCGCCATTAATGGCGGGGAGGTGGCCGAGGTGGAGGAGGAGCCAAGGCGGCAATTTTGGGAAGTTGTGACGTCGGCGCGGAGCTCGGCGTCGGTTGAATCTTGGCGGTTTTTTTGCGCGTGGGCGGCGGTGGTCCCGGGCGGCCGGGCGGCGGATGAGGTGGCCGGGGCTACGCACAGGTGGTGGCGGCCGTGGCGAGGAAGGAGGTGGCGGCGCCAGAATCGGCCAGGAAGGAGAGGAGAGAGAGAGAGCAAAGAAAGAAGAAGGATGGAGGTTAGGGATGACAAGTGGGCCCACATGTAAGAGAGAGAAAGAGAGAGTAAAGAGATTGGATGGTTGAGATTGAGAGATGTGGCAAAATCTTGGCCATTCAATTTAAGTGAAGGTGAGGGGTTGAGATTGAATGAGTGAAGGGTAAGATTTAATCACAGTGCGACACTTGTCACCACGGGATTAATCCGGGTTTTAATTTAAGATTTTATTTTCAGAAAATAGGAGGAGGTTTCTTAAACACTTTAAAAATAGCAAATAATATTTACAAATTCCAGAATATTTATAGAAACTTCCTGGAGACATTTTATAATTAGGAAAAATATTTTTACTTCATTTTGGCCTTTTTTAAAAATATATAAAATATCTTTTAAATCCAAAAATTGATTTTTAATTCCAGAAAATTATCAAAAATTCTACAAAATATTTTTTTAGACTTTCTAAAAATATTTTCAACTCAAATTTGCTCTTTTAATTTTTACAAAAATACCCTTTGGCTTTAAAAGCTGATTTTGAGATCTCAGAGAATCTTAGAAACTAATATTAAATTTTGGGAAGCTTGGAAAAGGCTAAATAAATATTTTTAGCTTTAAGAAAATTTTTAAAATATATTTTCTTGCTTTTAGGCTTTGAAATAAACTCCAAATAACTCCAGATAAAACCAGAAAATCACAGGAAAACCAAATAAAAGCCAAAAGCTTTTAAATACTTAATTTGAAGTAGTTTCTTTTATGAAACTTACCAATACCTTTTTATTTGACAATAGTTTTATGTTTTTAGTAAAATTACTTTTAACGAAAACCTTTTTGAAAAGGCTAAAAACGGGCAAACACAACTTTCAAATTCAGGCAACTAAAGAACACTTATTTTTATTTTAAATTGAATTAATTTTAATTATTATTTTTTTTTCTGAAATTTTGAAAATAACAACGGGGTTGTTACAAACTACCCCCCTTAAAAGAATCTCGTCCCCGAGATTCGCATCTGACTAACAAAGAAATAGGTGTGGATCTTACTCTGATTGGCTTGAGCGGAGATCTGATTAAGACGTCCTTTTTGCGGCACTCTTCTTCTGTTCGGAGGGTGTTGGCAGTCGAGGTTCCCGATGTACCATTCTTCGTTACTGCTTGCTTCTTGAGACGATTGTTGGCGTAGTGCCACTGCTTCATGGCGCTTGAAACAAGTAACTCAGTGCGAGGTTCTCGATCCTTTGATGGAAAGCCAATCATCAGAGTTTTGTTGTCTTCAGCGTTGGCGGAGGCGTTTGCTGGTACTAGCTCTTCTGCTACCGGTGATGGTTGGAATCTGTTGGCTTGCGGCAGGGTTCTTCTTTTGGAAAAGCTTCCAGGGTTCATGTGCTGAGTAGACATTCTTCTCTTCCGATTCTCGATTTCCACATTCTTGCTTTCTTGGCGAATGGCCTTGCTGACCAACTGATGAAAATCTGCATAGTCACTGGATATCAACTGTACGGAAATATTGTCGTTCAAGCCTTCCAAAAATCTTTCTTGCTTGTCTTCATCATTGGCTACGTCTTCTGGTGCATAGCGGGATAGCTGATTAAACTTTTGCAAGTATTCATTCACCGTGTCGGCTTCCTTGACGTAGGGCTCTGAACTCTTTCTTCTTCAAGATCTTGGTTCCCGTAGGGATGTGAGCTTCCGAAATCTCGCACGAACTCATCCTGTAATAGCTTGAGGGTTGGCGTGAGAGTCGGTTAGGGTATCCCACCATTCTGATGCTGGTCCATTCAACTGATGAGTGGCACACGGACTCTTTCACGGTCGGTGCAATCGCAGATGTCCAGCTTCTTCTCAATGGCGCGGAGCCAATCGTCAGCATCCATCGGCTCTGAGCTGCTTGAGAAAGTTGGAGGCCTTATCCTTAGAAACTCGACAACTGCTCGGGAGCTTGAGTGGTGGTCGATGCAATTCTTGAGCCGGGTTGTTGATGGTTTGAGCTAGAGCCAATCACCGAGTTTGATTTGCCATCGCTTGAGCCCAATCAGTCCGACTTCAAGGAGGCGGAGGGATTGGAGCGGTCGATTTCTTCGCTTGGCGTTAGCATTGGGGTTGCCGACAATCGCATTCCTTCTTGTGTTCACCATCTGGTTGGAATTTAGATGAGAGGAGACTTAAGACAAAGGAGGGAAAGGGTTGTTTGCACAATCCAACAAAATACCAATCTTTAGCAAAAATCCTTTATTAATAATAATAGTTACTACCGTCGACAAAGAGGAAACTGACAGCTCATAACTTCGTCTACTTTCTAGCTTAACAACTTATCCTAAAGGGGTAAGGGTTGTCTTGGAGTGATCCTTCGAGGTCGACGGCAAAGCGAGCGCGATCCTTCGATGCGAAGATTGAAAAGGTGGCAGAGACGAAGAACTGCTTTTCGATCGGCTTCTTGCTTGGCTCTCTCGAAAGAGTATCCATTTCCCTTGAAGCGGAGGCGCAGACTTCCATATCTTGTTCGCTTGGTGAGGAGCAAGGTGAAGCGATGTCCCAATATCTGATCTCCATGTCGGTCTACTTGGTGTACGAAGATGACTCGTCGCTGAAAACCCAAACGTCGAAGTAGTCGACGAAGGCCTAAACTCCATCCATCATTTGGTGCAGGGTCCATCTACAATTATTTGATCAAGAGGAGAGTTAGAAATTTTGGAATGACATAGGATGAGAAAGAATTGAGGCATAAGATAAGCAAAGATTGAGAGGTAAGAATAAGCATATCTTTTCAAAATTTATTAGTTTAAAATAAATCCTTAAGGTCCAACCATTCTATTCTATCTTCGGTCACGTCCTAGAGTCATTAATGCTCTGATACCATCTCTGTCGGGACCCGGAGCAACAACTCCAAGACCCTCTGTGTTATTCGCACTATCCCAGGAAAGCTTAGTGCACACAGCAGAACAAAGACAAATATCATGCTTAATGATAAATTTTATTTAACTAAATAAGAGCCTGATGGCCAAAGTTTACAATAGCGGTGAAAATAACAATGGAAGAATAACAAAAGCGTGACCCATCCCGCCTTCCCACAAGGCGAATGATCAGAAGACGTGGACTAGTCGCAATCCTCACCGAAGACGTCAAAGGCTTCCTCTGAAAAGAGTTAGATATAGCCACATGAGTACAAACGTACTCCACAAGTTACACCAGCAATTTTTAATAGAGTGGATGCATGCATATGGATATCAAAGGAAGGCATATATAGTTGGTTTGCATAAAAGACAGTATTGAAGTAAATATCATAAAGTAAGTGCGAAAGCTGAATTTGATACAATAAGTAAAACAATATTGTAATCAACATAAGTAGCGTTAGTGCAGGCACCAACCAAACACTAACCTATCCACGGGCATCCCACCCGACCAACTTTTCAAAACCAACTCGCAGATTCCATCCATCCATACGGTTTTCCAAAACTCTTATGGATTCCATCCATCCACAAGGTTTTCCAAAGCTCTCATGGATTCCATCCATCCATAAGGTTTCATAAAGCATTTTCAAAATCAAAGTCTAATCCGTGAAAAACTTTACTCGCCTTGCCCATGACCGTGGGCACGGCTATCCATGATAGGTTATACACTCTGCAGAGGTTGTACAGCTTTACCCACAAGACATGATCATCCCATATTGCCACGCGATAAACACACTTCCTTTGGTGTGCGGCGAGGAGATCATGACAAAGCCTTTACAATGCTTCATTGCCAACATAATCACGCCGCCACTAAGGTTTCACCACATGAATCCACATGCCGGAGCCCCTCTTGTGCCATGTGAGACTTCTCACGGACTACACCGCCCACATTCAAATTTATAGCGAGATTAAGTTGGAACTTCACAAATTAGTTGGCTAGGTCATCCCATACCGCACTTGTGGTAGTACGAAAAGGCATTGCAATAGTAGCTCACGCATCGGTCCTTTCTTGACTTAGGCACAACCACAAACCCCTCGTGCACGACAATCAACATTTCGTCACCAAACGACAATGCATGCCGACAAGCACCCACCACTCTTACCATTTGCCTAAGTCTAAACCAGGTTTATATTTTGTTTATAAACATTTTATAAACACTTGACTTTCAAAGTCCGTAAATCAATTTTAAAGTCTATCATTTTATGTGAAAGAAGTATCATTTTATGTGAAGAAAGTTCCCAAATCATAATATTCTTCGCATGGCTAAGCAAGTTTATGAAATTTCTAGTTAATACTAATGTACTAACTAGGTTTTAACTATGTTTGACAAGGTATAATTGCATGAAATATCAAATTTGGTCATCCAAAGGAATTTGGGTATAACTACGCTTCAAACGGATTTTAAATTAGACATTGATTAAAAGTAAGCATGCATATTAGTTTAAAACAATATAAATAATTTTAAAATACTGGGAGCAACATGATCAAAGGTGTAACTTGCACGGTTGCTCGTGTTGAACTCTCCGAGATTGTTGAAACCTTTAAACAAAATTGAAAATCGGAGCTAAAATGAACGTTTTGAACTTTAGGAAGTTTCAAAATGATGGAAAAAGAAAAAGATGATTTTCTTGATTTATTTTTATATTGGAAATCTGGAATTATGACATCATCACAGATAATAAAAATAAAAGAAAAGGAGGAAATGACGTGGCGCCACGTGGGCGCCATCGGGTCGCCACGTGCCCACGCGTGGCGATGACGTGGATTGCATGGCCGCATGGCATGCCACGAAGGCGGCCTTCGCGGATTGCGCTTGCTCCGCGGCCGGGCGAGGGGTGGAGGACGTAGAGGAGGATGGGGATCGCAACGGCACCGGGCGAGGCAAACGGTGGCCGGAGGTGGCGGCAAGGAAAGAAGGCGGCGGTGGAAGTGCTCCGTGGGCGACGGCTTCCAAGCGGCGGCTACGGGAGAGGAGGGAAGGAGGCGGTGAAGTGTAGCGGTGCCAAAAGCGTCTTGGGTGAAGTATTTATAGGGAGGAGGAGATATAGGGTCGCCGGAGTTCACGGAGGCAAACCCGCTATGGCAATGTGAACGCATGCGGGGCGCCATTAATGGCCGGGGAGGTGGCCGAGGTGGAGGAGGAGCCAAGGCGACGAATTTTGGGAAGTTGTGACGTCGGCGCGGAGCTCGGCGTCAGTTTGAATCTTGGCGGTTTTTGCGCTGTGGCGCGGTGGCGGTGGTCCCGGGCCGGGCGGGGCGGCGGATGAGGTGGCCGGGGCTATGCACGGTGGTGGCGGCGGGCATGAGGAAGGAGGTGGCGGCGCCAGAATCGGCCAGGAAGGAGAGGAGAGAGAGAGAGCAAAGAAAGAAGAAGGATGGAGGTTAGGGATGACAAGTGGGCCCCACATGTAAGAGAGAGAAAGAGAGAGTAAAAGAGATTGGATGGTTGAGATTGAGAGATGTGGCAAAATCTTGGCCATTCAATTTAAGTGAAGGTGAGGGGTTGAGATTGAATGAGTGAAGGGGTAAGATTTAATCCTGGTGCGACACTTGTCACCACGGGATTAATCCGGGTTTTAATTTAAGATTTTATTTTCAGAAAATAGGAGGAGGTTTCTTAAACACTTTAAAAATAGCAAATAATATTTACAAATTCCAGAATATTTATAGAAACTTTCTGGAGACATTTTATAATTAGGAAAAATATTTTTACTTCATTTTGGCCTTTTTTAAAAATATATAAAATATCTTTTAAATCCAAAAATTGATTTTTAATTCCAGAAAATTCCCAAAAATTCTACAAAATATTTTTTTAGACTTTCTAAAAATATTTTCAACTCAAATTTGCTCTTTTAATTTTTACAAAAATACCCTTTGGCTTTAAAAGCTGATTTTGAGATCTCAGAGAATATTAGAAACTAATATTAAATTTTAGGAAGCTTGGAAAAGGCTAAATAAATCTTTTAGCTTTAAGAAAATTTTAAAATATATTTTCTTGCTTTTAGGCTTTGAAATAAACTCCAAATAACTCCAGATAAAACCAGAAAATCATAGGAAAACCAAATAAAAGCCAAAAGCTTTTAAATACTTAATTTGAAGTAGTTTCTTTTATGAAACTTACCAATACCTTTTTATTTGACAATAGTTTTATGTTTTTAGTAAAATTACTTTTAACGAAAACCTTTTTGAAAAGGCTAAAAACGGGCAAACACAACTTTCAAATTCAGGCAACTAAAGAACACTTATTTTTATTTTAAATTGAATTAATTTTAATTATTATTTTTTTCTGAATTTTGAAAATAACAACGGGTTATTACTGGTTGTCTGCGCACCCTCTGGCGCGATGGGAAGTAGAAGAATGGCGTGTCTTTGCAGTTGGTCTTGTATACGTCGCGAGTCGGGCGGGCGAGACGTCTTGCATCTGAATAGCCGCTACCCGGTGCTCTGGTGTGCTCGGTCCCAAGGCGTGAGGGGATCTGTTCGCTCTTGGCGTGATGAACACCTCAACCACCCGCTCTCCACTCCATCGGCTCGGCCTTGCGGCATGCGGTACATGGGCTGGTCCTTATAGCCCAGGTGGTGCAAAAGCCTACGGAGGAGGCTGGCGAACTCCCCGTGGGGAAGGCCGTGTGACAGGAAGTCCCAGTTGCCCTCCGCTGCATATCCCGCCATCTGTAGAAGGAATTACTAGGGTTAGTAACATTTTAAAATATTAATGAAGATAGAATAGAGTAGAACTAAGGAGGATAGGAGAAGAAATAATACGCTATATTTTTGGAAACTCTTTTCATAAATTTTGTAAGAGTATAATCCCATCCCATGTCTAACGTCCATACTAAGGCCTTTACCCTACAGTCGTATGCTCTGATACCAGCTCTGTCGGACCCGGATTTTTCAATCCGAAATCCTCTGTGATTATTGCACTAATCCCTGGATCAGTAGTTAGTGCACACAGTACATTGCTGAATCATACATGCATCGTATACATCAAATATTACAATCCAAAGTTGGAAATCGCCATGTCGGGCAATAGTTTACAAAAGGGCCCTAAGGCGAATGTTATCGATCATCAAAGTATCACAGCGGAACAAAAGTAAGCTAACGCCACAGGCAAGCGACTGGGGGAATATGTGTGCAGTGTATATCATCTAGACTTAGATTATATACGTGCACACACAGCCTAAAGTCTAACTTGTCTGCACCCAAAAGAAACATAAGCGACGCCCTAATTATCATCGTTGTTTCCTTCCTCCTTGACCGGGACATCTTCGTGCTCATAGTGACCCTGAGTTCCTGTCTCTGTTTTGATATTGCGAGTGTGAGCACACTATCCACTGTGCTCAGCAAGTTACCACGATATGCGAATTTACATGCTAGGCTAGATCAAGGGAAGGCTGGGGTTTGGTTGTTTGCCAAAAATTGCATGTGAATAACATAATTAAAAATCCCTATGATCTAGCAGCTTTTTAATAAAAGTAAAGTGAAGTACAGCCTTGGTAATAGCGATACAGATTCCATCCACCATTACATGGCATCTGCATCTTATTGCATCTTTCAGTGTTATAGCCACTTAACTTACCACTGGGACAAAACCCAGGCCAATTCCAAACTAGGGCAGTCCATCGCCCTCTATACTCCCATTCCTTCACAAACTATTTCAAATGTAACTATATCTAGTTAAGTATCCCATGTGCGCCCATGACCGTGGGCACGGCTATTCGAATAGTTTTGACTCTGCAGTGTGTACACTTTCACCACAAGCGATAATCCACCTATTGCCCCACCTGATTCCTTGGTCAGGTGGTCAAATAGATTATCACATGACTGTTCAGAATATCTAATTCCACTAGTCATCTCACCACGGCTACTAGCATTATGCGGGCTCCACTCCCCCCAATGCTAGTACGACTGGTGAACGTCACCCTCCACTCGGTGTCCCTTTAGGCCTTCTCGCGCTTTGCATAACCACGTCTATCCACTACGGTGAGATGAGTCGGGAGTTTCGATACCGCTACTTAGCCAAGTTGTATTTTACAGACATGTGGTTGTACTGCTTTACACGGGCTAACATGACAAGATTCGGTCCTTAGTATTATCTGGGTGGTTCTACCACATTCCATAACTTTTGTGCTTCCACCGCACCACATTCCAGCCCCCATATCATCCACCCAGATACTAAGCAAGTTTGGAGATTTTTGAGACATAAAATAATAGTTCCAAACTTTTCATCAGTCATTCCCACCATGACTGCCCAAATCCTTTTTCATATTGCATGCGAGAGTTTTCGGGACAACTAAATGTCCCCGTTTAACTAGCATGACTAAGCAATTCGTTATGTTATACTCTATTTGAGGAAAACTACTTTATACTAGTTTTACTACGGCGACAAGGTTCACATATACCAAAATGTCTCAACGGGTAATACTAGCAAGCATAATATTGGGTGTATAACTACGTTCTGAAAATCTGAACATGATATACCACATAAAATAAAGCATGCACATGGATAATTTAAAAAGAAATAATTTGCATAAATCTGGGTTCAATATGGTCAAAGTGGTAACTCGCCTTGGTCACAAGGTTCTTGGAGGTGGGTGCCGGGGTCAGCTGCTGCCTCTGCTTCCTCAGCGGCCTCTTGGTCCGGCAGCGGCTGACAGGTGGGACCCACTTGTCGTATGAAAATAAGAGAATGGCTCAACCCGGCCGCGGAGCCGGGAGGCTCGAGCGCCACGGGAGCTGTGGGGTGGAGGAGTGTGACATCCCAAAAATTTAAATTTGAAAATATGAAGCTTTTGAATTATTTTTGCCGTATATTATATTTGAATTTGGATTTTTATAGTGTTTCTTAAAACTTTGGTTGAGATTCTGATAATTAAAGAAATTAGTGAAAAACAAAACGAACATTAGGAATGCTATAAAAGAAAATATGCAAATAATAGAAAACTAAAATTTTAAATACGAATCTGAAAAGATGATCCAGCATTCGGGGGGAGAAACCTGAGTTAAAATATAAAATCTCATTTTTGGAAATAATAGCGTATATATATATAAACTAGAAATTTGGACAATAAAGAATTTTATAAATGCAATTTGTACCAAAGGTTAAATAAAATCAATAAACCTAAATATGAAATAGAAGTTCAAATTTAAATTCCAAAATTTCCAAAGCTTCCCATCCTTTTTCCATTTTCCCTCACTTCCATGTGGACCCCACCTATTTTCTTTTCTCTCCCTCTCTCTTTCCTCCTTTCCTTCCCTCTGCCCGGTGGGCCAACTCCTGCGCGCCTCCCTTCTTTTCTTTTCTTCCTCCCCCGTGCGCCTACGCCATCCATCTCTTTTCTCTTCTCTGCTGCGCGCAGCATTCTTCTTCCCCGTGGCAGCCATGCGCGCGCCCCGCCCGCGGTTTCCTCGCCGTCGCCCCCGGTTTCTCATGCTTCGCCCACCGTATTCGCCACTCCGCGTGAGCATAAAACTCCCCGCGTGCACTCCCCTGTCTTCTTCTTCCACCTGGCACCCGGGAGCCCGCCACCTCAGCCCTCGCACAATTCCGCCGCTCCGACGCGTCTCCTCCCCAAACGACTGCGTCATACCGTGCCCCCACTCCCCAAGTGCTATCCCTCTGGCTTAATCGTAAAACCGCGCGCCGAGCTCGCCGGGGTGCCCCTCTTCCTCGCCTCCGGCCAACACTGCCTCATGGCGCCATTGCTCCTCGTGGCTTCTCCGATTCTCAAGGCCTGGGAGCACCCCACCACCGCGACGGACCACCCCGGCCGCCGGAGTTCCTCCTCCCATGATTCGCCGCCACCGTGAGCCCACCGTGCCACTTCCGGCCACCGCCGCCACCCCCCACGCACATTCCCCGCTCGGCAAACCCTTGGTAAGCTTCCCCTACCCCCTCTAGCTTCTGGCTCGCCCAAACCCTCCCTCCATCACGGCGCCGCCGCTCCATTCCCACCCCGTCGTCGGCCGCCCAACCCGCTGCCCCACTGACCCGTGCCATCCGAGCCGCGCCGCCTTCTCCACCTGCATCTACACCTCCCTGGGAACCCATTTTGCCGGACCACCCCCCCCTCCGAACTCCTCTCGTCGGAGCCCTCACCGCCGACCGTGCGCCTGCCTGCCTGCTTTTCGGTAGGTAGGTGTCTGCTTTTAGTTCCCACCCACCGCTAGTTTAGTTAACATCCACCCCCTGCTGTATCACAAAGTGCTGAGTGCCCAACTGGCTAGCTCGCACACCCGGAAGAACCGCGCCTGAGGTCGCGGGTTCGAGTCCCTTCGGCCATATTTTGTTTTCTTTCTTTTGTTTTCTTTTGTTTCTTTAGCCTTTCCAAGTAGAAGATAATTAGGAAATAGTTTAGGGAAACCCAGATAACTGAGATAGGCAAATAAAAATTTAATACACATCAGAATTGTGTGAAAACAATTAAAAGGTTGAAGAAAAATAAAAATAATAACTAGTGGCCATACAAAAGATGATCTATGCAAAGACAAATTTATATCTATCAATTCTTCTACTAGGAAATGATTAGGCGAGATTTAAGTAAATAAAACATAGGAGGTAAGAATTTAATCATAAAGACGAATAAAGCATTGTGCAAAGTTAGATCATTAATGATTTAGTAATTACCATATAGGAATGCTAATGTGGCTTAATTATTTATTTACACTCTAATTAGTAATAAAAGATGGCTTTTGGTAACATGTCCAAAATCCCATCCCAAAGGTAGCAGGGTGAATAACAAATCAAACCGTTTAGGAGATTAGTTAAGCTATGTCAGAACAATTTAGAGACGGAATACACATCTAAGTTAGAAACTCATAACTTAAAATATAATCCCTACCGTTAGCTTGTCGCCAATAAGTAACCCTTAACGGTAGATTTAGTCGATAGTCGCAGATGAGTAATAAATGAGAATATAATGAGCTTTGCTGTTAAAACATCAATTAGCTGGCCAAATATCCCCATACCTCCAGGAGTTATTGAATTAATCATTCAGTGAATAAATTGAATAATTAGAAATAGAACCCCATAAAATACCACAACCCAAGTTGCCCGAATACATACACTGAAGGTTTATTTCAATAAATTAAATTCATATATCGGTTCATAGGTCTAACCTGGCTCATGGAATTTCCTAAATAAATACAAAAATAATAAAGAGAGGTTATTAATAAAAAGACCGAGTCGTCGTAATCTATCACCACCGACCTTGCCTCCAATCACACATTAACCCATAATAAAACCAAATTGAGTTTATTCGGATTTATTTGGATCTTCTGAGTTATTTGCTTTTATTGGATTCAGTCACCTAGCACGTAATTAGAAAATTGGAAGTCGTGAAGATTCAGTGGATCAAGCGAGGTCAAGCTCGAAGTAAAGATAAAGACCAGAAGCTCAGGACATTCGAATGAGAAAGCGTTGAGTGAGCTCAAGACCGCGGTAAACCGCATCAGGCGAGTCAATACTTTGATCATGTTGAACCTACATTTTCTGCAAATTACTTTTGTTTAAATTATCAAATTGCATGCTATTATTTTATATGCAACTACATGTTTAATTCGGGATTCTAGTTATATGCCTATCGTTTGCCTTGATTAATATTATACCCCCTTTTTGGAATATTGAATTATGCGAACCTTGTCGCCCTAGCAAAAATTATAGTAGTAATCTTTCGAAAATAAGTCCCTAATTATGCGTCATGCTTAGTATTGCATAGATACTCGGGGGTGCTGAAATGCCCCAGCATCATCAACATTTTCAATCATGAGAAACTGGTTTGGGCAGTCATGGTGATAATGACTGGTATTCGTGTTGGATATGATTATTTTATGCTCCCAAAAACCTCAACTTGCTTGAATATCTGGGCGGATGATTTGGGGGCTGGTGTTGTGCGGTGGGAGCACAAATATGGAATGTGGTAGAACCGCCCAGGTAATACTAAGGACTGAATCTTGTCATGATCTCCCACGTAAAACAGTGCAACCACATGTCTGTAAATTACAACTTGGCTAAGTAGCGGTATCGAAACTCCCCGACTCATCTCACCAAGGTGGATAGGCGTGGTTATGCAAGGCGAGAGGAGGCCTAAAGGGACACCAAGTGGAGGGTGGCGTTCACTAGTCGTACTAGCATTGGGGAGGGAGCCCGCATAATGCTAGTAGCCGTGGTGGACATCCTGTAAGCGTATGGGACCCACCGCAAGTGGGAACAGCCCATAGGGTGAGATGACTAGAGGAACTAGATATCCTGAACAGTCATGTGATAATCTATTTGACCACCTGACCAAGGAATTAGGTGGGGCAACATGTGGATTATCGCTTGTGGTAAAAGTGTACAAGCTCTGCAGAGTCAAAACTATTCGAATAGCCGTGCCCACGGTCAAGGGCGGACATGGGAAACTTAACGGATATAGTTACATTTCAAAATGATTTGTGGGTGGGAATGGAAAAGTGAAGGGCAGTGCAAGGCCCTGGTTTGTGTTGTCCTGGGTGTCGCCCCAGTGATAAGTTAAGCGGCTATAACGCTGAAGGATTAAGCATATGGTGCAGATGCCATGTAACGGTGGATGGAATCTGAATCACTACTGTTATTGCATTCTCATATACATTATGTTTTGTTTAAACTGCTAAGTCTTAGGAGGTTTCTATGTATTATATTTCAAAAGCTAAACGATGATAAAGCTTCTTCTTTTACAAAGTAAAATGACAGGAAGAATAAATAGGGTTGTAGGAAAAGAGGATGACTGTTGTGGTAAATACATAACGATGATTGGTGGATTCATGCCGATTATAAAAAGAGAATATTAGAAAGGGGTTTAGGAGAAATAAATCGGTGGAGTCTATATGAACGGATGGGTTAGAAAGATGATTTAAATAATTTTTGGAAGATTAGAGTGTGCAAAAGAAATTGTTGGATTACGACATTAATATAAATTCTTGAGAGGTGTTAGTAATAATGTGATTGATAGAATTTGATTAAAATACTGGAAGGATGAATTGAATTTTGGGCATATCGGAGGAATAATAATAACTACCAGAGTATAATCTGGATCAATGATTTTGGGAAATTAGAAGAGTGTAAAGGTAATTGTTGGAATAAATGGGATTAGTAGGATTTGACCTAGATGAATGATTTGAATCTTGGAAGTTGGAGGGGTAATAACGAATACGGAAGTATAATCTTGATCAGTGATAACATTGGTGGATATATACTAGTAAGTCGTAGCCTTGATTTAATGGGATTAAAAGGATTTGATCTTGATGGATGACTTGAATTAGTGGAAATTTGGAGATATGATAATTGGGGTATAAACTCGATTAATAATATTCTTGGTGGAAAAACATTGAAGAAATGGTTGGAGATAGATAATGGCAAATAAGGTTGATTATGGAAAGAACAAATTATGGATTTGGATTATTAACAAAAGGATAGAATTGATAGAGTATTCTGATACAAATGATTTCGGTGGTTTAAAAAGTAATCATGTTAGAAAATCATTAGAGTTTAAAAGTGAGGAGATGGTGATTAGTGATTGCAAGATTGGAATATTAGGAATCCGAAATACAAATGTATTGATGGTTTCGAATAGATATATGTATATAGGGAATATATGATCGGTGAACCCTGCTATTTGGACTCTTAGTCAGCAATCAGTGAAGAAAATATATTTTTGGTGGACTAAGTCAATTCAGGCAATCGACATGTGGAGTCCTAGGTAGCAACTATAGCACTAGGGTTCAATAGCGATAATGCTACCAAAAGCAATTTCTAGCAAATAAAACAACCCGAGCCTTTCCTTTGATAAGCCATGCATACTATATATTTGCATCCTGTATTGGCTCATGAACACGGTGGTTAGTGTGCTCACACTCGCTCTCACAACAAATCCAGAATCAAGAATCAGGTCACTGCGCATCAGCAACACTATGGGTCATGATGACCAAGAAGATGATGATGTCAAGGGCTAGGTCGCGAACCTCCAGTTGGCTGCCTGTGGGCATGTCATGAAGGTCCCACCTGTGTGCTTCGTTCTTCCGCTGCTGCAATTTATTGACTTCGGCCTAATCGGCCCATGAGTAAGTTTACTATTTTAGTTATGTTTCCGCATGGTATGTATTTGATATTCATTTTACAGAATCACAAGACTATCTCTTGATCCGGGAATAGTGCATTAAATCACAGAGGATTTCGGATTGAAAAATCCGGGTCCGACAAGGAGCGATGCGGTAACCAAGTGGGCGGGGAGGCTTTGCCTACCCCTTAAGGGTGTTATACCCTTTTGAGGTGGCTCGGGGAAGCGGCTGGGCAAAGGTGGCAGAGGCCGGCGAGGGTGGTGACGCCGGCGGCGAGGGAGGGCCGGAGAGGTTCGGGCGGCGCGTGAAATATAGTCTTGGTGCCGAGGTGAAGCTCATGGCAGTGGCGGCGAGGGTCGGGAGGCGCCGGAGATGGGTCGGCAGCGGTGGTAGCGGCGGTGCGGGAAGGTCTCTCGGCGTCGGCGATGTACGGCCGAGGAGAGGTGCGGGGGTGGCCGGGAATGAGTTGGTGAGGCTCTGGAGATGGTGTAGGAGCTTAGGATTGAGCTCGGGTGGCGTGAGTTCGGCGAGGAGAACGTCGCCGGAGCTGGGGAAGAAAGTGGAAACCGACGGCAATTTAGGGGTTTTACGGTAATTCAGTGCGGCTAACCTGTCTGGGAGGTGTGGGGAGGACGGAGGAGGCTCGGGGGGGTCTTATGGGCACGCGGGGAGGGCCGGCATCGAGTGCCTCCCCCGTGCTATCTTTTCGGCATGCGGCGGAGCAGGCGTAGGGGGCAGGGCGAGCTGGCGCTCGCGTGGCCGGTTTGGGGAGAAACCGCGGGCGACGGCCGAGCATGGGCGCCACGAGGAGGAAAAGCGCTGAGCGGGGCAGAGAGGAGTGAGGCGGGGAGGAGGAGGGAGCAGCGCGGGCGAGGGTGAAACCGGGGGTGGGTGCTGGCGCGCCGCTCGTGCGATGCGACGGCTCAGGGAGACCGGAGGCCGAGGCACGCGCATGGATGCCACAGGCGGAGGAAAGCCGGGCGCCTGGCAGGAGTGGCGCGGCGCGCGGGAAAGCGCGTGGCGGCGCCGGGCGCTTCCGGACAAGACGGCAGCCGCTGTCTGCGCGGGCAAAGATCCATTGTCCGGCGCGGCGCCGAGGCGAGCTGGGCGGGCGGCGAGCGGCGCTGGCTGCCTGTGAGGCGCGAGCGAGAGGAAGAGAAAAGGGAAGAAAAAGCAGTGCCACCGGGGCGCATGTCGGTGGCCGCTGCTGGGTGGGCCGGTTTAATTTGGCCGACCAGTGCGCTTTCAGTTTTATTCTTTTCTTTTATTTTACTTGTTTTATTTACCTTCTTTCTTATGATATATAATTATATATATGTATATATATTTTTAATCCTAATTTTATGGAGAGCTTGTTTGCATCTATTTCTTCATTAAAAACCCTTTATGTTAATTCTATTTTCCATAATCAATATCGACATATGTATATATTTTATTTCCTCCTCTCATTTCTTCATCAAAACTTAACCATATTATTATTCTCAAAAATTTTTAAGACCAACTATCTTCATTTGGCACTGGATCATCTTTTCAGATTCTCCATTTAAAATTTTTATTCCCTATTGTTGCATTTTCTTTTGCCCACCTGGAACCCCATCCTTTATTTAAGAAATAATTTAAAAGTCAAAATCAAATCAAAATATCAGCAACTAATGCAAGAAAATTTTATAATCCAAAATTTAACTTTTCAGGGTGTTACATGAGGGCATCCAACAAGGCGTATCGTGAAAGATCAGGGCCAAAGCAACGGGGTTCAGCTAGCTTGCTAGGTCGATCCGCATCAACTATCCTTAGATGTTCTGCATGTTCTTCCTTATTTTGGGAGTATATTAAAATGTCATCAATGAATACCACAACAAACTTATCTAGATATTCCATGAACACCTTATTCATCAGATTCATCAAGTATGCGGGTGCATTATTCAGGTCGAAAGACATCACTGTAAACTCATACAGTCCATAACGAGTAGAAAATGATGTCTTTGCTATATCTTCTGGTCTTATCTTCACTTGGAGATAACCTGATCGGAGATCAATCTTGGAGAAAACACATGATCTTTTTAACTGATCAAATAAATCATCGATCCTGGGCAACATGTACTTGTTCTTAACTGTCGCATCATTCTGGGATCTGTTGTAACATCCTAAAATGACCAGGGAGTTGTGAAGTGGAACATTGTAAGCCTTTCGGCGAAATATTATATTAATATAGATCTTGGAGGATTTTCTGGTCGAGCCGGATTCAGATTTTGAAAACTTAATATAGCTCGTAAGCCCTTAGCCCGAAAAATGTTAAATGCCCACATGGAAATTAGGCATATAAGTTTACACAAGGTAGATATATCTACAATTATAAAAAGAAAAGAGGAGAAAATAAAAGGAAAAGAAAAGGCAGGTTGTGGGCCCAAGAATTTTAAATGTAATAACCACCTTGTTGGGAAATAATTTTCTTAAACCCAAAAATATCTCTAGGGATTTCTGCGAATTTTCTAGAATTTTTGGTGGTAATTTCATATTTTTTCGAGTATATTAAGCCCTTTAGCAATTCTGGAAATTCAAATTCAAAAATAAAATCCAAACCCCGCTGACGCGGGGAATGACCGGATCCGCCCACGTCGCCCCCGGATCCGCCCTCCCTCTCCCTCAGACCGACGCGTGTTCGGTCCCGATGGCACCGCGTCGCCACCTCGCGCCATCTCGGCCGCCGCTGGTCCCCTTTACCGCGCCTCTCTCCGACGAGCGGGCCCGCTTGTCGTGATCGCTCCCCTTTCTTCCTCCTCCGCGCGCGCGCCCGGACCCCCCCTCTCCGCCATGGCCTAGCCGCGACCACTCTACGGGAATCCCGTAGAGGGGCAGCAGCATGGGGAAGCGCCGCGACCACCCCCTGCCCGCAGAGGGGGCAGCCTCCCTCGGTCGGCTATAAAAGCCGTGGATGCGTCCAAAAGGATCGCCGTGCCACCCTCTTCATTTCCCCGCTCAATCGCCCTCAAAAGCCACCGAATCGCCGGCATCTCCTTTTCTTCCCCAACTCCGGCCGTCGGCCCCTCTCCGCAATTCCACCGATTCTCACCGTGGGAGCTCGATTCCTTGCTCCCACATCATCTCCAGCACGCCGCCGACGTTTTGCCGGCATCGCCCGAGCTCACCAGTGGTCGTAAGCCTCCCCGAGCCGCCGCTGCCGCACGTCGCCGACCCACCTCAGGTGACCCCCGGCCCTCCCCGTCGCTGCCATCGGTGCGCCACAAGACCAAACATCGCGTTTGGCATTCCGGACCTCCCTGCCCGCCTCCTCGCCCGCCACCTTATCGGTAATCTCAACCCTTATGGGTTGAGATGCGGCTATGAGCCCGCCTGCTAGCGACTGACCCTCTTTCCCCACGGTTCCCTCGGCCGGCCGGCGATAGCCGGACCCACTTTGTCGGGGCGGTCGGGCGGGCGTGAGCCATGCCCGGCCCCACGTGTCAACGCCAGCAGCAGCGCGGTCACCGACGATGGGTCCCACATGTCGATTTATTATTTTCGTGATTTATCTAAACGGAAAGTATTCAAATGAGCATAACTTATTCATTTTAACTCCAAATTGAACGAAACCAATTTCTAAATTCATCTAAATTCAAGAACTATTCAATAAAACCAGAACCAGTATTTTTGAAGCTTGTTTGAATTTTTATTGTGTTATTTGATTGTTGTGCTGATTTTTATCTAAATTTTCGCGGATATAAAAATTAGCTTTCGAGGCCCAAGAAGAGGAAGCTGCCGCTGCTGTACACTCCAACGCCCCGAATCCCGACCTTTGTATCCAAGGCGAGTCAATGCTTTGATCATTTTGAACCTACATTTTAATAAATTACTTTGGTTTAAGTTATCATAAATTGCATGCATATATTTACATTGCAAATACATGATAATTTCATATTCTAGTTATATGCCCCTGCTCCTTTGGTTATTGTACATCCGTTCCGATATACTTGGTCATGTGATCCTTGTCACCCTAGTAAGAGTATTAATACTACTACTCCTTTTGAAAATAAGTCCATAAGTAAAGATGCCATGCTTAGAGTTGTTTAGGTAATCAGGGGTGCAAGAGCACCCTAGCATCTCTTACAAACTTGAGAAAACAGTATTGGGCAGTCATTGTGATGATGGCTGGTGTATGTTGGTATAAGTATTTTCGTTCCAAAAGAACCCCGCATGCTAAATTATCTGGGCGGATGGTTGAGGGTGTGATTTGTTGAATGGTGCCGTGATAGCACAAGTTGTGATGGAATGGTGCCGTGATAGCACAAAAAGGGGACCGTGGTAGAACCGCCCAAATAACCATTAAGGACTGAATCTTGTGATGACCTCCTAAGGTACGACAAGTACAACCACATGCTGGCAAAGTGTAGGCAGGACTAACTAATTTGCATCAACTTAGTAAGAGTTGCGCCGGTGTGAAACAGGCGGTAGAGGATAGCCACATCCTCCGGCGTGATAAGCGCAAGAGGGGCTTACGGAAGGGTGGTCGTGCAGGAGGAAGTGGAAACCTTAGCGGGCGTAACTCGCTAAGAAAATGTATTGTAATGATCTGTGATAGTCTACTCAACTACATGGCTAAGGAACCATGTGGGGCAAAGAGCAGATCTATCTCTTGTGGGTAAAGTGTACAAACTCTGCAGAGTCAAGAACTATTTGAATTGCCGTGCCCACGGTCATGGGCGGACATGGGAACTTAACTAGATATAGTTCTGTTTCAAAAACTTTGTGAGTGGAAATGGAAAAGTGGAGGGCAGAGAAAGGCCCTTGCATACTACCTACTGCATTCTGTGTGTTGACTCGCTGAGCACGGTGGTTAGTGTTTTCACTCTCGCAATACCAAAAATCCAGATTCGAGAGCTCAAGATCCTTATGCCTACGAGGAAGCACCTGCTACAGATGGAGGAGACCACGCCGAGAATTAGGACGAATAATCCGCGCCCAGAACTTTAGGCATCTAGACTAAGGTGTGGCTTCATCCAAATATTACTAGAGCCCTAGTAATATTTGCATGACCACGTTGCCCTCGCCTTTTGCTTGTGGTTTGAAAGGCCTACTTTGTTTCGCTTCATTGTTAGACTTTTGTAATGTAAACATTTGGCCCGCTCAGCCCTCTTGTAATAAACTGCGCCTTTTGAAGGCCTAACTTCACCTATGCTATGTAATAATATTATGGCTTGATGTGGATTCAGCGATGTATGAAATGATTCAACAATGTTTCTGTGTGCATTATCTACTGATCCAAGGAATAATACGATAAGGCACAGCAGATTCTGGGTTGAAAAATCCGGTCCGACAGCAGTCGGTATCGATCATCTGACGTAGGGTAAAAACCTTAGGTGGTCGTTAGAGCTTAGGGCTGCGAAGGTTACAAAATGTATAAAAGGAATTTCTTAAAAAAATATAGCATAATAATTCTTCTCGCATCCTTCCTAGTTCTACTGCTTCTACATTTCGGTTGGTATTTTGAAAATTACTAACGATATTATTTAATTACGTATGGCGGGGCTGCAGACGTTGGACATTTGGACTTCTTCGCTCACAGATGCGTGAGGAGAGTTCTGGATATACTGCAAACTACTCCACTACTTGGCTACGAGGACGCGCCCATCTACATGGCGGAGGACCGGGACAGGGGAGGCGAGTCTGGTTAGTGGAGATCTTCATCTACCCGGCGAGGGAGACCCGTCTCACGTTTTCCAGACTACCCACCGGAGGAGCTTGGTGGCAGCAGCTCTACAGGACGTTGCCCGTCTGGCCGCGGCCCGACTTTGCGACATCCACACGACCCTGTTGCTAGAGTCTCCCTTCAGCTATCACCCGCTACGGGCAGAGCACGCCAGTGCAGCGGGACCGGGTGACCGAGCTGAGGGCGACACGAGGCTCACGCATCGGTGGACCTCACCGGGCCATGGGTGCGGCACACGTGGTGGCGCAGGAGGAGATCACCGCGCTCGAGGCGCTGCTGCGCCGCCACATCGAGTGGAGTCCTTGCGAGAGCAGCTCACCCGGTCTTGGCGGGCCTTGGCGGAGGCCAAGGCGGAGGAGGCTGCTTCGCGCCCGGACTCAAGCAGAACACCTACACCACCGCAGCTCCGGCACCTCACTTGAGTTCCGGGACTCAAGACTAGGCTCACGGCACGCAGAGCGTCAGGCCCCGGGCCCAGTCCACTCTGGCAGGAGAGGCTCGCCTCAACTGTTCACGCTCTCACTCCGACACCGACCCGTCGAGTTTAGTGGTAGCGGTCCCGTTCGGTGTCGGACTACACCCCCATCAGGTCCAGTGTTGGTGACATGGAGGAGTAGGCAGTACGAGGTTCAGTAAGTACAATGCTTGCTAGGGTTTGGCTAGTGTTAGCAACTACGCATCCCGTCTTATTAGTAGCAGTTTGAGCCGATGTCTTAGTCTCGTGTATGTGTAAATTATGAGCGCTAAGTATGTGTATGTTTGTAAAGCCCAAAGATGGCTTGTGAGGCCATAGAAAGCTGGCTATGTGGTGTGTTGTCTATGCTTAATGAAAACGGCCTTGTGTTCTAAAATTTTTCTGTTGTTGATGTTGGATTTGGTTCTTTTGTATGATGACCTTGGGTTGTTAGTCTTATGGGGTTAGAACAAAAATTTGACAGAGTACTAAAATACCTGCAGATGGTCAGCCATAGAGTTACCCGAGCACAAGCTGGTGCAAATCCAGACATGCAGGCAGAAGTAGAAGCCAACCAAGAAGCACAGCACGTGGGAAGGGGAAGAGGCCCAAGTCAAGGGTAAACCTCCCACCCCGCCGCCAACCCGTCCATGGCGCAAGTAATGGCACAGCAACGCAAATACTTCAGGCTATCTACACGGGCCAGCAGACCAACACCAATGTCCATGTTTCTGACCTGGGCGACTTCATCAGGACCCGGCCTCTTACCTTCGTCGGGGCAGATGAGCCTCTCGGCGGAGGATTGGCTACGGGACAGGAGGAAGCTCCGTATAGCCAAGACCGCAGAGAATGACAAGTAATCTTTGCAACCCACCAACTTCGGGAGCCGCAATGCTGGTGGGAGAATACACAGCCACAAAGGATATGAGGACACCCCTCTCGAGCTAGTCGACAATCGTATCATGGGCGTAATTCAAGGCGGCTTTCAAGGCCAACTTTGTTCCAACTGGTGTAATGCGAATGAAGAAGAATGAATTCCGCAATCTGAAACAGGGCAGCATGCCGGTCAGTGAATACCTCACTAAGTTTAACCAACTGGCTCGCTACGCCCCAAAGGATGTAGCAGACGAAGAAGAAAAGATTGACAGGTTCTTCGTTGGGATGAATGAAGAACTGCGAGTGCAGCTTATCATCCAAGATTTCACAAGCTTCCACCAACTTGTGAATAAGGCACTAGTTCTGGAAAATGAGAAGAAAAACCTGGAGGCTAGCCGCAAGCGCAAGCAAGTGGCTCAGCGACCTCTAGGGAGATTCATCCAGAAGTTCTTCAACAACCCCTCCTTCTCAGGAACAGCCCCGCCCCAGAATCCCAGTCCGATACTCCGTCCAAGTGGCAACACGTTGCAGACTCCTCGCCCTTCGGGCCAGTCTGCGGGAACAAATCCTACGACCTCCTTCAATTGCTTCAGCTGTGGAGAGAAGGGGCATTATGCCTATCGCTGCCCGCAGTGGCAGACCACTCCTGTGAAGTTCAATTTGGGTACCACCCCCGCCTGAGGCCAAACCGAGGAAGGGTTAATCATGTCACCGCGGAAGAAGCTGAGGAGGCTGCTGGAGTCCCTTTGATACGTTTTACATTAGGACATTACCAGCACGTGTTCTTTTTGATTCTGGGGCATCACATTCATTTATAGCCAAAAGATTTGCCGATAAACTTAGGCTGCCCACTTATTCACTAAAGAAACCAATGGTACTTAGTTCACCCGCAGGGGTTACTAATGCTACCTTAGTATGCCCTGGGGTAGAAATTATCATAGAAAGGTTCTGGTTCCCAGCAGATTTAATAGTTCTGGCCTCACAGACCCTGGATATTATACTGGGGATGGACTGGTTAGCCAAACACCAAGGAATACTGGATTGTGCCACGAGGAGAGTGAAGCTAACCAAATGCCCGGGGCTAACCATTGAGGTAAAAGTGGACCGACCGTATCGATGGGGCCGCACCATATATTATTGCGAAGATGTGCCGTTGGAAGGGATGATGGTGGTACAAGACTACCCAGAAGTCTTCCCGGAGGAATTGCCCGGTATGCCACCAGGTAGGGATCTCGAGTTCGTGATCAATTTGAAGCCTGGTGCTGCCTCTATCTCCAAGAGACGATACAGAATGACCGTAGATGAGCTACATGAGTTGAAGAAGCAACTTCATGAGCTACAAGACAAAGGTTTTATCAGGCCGAGTTCCTCACCTTGGGGATCCCCGGTAATCTTCGTGAAGAAGAAGGATGGCACCGCTAGGATGTGTGTGGACTATCGGGCCATAAACGAAGTGACCATTAAGAATAAGTACCCACTGCCTAGGATCGATGACCTATTTGATCAGCTTGGGGGAGCCACTGTATTCTCCAAGATTGATTTGAGGTCGGGTTATCACCAGCTGAAGATTAGGCCGGAAGACATCCCGAAGACTGCATTCACCACTAGATATGGACTGTACGAGTTTACAGTTATGTCCTTTGGTTTGACCAATGCCTCCGCTTATTTCATGAACCTCATGAATAAGGTCTTCATGGAATACTTAGATAAGTTTGTGGTGGTATTCATTGATGATATCCTTATCTACTCCAAGACCGTAGAAGAGCATGCTAAGCATCTGCGTCTGGTGTTAGAAAAGCTAAAGGAACATCAACTCTACGCCAAGTTCAGCAAATGTGAATTCTGGTTGTCAGACATCAGCTTCTTCGGACATATCGTGTCCGCAGGAGGAGTATCTGTTGACCCCACCAAAATTGCCGCAGTAACCGAATGGCAGCAGCCCACCTCTGTCACTGAAGTGAGGAGTTTTCTTGGGTTGGCAGGATATTACAGGAGGTTCATCGAGGGGTTCTCCCGAATTGCCAAATCAATGACCTAGCTACTCAAGAAGGAGCACTCATTTGAATGGACCAAGTTTTGTGATGGGAGTTTTCAAGAATTGAAGAAGAGGTTAACTACCACCCCAGTGCTAGTTCTACCTGATGTACGTCAAGATTTTGAGGTGTATTGCGACGCCTCACATCAGGGACTTGGATGCGTACTAATGCAAAAAGGAAAAGTGGTAGCCTATGCATCCCGGCAGCTTCGCCCTCATGAAACCAACTACCCAACCCATGACCTAGAGTTAGCTTCCGTGGTGCATGCCCTAAAAATCTGGAGACACTACCTCATTGGCAATCACTGTGATGTATACACAGATCACAAGAGCCTCAAGTACTTCTTCACACAGTCACACCTTAACTTGAAGCAAAGAAGGTGGTTAGAGCTGATTAAAGATTATGACAAGAGTGTTCACTACCACCTTGGGAAAGCTAACGTGGTGGCGGACGCTCTGAGTCGGAAGGCCTACAGTAATAACCTTATGGTTCAGGAACACCAGCCTGAACTATATAAAGAGCTGAGGGCATTGAACCTAGGAATCATAGAAAAAGGGACCCTAGCCACCATGGAAGTTCAAACGAGTATTGAAGAGATGATAGAGGCCGCACAAAGAGGAGACCCAACCATTTTGAGATTGAGAGGTTAATGGAAAAAGGAAAAGCTCCTAAGGTGACTATGGATCAGCAAGGAATTTTAAGGTACGGAACGCGTGTCTTCGTACCCCACCAGAAGGACCTCAAAGACCTGATACTTAGGGAAGCTCATAGCTCTGCTTATTCCCTCCACCCTGGGAGCACCAAGATGTATCAAGATATGAAGTAATGGTACTGGTGGCCGTGCATGAAAAGGGACATCGCTGAGCATGTCGCCTGTTGTGATGTGTGCCAGAGAGTGAAGGCTGAACACCAAAGCCAGCAGGGTTGCTACAGCCCTTGCAAATACCCCAGTGGAAATGGGAGGAAGTCGGTATGGATTTCATTACGGGGTACCCGCAAACGAAGTCAGGCTGCGACTCAGTTTGGGTCATCATTGATAGGTTGACCAAGGTGGCCCACTTCATTCCCGTCAAAACAACTTATAAGGGGGATAAATTAGCTGAGCTATACATGTTCCGCATTGTGTGTTTACACGGTGTACCTAAACGGATAGTATCTGATCGAGGTTCCCAATTTACCTCGCATTTCTGGGCAAGCTTGCATGAAGCTCTAAGTACTCACTTAGATTTCAGTACTGCCTACCATCCTCAGACAGACGGACAAACAGAGAGAGTGAATCAGATATTAGAAGATATGCTCCGGGCATGTGCACTGGATTTTTCGAACGAATGGGATAAGTGTCTGCCTTATACTGAGTTCGCCTACAACAACAGTTACCAGTCCAGTCTGTAAATGTCCCCCTATGAAGCCCTGTATGGAAGAAAATGACGGACCCCGCTCCATTGGTCCGAAGTGGGAGAAAGCTATGTGTTTGGTCCCGAAACCCTGAAGCAAGCAGAAGAAAAAGTTCGCCTGATCAGGGATCGATTACTGGCAGCTTAGTCCAGACAGAAGAGTTACGCTGACAAGAGGAGAAGGCCACCAACTTTTGAAGTTGGGGACCACGTATACCTAAAAGTGTCGCCCCTACGTGGAGTCAAGCGGTTTAAGGTCAAAGGCAAGCTCACCCCTCGCTATGTAGGGCCATTCCCGATTGTGGCCCAGAAAGGGAAAGTTGCCTACCAGCTAGCACTACCGCCAAACCTGTCCAATGTACATGATGTCTTCCATGTGTCCCAGCTGAAGAAGTGCCTACGAGTGCCGGAAGACGAGACCCCGTTAAAAGCAATCGAGCTTGAGAAGGATCTAACCTACAAGGAGCGTCCAATCAAGATTCTGGACACTGTGGAGAAGAGGACCAGAACCCAATCTATTCGTATGTGCAGAGTGCAATGGAACCACTGTTGGTGATATGCCCTAGAGGCAACATGGAGATGTTGAATATATCACATACTATGTTTATGATACATTGCTTTGTTCCTTGAAATAGACATTATCATTATTGATCAATGAGTATGTGACTTATTCATGAGACTCTTAATGCCAAAATGTTGCTATTTCTAAATGATCACGATTATATTTCATATGAGGAACAAATATGATTCAAAGATCGACATATGTATTGATTGATGATCATGTCTCATGGATCATGGTATGGAATACCAAATCAATAATATGGACATGTGTTAGTGAACATATGTTGGATAGACCCGCCATGAGACACTCGGAGATTCCATGTGTCATCGCTTGGTCTCAAGTAGTGTTTATGTGGAATCCTTAGACTTGAGATCATCATGGTTCCCGAAGATGCGTAGTAATGGATCGCGAGTAGGCTACGAGGCGAAAAACAAAATTTTCTACGCGCACACAAGAACATCATGCTTAAGGAGAGATCATGGATCGTTACCACTAGGCCTTGTGCAGTGAAGAAGTTGGAGAAGCCGATCCAACCACGCGCGTCGAGGTAGTAGTGGAAGTAGTCGATCGTCCGAACCGATCGTCTCCTCCACGCGATCAACCGCACCACAGCGGATCCGATCATGGGTTATTGATGCCGATCAGCGCCGCAACCGCGGCGTCTCCACCGTATCCACCGTCCGGAAATGGGCAGCCGATCGCGAGTGTACCGGCACTCGCGACGGCTAGGGTTTGGCTCGGAGGTGGCGGCTACGGATTAGCTCGGGATTATCGGTGCGTTCCCTCGGCCCTCGCCTCCATATATAGACCTCCTCACTTGGGCCTCGTGGACCGAGGCCCAATAGAGTCTATCAGGATCTCTATCCGAATTGAGCCCATATCAAGATCACATTGAATTAGTGTTCCAACCCGTTAAGTGTGCGACCACAGCAGGTTCACGTATACTTGGTCGCGACCGAAACACCTTCCGGTCACCGTGTTAATAGCGGCCTCTAGTAAGACATATTAACCCCAAAGTATACGTAAAGATCATATCGGTGAACTGTAATGTTCTCATGTACTAATCCCTTTGCCTCACGATATAGATTAAGCTCAAGGCGAGACACGTGTCATCCTCTTAATAGCTCAATCACTCTCTCGATTTCGTGATGGATTATAAACTCGTGATTGACTCCTCAATCACCTTGGCATGGCCATGCACTTTCATAATCCATTACATCGAGGGGCCGAGATATCTCTCCCATAAGGAGGGGCAAATTCTATCTTGATCATTCATCCCACTACATGTTTCATGGCAAACCCAAAGACTACTTTTATGACTACCCGATTCACGGAGTAGTGTTTAGTAGTCCCAAAGTAGCTACTACGCATCTTGGGAACCATGATGATCTCAAGTCTAAGGATTCCACATAAACACTACTTGAGACCAGCGATGACACTTGGAATCTCTGCGGTGTCTCATGGCGGTCTATCAACATATGTTCACTAACACATGTCCATATTATTGATTTGGTATCTCCATACCATGATCCATGAGACATGATCATCAATCAATACATATCTTGATCTTTGAATCATATTTGTTCCTCATATGAAATATAATCGGGGATCATTTAGAAATAGCAACATTTTGGCATTAAGAGTCTCATGAATAAGTCACATACTCATTGATCAATAATGATAATGTCTATTTCAAGGAACAAAGCAATGTATCATAAACATAGTATGTGATATATTCAACATCTCTATGTTGCCTCTAGGGCATATCACTGTGAGTCTCCCACTTGCACTAGAGTCAACCATGTGGGTATCTAATACCCATTGCCCTAGTGTGAGCCTCATGCTTTGGTGTGGGAAGCGGCTTTGTCAGCGGATCGCAATGTTCAAATCCGTGTGTACTTTGCATATCTTAACATCGCCTCTCTCACAATCTCGCGGATGAGATGAAATCGCCGTAGAATGTGCTTGGACTTACAGTGCGATCTAGGCTCCTTGGCTTGCGCAATGGCTCCCTTGTTGTCACTGATGAGGTCCATTGGGTGGAGGCACTAGCCATCACACCAAGCTCGAAACAAATTTCTTGATCAAGCGACCACTTTAGCGACTTGAAGCCGCTATGTACTAAACTCATTGTAGAATCGACAAGCGTCTCTGCTTGGAACTCTTCCGACTTACCGCACCGCCATTCGAGGAGAACACAAATCCCGATTGCGATCTAAAATCATCTTTGTCGGTTTGGAAGCTAGCATCGGTGTAACCATTTACAACGAGCTCTTCCTCACCCCATAGACGAGGAACACATCTTTAGTTCTTCTCAAGTACTTCAAGATGTTCTTCTGATAATCGATGACTTTCACGGATCGTAGTATCTACTCGTAGCACTTAAAGCATCTGAGACATACGGGCGTGTACAAAGCATGGCATACATAATGGATCCAATAAATGAAGCATATGGAATCGCATTCATTTTATCCGCTCATCGGTGTACTAGGACACGATTCTTGCTAAGATTTATACCATGTGACATAGGTAGGAAGCCTTTCTTGGAATCACGCATGTTGAACCTTTTCAACACCTTGTCAATGTCGTATCTTGGCTTAATCAATCGACCTTTTGATCTATCTCTATAGATCTTGATGCCCAGAATATATCGCCTCTCCTAAGTCTTTCATAGAAAACTACTTTTCAATGAAGACTTATGATTCGACATAGGAATGTCATTTCGATCAATAATATGTCATCCACATATAAGACCCGAAACACGAGTGCGCTCCCACTAGCCCTTTTGTAAACACAAGGCTCTTCTTCGTTCTTGATGAAACCAAACCCTTTGATTACTTCATCAAAGCGAATTTTCCAACTCGAGATGCCTACTTTAATCCATAAATGGATCTTTGCGACTTGCATATCTTTCTAGGCGATTGCGGATCGACAAAACACGTGGGTGTGTCATGTACACATCCTCACTCAGATTTCCATTAAGGAAAGCTGTTTTGACATCCATTGCCATATTTCATAGTCGAAATAGCGGCAATTGCTAGAATGATCCGAAAAGACTTTAACATTGCGACGGTGAAAAAGTTTCATCATAATCAACACCTTGAATTTGTTTGAAACCTTTGGCCTGTCCAATCGCTTTATAGATGTGAATATTTCCATCTATGTCTATCTTTTCTTGAAAACCCATTTGCACTCAATGGTTTTAACACCATCGGTGGATCAACCAAGTTCCAAACTTGATTCTTGTGCATGGATTCAATTTGGATCTCATGGCTTGAAGCCATTTCTCGAGTCTGGTCCCACCATCGCTTCTTCATAGGTCTTAGGTTCATCGTTGTCTAACAACAATATATCCGTTGTTGAGTAGTCAAGAACATGTACCTCTCGGTACAGCGTGACCTCTCGACCTCGTGGTGCGGTGTGTCCTAGCAGGTTCTTCAACAGTTTGTTCATCTGTTGTGGTTACTGTTAGGGCTGAAAGCGTTTTCGGTGTTTCTCGAATTTCTTCAAGTTGCACCATGCTCCCACTACCCCTTCTTGAGAGAAACTCTTTCTCTAAGAAGACACCATCTTAGGCGACAAACACTTTGCCTTCTTCTTGATTATAGAAGTAATATCCTTTTGTTTCCTTAGGATACCCGATAAAGAAGCATTTATCAGTTGGGGTGAGCTTATCGGTTGTAAGCGTTTTACATAAGTCTCACATCCCCAAATCTTAAGAAAAGACAAGCTAGGGCGTTGTCTGTCCACATCTCATATGGTGTCTTTTCTCTGATTTTGATGGAACTACTGTTTAGTGTGGCGGTTTTTTTCAAGCGTACCCCAAAAGACAACGGAAGATCAGCATGGCTCATCATGGGCGCACCATATCTAATAAGGTGCGTTTCTCGTTCGAATACCCCATTCCATTGAGGTGTTAGGGCGGAGTCAATTGTGGAACAATTCCACAATCCTTGAGATGATTACCAAACTCATGGCTCAAATACTCGCCTCCACGATCGGATCGTAGAAACTTGATTGTCTTGCCTAAATGATTTTGCACTTCATTTTGGAATTCTTTGAACTTTTCAAAGGATTGGACTTATCTTCATCGGTGATATATCCATATCTACTAAAGTCATCGATAAAAGTTATGAATCTTGAAAACCACCTCTGGTGTTGAGCTCATTGGTCCACATACATCGGAATGTACAGTGCCAATAAGTCACTTGCCGTTCACCTTGACCGGTGAAAGGTGCTTTTGTCATCTTGCCAAGTAAACAAGATTAGCATGTCTCAAATGATTCAAAATCAAATGAGTGCAGAATACCATCTCTATGGAGCTTCTCCATGCGTTTCTCATTTATGTGACCTAGCGGCGGTGCCAAATAAGCGTGGGATTCAAATCATTCGATCGTTGCCTCTTTGTATTAATGTTATAGACGATGACTCTTCAAGTAAGAACATATAACCCATTCACCAATGGAGTATGACAATAGAACATATCTTTGAAATAAAGAGAACAACCATTGTTCACGGATCTAAAGTCATAACCTACGCTTGTAAACATGAGCGAAATAATGTTCTTGGAAGAGATGGAACACAATAACAATTATTCAATTCCAAAACTAATCACGAAGGTAAAGACAATGGCATGGTGCCAGCATACATGACAACTTTGCTCCATTGCCAGCGAAGATCCATTAGCTCCTCCTCAAACTTCTACTTCTTCTTAGCCCACAGCGATTTGCAAATGTGAGCAACCGATCCGGTATCAAATACCCAAGAATCGATAGATGAAGTAGCAAGATTGATTTCTATAACATTTATACAGGAGCGGAGTCGTACTTCCTTCTTTCTCAAGATCCTCCAAGTACTTTGGGCGGTTCCTTTTCAATGTCACGATTGCTTCTGATGGTAGCAATGCGCATCGAGGCGAGGACCCTTCTTGACTTGCTTGGCCTTAGAAGCGCTCGCGATCTCATCGGAGCTAACTTTCTTTGACGCGCCTTTCTTTACATAGGGCTTGCCTTGCCTTTCTGCATCATCATCACATGATGGCTGCTTTTCTTAATGCTTTCCTCGGTGATTTTAGCATCCCATGCAACTCGGCCAAGGTCTTGTCCATGTTGTTCATGTGATAGTTCGAATGAATGGCTCAAAGCTCGAGGGCGGTGAAGAATCACATCGGTAGCCAACTCTTGGCTAAGGGAAAACCAAGCTTTCGGACTCTCAATGTAGCCAATCATCTTAATCACATGAGGTGGCGGGTTCCCTTACGCAAGCTTGCATAAACAAGGACTTTGAAGTGTTGAACCTCTCGGCCCTTGCTTGGTTCTCAAACATACCACGCAACCCCACAATGATATTGTAGGCATCTGTGTTCTCATATTGCTTCTGAAGCTCAGAGGACATTGTGGCAAACATGAGACAGCTCACATCAAGGTAATCATTCGTTTGCTTCTCATAAGCTTTCCGTGCGACCACGGTAGCATTATCGGGCAAGTCATCGGGATAAGGAGACTCAAGGACATGCTCCTTGCGCTCTTGTGACAACAATTCTCGGTTGCGATACCAATCCAAAAGTTTGTTCCATTGAGTTTTCTTTCTCAAGAATAGATCGCAAATTAAAAGAAGCTGGATGCGGCATTAGTTGACATGATCTACAACAAAGAATATGCAAAGTTTAGCACTATGTTCATGTTTGATCTTCCATTAAACAATTTAACAAAAGATACTCCCACTATATGTTTTGTAATCGTCTTCCCTCTAACGACATATAGTGGTCAAGATCCATGTTCATCTAAGTTCTAGTGAGCTTTGGCATCACTGCTAGAAACTTAGTGGCGTGAGTAAGCAACACTTGCTAATCACATCTTATGTGACTCTTGTTTGTTGGGTGGCATCCAATGCCCGGCTCCCAACACCATGCCCCAAGGCCCAAATCTAATTTGATAGCCTTGTCAAGTAAACCAATACTATGCATGTGGATGTCAGGCATCCACCCTATTAGATCAAGATAGTTGATGGTACTACGCTTTGGCGGACCTACCAAACAATGATCATGATTCTTATAAGTAGCGACAATTGGAAGGGCATCAAAACAAATTCTTAATTTTTCTTGAGAGAAGCTATTCTATCATGAAAAACTAACCCTTAGTTGGTATGGCATGAAAGAATAGTATGACAAGAAATAAACATCACATGCATATAATCACATTATCTTGTGAATGGTATGGCATTTTGTATCGTAGTAGTGCGCCATCGCTATGGTTCCAAGGTGATATTCTTAGCCACACTTCTTGTCCTCTTTGTCATCATGCTTGAAGCCTCCATAGCAAAGAACTAAACTATTACAACTAATAGGTAGCAAATGAATTACATGAGGAGCTTAAGCATCACAAGTCGACACGCAGGTCGTTATACAATTAAAAACGACCTCAACCGGTGTGATTAATCGACACTGAGTAGCCAAAACACACATGCAACACATATGCATCTATTGCCATACCATTCACATCATTCAAAATGTCTCAATTTTCATTAGATCAATCACATCAATCATCGCGATCGAGGTCTTGTGTTGCGGTCTCCTCAAGCATACCAATCGCGATGATTGATGTGATTGATCTAATGAAAATTGAAACTGATGATGTGAATGTATGGCATAGATGCATGTGTGATGCATGTTTTTGCGACTTAGCGTCGTGTCACGGCGGGGTTAACGTGCTGGTGTATGGCGTGGCGTCGCAGTGTCGCTGCTCATGTTCGTGGCTACTGTGTGTTATGAATAGTTGGTTCTTTGCTATGGGCTTCAGCATGAAGAGAGGAAAAGTGGCGGCGTCACGTGGCGTTCCATGGCGATGGCGTTCTGGCCTGTCGCCCGCCGTCGCGATGATGTGCTGTGATGTTGCTGTCATGCTGTTCTTTCATGCCACCAACAGGGGTGGTTTTCGTGATGGAATAACTCTCGAGAAAAATTGAATTTTTGTTTGATGCTTCAATGTTTGCGCCTGAAATCGTGATCGTGTGACGGTGCCAGGCGGTATCATCTTGATCTGTGGGGTGGATGTCGGACATCATGCGGTGTGGTTGCTGACAGGGCTATCAAGTGGGCCCTGAGGCATGGTGAGGGGGCGGGGCGTGGTGGCTGCATGGCTGATGTGATTGCGCAGATGTTGCTGCGTCACTGAGTTTCTGGCGATGTAAGCTCACTGATGAACAGATGGTGTGGTCTGTGACCACTGTGGATTGGAAGGCGATGCAAACATGGTGGGGTATCTTTGTTGGGTGTTTAATGGAAGATCAGGCTGTGAAGCATGGTGCTCAAACTGCATGTTCTTGTTGTGGATCGTCGGCCGCGTCGGTTCGGTTGTTCGCGATCTGTTCTGGAAAAACTCAATGGTTTTCGTTGATATGCGCGCTGGTGTTGTCGCGGGCGCGGGGCGCGCTGGTCTGTATGCGGTGACGATGCTGCGCGTGACGGCTGGCAGCAAATGATTGCGGTGTTGTCATCGCTGCTGCTGTGTCTCGACTCGGCTGTGATGTGGGGAATGCGGTCGTGTGAGGTGCGTGTTGTGTTGAGGACAACAGGGTCAAGGTCTCAGCATCGCTGTTCGCGTCTTGATGCGAAGAAAGATCGTCGACCATGGTGGATGGTGGCTGATGGAAAACGGGCAGGCAGTTTCCCAGCCAGGTTGACTGTGATGGCTTCGATCATCCTGAGCGGCCGTTCGTGAACTGTCACATGAACAACGTGGACAGACTGGGCGGGTTGCGTGGATCGTCGGCGGCGTGGTGAAACCGTCGTGATGATGCGGTGAGGGCAAGCCTGTGGGCGTGATCAAAGTTGGCTCGATGGATCGGCGGCGTTCAAACCAGCAAGTCGAAGACCACTGCGATGCGGTGCTGCTGTGGCAATCGGTTGATGAAAGGCGCCAATGGAGGATCTTGAAGAAGAAATCGACTTCGCTCGGTATAAATGTTATGAAGTCGATCTTGCTGCTTCATCGCGATTCTGGTGCGGATCGATGCTCACGTCTGAAATGCGGCAGAAGTGAAGTTGAGGAGGCGGTGGATCTTCGGCGTTAACATGGAGCAAAGGTAACTGGGATGACTGACTTTCATGCCGCTGGATGGAACAGATGGAATGGTGTTCCATCTCTTTCAGGCGTGTTGCTTCGTGTTTACAGCGGAGTGTACAGATCTGTGAACAATGGTTGTTCAGATATGTTCTGTCATGCTCCGGTGAATGGGTTATGTTCTTGCTGTTGAAGTCATCGTGATCTGATGTGCAAGGAGGCGATCGATCGTTGAATCCCGTTGTTGTCGCTGGGTCACATGAAGGCGTGAGCTCCGCGAAGATGATGCTCGCTGGGCCTGGTCATTGGGACATCGCGGTCTTGTTTGCCAACAGATGTTTCGCTTCTCGCCGGGTCAAATGACGGACAAGTGACGGTGACCTGGTGATGCGATGTGTGGACCAATGAGCTCAGCGACGGTGATGCTCGCCAACTGGCGATGACTGAATGGTGGATGTGGATGGCGGCATGGTCTGATCGCTGAAAGTTCAAGGTCAAATGGTGCAAAATCGTTGGGCAGACAATCGAGTTTCTGCGATGCGATGGTGTGCGACCGTGATTTGATCATCTGAAGGATATGGATGTTCGCGGTGACTCGCGGTTGGATGGCTGTCTGAGGAACGCGCGCAGCAGTGGCTGATGGTGGCTCGATGATCTTCGTTATGTTTGAGTGCGCTCTGGCGACGCTGGCGGTTCCATCAAATCGATGAAGACGCCATATGGACGGACGGATCGGCTGTCTTTCTGGATTTGGGATGTGACTGTAAGCGTTTGTCAATCTGATCGATCTCGATGAATCTTCTTCTCGGTTATCTGGAAACAAAGGATATTGCTGTAATCAGAAGAAGACAGGTGTTTGTGGCCCGGCATGTGGAGAGGTTTCTCTCAGAAGGGATGATGGACGTGGTGCAACGAAGTCGACACTGGCGTTCGTCTCTGGCTCCTGAGGAATGAACAGGCGTTGAAAGGATTGCAGGCTGCTGGTCGAAGATCGCGTCGTGCTGGTGTACTGTGACTGCTCGGCAGCGATATGTGTTGAACAACGATGAACTGGGCGATGGTGGACGGTTTCTGATGACTCAGCTGTGGATCGGTGAATCATGCGACAATCGGTTGGAACAGTTGATCACGATGGTAAAACCATTGATGCAAATGAGTTTTCGAAAGACAGACATGGATGAAATGTTCACGTCTATGGCGCGTTGATGACGGGTTCAAACAGGTTCAGGTGTGATGAAACTTTCGCGTCTGTCTGTAAGTCTGTTCCGGATCGTTCTGGCGTTGGCGCTGTTCGACTGTGTGGCAAATGAATCGCGGCTTTCGCCAATGGAATGGTGAGGCGTGGGCGTGACGCGACCACGGTCGCGATCGCTCGACAAAAATATGCAGGCTGGTCCGTTGGTGGTTAAGCGGGCATCTCGGTTGAGGCGATGGTTTGATGAAATCAGGGTTCAGTTTCATCAGAACGAAGAAACTGTTTACAAAGGCTGGTGGGAGCGCGCTGGCTCTGATGTATGTGGATGTGATGGGAATATTCTTCTTCGGGTGATGAAGTCTTCGTTGAAAGTTTCTCATGAACAGGCGTTCGGGCATCAGATCTATGAGATAGATCAAAGGCGATTGGATTAAGCAGATCTGCGTTGACAGACGTTGAGGTTCGGCATCTTGAAACACTCTCTGTAATATGTCGTGTCTTGGCGAGAATCGATCTGTGTACACGATGGCGGATAATGATCGCGTTCCATGTGTCCGTGGATCCGTGTCATGCCGTGCTGTGCTGTCGATCTCGTGTGCTGAGTGCTGCAGTGGATGGGATGGATCGGTGAAGTCATGATGCGTGAGGGTCTTGG
The DNA here is from genome assembly GCA_036346245.1 of Bonia amplexicaulis. Taxonomy (NCBI): domain Eukaryota; kingdom Viridiplantae; phylum Streptophyta; class Magnoliopsida; order Poales; family Poaceae; genus Bonia; species Bonia amplexicaulis. The sequence goes on from CM070766.1 coordinate 10,743,911, forward strand.
TGCGGAGAACAAGATGTTCGTCTGTGAGGTGACTGGTTGTAAATGGTTGCCGTCTTAACTGGCGGCGCAAAGACGTATTTGAATCGCATTATCGGATTGCATGGCGATGTGATGGCGGGCGGAGGGGCAGTGTTGATTCTGAGGGCCGGTGCATGGCGACCTGGCTGCTGGCGTTTGGATCGAAGGCCACTGCGGCGGTGTGTGGCTGTGCCTCGACCAATGGACCTCTGTGAGCGATGAGCCGTGCGCGAACCTGAGCCTGCGCGGTCAGCATTCTCGGCGTTCATCTCATCCGCGGATTGGAGGCGATGTTAAGATATGCAAAGTACCTGCGGTTGAACGTGCGATCGTTGACAAAGCGCTTCCCGACCAAAGCATGAGGCTCACACTAGGGCAATGGTGGAGATACCCACATGGTTGACTCTGGTGCAAGTGGGCTGATGATGATATGCCCTAGAGGCAACATGGAGATGTTGAATATATCACATACTATGTTTATGATACATTGCTTTGTTCCTTGAAATAGACATTATCATTATTGATCAATGAGTATGTGACTTATTCATGAGACTCTTAATGCCAAAATGTTGCTATTTCTAAATGATCACGATTATATTTCATATGAGGAACAAATATGATTCAAAGATCGACATATGTATTGATTGATGATCATGTCTCATGGATCATGGTATGGAGATACCAAATCAATAATAGGGACATGTGTTAGTGAACATATGTTGGATAGACCCGCCATGAGACACCGCGAGATTCCATGTGTCATCGGTTGGTCTCAAGTAGTGTTTATGTGGAATCCTTAGACTTGAGATCATCATGGTTCCCGGCATGCGTAGTAGCTTACTTTGGGACTACTAAACACTACTCATGGCGGGTAGTCATAAAAGTAGTCTTTGGGTTTGCCATGAAACATGTAGTGGGATGTGAATGATCAAGATAGAATTTGCCCCTCCTTATGGGAGAGATATCTACGGGCCCTCGATGTAATGGATTATGAAAGTGCATGGCCATGCCAAGGTGATTGAGGAGTCAATCACGGTTTATAATCCATCACGGAATCGAGAGAGTGATTGAGCTATTAAGAGGATGACACGAGTCTGCTTGAGCTTAATCTATATCGTGAGGCAAAGGTTAGTACATGAGAACATTACGAGTTCGTTGATATGATCTTCGTATACTTTGGGGTTAATATGTCTTGCTAGAGGCCGCTATTAACGGGGTGACCGGAAAGGTGTTTACAGGTCGCGACCAAGTATCGTGAACCTCTGGTCGCACACTTAGCGGGTTGGAACACTAATTCGAATGTGATTGGGATATGGGCTCAGTCGGATAGAGATCCTGATAGACTCTATTGGGCCTCGGTCCACGAGGCCCAAGTGAGGAGGTCTATATATATGGAGGCGAGGAGGGAAACGCACCGATAATCCCGAGCTAATCGTGGCCGCCACCTCGAGCAAAACCCTAGGCGCTCGCGGTCTTTGGTACACTCGCGATCGGCGTTCGACCGGACGTGTGGATACCGGTGGAGCGCTGGCTGTGCGGCGTTGATCGGCATCAACAACCTCTGGTCGGATCGCTGGTGGTGCGGTTGATGGCGTGGAGACGATCGGTTCGGGACGATCGACTACTTCCACTACTACCTCGGCGCGTGGTTGGATCGGCTTCTCCAACTCTTCTTCAGCTGCGGCGTCTAGTGGTAACGATCCATGATCCCTCCTTAAGCATGATGTTCTTGTGTGCGCGGTAGAAAAATTTTGTTTTCTGCTCTCGTAGCCTACTCGCGATCCATTAACCACCATTCCAGAAAAGAAGCTACTTGGGAGCGCGAGGATCAGTTACGTAGAGACTACCCCGCTTTGTTTACTAACAGTACTGAATCTCAGGGTCGAGATTCTTTTTAAGGGGGTAAGATTTGTAACATCCTAAAATGACCAGGGAGTTGTGCAGTGGAACATTGTAAGCCTTTCGGCGAAATATTATATTAATATAGATCTTGGAAGATTTTCTGGTCGAGCCGGATTCAGATTTTGAAAACTTAAATTAGCTCATAAGCCCTTAGCCCGAAAAATGTTAAATGCCCACATGGAAATTAGGCATGTAAGTTTACACAAGGTAGATATATCTAAAATTATAAAAAGAAAAGAGGAGAAAAATAAAAAGGAAAAAGAAAAGGAACCGGTTGTGGGCCGAAGAATTTTAAATGTAATAACCAACTTGTTGGGAAATAATTTTCTTAAACCCAAAAATATCTCTATGGATTTCTGTGAATTTTCTAGAATTTTTGGTGATAATGTCATATTTTTCCGAGTATATTAAGCCCTTTAGCAATTCTGGAAATTCAAATTCAAAAATAAAATCCAAACCCCCCCCGGCTGACGCGTGGACAGATCGGATCCACCTACGTCGCCCCCGGATCCGCCCTCCCTCTCCCTCAGATCGACGCGCGTTCGGTCCCGATGGCGCCGCGTCGCCACCTCCCGCCATCTCGGCCGCCCGCGTGGTCCCCTTTCACCCGCGCCTCTCTCGCCGACGAGCGGGCCCGCTGTCGTGGCGCTCCCTTTCTTCCTCCTCCTCGCGCGCGCCGGACCCCCCTCTCCGTCACGACCTAGCCGCGACCACTCTGCAGGAATCCCGGAGGCGGCAACATGTGGAGCGATGGTGGTGCCCACGACCACTACACCCCGCCCGTGGTCGCCAGCCGCCAACACCGCTGTGGCAGCCACCTCCTGCCTGCGCCGGGGGCAGCCTCCCTCGGTCGGCTATAAAAGCCGTGGATACGTCCAAAAGGATCGCCGTGCCTCCCTCGTTCTTGATGAAACCAAACCCTTTGATTACTTCATCAAAGCGAATGTTCCAACTCCGAGATGCTGCTTTAATCCATAAATGGATCTTTGCGACTTGCATATCTTTCTAGGCGATTGCGGATCGACAAAACACGTGGGTTGTGTCATGTACACATCCTCACTCAGATTTCCATTAAGGAAAGCTGTTTTGACATCCATTTGCCATATTTCATAGTCGAAATAAGCAGCAATTGCTAGAACGATCCGAAAAGACTTTAGCATTGCGACGGGCGAAAAAGTTTCATCATAATCAACACCTTGAATTTGTTTGAAACCTTTGGCCACCAATCGCGCTTTATAGATGTGAATATTTCCATCTATGTCTATCTTTTTCTTGAAACCCATTTGCACTCAATGGTTTAACACCATCGGTGGATCAACCAAGTTCCAAACTTGATTCTTGTGCATGGATTCAATTTGGGATCTCATGGCTTCAAGCCATTTCTCAGTCTGGTCCCATCATCGCTTCTTCATAGGTCTTAGGCTCATCGTTGTCTAACAACAATATGTCCCGTTGTTGAGTAGTCAAGAACATGTACCTCTCGGTGCACGTGACCTCTCGACCTACGTGGTGCGGTGTGTCCAGCAGGTTCTTCAGCAGTTTGTTCATCTGTTGTGGTTACGTAGGAGCTGAAAGCGTTTTGGTGTTTCTCGAATTTCTTCAAGTTGCACCATGCTCCCACTATCCCTTCTTGAGAGAAACTCTTTCTAAGAAGACACCATCTTGGGCGACAAACACTTTGCCTTCTTCTTGATTATAGAAGTAATATCCTTTCGTTTCCTTAGGATACCCGATAAAGAAGCATTTATCGATTGGGGTGAGCTTATCGATTGTAAACGTTTACATAAGTCTCACATCCCAAATCTTAAGAAAAGACAAGCTAGGGCGTTGTCTGTCCACATCTCATATGGTGTCTTTTCTCGATTTTGATGGAACTACTGTTTAGTGTGGCGGTACATTTCAGGCGTACCCCAAAAGACAACGGAAGATCATCATGGCTCATCATGGGCGCACCATATCTAATAAGGTGCGATTTCTCGTTCAGATACCCCATTCCATTGAGGTGTTCGGGGCGGAGTCAATTGTGGAACAATTCCACAATCCTTGAGATGATTACCAAACTCATGGCTCAAATACTCGCCTCCACGATCAGATCGTATAAACTTGATTGTCCTGCCTAAATGATTTTGCACTTCATTTTGGAATTCTTTGAACTTTTCAAAGGATTCAAACTTATCTTCAACGGTAGATATATCCATATCTACTAAAGTCATCGATAAAAGTTATGAATCTTGAAAACCACCTCAGGGTCGTTGAGCTCATTGGTCCACATACATCGAGAATATCTGAGTGCCAATAAGTCACTTGCCCGTTCACCTTGACCCGGTGAAAGGTGCTTTTGTCATCTTGCCAAGTAAACAAGATTCGCATGTCTCAAATGATTCAAAATCAAATGAGTGCGAATACCATCTCTATGGAGCTTCTCCATGCGTTTCTCATTTATGTGACCTAGCGGCAGTGCCAAATAAGCGTGGGATTCAAATCATTCGATCGTTGCCTCTTTGTATTAATGTTATAGACCGATGACTCTTCAAGAGTAAGAACATATAACCCATTCACCAATGGAGTATGACAATAGAACATATCTTTGAAATAAAGAGAACAACCATTGTTCACGGATCTAAAGTCATAACCTACGCTTGTAAACATGAAGCGAAATAATGTTCTTGGAAAGAGATGGAACACAATAACAATTATTCAATTCCAAAACTAATCACGAAGGTAAAGACAATGGCATGGTGCCAACACCACCATGACAACTTTTGCTCCATTGCCAACGCGAAGATCCACTTCGCTCCTCCTCAAACTTCTACTTCTTCTTAGCCCCAGCAACGATTTGCAAATGTGAGCAACCGATCCGGTATCAAATACCCAAGAATCGAGTAGATGAAGTAGCAAGATTGATTTCTATAACATTTATACCTGGAGCGGAAGTCGTACTTCCCTTCTTTTTCTCAAGATCCTCCAAGTACTTTGAGCAGTTCCTTCTCCAATGTCACGATTGCTTCTGTAGTAGCAATCGTATCGAGAGCGAGGCCCTTCTTGACTTGCTTGGCCTTAGAACTGCTCGCGATCTCATCGGGAGCTAACTTTCTTTTGACCGCGTCTTTCTTTACATAGGGCTTGCCCTTGCCTTTCTGCATCATCATCACATGATGGTGCTTTTCTTAATGCTTTCCTCGGTGATTTTAGCATCCCATGCAACTCGGCCAAGGTCTTCATCCATGTTGTTCATGTGATAGTTCGAATGAATGGCTCAAAGCTCGAGGGAGCGATGAAGAATCACATCGGTAGCCAACTCTTGGCTAAGGAAAAACCAAGCTTTTCGGACTCTCAATGTAGCCAATCATCTTAATCACATGAGGGTGGACGGATTCCCTACGCAAGCTCGCATGCAAACAAGGACTTTGAAGTGTTGAACCTCTCACCCTTGCTTGGTTCTCAAACATACCACGCAACCCCACAATGATATTGTAGGCATCGTGTTCTCATATTGCTTCAAGCTCGAGAGGACATTGTGGCAAGCATGAGACACTCACATCAAGGTAATCATTCGTTTGCTTCTCATAAGCTTTCCGTGCACCACGGTAGCATTATCGGGCAAGTCATCGGGATAAGGAGACTCAAGGACATGCTCCTTGCGCTCTTGCTTGAGAACAATTCTCAAGTTGCGATACCAATCCAAAAGTTCGTTCCATTGAGTTTTCTTTCTCAAGAATAGATCGCAAATTAAAAGAAGCTGGATGCGGCATTAGTTGACATGATCTACAACAAAGAATACGCAAAGTTTAGCACTATGTTTATGTTCATCTTTTCTTAAACTATTTAACAAAAGACTCCCACTATGTGTTTTGCAACAAAACTCCCTCTAAGTTACATAGTGGGTCAAGATCCTCATTTCACTAGTTCCTAGTGAGCTTTGGCATCACGGCTAGAAGACTAGTGACATGGGTAAGCAACACCTTGCTAATCACATCCCTATGTGACTCTTGCTTGTTGGGTGACATCAATATGTCCGGCCCCAACCTATGCCCCAAGGTCCAAAACTGTTTTGATAACCTTGTTAAGTAAACCAATACTATGCATGTGGATGTCCGACATCCACCCTATTAGATCAAGATAGTTGATGGTACTACGCTTTGGCAGACCTACCAAACAATGATCATGATTCTTATAGGCGCATCAATTGGAAGAACATCAAAACAAATTCTTAATTTTCTTGAGAGAAGCTATTCTATCATGAAAAACTAACCCTTAGTTGGTATGGCATGAAAGAATAGTATGACAAGAAATAAACATCACATGCATATAATCACATTATCTTGTGAATGGTATGGCATTTTGTATCGTAGTGGTCGCCATCGCCATGGTTCCACGGTGATATTCTTCGCCACACTTCTTGTCCTCTTTGTCATCATGCTTGAAGCCTCCATAGCAAAGAACTAAACTATTACAACTAATAGGTAGCAAATGAATTACATGAGGAGCTCAAGCATCACAAGTCGACACGCAGTCGTTATACAATTAAAAACGACCTCAACCGTACTGTGATTAATACGACACATAGGCCGCCAAAACACACATGCATCACATATGCATCTATGCCATACCATTCACATCATTCCTGCAAAAACAAGTTAGCGTAGAACATATTCTACATACGACATGAATGTGTTTCTATAACAATCTATGCGTATGCATAGGCGGTCCCTGGCGGTTAGCGGGCGGGGGTCGAGGGGGCGCCGCCAAAACCTCACGAATTACATAGATCGCATCTATGAAATCGCTATGAAAATCTCATCGGGCGATCAAATCAACCCAAATCCGAGCCATTCAAAATGTCTCAATTTTCATTAGATCAATCACATCAATCATCGCGATCGGTATGCTTGAGGAGACCGCAACACAAGACCTCGATCTGTTGGCTCAATCTCTCGTTGTGCTTGTGATTAGCCCGATGGTGTTACCGGTAGGTAGGGGCAAGTCGGCGTACATCAAAGAAGGAGCACGGACTAATCTTTTGGCCACATGATGCTATCAACTCATACATATTCCAACCCCTTATGACCGATTGATCTAGTCCGTAATAGATCCAATCTATTACAACCGCATATCAACATATGCGCTGATCCAGATCGCAAACTAAGCAAGATGGCTCTAATACCACTAATGGATTGCGCGAAGGCTACGATAGCAGAAAACAAATCTTTTCTACCGCGCACACAAGAACATCATGCTTAGGAGGATCATGGATCGTTACCACTAGACGCGCAAGTGAAGAAGAGTTGGAGAAGCCAATCCAACCACGCGTCGAGGTAGTAGTGGAAGTAGTCGATCGTCCGAACCGATCGTCTCCTCACGCGATCAACCACACCACGAGCGGATCCAATCAGAGGTTGTTGATGCCGATCAACGCCGCAACGAGCAGCGCCTCACCGTATCCACCGTCCGGGATCGGGCGCCGATCGCGAGTGTACCAAGCACTCATGGCGACTAGGGTTTGGCTCGGAGGTGGCGGCGGGTTTAGCTCGGGATTATCGGATCGTTCCCTCGGCCCTCGCCTCCATATATATAAACCTCCTCACTTGGGCCTCGTGGACCGAGGCCCAATAAGGTCTATCCGGATCTCTATCCGAATTGAGCCCATATCCGAATCACATTCGAATTAGTGTTCCAACCGTTAAGTGTGCGACCACAGCAGGTTCACGTATACTTGGTCGCGACCGAAAACATCTTTCCGGTCACCGTGTTAATAGCGGCCTCTAGTAAGACATATTAACCCCAAAGTATACGTAAAGATCATATCGGTTTGAACTGTAATGTTCTCATGTACTAATCCCTTTGCCTCACGATATAGATTAAGCTCAAGGCGAGACACATGTCATCCTCTTAATAGCTCAATCACTCTCTCGATTCCGTGATGGATTATAAACTCGTGATTGACTCCTCAATCACCTTGGCATGGCCATGCACTTTCATAATCCATTACATCGAGGGGCCTGAGATATCTCTCCCATAAGGAGGGGCAAATTCTATCTTGATCATTCACATCCCACTACATGTTTCATGGCAAACCCAAAGACTACTTTTATGACTACCCGATTCACGGAGTAGTGTTTAGTAGTCCCAAAGTAGCTACTACGCATTTGGGAACCATGATGATCTCAAGTCTAAGGATTCCACATAAACACTACTTGAAACCAGCGATGACACATGGAATCTGCGGTGTCTCATGGCGGGTCTATCCAACATATGTTCACTAACACATGTCCATATTATTGATTTGGTATCTCCATACCATGATCCATGAGACATGATCATCAATCAATACATATCTTGATCTTTGAATCATATTTGTTCCTCATATGAAATATAATCGGGGATCATTTAGAAATAGCAACATTTTGGCATTAAGAGTCTCATGAATAAGTCACATACTCATTGATCAATAATGATAATGTCTATTTCAAGGAACAAAGCAATGTATCATAAACATAGTATGTGATATATTCAACATCTCCATGTTGCCTCTAGGGCATATCACCAGTCTCCCACTTGCACTAGAGTCAACCATGTAGGTATCTAATACCCATTGCCCTAGTGTGAGCCTCATGCTTTGGCTGGGGAAGCGGCTTTGTCAACGGATCTGCAATGTTCAAATCCGTGTGTACTTTGCATATCTTAACATCGCCTCTCTCACAATCTCGCGGATGAGATGAAATCGCCGTAGAATGTGCTTGGACTTACAGTGCGATCTAGGCTCCTTGGCTTGCATGGCTCCACTTGTTGTCATGATGAGGTCCATTGGTGGAGGCACTAGCCATCACACCAAGCTCGAAACAAATTTCTTGATCCAAACGACCTCTTTAGCGACTTGAAGCCGCTATGTACTAAACCTGTTGTAGAATCGACAACCGTCTCTTGCTTGGAACTCTTCCAGCTCACCGCACCGCCATTCAGGCAGAACACAAATCCAGATTGCGATCTAAAATCATCTTTGTCAGTTTGGAAGCTAGCATCGGTGTAACCATTTACAACGAGCTCTTCCTCACCCCATAGACGAGGAACACATCTTTAGTTCTTCTCAAGTACTTCAAGATGTTCTTTACGATAATCCATGACTTTCACCGATCGGATGGTATCTACTTGTAGCACTTAAAGCATCTGAGACATCGGGCGTGTACAAAGCATGGCATACATAATGGATCCAATAGTCAAGCATATGGAATCGCATTCATTTTATCCGCTCATCGGTGTACTAGGACACCGATTCTTGCTAATATTTATACCATGTGACATAGGTAGGAAGCCTTTCTTAGAATCCTGCATGTTGAACCTTTTCAACACCTTGTCAATGTAAGTATCTTGGCTTAATCCAATCAGCCTTTTTGATCTATCTCTATAGATCTTGATGCCCGAATATATGCCGCTCTCCTAAGTCTTTCATAGAAAACTATTTTCAATGAAGACTTATGATTCGACATAGGAATGTCATTTCCGATCAATAATATGTCATCCACATATAAGACCGTAAACACGAGTGCGCTCCACTAGCCTTTTGTAAACACAAGGCTCTTCTTCATTCTTGATGAAACCAAACCCTTTGATTACTTCATCAAAGCGAATGTTCCAACTCCGAGATGCTCTTTAATCCATAAATGGATCTTGGCGACTTGCATATCTTTCTAGCGATTGCGGATCGACAAAACACGTGGGCTGTGTCATGTACACATCCTCACTCGATTTCCATTAAGGAAAGCTGTTTTGACATCCACTTGCCATATTTCATAGTCGAAATAGCGAGCAATCGCTAGAATGATCCGAATAGACTTTAGCATTGCGACGGGCTAAAAGTTTCATCATAATCAACACCTTGAATTTGTTTGAAACCTTTGGTCACCAATCGCGCTTTATAGATGTGAACATTTCCATCTATGTCTATCTTTTCTTGAAAACCCATTTGCACTCAATGGTTTTAACACCATCGTGGATCAACCAAGTTCCAAACTTGATTCTTGTGCATGGATTCAATTTCGGATCTCATGGCTTCAAGCCATTTCTCAGAGTCTGGTCCCACCATCGCTTCTTCATAGGTCTTAGGCTCATCGTTGTCTAACAACAATATGTCCCGTTGTTGAGTAGTCAAGAACATGTACCTCTCAGGTGCACGACGTGACCTCTCTGACCTACGTGGTGCCGGTGTGTCCAAGCAGGTTCTTCAACAGTTTGTTCATCTGTTGTGGTTACAGAGGTCTTGAAACGTTTTCGGTGTTTCTCGAATTTCTTCAAGTTGCACCATGCTCCCACTATCCCTTCTTGAGAGAAACTCTTTCTCTAAGAAGACACCATCTTAGGCGACAAACACTTTGCCTTCTTCTTGATTATAGAAGTAATATCCTTCGTTTCCTTAGGATACCCGATAAAGAAGCATTTATCGATTTAGGGTGAGCTTATTAGATTGTAAGCGTTTTACATAAGTCTCACATCCCCAAATCTTAAGAAAAGACAAGCTAGGGCGTTGTCCCGTCCACATCTCATATGGTGTCTTTTCTCTTGATTTTGATGGAACTCATTTAGTGTGGCGGTACATTTCAAGAGCGTACCCCAAAAAGACAACGGAAGATCACGTGGCTCATCATGGGCGCACCATATCTAATAAGGTGCGATTTCTCGGTTCGAATACCCCATTCCATTGAGGTGTTCCAAGCGAGTCAATTGTGGAACAATTCCACAATCCTTGAGATGATTACCAAACTCATGGCTCAAATACTCGCCTCCACGATCGGATCGTAGAAACTTGATTGTCTTGCCTAAATGATTTTGCACTTCATTTTGGAATTCTTTGAACTTTTCAAAGGATTGGACTTATCTTCATCGGTAGATATATCCATATCTACTAAAGTCATCTGTAAAAGTTATGAAATCGAAAACCACCTCATTGTTGAGCTCATTGGTCCACATACATCAGAATGTACGAGTGCCAATAAGTCACTTGCCCGTTCACCTTGACCGGTGAAAGGTGCTTTTGTCATCTTGCCAAGTAAACAAGATTCGCATGTCTCAAATGATTCAAAATCAAATGAGTGCAGAATACCATCTCTATGGAGCTTCTCCATGCGTTTCTCATTTATGTGGCCTAGCGGCGGTGCCAAATAAGCGTGGGATTCAAATCATTCGATCGTTGCCTCTTTGTATTAATGTTATAGACCGATGACTCTTCAAGAGTAAGAACATATAACCCATTCACCAATGGAGTATGACAATAGAACATATCTTTGAAATAAAGAGAACAACCATTGTTCACAGATCTAAAGTCATAACCTTCTGCTTGTAAACATGAAGCAGAAATAATGTTCTTGGAAAGAGATGGATCGGACCGCCGTTGCGTACACGCATAGATTGTTATAGAAACACATTCATGTCAGGGCGGTAGAATATGTTCTACGCTTAACTTGTTTTTGCAGGGAATGATGTGAATGGTATGGCATAGATGCATATGTGATGCATGTGTGTTTTGGCTGACTGTGTGTCGTATTAATCACAGTAGGGTTGAGGTCATTCTTTAATTGTATAACGACTGCGTGTCGACTTGTGATGCTTGAGCTCCTCATGTAATTCATTTGCTACCTATTAGTTGTAATAGTTTAGTTCTTTGCTATGGAGGCTTCAAGCATGATGACAAAGAGGACAAGAAGTGTGGCGAAGAATATCACCGTGGAACCATGGCGATGGCGACCACTACGATACAAAATGCCATACCATTCACAGTATAATGTGATTATATGCATGTGATGTTTATTTCTTGTCATACTATTCTTTCATGCCATACCAACTAAGGGTTAGTTTTCATGATAGAATAGCTTCTCTCAAGAAAATTAAGAATTTGTTTTGATGCCCTTCCAATTCTTTGCGCCTATAAGAATCATGATCATTGTTTGGTAGGTGCGCCAAAGCGAGTACCATCAACTATCTTGATCTAATAGGGTGGATGTCGGACATCCACATACATAGTATTGGTTTACTTGACAAGGCTATCAAATTAGATTTGGGCCTTGGGGCATGGTGTTGGGGCCGGGGCATTGGATGCCACCCAACAAACAAGAGTCACATAAGATGTGATTAGCAAGTGTTGCTTACCTCGTCACTAAGTTTCTAGCGGTGATGCCAAAGCTCACTAGAACTTAGATGAACATGGATCTTGACCACTATATGTCGTTAGAGGAAGGCGATTACAAAACATATAGTGGGAGTATCTTTGTTAAATTGTTTAATGGAAGATCAAACATGAACATAGTGCTAAACTTTGCATATTCTTTGTTGTAGATCATGTCAACTAATGCCGCATCCAGTTCTTTTAATTTGCGATCTATTCTTGAGAAAGAAAAACTCAATGGAGCGAACTTTTGGATTGGTATCGCAACCGAGAATTGTTCTCAAGCAAGAGCTCAAGGAGCATGTCCTTGAGTCTCCTTATCCCGATGACTTGCACGATAATGCTACTGTGGCTGCACGGAAAGCTTATGAGAAGCAAGCGAATGATTACCTTGATGTGAGCTGTCTCATGCTTGCCACAATGTCCTCTGAGCTTGAAGCAATATGAGAACACGATGCCTACAATATCATTGTGGGGTTGCGTGGTATGTTTGAGAACCAAGCAAGGGGTGAGAGGTTCAACACTTCAAAGTCCTTGTTTGCGTGCGAGCTTGCTGAAGGGAATCCGTCGACCCTTATGTGATTAAGATGATTGGCTACATTGAGAGTGCGGAAAAGCTTGGTTTCCCCTTAGCCAAGAGTTGGCTCTTGATGTGATTCTTGATCGCTCCCTCGAGCTTTGAGCCATTCATTACGAACTATCACATGAACAACATGGACAAGACCTTGGTGAGTTGCATGGGATGCTAAAATCACCGAGGAAAGCATTAAGAAAAGCAGCCATCATGTGATGATGATGCGAAAGGCAAGGGCAAGCCCTATGTAAAGAAAGCGCGGTCAAAGAAAGTTAGCTCCCGATGAGATCGCGAGCGGTTCTAAGGCCAAGCAAGTCAAGAAGGGCCCTGCTCACGATGCGATTGCTACTACGTAAGCAATCGGGACATTGGAAAAGGAACGCCCAAAGTACTTGGAGGATCTTGAGAAAAGAAGGAAGTCGACTTCGCTCCGGTATAAATGTTATAGAAATCAATTTTGCTACTTCATCTACTGATTCTTGGGTATTTGATACCGGATCGGTTGCTCACATTTGCAAATCGTTGCGGGGCTAAGAAGAAGTAGAAGTTTGAGGAGGCGAAGTGGATCTTGGCGTTGGCAATGGAGCAAAAGTTGCTGCGGTGGTGTTGGGCACCATGCCATTGTCTTTACCTTGAGGATTAGTTTTGGAATTGAATAATTGTTATTGTGTTCCATCTCTTTCCAAGAACATTATTTACGCTTCATGTTTACAAGCGAAGGTTATGACTTTAGATCCGTGAACAATGGTTGTTCTCTTTATTTCAAAGATATGTTCTATTGTCATACTCCATTGGTGAATGGGTTATATGTTCTTACTCTTGAAGAGTCATCGGTCTATAACATTAATACAAAGAGGCAACGATCGAATGATTTGAATCCCACGTTTATTTGGCACCGCTTAGGCCACATAAATGAGAAACGCATGGAGAAGCTCCATAGAGATGGTATACGCACTCATTTGATTTTGAATCATTTGAGACATGCGAATCTTGTTTACTTGGCAAGATGACAAAAGCACCTTTCACCGGTCAAGGTGAGCGGGCAAGTGACTTATTGGCACTCGTACATTCGATGTATGTGGACCAATGAGCTCAACGACGAGGTGGTTTCGATGCTTCATAACTTTTACAGATGACTTTAGTAGATATGGATATATCTACGATGAAGATAAGTCTGAATCCTTTGAAAAGTTCAAAGAATTCCAAAATGAAGTGCAAAATCATTTAGGCAAGACAATCAAGTTTCTACGATCGATCGTGGAGGCGAGTATTTGAGCCATGAGTTTGGTAATCATCGAAGGATTATGGAATTGTTCCACAATTGACTCATAGGAACACCTCAATGGAATGGGGTATCGAGCGAGAAATCGCACCTTATTAGATATGGTGCGCTCCATGATGAGCCATAGTGATCTTCCGTTGTCTTTTTGAGTGCGCTCTTGAAGCGGTAGCTTTCACACTAAGCGAGTTCCATCAAAATCGATAGAAAAGACACCATATGAGATGTGGACGGGACAACGTCCTAGCTTGTCTTTTCTTAAGATTTGGGGATGTGAGACTTATGTAAAACGTTTACAATCGATAAGCTCAGGTCCTAAATCGATAAATGCTTCTTTATCGGGTATCCTAAGGAAACAAAAGGATATTACTTCTATAATCAAGAAGAAGGCAAAGTGTTTGTCGCTTGGCATGGTGTCTTCTTAGAGAAAGAGTTTCTCTCAAGAAGGGATAGTGGGAGCATGGTGCAACTTGAAGAAATTTGAGAAACACAAAACGTTTCAGCTCCTCTGAAACCACAACAGGATGAACAAGCTGTTGAAGAACTGTTGTGGACACACCGCACCACGTGGGTCGAGAGAGGTCACGTCGTGTGCACGAGAGGTACATGTTCTTGACTACTCAACAACGGGATATATTGTTGTTAGACAACGATGAACCTAAGACCTATGAAGAAGCGATGGTGGGACGGACTACGAAATGGCTTGAAGCCATGAGATCCAAATTGAATCCATGCACGTAATCAAGTTTGGAACTTGGTTGATCCACACGATGGTGTTAAAACCATTGAGTGCAAATGGGTTTTCAAGAAAAGATAGACATAGATGGAAATGTTCACATCTATAAAGCGCGATTGGTGGCAAAGGTTTCAAACAAATTCAAGGTGTTGATTATGATGAAACTTTTTCGCCCGTCGCAATGCTAAAGTCTATTCGGATCATTCTAGCGATTGCGCTTATTTCGACTATGAAATATGGCAAATGGATGTCAAAACAGCTTTCCTTAATGGAAATCGAGTGAGGATGTGTACATGACACAACCCACGGGTTTTGTCGATCCGCAATCGACTAGAAAGATATGCAAGCTGCAAAGATCCATTTATGGATTAAAGCGAACATCTCGGAGTTGGAACATTCGTTTTGATGAAGTAATCAAAGGGTTTGGTTTCATCAAGAGCGAAGAAGAGCCTTGTGTTTACAAAAGGCTAGTGGGGCGCACTCGTGTTTACGGTCTTATATGTGGATGACATATTATTGATCGGAAATGACATTCCTATGTCGAATCATTAAGTCTTCATTGAAAAGTAGTTTCTCTATGAAAGACTTAGGAGAGGCGATATATTCGGGCATCAAGATCTATAGAGATAGATCAAAAGGCTGATTGGATTAAGCCAAGATACGTACATTGACAAGGTGTTGAAAAGGTTCAACATGCGAGTTCAAGAAAGGCTTCCTACCTATGTCACATGGTATAAATCTTAGCAAGAATCGGTGTCCTAGTACACACGATGGCGGGATAAAATGAATGCGATTCCATATGCTTCACTATTGGATCCATTATGTATGCCATGCTTTGTACACGTCCGGATGTCTCGTATGCTTTAAGTGCTACGAGTAGATCATGGATTACCGTAAAGAACATCTTGAAGTACTTGAGAAGAACTAAAGATGTGTTCCTCGTCTATGGGGGTGAGGAAGAGCTCGTTGTAAATGGTTACACCGATGCTAGCTTCCAAACCGACAAAGATGATTTTAGATCGCAATCGGATTTGTGTTCGCTGAATGGCGGTGTGAGGTGGAAGAGTTCCAAGCGAGAGACATTGTTGATTCTACAACGGCCGTACATAGCGACTTCAAGTCGCTAAAGAGGTCGTTTGGATCAAGAAATTTGTTTCGAGCTTGGTGTGATGGCTAGTGCCTCGACCCAATGGACCTCTCTTGTGACAACAAAGGAGCCATTCGCAAGCCAAGGAGCCTAGATCGCACTGTAAGTCCAAGCACATTCTCTGGCGATTTCATCTCATCCGCGAGATTGTGGAGAGGCGATGTTAAGATATGCAAAGTACACACGGTTTGAACATTGCGGATCCGTTGACAAAGCCGCTTCCCGACCAAAGCATGAGGCTCACACTAGGGCAATGGGTATTAGATACCTACATGGTTGACTCTAGTGCAAGTGGGAGATCACAGATATGCCCTAGAGGCAACATGGAGATGTTGAATATATCACATACTATGTTTATGATACATTGCTTTGTTCCTTGAAATAGACATTATCATTATTGATCAATGAGTATGTGACTTATTCATGAGACTCTTAATGCCAAAATGTTGCTATTTCTAAATGATCCCGATTATATTTCATATGAGGAACAAATATGATTCAAAGATCGACATATGTATTGATTGATGATCATGTCTCATGGATCATGGTATGGAGATACCAAATCAATAATATGGACATGTGTTAGTGAACATATGTTGGATAGACCCGCCATGAGACACCGCAGAGATTCCAAGTGTCATCGGTTGGTCTCAAGTAGTGTTTATGTGGAATCCTTAGACTTGAGATCATCATGGTTCCCGCATGCGTAGTAGCTTACTTTGGGACTACTAAACACTACTCCGTGAATCGGGTAGTCATAAAAGTAGTCTTTGGGTTTGCCATGAAACATGTAGTGGGATGAATGATCAAGATAGAATTTGCCCTCCTTATGGGAGAGATATCTCGGCCCCTCGATGTAATGGATTATGAAAGTGTATGGCCATGCCAAGGTGATTGAGGAGTCAATCACGAGTTTATAATCCATCACGGAATCGAGAGAGTGATTGAGCTATTAAGAGGATGACACGGGTCTCGCCTTGAGCTTAATCTATATCGTGAGGCAAAGGGATTAGTACATGAGAACATTACGAGTTCGGCGATATGATCTTTACGTATACTTTGGGGTTAATATGTCTTGCTAGAGGCGCTATTAATGTGGTGACCGGAAAGGTGTTTACGGTTCGCGACCAAGTATACGTGAACCTCTGGTCACACACTTAACGGGTTGGAACACTAATTCGAATGTGATTCGGATATGGGCTCAATTCGGATAGAGATCCGGATAGACTCCTATTGGGCCTCGGTCCACGAGGCCCAAGTGAGGTCTATATATATGGAGGCGAGGGCGAGGGAACGCACGATAATCCCGAGCTAATCCGTAGCCGCCACCTCGAGCCAAACCCTAGCCGCCGCGAGTGCCGGTACACTCGCGATCGGCGTTCCAACCGGACGTGTGGATACCGTGGGCGCGCCGCTGCGGCGTTGATCGGCATCAACAACCTCTGATTGGATCTGCTCGTGGTGTGGTTGATCGCGTGGAGGAGACGATCGGTTCGGGACGATCGACTACTTCCACTACTACTGACGGCGTGGTTGGATCGGCTTCTCCAACTCTTCTTCACGCATGCTGGCGTCTAGTGGTAACGATCCATGATCCCTCCTTAAGCATGATGTTCTTGTGTGCGCGGTAGAAAAATTTTGTTTTCTGCTCTCGTAGCCTACTCGCGATCCATTAAAAACGGCGTGTAGTCGGCTGCGGCTCTGAGACGTCCCAGCTCGAACTCTGCTGCCTGGCTCTAGAGAAGCTGAGCACGGAGAGTGTCGGAGTGCTGGTAGCTGGAAGTAAGAAGCATCCGAAGCTGTCCAATCTCCTCCAAGGCACTAGCGTAGGTAGCTGCCATCGCCTGAGTAAGCTGCACCTGGTGCGTCAGTCGGGGGTCATCCGCTGTGATCTCGAAGGGCTCTGGGTAGCTCTGTCCTACTCGAGTAGTTAGGAAGAAGCAGAAAGACGACTGTTGCAGAGTACCTTATGAATCTAGCACAAGTCAACTATAGCCAAACGAGCTGCATCCTGGATAGCGTCAGAGCAGCGAGTCCGGGGATGCTCGATAGGGTATCTGTGGGAGTCGAATTCCCCTTCCCGTGCATACAGGAATACCTCCATCGACCAAGAATCTCGATCCATGATCCGGACTTTTCGCCCCCTGAAAATAAGCGGTTGGCGATACTTCAGGTACTGCATAAGCTGACGAAGAAGACCAGCAAATTCTCCAACATTCTCGCCATGAGAAAAGTAATCCCATGAGTCAGCGGAGGATGAACCGGCCATTTACAGAGTTGAAATAATAGAAAAGATTAGTATAGAAAATTAGCAAATGAATTTAAGGACAAGAACAGAATACTAAGTAAGAAAAGGTAGAAGCAAGGAAGCTTAGATATATTTTTTTCTTTAAAGTATATACCTTTTAATAAATATGAATCCTTAAGGTTTTCGCCCTTCTATTCTAGGTCACGTCCTACACCAAATTGGCTCGATACCATCTCTGTCGAACCCCAGTTTCCGAATCCGAACCCTTCAGGTATTACAAAGACTAGTCCCGATCAAAACTAGTGCACACAACAAATAGTGATGATTACATAACCAACAACACTTTATTACAATAGTAAAGAGCATGCATCGAAAGGCCTCTTTATTACAACCGAGGTTTCAAGACCTCACAAACACAAAACACGATGGAAGGAAAAGTAAATCTGGTGTAGACCCATCAATACGCCACAGGCAATTCACTGGGGAAACGTAGCCTAGTACTCCGGGAAGCCTTCGTCGAATCCATACACGTCGTAGTCGTAATCTCCTTCTTGAGCTTCATATTCCTCTGAGTATTATTTTTGAGTGCAACATATGAGTACATAAAATACTCCGCAAGTCTTGGGAAAATACAATAGATGCAAGGCTTAACAAAGGAGGGTTATATGATTCTTTTGCACAAAGCAATCTTTTATTTCAAATACCATTAATTATTTTCGAAGGCATTTATTTAATAACATAATTGTTTTAGTAGAAACTACCAAGAATATTTAGTGAAGGTTATATCCACCAACACTAGTTAACTGGCTATAACCGCCAAGGTTCAAGACCACGGGTTCCATCCACCCACACTGGCTCCATCCGCCAGGACACAACTCCGAGAGTTCCATCCACTCTCGAGTTTTCAAAACTTTTACTTAAAACCAAAACCAAAGATCTACCATGTGAATGCATTCCTTGCCCACCCTTAACCGTGGACACGGCTATTCGAATAGTTTAACACTCTGTAGAGGTTGTGCAGCTTTACCCACAAGAGATAAGTCATCTTAATAGCCAACATGCTTCCTTACGCATGAGACCCAGATAAAATATCACAAAGCTTTTACCTCACTCTAATCTAGCTAGACACCACCCGCTGAGATTTCACCGCTGAAGGATTAAATCCACCACAGTCAGAAGCCCCCTCTTGCACCATATGAGTACAGTAAATCCCTATCCCTCACTGTGAATAACCAGTAAATCCCTGGCACCCACTTTCCACTAGTGGCGCCTAAACTAGACTATCGTAAGTTAATCATCTAGGTCATACCCCATATAGACTTGTGGTTGTACGGTTATGCTCAGTCTGGACAAACACAAGCGTCGATCCTTAATTGACTAGGGCAGAACATACACTTTACAAGTTCTTGTGCTAAATCCGCACCGATCCAATCTTACCATCTTCCCAAGTCTAAAACAATTTTCACCATTTTATTTTTGTTTAAAAACAACAGCAATACTTATTGCCACTAAATAAAAACATGAAATCATTCATATCAATTTTCCACCCGAAGGGTTATACTGATCGACTAGCTTGTCTAAGCAATTACTACCGTTCTAAAATTGACAATTACATAATAATCTCAATACTGAGACAAGAGAAACCTATGGTGACAAAGGCACATGGTTGTCAATATCAAATGATGGTATAACAATTATCAGTTTAACTATTATCCTTACAACAGAAATTATCATTTTATGTAACACAGCAAATGCATTAAATTTAAAATAATAAAATGATTTATGTACACATAGGCACAAGATGTTCAAAGGAGACTTGCCTTCTTGCGCATATTTGGGTAGTTTATGATTTTAGAAAATTTTAAAAATTTGAACAGGTCAAATCGAAGTTAAAATGAGAAAGTTATGGTTCCGGAAGTTTAATTAGAAGAAAATGAAAAGGATAGAATTTTCCGATTTATTTTTGTATTGAAAAAGGCTATATATGACGTCAGCAAGGAATTTAATTTTGGCTGAAATATTTTTATAAAGGAAAAGAATTTTTATGACGCAAAGCTGACGTCAGCAATAATTTAAAATTTAAATTTTCTGACATGTGGGCCCAGACTACCGTGGACCGGATCCACGGATCGGGATGGTGGCCGAGGTGGCACGCCTGGCTGGCATGGCGCCACGCGGAGCCCACGCGAGGTCACGCTGGCGCCACGAGCGCACGCTACCGATGCGGCACTGCGGCGACGGAGGCGGCCGGGCGGGCGACGAGGGAGAGGAGGCGACGGGAACCTACCGCTACCTACGTTGGCGCTTGGCGGTGACCGGAAGGTGGTCTGCGATGAATCAAGGCGGCGGCGAAGAAGCTCATCTTGGCGAGAGAGAGGTCGAGAGGCTTAGTCGACGGGCGGAAAGTGATCACCGCGGGGAAGGCGAAGAAGGTGGCGCCGGGGACCAAGGAGAACCGAGGCGACGGCGATTGCTCGGCGGAGTTGGGTGCGGCGGAGGCGCTCGGGGCGGCAGCTCCGGTGGCGGGGAGGCTCAAGTGAGGAGGGGAGGAGGTGCGGTGGCGAGAGAAGAGTCTAAAGGAGAGGAGCCGGACTCGGAGAGGGAATTTATAAAGGGAAGGGAGAGGGAAGGCGGTTTGGAGCTCACCGGTTAATGCTACCGCGCTTTATGCGGGATTAAAAGCAGAAAACGGTATGCGAGATAGTGGGAGAGATTAGGGCATTCAAATGCGATTCAAACGGGTGTTAAGGCGGAAGAAACGGCCAAAATTAAAAGCTCCATTCGGCATTAATGGAGGAGAGGAGAGAGGGTGGAGGAAGAAGAAAGGAGGAAGAAGAAGGAGATGATTGGGGCCCACATGTCGGAGAGAAAGAGAGATGAAGGGGTATGGGCGGCCGGATAAACGACACGTGGCGCAATATCGGCTGTGGCTATGTGGCTATGGGTGGCTAGGATTAGATCAAGATATGGATGGATTTAATCCGGGCGCGACACGTGTCAGCCCGAGGTTAATCCGGATTTAATTTTCGGATAAATTTTTCAGAAAATACTAGAAATATTATAATTGCTTAGAAAATAATAAATAATTTCTGAAAATTCCAGAAAATTCATAGAAAATTCCTAGAGATGTTTTTGACTTAGGAAAAATATTTTTAATTCCAATTTTGGCTTTTAAAAATTTTATAATATACCCTTTGACTTTATAAATTGATTTTTAATTCCAAATAATTCTCCAAAATTCTAGGAAAATGTTTTGGACTTACTAAAAATATTTCCAACTTAAAATTAGTCTTTTAATTTTTGAAAAAAAATTCTTTTTAACTTTAAAATTGATTTTAAAATCTAGAAAAACACAGAAAAATCCAAATAGAATTCAACTACTTTAAAATAACTAATTTGAATTTAAATTTTTAAAGAAAGCAAATTTTTGGATGTTACAAAGCTCGCAGATTTGAACTCAACTTTCTTAATTTTGGGCTCAACCTGGATCACACCTTGAGAGACCATGTGAGGGTCATCCCGTGTGAGTGATGAGTAATTGACATCGTTTACTAAAGTCGAGTTTGAGTTGGTTGGTTCGGACCATGTCGTTGCGGGGTGCAACGGGCTCAGTCGGACTTTGGTCGAACTTAGTCGCATGGGTTAGGATGCGTATTCTGATGATGCGATAGGTTTGAACTCGTTTATGCTTTAATGTATCGAGCGGTGCTATTTGACGTGTTTTCTTGTCTGTGTTGGCTGCAGGCGCCGAGGCGAGTCGTGGCGAGACGTGAGGTGACCGGACTAGGCGCAGTGGCGCGAGGTCGAATGGTCGGATGTGTCAAGACAATGGAGATTCGATGTGGTTGCGAGGCGTACACGACAAGGAGCGCGGAAGATAACAGCGGAAGAAAACACAAAGCAGTGGCAGCCCATCCAGCCTTCCCACAAGGCGAATGACTGTAAGACGTGGCCTATTCGCAATCCTCACCGAAGTCGTCGAAGGCTTCCTCTGAAAGAGTCAAACGTACTCCACAAGTTACACCAGCAGTTTTAACAGAGTGGATGCATGCATATGGATATCAAAGGAAGGCATATATGGTTGGTTTGCATAAAAGACAAGATTGAAGTAAATATCATAAAGTAAGTGCGAAAATGAATTTGATACAATAAGTAAAACAATATTGTAATCAACATAAGTAACGTTAGTGCGTGCTCCAACCAAACACTAACCTATTCACGGGCATCCCACCCACCAACTTTTCTTAAAATCAAACTCGTCTGCATTCCATCCATTCATACAGCTTTTCAAAACTCTCATGGATTCCATCCATCCACAAGGTTTTCATAAAGCGTTTTCAAAATCAAAATCTAATCCGTGAAAAACTTTACTCAGCTTGCCCATGACCGTGGGCACGGCTATCCAGGATAGGTTATACACTCTGCAGAGGTTGTACAATTTTACCCACAAGATATGATAATCTCATTTTGTCGCCACTACACGCTTCCTTAGGCGTGCGATCGAAAAAATCATAACAAAGCCTTTACAATAATCCATTGCCAACATAATCACACCGCCACTAAGGTTTCACCACAAGATGAATCCACATGCCGGAGCCCCTCTTGTGCCATGTGAGACTTCTCACGGACTACGCGCTACCACATTCAAATTTATAGCGAGATCATGTTGGAACTTCACAAATTAGTTGGCTAGGTTCGTCCCATACCGGACTTGTGGTAGTACGAAAAGGGCTTTGCAATAGTAGCTCACAGACCGGTCCTTTACTGACTTAGGCGCTAACCATATACCCCTTGTGCCTGGCAATCAACATTTCGTCACCAAACGACAATGCATGCCAGCAAGCACCCACCACTCTAACCATTTGCCTAAGTCTAAACCAAGTTTTCATACTTTGTTTGGAAACAATTTTATAAACATTTCTGACTCACCAAAGTCAAGAATACAAGATAAAAGGTTATCATTTTATGTGAAGAAAGTTCCCGAATTGAAATAGTTTAAGTATGGCTAAGCATTTGTACCAAATTTCCAGTTAGTGCTATTGTACTAACTAGATTTTATCTATGGTTGACAAGGTATAATTGCATGAAATATCAAATTTGGCTGTCCAAAGGAGTTTGGGTATAACTACAGTTCAAACTGAATTTAAATTAGACATTGATTAAAATTTAAGCATGCATATTAATTTAAAACAATATAAATAATTTTAAATAATGGGGTCAACATGATCAAAAGTGTAACTTGCCTGATTGCTTTCAGGACGAACGTTGTTAGAGATCGCACTCTCCGAGATTCTTTGAAACCTAAACGCGAAGAACCAAACAAACCAAATTCAAATAAAATTAAAATAAAATTCCAAAATTGAAAAAGAGTACATATTTGAATAGTTTAGGATTTTAGAATAATTTAGAAATTTGAACGGCTCAAATCGGAGTTAAAATGAACAAGATATGGCTTCCGGAAAATTTAAAAGAGAGAAAAAAGAAAAAGGCCGATTTTCGGGAATTATTTTATACTAAAAAAGAGATTTATGACGTCATGATGACGTCAGCAGATTTTGAAAATCCGGGCGGAAATAGAGGGGTCGACGGGTGGGTCGGGTCCACCGTGGACCAAGTCCACGCAGACCGTGGGCCGGTGAGGTGGCATGCGGCGCCAACGCGGCGGCCACGCTTGCCACGCGGCGCCACGCCGGGCGGCGGTGACGTGGCCGGCCATGTTATACGGCGCGGGGCGGCTCGGCCGGGCGGGCTCGCCGAAGACGGGCTCGCCGGCCGGGAGGCGCAGGGTAGAGGAGGCGGGGATCTCGGGTACCGGCGGCGGGGCACTGCGAGGCCGGGAACAGCGGCAGTGGTGGTGGTGCTGGCGGGGTAGCTCCGACCGTGGGAAGGCGGCCGAGGAGGCGGGATGAGAGGATCTTAGAAGAGGGCTCGGGCGGGGTTTTATAGGGAAGAGGTGGTGCGGGCTCACGGAGTTCGTGAGGAGGGAACCGCTCGGCGTGGGAACGCAGGGGAGGGGCTAGGCGGGCGGCGGGGTTGCGGCGGGATGGGGAGGCCGAGGCGACTTGGAGGCGGGAGCGGTGCACGAGCCGGTCGGTGCTTTTATGGCGGCGGGATTTTGGGTTGGCGTGCATGGAGGCGAGGCGACGCCAAGACCGGCCGGTGAGGGGCGGCTGCGAGGTGGGGAGGCCAAGGGGTGGCGCACGGTCGGCGGGGATGGCCGGAGACAGAGCTCGGGCGGGCGGCAATGGTGGCTCATGGTGGGAAGAAACAGAGGAAGGGAGGAAGAAGAAGGCAAGGTAGGGGATGATTCTTACATGTGGGGCCCACGCGCAAGTGAGAGAAAGAGAGGTGAAGGGGTAAGTTGGCCGGATTTGCGACACGTGTCCAGGGGGGAAATCTTGACCGTTCGGTGCATTAAGTGACCACGGACGGCCGAGATAAATCAAAGAAAATCCGGATTAACCAGATTGCACCACGTGTCAGCACGAAGGGCTTTTGGATTTAAAATCGGATTTAGATTTTCAGAAAATAGGAGGACACTTTATAAATACTTTAAAAATAGCAAATAATATTTAAAAATTCCAGAAAATTTATAGAAAATCCCTGGAGATATTTTACACTTAGGAAAATATTTTAATTCATTTTAGCATTTCTAACACTTTATAAAAAAAATATCTTTTGGCTTCAAAAATTGATTTTTAATTCCAAAAAAATTCCCAAAATTTTTAAAATATTTTTAGGCTTTCTAAAAATATTTTCAACTCAAATTTGCTCTTTTAATTTTTACATAAATACCCTTTTCGGTTTAAAATTGATTTTAAAATCTCAGAAAGTCTCAGAAATTGCAATAAAATTTTGGGAAGCTTGGGAAAGTCTAAATAAATCCTTTTTAGCTTTAAGAAAATATTTAAAACATATTTTCTTGCTTTTAGGCTTTGAAATAAAATCCAGAAAATCACAGGAAATCCAAATAAAAGCCAAATGCTTTTAAATACTTAATTTGAAGTAGTTTCTTTTATGAAACTTACCAATACCTTTTTATTTGACAATAGTTATTTGTTTTTAGTAAAATTACTTTTAACGAAAAACCCTTTTGAAAAGGCTAAAAACGGGAAAACACAATCTCTCAGATTCGAGCAACTAAAGAACACTTATTTTTATTTTAAATTGAATTAATTTTTTTAATTATTATTATTATTATTATTTTAACTAAAACTTTGAAAATAACAGCTGGGCTGTTACAAACTACCCCCCTTAAAAGAATCTCGTCCCCGAGATTCGCACGGGCTAGCAAAGAAATAGGTTTGGATCTTACTCTGTTTGGCTTGAGCTGAGATTTGATTCAGACGTCCTTTTTGCGGCATTCTTCTTGTTGCTCGGAGGGTGTTGGCAGTCGAGGTTCCTGATGTACCATTCTTCGCTGCCTGCTTCTTAGGACAATTGTTGGCGTAGTGTCCTGATTCATGGCAATTGAAGCAAATAACTCCGGCTGCGGGGTTCTGGTCTTTTGGTGGAAAGCCGATCATCAGAGTTTTGTTATCTTCAGTGTTGGTGGAGGCGTTTGCTGGTACTAGCTCTTCTACTACTGGTGACGGTTGGAATCTGTTGGCTTGCGGCAGGGTTCTTCTGACTTCTGAGTGCATGTGTTGAGTAGTCATTCTTCTCTTCCGGTTCTCGATTTCCACATTCTTGCTTTCCTGGCGAATGGCCTTGCTGACCAACTGATGAAAATCTGCATAGTCACTAGATATCAACTGTACGGAGATGTCGTCGTTCAAACCTTCCAAAAATCTTTCTTGCTTGTCTTCATTATTGGCTACGTCTTCTGGTGCATAGCGGGATAGTTGATTAAACTTCTGCAGATATTCATTCACTGTACGGCTTCCTTGACGCAAAGCTCTGAACTCTTTCTTCTTCAAAATCTTGGTGCCTGCTGGGATGTGAGCTTTCCGGAAATCTCGCACGAACTCATCCCAGGTAATAGCTTGAGGGTTGGCATGAGAGTCGGTTAGGTATCCCACCATTCGATCTCGGTCCATTCAACCGATGAGTGGCAAACAGGACTCTTTCACGGTTGGTGCACTGCAGGATGTCCAGCTTCTTTTCGATTGCGCGGAGCCAATCAGCACAGTGGAGCGCATCCGTGCGATCGACGCATAAAACGCGCCCAGCTGCGTACCTCATCACACAATTGAAAAACCGTTCAACAACCAAATACATATACCAAAATACGCACAGCACAAATCCTAAACAAGACGGCGCATAGCGCGCTTCCCCTCCTAGTAATATTAACTAGCAGCATAAACATGGCGCCACGTCACGCTAGCTACCGCATGGACCGAAGTAAAAGAGACGGCAATTCGCGAATTTTTTTTAAAAAATCGAGGCCATATGCTTAATTTCGAGAAAATCGAAGACCTTTTTCACAAAAAAAACTGAGGACCTGTAAGGACCTGTACGTAACTAAACAAGGACCCGTACGTAACTTTGGAAAACCGCGGGGTGCTATTCCGCAAAGAATACGCAATTTCGGTGAAGTGGAGGGGAGTTTTTGGAAAAATAAACCTGGCAGAAATCTTTTTGCAGAAACCGAGGACCTTTATATGATTTTGAAAAATACAAGAGTTTTTCGTAAAAAATCTGATATGGCATGAGTGGAAGGCCGGGAACTCCGGCTTTAATATGGTGATGATGTGCCCTCTGATGATTACGTAGACGCGGCTAGGAAATGCGCACGCTTGTACTGCGGGCCTAAGTGGATACATCCGAGCATTTTTCAACAATCCCATTTTTCTTGTAACATTTTGGATAAATCCGACAAAGGATTTTTTTTTCCATATAGTCGACAGAAATTTTGTGCAGTCCATAGTGCAGAAAAACAAATTAGAAAGGCATCATTGCATTGCAGTGGTCCTAAGAAAACGATAGAAATAATTGCTACGTATCCCAAGTAGAAGGGCCACCTTGGACGCACGCGTAAAATGGCAGAATTACAGGCCCGTTGAAAACGACAAGGAAGAAAAGAATGCCTTGTTACGTGGCCCGTGGAAAGAAAGCGAAATCTGGGGGCCCGCCGCAAACGACAGAGGAAAAACAGATTTATGGTTTTTAAATTCTATCTATTCATATGAGAGGGTATAGAGAGATATTTGTGTATAATTTTAGTCAGTATAATTGAAGTTGGTATAGTTTCTACTACAATCGATTTATAGACCCGTCTTAAAAAATACTCTATTTAAAAGATAATTACTGTAGTATAAGCTAGAAACTAAAAAAAGGATCGTCATGTCGTTATCGCCGCTTAGCTTTATCACGATGCTTGGCAGGTGGTGCGAGTGGTTGGAACTTGATTGAAGCTAGTATGCGAACATGTGGTGTTCTTTGGAGCTGCGGTTGATATTTTTTGCTACGGCCAATGGCTTTTGTCTTTGTTTTTCAACACAGTAGTGGACTACAGAGATGTCGATATCGATAGTATACATGGTTTTAGGCTCGATAAGCTATTTAGATAATCCGTTTCAAAAAACCATCATGTTTTGATGATTAGCTTTGTAGGACCGAATAGACAACAGAGGTGGTGAATGGTGCCTTCAAACCTTCCCAAGTATTCACACAAATCTTCTTCTCTAATAGCTATAGAGATATGAAGTTAGGGATTGAATGCTCACTGGAAACCGAGAAAACAGATCGAAACAGACGTTGACCGAAAAAGTCCAGAGCGATCGAAACCTCTCTGTTGTGGTTGACCGACTGAGCGGTCGAGTCTTTACTGCGTGGTCGAAACCTCTATGCCGTGGTCGAAACGCAATCACCCGACAGAGGATCAGAGTGGTTGAAAAGGGTGCGAGGTGGTCGGTACTTGACCATGGTCAAAACTAACTAACTCGTGAATCAGGTCGATGTACCACACAACGATTGAACTGACTTCAACTACATACGATCGCAGAAACCAGAAAACATTAAGAAAGAGTGCTTCCGACCATGTCTGAGATCTCTGCTAGACATAGTTGAGAGTGCTTACGACCATGTCTGAGAGGAGAAAGAACTACGACCAGACCTTGCTCTCGGGAATAGACTAACCAAGGTGGCTTTGAGGATGATTCCCAGTTCAGAGCAAGTCGAATCCGAAGCAACTTGAAAGCAAACAACCTCTCGGATAGAAGAGAAGAGAAGGTAGAACAGAGACAACTCGAACAAGTCAAGCAAACATCAATCAGACATAAGAACTCAAAAGAAGCATAAAGATCGATGTATTGCATTCATGGAGGTTTCTACAGCCACTCCATCCGGGAGGACCAGGAGCACAAGCACTTCGCCATAGAGAACAACTGACATAAGAACAGAAAGAAAACCCCAGAGCTTCTCACAAGAATCCTCACTGAGCACTGGTGCTCTACCCTCCTGTTTATAGCCTTCAATAGCGGGGGTAACCCATTAACCCTAACTAACATCAGGTTTTCCACGCAGACACACCCACGACAACCCGCCAATCTTAGTCAGGTCACAGTGCTTTAACCAGAGAGCAGTTTTCTTTGCAGGCTTTAATCATTTCTCCAAAATGCCCCTCCTGCACCTTCCCAGAAACTTCCCGTTTCCTTGCCGACAACGCTTGCAACCACCTAGCAGTCTATGTCATCTTCAGCTTCTTCCGATCGTTCTGGACCTCAGCACCGCCTGTGTCTAGTCCCGATCTTTCCAGCCTTACCATGACCTACTTCCAAACTCCTGCAAGCACCACTGACAAGCAAAGCATCGCATAGCACCGCACAAAACACTGCAATCATAAATCTGCATTAGAAGAATGTACTCGGAAATCATCCCAACTGGCCGTAAACCACTTATGACCGGTTGAATGCACAAGACATGAAAATCTCATAGCCTATGTGTAATACCCCGGAAATTGTTTAATTAATTGTTTAATTAATAGAGAGAGGGACTTTTGTGAAATAATTAAATTTATAAGAGTTTTGAGGGGTTTTATGAAAATTTAAGACAACTCGGGCCTAGGCCTTGGCCTGTGGGTTTTTCTTGGCCCAAGAGGGAGGGAGGCCACCTCTTAAAACCCTAGGCAGCCCCACCCCTGCGCCTCCACCCCTGCGCCCACCCCCAGCAGCCGCCGCCTGCTGCCCCGACGTCTTCTTCCGGTGCGCCGCCGCCGTCTTCATCGTCGTCGTCTCCTCCCGGTGCGCCGCCGCCGACGCTCGCCGCTGTACTGCGTGGATCCGGAGGAAAGAGAGGAGGAGATCGCGCGTGTTCGCCACCGTGTTGTCGTGTTCGCCGACGTGTTCGTCGTCGTGTTGTCAAGGGTAATCCTGGTAGTCTCTAGATTGGTTTTAATCGAGTTAGATTCGCCGGTTTTTGGGCTGCTGGGACAGTAGTTGTTTCTCGGCGGTTTTGATCTAGTTTCGTCGGGATTCAGGTCTCGACCCCTTCTAGAAAGTTGTAGAGGGTTTGATTATCTTTCCAGGGAGTACAAGAACACATTATTGGATCTGTATACCAAAAGTTATGAATTTTCTAGTGCGACTGTTCTGCAGATCGGGGTAGTTCTGGACAGAGTTTAGTAGATCGGTTTGTGCGACGGAAATAGTGGCGATTCAGGAGTCCTTCAAATTGGGAAAGTTGTAGATAAGTTTCTTAGCTTTCAATAGAGGTAAAGAAGTCCGGATTCCGAGTTTCTGGGTGAAAGTTATGACTGTTTTAGTGCGCTGTCCAGAGAGTCCGACGTGAATATTGATGCTTTAGAAAAGGGTTTGGATCGGCTAGTTAATGGCAGAATCAGAGAGTCTCCCCAACTAAGTTTTTGTAGATAATTTAATTATATTTCCAGAGAGTCTAAGAACGCTTAATTTGGAGTTACGTACTGAAAGTTATGATTTTTGGAAGTCGGCTGTCTGTGGTTGGGCAGATTTGGCCGAGGGGAGTTGGGGATTTAATTGAGATAAATTGTTGGGTTAATTGGGGTTGCTGTTATTTTATATCTAGAAACCCGCTACTGTCATGTTGGTAATTATTAATTAAATATTCAGGAGGAGAGCGGATTCGGGTTGTGCCTTCTACGTGTTCTTCATTTTCTCGCGGTTGAGGCAAGTATATTTGTGATGTGAAAATCTGTGTGTTTATGGATTTGTTGAATTGTTTGGATGATGGTTGAATCATGACTGTTTAAATTGTGAGTATGAGTAAGTGATGAATTGAGAATGCTATTTATGTTCTGTTTACATTATGACATTTATGAGATTGGTTGATGCGTAGTATGGTGAATGCTCGTTATCTTTGATACATTCACATATATGCATCATATTGAGAATTGTTGAAGTCTTGATCATGCGGTGATCAAGATCGAGGTCCCCACACTTGCGGAGTGTGGGCATTGGTCCCTGCATGCAGGGTGCAGGCATGGGTGCATTGACGGATGCACACCAGTGTCACCTAGAAAATACGAAAGAGATGAGAAAGAGGAGCTTTTGATCATAATGCATAGCATAAAATTCATATGTAATATGTTTAACTTGAGAGTTAATGTTCATGCTTGCATTTGTTACAGATTATACTTGCCGAGTCATTGGACTCACTCTTCTTTGTTGTTTTGTTGTTATTGTTTGTTTATTTTAGGTACCTTCACGAGGTCAACATGCATGGGAATAAAGAGGATTAGTATTGTTGCACTTGCACGAAATATTCACCATGGAGAAGATAGAGAACTCTAATTATTATTTGTTGATTAGTTCAAGTGGTATTTGATTATGACCTTCAGATTAAGATGTAATAATGGATTAGAACTTCTTTATATTGCTTCCGTGCTTTACTTAAGTTTTATAGATGTTTCGCTTAGTAGCCAAATTACTTTGCTTGCGGTTATTCATACCTTTTGATAATATTGTTAGAACTTCATTTTATCAATAAACAAAGGAGGCTCTCGAAATTTTATAGAATGCCTTAGAATAGTTTTATTATGTTGTTAGTTTGGTAGCATTTCGTGCCATTGTTTGGTGGGTGTTACTGATTGGTATCGAGCGGGCTTTAGGTCCGTGGTAATTAAATTATTAAATTGACACACCGGTGCAGTGAGGATGGGATGGGTCAAGCATTGCATTTATGCTTTTGACATGTTGTATTGATGATTTACATTATGAGATAATCTTGTATGCTTATTGATAATCTTGTATGATTATGATTTGCTCCTATGACTGTATGAGTGGGAATAGTCAATGAGATGATGTAGATGTTGTGATGTGCTACCTTGGCATTGCGGATTTACCTTTGGGTGTAGTATAAGGATTAGCAATGTAGTTACCTCGGGTAACTTAATTGTAGGTGTTATGGGTGAGTTTCTTAGAAAAGTTATTAATATCCTCAAGTTGATTCCAGCTAATTCTTGGTGATTGCAGCTTAATGAATTTCTTTTGAGATTGTGGTTCTTGCGTTGAGGGTATGCAATTGGTCTCTACATTCCTTGAAACAGCTTATGGTTTCTTTCCTGACTCTTGAGATACTTTGCTACCGTGCTTATTGTTGATTTGTAAGGTTAGTTCCTTCGTGGGAGTTTGTCCTGTTATGAATCATGGCTCATTGGTTCGCTTGGTGTTTTATTTTTTAGTGCAAATTTTGAAGTTGCAAAACTCGGTGTTATGTGAAAGTTTTGGATCTATGTATTCCTTTATCTCGGCGTTGAAGTTATTGTTCCTCTTTTTTTTGAAAGAGAGTGTTAAAATCCATTATGATTGTTTTGCTATGCTTAAGTGG
Organism: Bonia amplexicaulis; assembly: GCA_036346245.1. Classification (NCBI taxonomy): domain Eukaryota; kingdom Viridiplantae; phylum Streptophyta; class Magnoliopsida; order Poales; family Poaceae; genus Bonia; species Bonia amplexicaulis. The sequence continues at coordinate 10,775,714 of CM070766.1, forward strand.
AAGGTGGTAATCATATAAACTAATTCATAAGGTTTGAATTATTAAGTTGATATGATAGCGTAGTGTATAATTAATTTCTTTTACTAGTATCCTTGGAAGTGTAGTGGTTTAATTTGATATTGCCTTGTAATAGTTTTGAGAAGAACTACGATTAAGAAGTTGTCTATTCATGACAAGAACTCATGGAGTTATTGAGGAGTGTGCAAAAGAATTAGAATGATTATTATGATTATTGAATTTCTATCATGTTGGACAAATTGAATTATCTTTGTCTTTAGTAATTAATCCGACCGCTTGGAATAATTAAGTAAGGAGGTGTTAGAATATTACCTTGGTAATATTGACCCTTAACATGTCTTTTATTTAGATGCTTTATGAGCATGCACAATTGCTGGTTTCATCTATCTTTTACAATGCTAAATTGTTGAAATACGTATAAAGGAATAGATGAAGGTTGATGCATTGACTTGTAGAAACTTGTCTTACGAGCTGGTATCATTGAAGTTTAAAGTCATTTCCATTCTAATTTCTGAATGTAAGGTAGGATACAAAATCTATGCTCATGAATGTCTTATAATTGTAAAATGGAGTTAGGATCATGAATGTTGTTATGACCGAATACTAATCAATTATTGCCAATAGTGAATAGAGTACAATCAATTGGTGCTAAGTTAGAGTTGAGCACCAATAAAGAATGGAATATATGAAATCTAGTAAGAAATTTATACTAGCATGATTTCTGAGATTATCTTGTTCTAGTATCATCTTGTTTAAGAGCTTTGTTCTATTTATGTGGCTTATGCACTAGGTTCTCCTAGATCAAGTAGTTGCAACCTTACTTAGATATTAGAAACATGATGCAATGATTTCTTATGTTTCTTTTGGAAAAGTTTATGAAGGAGTTGAGGATATGATGATGCTTGTTAAGAATGTATTATTCGATGTTAGTATGTTGGTCCATTTGTGGTTATGATGGTAATGTTGAAGGTTCATTAAATAGAAGAATTTGAATAAATTCCTTGGTACTATTTGAATCAAAAGTTTTGATAGTGTGTATGCGATCTTTGATCTCATGATTTATGTGGTAGCTGAAATTGTTTTAAGCAAAGTGTCGTGTTGAGGATTTTAATTAGTTCTTAAAGAATTAATGTGTTGTGGTCTTCAACTCTTCTTTTGTTGGAATTGTTAAGGTGATACCGTATTCAAAGAAGGTTGTTCTCTTTGTTAAAAGGAAAAGTTTGATAAAAGTTTTGAAGGTTGAAGTCAAGTTGTGCAATCTTTGTGAAGTGTGTTTGACTTCTTATTTTCACCGCTAAGAGTTTCGAGCTCAAATGACAATATTGTATTCGTATTGGTTGAGATTTGATGTTTTCGTCTCGAGGAGGCATGCGCCTTCACCGTGGTCTTATCCTTTGTTGTCCAAGATCTTTGTTTTCTTGGTTTTGTGTTTATTGCGATGGACCTTGTGCTGAAATTTTCTTCTTTGCTTCTCCAAGAAAGGGTACGCAGCTTGGGTTGCAAAGACCTTTAAGATGTGTATGGCAACCGGTTGGTGTGGTTTTGTGATTAGTCCGGGTGAGATTGTGGGTATCAAGATACTTGAGATTCTTGGAGTGATAAATTGTTCGTTGAATAATTCTCGATGAGGATTTGATTTAAAGAAGATGTTGTCCTTGGGGCTAAATAGTTTTATTGTTGCAACTAGAAGAACCTAGTGTGGTTCATGAGTGTTACGCTCATTTTGTGGAACGTTGGAATTATTGAAAGTATGGGAATCTTGATCAATTTTATTGGAGCATCATGATGGGGTACTTTGCAAGGATTATTAGAATGATTATGATGGTGTAGTTAATGAGTTTATAATTGTGAAGAAGCCCAACCGTTGTGGGAATTATTGGGATAGTAAGGATTGTTGAATTTTGCCATGTATAACTTAGCTCGTTGAGTAACCCTCTAGGAGTTAGAATCTTTCTACATATAATCAAGTTGAGAATATGTTTCATATGGTTGTTAATGATTGAGTATGGTTGATTGTGGAAATTTTAGTCACTGAATTTAAGAGTCTTTGTATTAAATATATCAAGTATATGTATAGAAGCCTTAGAGATGGGAAATTTTGGTTGGTGATCTATGCTAGAACCTTGGAGGCTAATGTTATTGGGTGAGAATAGTGGAAGGAGTGGATTCGAATATTATGATGTTCCTTGATAGTATCCTTTGGATGTAGTAAATGGGTATGTGAGCCGAGAAATTCATGTTGATTGTCCTTAAGATTTGTGGTGAAGTGTTGGTGGGTGAAAATAACGATGAGGTGCATTGGAAATTATTCGTTAAAGTAACATGTGGGAAGAGGAGTTGACTAGAGTATGTTATTATGAGAATAGTAGAGTCCCTCTACAAAAGTGTGTTGGATGCACTCGGTTTGAACATAGAGTTGATGTTGCCAATTTAAGAGAATTGAGCTAGTATGGTATGAGATAATTTGGAACCTCGTGATTCAAGAGGAAGTTTAATAAAAAAATCGGTAGTAAAATGCTCCCTGATTCTTGTTTGAGCTACGTGATGAGAGAAAAGTCTTTTGTGGTTTGAGTTGACTTTTTGTTGGCTTGTGTGGTTTTTCCGGTTTAGGAAAAAAAATAGACGGGTTTGACATTTGAGTGATTCCCCTTTGACGTATGTGTTGTTTGTTTGCAAACCACCTACTTGGAAGGTGGAGAGGTTCTTATGTTGAATCCTCGATTTTCTTTTATGATTTGACCCTTTGGTGGGGAGTGGGTGATGCGTGATTGCAATAAGAATCCCTTATTTTCGGTTGTATTCGTGTGTGAAAGAGTGGGTTTACCTTGACCCCGTGGTGTGCCCGTGTTTAAGGGGTGCTCATTGCTAAGGTAAAGAGATCGATTGAGAATGGAAACATGAGATATATGTCTTTGTGATTGTGTGGGTTGGTACTAAAGGGAATGATAACCCGATGTGTATTTAATCGCTTTTGTTAATTGCGAAGTTTTAGGGTTTGTGTATCACTAGGACTACCTTGGGTTCTAGTGTGGGATACACACGCTTTGTATGACTCCGGTATCGAGGAGAACTTGAAAGATCCGGGCGTGGCTTCATTAAAACCGTTGACCAACGAGTAAGACCACCACCATTCAAGAATTAAAGCTACACAATTCAAGTGTTGTAGGGGCGTAAGTTCAACGAGTGGCCTTGGTGAGTCGGAATCATTGGTCGCCCAGAGCGGTGAAAAGTTATGCGATGTAAGGAGCAAGGATCGGGAGGTTGGCAAACCACTTGGATCTTCAAGAACCTATGTGCGAGGTGCAAGCAATTAGAAAAAAATATTTAGTATGTCAAAGCTCTTTGGTCGCAGCAGACCGAGAGAGAAGCAACTTGGGAGTTGGAGTCTCGCATGCTGAAAGCAAGACCCGCGTTGTTCACGTCGGTGCTAGTTAATTGCTAGTTGGTTGTTTTGTTTTCTGTTGAGGTTGCGGTTAGAATTGGGTCGAATTACATTTAAGGGGTAGAATGTAATACCGGAAATTGTTTAATTAATTGTTTAATTAATAGAGAGAGGACTTTGTGAAATAATTAAATTTATAAGAGTTTTGAGGGTTTTATGAAAATTTAAGACAACCGGGCCTAGACCTTGGCCTAGGTGGGTTTTCTTGGCCCAAGAGGGAGGGAGGCCACCTCTTAAAACCCAGGCAGCCCCACCCCCGCGCCTCCACCCCGCGCCTCCACCCCAGCCAGCCGCCGCCCGTGCTGCCCGACGTCTTCTTCCGGTGCGCCGTCGTCGTCTTCATCGTCGTCGTCTCCTCCCCGTGCGCCGTCGCCGACGTTCGCCGCTGTACCGCGTGGATCCGGAGGAAAGAGAGGAGGAGATCGCGGGCGTGTTCGTCACCGTGTTCGTCGTGTTCGTCGACGTGTTCGTCGTCGTGTCATCAAGGGTAATCCTCGGTAGTCTCTAGATTGGTTTTAATCGAGTTAGATTCGCCGGTTTTTGGGCTGCTGGGACAGTAGTTGTTTCTCGGCGGTTTTGATCTAGTTTCGTCGGGATTCAGGTCTGGACCCTTCTAGAAAGTTGTAGAGGGTTTGATTATCTTTCCGGGAGTACAAGAACACATTATTGGATCTGTGTACCAAAAGTTATGAATTTTCTAGTGCGACTGTTCTGCAGATCGGGGTAGTTCTGGACAGAGTTTAGTAGATCGGTTTGTGCGACGGAAATAGTGGCGATTCAGGAGTCCTTCAAATTGGGAAAGTTGTATATAAGTTTCTTAGCTTTCAATAGAGGTAAAGAAGTCCGGATTCCAAGTTTCTGGCTGAAAGTTATGACTGTTTTAGTGCGCTGTCCAGAGAGTCCGACGTGAATATTGATGCTTTAGAAAAGGGTTTGGATCGGCTAGTTAATGGCAGAATCAGAGAGTCTCCCCAACTAAGTTTTTGTAGATAATTTAATTATCTTTCCAGAGAGTCTAAGAACGCTTAATTTGGAGTTACGTACTGAAAGTTATGATTTTTGGAAGTCGGCTGTCTGTGGTTGGGCAGATTTGGCCGAGGGGAGTTGGGGATTTAATTGAGATAAATTGTTGGGTTAATTGGGGTTGCTGTTATTTTATATCTAGAAACCCGCTACTGTCATGTTGGTAATTATTAATTAAATATTCAGGAGGAGAGCGGATTCCGGGGGTTGTGCCTTCTACGTGTTCTTCATTTTCTCGCGGTTGAGGCAAGTATATTTGTGATGTGAAAATCTGTGTGTTTATGGATTTGTTGAATTGTTTGGATGATGGTTGAATCATGACTGCTTTAAATTGTGAGTATGAGTAAGTGATGAATTGAGAATGCTATTTATGTTCTGTTTACATTATGGCATTTATGAGATTGGTTGATGCGTAGTATGGTGAATGCTCGTTATCTTTGATACATTCACATATATGCATCATATTGAGAATTGTTGAAGTCTTGATCATGCGGTGATCAAGATCGAGGTCCCCACACTTGCGGAGTGTGGGCATTGGTCCCCGCACCGAGGGCAGGCATGGGTGTGCATTGACGGATGCACACCAGACACCGATAAAATGCGAAAGAGATGAGAAAGAGGAGCTTTTGATCATAATGCATAGCATGAAATTCATATGTAATATGTTTAACTTGAGAGTTAATGTTCATGCTTGCATTTGTTACGATTATACTTGCGAGTCATTGGACTCACTCTTCTTTGTTTTGTTGTTGTTGTTTGTTTATTTTAGGTACCTTCACGAGGTCGGCATGCATGGGAATAAAGAGGAATTAGTATTGTTGCACTTGCACGAAATATTCACCATGGAGAAGATAGAGAACTCTAATTATTATTTGTTGATTAGTTCAAGTGGTATTTGATTATGACCTTCAGATTAAGATGTAATAATGGATTAGAACTTCTTTATATTGCTTCCGTGCTTTACTTAAGTTTTATAGATGTTTCTGCTTAGTAGCCAAATTACTTTGCTTGCGGTTATTCATACCTTTTGATAATATTGTTAGAACTTCATTTTTATCAATAAACAAAGGAGGCTCTGCCGAAATTTTATAGAATGCCTTAGCATATTTTTATTATGTTGTTAGTTTGGTAGCATTTCAGGCCATTGTTTGGCTGGGGTGTTACACTATGACCACATAGCAAGTCGCTACGACCACCCCAAAAGTCGGTATGACCGCTTACAAGGGCCTACGACCGCCTCCTGCTGCGTTACGACCACGTTATAGCTCCTCCGATCGCTTCGACTTCGTGGTCGTAAACCTTCTACTGAAGTTTCGAGCACGTTCACTTCTTCACACCTTGGTCAAAGGCCCTTCCGATCACGTTCAAGGCTTCACAACGTGGTCGAAGCCCCTTCCGACCATGTTCAACATGGTCGAAGCACCTACCGACCTCGTTAAACGTGGTCGAAGCACCTTCCGACCACGTTCAGTACTTTACATCGTGGTCGAAGCCCCTTCCGACCACCAACCATGGACAACGTGATCGAAACCCGCTTTCGACTACCAACCGCGGACAATGTGGTCGAAACCAGCTTTCGACTACCGACCGCGGCCAGTCGACGCTTCCGACTTCCGACCACGTCCAATCGACGCTTCCGACTTCCAACAACGGCCAGTCGACGCTTCTGACTTCCGACCACATCCAGTCGACGCTTCTGACTTCCGACCACAGCCAGTCGACGCTTTCGACTTCCGACCATGTCCAGTCGACGCTTCCGACTTCTGACCACGGCTAGTAGAGGTGTCCGACCACGGACAACATGGTCATAAAATTTCCAGCCGACCCAACGACACTCAACGTGGTCGTAAGCGGCACCGCCGACCACACTGTAAGGCTTACGACTTTGTAAAGGGAGCACAAACTTTAAAAACCAAACTCAATCTTTCTAAAATAAGAGTCAATTACTCATCACAAATATAGAGTCACCTTCACATGGTCTCTCAAGCTTTTTAATTTCTAGAGAAACCAAAAACTATAAACAGAGCCAAAGACAAAAAAACAGAGCTTGCCGTTTTTGAAGACTTTGTTGCGTTTGTTCCCATCAATCGTTTCGAAAGTTTGTGTGTGTGTGTGTGGGGGGGGGGGGAGCGAAGTCATTTTGGTGTACTATTCTGCAGACCCCAAAATTTCGCCGGTACGTTGCCAAGGGTCTATCCTCTGTCCACCGTTCTAATTCTGATTACCCCGACATAATTTTTCTTTTCTGCGAGAGTTACACCCCACTTATTGGCCCGTTAACGCACGCCTAATTATAAATCCTGCGGTCAGCAGCGCCACCAACCGTAAGGGAAAAAAGGTATTCATAAATATTGTTCGGATGTTTTCTTCCTCACTATCATCTAAATTTGTGATTATTAGATTAGAGATTCAATGGTCATAAATTCTTCCCCACCCCCTCTAAAAAAAATATCTCCCTCTTCCAAAAAAAAATCTTCCCCCTCTAAAAAAAGAGTCCGTTAGATCTCTAATCCAACGGTCTCAGATTTAGATGATTGTTAGCAAGAAAATATTCAGATGATATCTAGACACATCTGGGAAAAAAATGAAGCACTAAAGCATGATTGATAATTAAATACTCAAATGTTACCTCGTGAAGGAAAAACAAATGCCTCGTGCCACACATGGACACCGACTATTTTGGCGTATCACGTTTGTACGTACCTCGATGTCGAAACGACCAGTAGCAACAAAGTATTAAAAAAACTCATATAAAAGCAAAATATTAAAAAACCAAAAAAGTGGTTGGCATGTCATCAGCCATCTATAATTCTTTAAAAATGTAAGATTTTGATGATATAGATGAAAGAGAACAAGGAGAGAGGAAGAAGCTATGCATGAACCAGACGATCTATAAAGCCTTTATAAATAGGAAAAATTGCTCTCTTGCCCCAAAGTTTAATGACGTTTGCTCAAATGCCCCATGATGTCTCACTGACATGTGGGTCCAGGGCCCACATGTCAGTGAGACATCATGGGGCATTTGAGCAAACGCCATTAAACTTTGGGGCACATGAGCAAATCCCCCTTATAAATAACACGCAACACCATGGTATGACAAATTGAAAGTGCAAAATACTCGAAAGACCATGTCAAGATCTTCATGTTTGCAACAAACAATTGGTATTTTGGTTTAGTTGAATTTGAGTTTTGTAATAGTTTTAGAAAATTTATATTTGTTGTCAGTGTTCCTAGTAGGATCGGGAGAAAGCGGTCCGATGGGTCTGTGAACGGCGGTTAGACCGGTGGTCCGGTGTGACCGATTTCTAATTGATGGTTTTTTTCCCAAAGAGTGTGTTTTGATGTTGGTCACATGCGGTTGGATTGACCATGGTAGGCGGTCAGACCGGGGTGAGTTGTCCAATGTGACCGGGATTGAAAATATGGTCACACCAAGTTGCCGGTTAGATCAGCTAGTGGATGCTTTCAAGTGAAGATAAAGACGGAATCAAGAAAAGATGCTCAAAAGCTTCTTCAAGAGTATTTTGGTAGTTGACTAAATACCGGGTTGAAACCTTGATCAAAACCGCGGTGTAGGGAGGCGGAAATGAGAAGTGGTTTAGGTTAAAGAGAGCTGGGTTGACAAGTGGATCAATCGCTAAAGAGTTAGCAGGTTGAGTTTTGTAAATGCTTTGAGAAGTGTACATGAGTGTGTAAAATCCGTGTTAGTGGGGCTGACTAGTTTTCCTAGTAAACTTAATGGGTTGGACCTATTATGGTTGTACTAGTTACTTGGTAGATCCAAATATTTTAAGGTTTAGTTTTTTCACTACCACCTTGTCTCCTATGGTTGTGATAGATAGAACTTGAGAAAAGAAAGAGCGGTGCTTTGGCCGCACTTTGTAATTATCTATGAGTATATAAATCTCACCATCAACTGAAATAGATCAAAATTTTGTCTTAATCATATTCGTATTAGTGGTCTTACTTGGTTTTGCTTGTTCTTCAGCTAGATTTGTGATTTTAAGTTCGTAGTAATTCTAACCCAATCTCTTGCATAAATTACCTTGATAGAACATGTGAGAATAGATCTGGAAGACTTTATATCTTAGATCCTCATGTGCAAGAAGTAATTTGAGATTTTGGAATTTTTGTGTTCTTGCAAATTAGATTTGATTTTCTTCAATTTAGTGAACTCAAACCAAAGAACCTTGTGATTCTTGATTGGTTTAAGTTCCTATTGCCTTGAATAAGTCTCATACAAAACATGGCCGATATGTTTGGATGAGAATTGGACAAATTCTTGACATTTGAGCTTTTCACCCGAGTGGGTTTTAGGTCTGGAAACAGGTGACAGGTTGGATCGGCCTCAGACCTATGGTCAGACGAGCATGTCGGTGTAACCTGTCTTAGGGTGGTTATCAAACTGACCAGTGGTCAGACCGACCATTCAATGGTGGCCTAATCGCTCCTATGTAGGATACTGTTGATTTTCCTGGCTCTTGTTTTTAATTTTTTTTTACTTAGCCATGTTGGTGTGATCTAACCTTGCTAACTATCGTAGTCACTCGAATGAAGATTTTGAATACTTTAGAGGAAAAAGTTTCAAGAATCATTCTCCTCTCTCTAATTGCTGACATCGGTCCTATGAGTAGTTTCAAGCTCTTCCTCACAGATCTTAAATAGTCTTAAAGAGTCATGACAGAAATAGGTATTCCACCAAACCACCCGTCATCGATAGGATCGACTTTTGATATTGGAAGGCGAGGATGGCTGCATACATTCAATCTCAAGCCTATACAATCTAGGAAGCTTCGTCGAGGGTATTTCGGTACTTGGCTAAATACCGAAATGGTACTTTGATCAAAACTACAGCGTAGAGAGACACAAAGTAGATGTGGTTTAGATCAATGAAAGTTATAATTGACACATGGATCAATCGCGAAAGAGTTAGCGGATTAAGTCTTGTAAATGCTTTTGAGAATCATGTGTGTGTAAAACCCGTGTTAGTGGGATTGATGGGTTTCCTTGGTAAGTTTAATAGGTTAGACCTATTAGAGTTGTGCTGGTTATTTAGAGGGAAGGAAAGGAGGTAATAGATCCAAGGATTCTATGATTTAGTTTTGTTATATCACCTTGTCTCCTTTTATATATAGCTGTGTGAGAGAGAACATGAGAGAGGAAAGGGTGGTCCTTTGGCTGCACCTTGTAATCATCCATGAGTATATAAGTTTATCCTCCACTGAAATAGATCAAAGCTTTGTCTTAATCATGCTCTTGTTTGTGTTTTTATTTGGTTTTACTTGTTCTTAAGGTAGATTTGTGATTTTAGGTTTGTAGAAGTTCTAGCCTAATCTTTTGATTAAATTACTTTACTAGACATGTGAGAATAGATCTGAAAGATTTAATGTCTTAGATCCTCACGAGTAAGAAGTAATTTGAGATTTAGAGTTTTTGGTGTTTTTGTGAATTAGATTTAATTCTCTTCAATTTGATGAACTCAATCCCAACAGCTTTATAATTCTTGATTGGTTTAGTTGTCTTGAACAAGTCTCATGCAAAGCGTAGATGTGTTTGGATGAGATTGGGTAAATTCTTGAGGTTTGAGTTTTTCATCCGAGATGTTTTTAGTTCTGTGAATAGGGGACAGATTGAACCGGCACCAGGCTTGCGGTCAGACGGGCCTATCGGTGTAACTGGTCACAAGTCGGTGATCAAATTGGCCAGTGGTCATACCAGCCGTTCAATGACGGTCTGGCCGCCTCTTTGTAGGAGGCTGCTGATTTTGTTGGCTCTTGTTTCTAGTTTTATTTTGCTTAGTTGTGTTGATATGATCTGAACTTTGTGAGTATTATAGTTTCTCAAGTGAAGGTTTTGAATACCTTAAAGAAAAATTTTCAAGAATCATTCACCTCGCTCCGATTAACGGCATCAGTCTAACAATACCACATCTACTCCTCCTAACTTGGATACCAAATTACCAATCCCTGGCCTCAAAATGTGCAGAGATTGGCCTGAATACTGGCCATTTTTTGGGCACTCATCTGAAAAAAACGCCCCATCCCAATTCTTTAAAACCGTGCTCACTGGCTCACGGGCTCGCTCACAAACTCACTGCCTCGCTTACTCCCCCACAGCACTGCTGCCCGCAGCAGCGGCAATGGCTCACGTCGGTGGCGCCATGACCGTGCTTCTCCTCCTTCTCCTTGCCTTGTCGTGTACCAGCGTGGTCTATGGCGATGCAGTGCTCGGCCGGAAGGCCGGAATTGCTGACGACCAGGCAGAGAATTCAGTGGGGAAGGGCGCGGGGAGGTACGCCGTCATCTTCGACGCCGGCAGCACGGGGAGCCGAGTTCATGTATTCAAGTTCGACAAACAGATGGACCTCGTCAAGATCGGTGACGACATTGAGTTCTTCGCACAGGTATACGCATGAGGTTGTTTACATGGGTAATCACACTTAATTAACAGGGAATTTGAAAACATAGCACGGCAAGAAAGGAGTCTTTTTTTTGACGGATTTGCTAGTAATCCGTCGAATGTTTTTCTTTTTGGGAAATCAGACGATTTTCTGACTTCATGATATACTTGAAGATTCACGCCCGCGCCACCTCCGTTTCCATCACTAGCGAGGATGATTACGCTCGCGTGTGAGCACCACCGGCGAAGCCGGTACACCGCCCACCGCCACATGCCCGCTCCGAAATATGCACACACGGCAGCATGCGCGCCTACTTTTTCATTATATTAAGGAGAAGCGCAGGAGGTGTCGTATCCCGTCGCAGGAGGCGATGGCAAAGAGTAGGAGGGGGCGTGGATAGGGACGGTGGAGGTGGAGAAGATGTGTGGGAGGACAAGCAACGATGCGAGGGAGCGCGGAAAGAGGAGAGGCAGTGCAAGTAGACTCGGCAGAGCTCCCGGTGGTCCTCGTTGGTGCCAGTGAGACGGCGGGGCATTAGGCGCACGGTTTGAAAAGCCGGTTTTAAATTTTAACCAGGAGGGGCCGATAGGGTCGGTACCACCGAAAATAAAAAAATTGGAGGATTTTGGGCCGAAATTTTCAAATTAAAATTTGAATTTTAAAAATATCAGCCGAAAATCGATTGAAGATATCGGCTAAAAATCTTGAAAACAAATTTCAGCAAAAAATTCTTCTAAATTTGATAAAATTCGTGCAGAACAAAATTTTCAGAATAGATTTGAAATTTTACCGGGGGTCACAGATAAACCGGTTTTCATCTGCTAATTGACCGATAAAAATTTTCCTAATTTGGAAGGCGATGGCTAGGAGAGGCTAGAGGTGGAAGACGGCGTAGGAGCTTAGATTGTGTAGGAGTGATAGGATTAGGGGTTGTAGTTGTAGTGTACTGGGGCATGGGCTGGTTGCATCTAGATTCAACAGCCAAAAAAACTATTTTTTTCGAAAATACAGCAGTTGTGATAGTTTTACTTATATTTGCTGTCCATTTTGATTATCACCGACGATGCAGAAAACTCCTCTATTGTATTTGCATACGGTAGTTGCTAAAAGCCATCGACAATACATTTATTTAGCAACCGACCATATCCAACAATAATTACTAATGGAAAACTGTTGGTCAATGGAATTTCTGATTGTTTAAGTAAATTGCCATCGGTTTCCAACAATAATTACTAATGGAAAACTGCTGGTCAATGGATTTTCCGATTGTTTAAGAAAATTGCCATCGGTTTTTCACTCTTGGGAAAACGTGCAAGTGTTGTAGTGATAGTAATTGTGAAGAAAACAAGAAAATGTAATGTTTGGTTTGAGCACCTCATCCAGGATGGGTTAGTCCACCATGAGATCATTCTATGAAGTTTGGTGGGATCACATCATCCCTCATTTATATAGGGCCTGTTCTTTTCGGCTGCGGCTTATAGCTTTTGGCTGAAATTTTTGAATTTTGGCTGTTTACGGTACAGATTATGGAGAGACAGATACTCACTTGCGATTTTGGTTGGTATAGATGTTGGGCTTTTAACGTGTAGATCATTTAACTTGTAGACCCCGTCTTGAGAAAATACTCCATTTTAAAATTAGCTACTGTAGCAAAAGCCAAAAGCCGCTGACTTTTGACTTAAAGAACAGGCCAATAGTAAACCTTGTGCTTATGAGGGATGATGTGGTGTTGAATCGGCTTGTTTTATTCCTCAAACCAAACAAGTAAGTTAGGTGCGAAACTAGGATCGACTGATCCATTCACCATCTGGTCCTTCAAACCAAACAGCCCACACAGTAACCAAAGATACCTAAAAATATCTAAAATCTTTTTAGCTTTTGTCTTCTAGGACTCAAAAATTCCCAAAAGATTAACAAAAGTCAACCAAGCGTGCTATATTTTATTAGCAACAAACGAACATGTCGTATCTATTAAAGTATTAGTATATTTCCCATATTTCCTCATTAGTTTAAGTTTTCAGGTGAATTGATAGATGTATGTAATTCAATATTGTATCGGAGCTAAGATATCCTGAGTTCAAGATCCAGCTGGCACAATTTTACAAAAAAATAATTGTAGTCCACTTCTATTCCAAATCTTAAATTTGACGGAGCCTATATGTGAGAGGAATATTAAAGTATTAGTATATTGCCTTGCTAGCTTAAGCTTTTAAATGAAGTGATCGATACATACAAAACAATAGTATCTGCTATAAAAAAATCTAATAATTTTTAAAACCATCGATACTATTTGAATAAAAAAAACAAACTTTCTCGTTTCTCAATACAATGTCCAACATTATCATTTCAGGGTGGATGTCCATCGTGTAAATCAGAAGTGTAATTGTTGTAATTTTTGTCCACCTTCTACCTCTGATTTCTAATGTTATGAAGGAGCTTGAGTGGTTCAACTTTTATCTTATCAAGGGCAAGAATGTTCAATCTCATTAACTATTTACTAGATTTTGTGGTCTATACACACAAGTCGGGCGTACTTATAATGTGAAAAGGATGACTAATCGATTCATAGATTTCCCTGGGTATTATAGTGCGGGTACTATAGTTTTTCACCACGGTAACTTGAGATGCTGCCACTCAACACCAAACTTTTTATTGGATGGCCATGTAGATTTGGAAAGGGCACCCTATCTACTGGCTTAGAGCAAGTTCGCAAAGATACTACACATGCTGACATGACAGCACAACAGAACCAAAAGAAAGATGAAAGAAAAAAAATACAGTTCCAACATGTGTTTGATCCGCTTCTTTACATGTATTGTACCTTTGTACGTACATATATATTATGTTTACCTACTACCACATGTGATTTGCTTCTTGAGAGGCTCGCCTATATATATTGTAATTGCAGGTGAAGCCCGGGTTAAGTTCATATGCTGGCAAACCCCAGGAGGCTGCAAACTCCATAGCTCCTCTCCTTGAGAAGGCTAAAGGCGTCGTCCCTAAATGGCTTCAGAAAAGAACTCCCCTTAAACTTGGGGTAATTACTTGCTTGAAACTTCATTTCTTAAAAGAAGCTCGAGGCCAATTTTGAGTTAGGAGCAAAATTTGCAGGCTACTGCTGGTCTAAGACTAATCGGAGATGAGAAGGCAGATCAGATTCTTGAAGCGGTAGTTTTGTCTTATCCTACTTTTCTTATAAACATCTTATCCTCTGCTTAAATATGTATTGATCACACGTGACGTAGAAATGATGGTTAAATAATAAGAGATGTACGTGCAATTACACAGGTCCGGGATCTTGTCCACAGCAAGAGCAAATTCCAGTACAACCCAAAATGGATCACTGTTCTTGAGGGGTCTCAAGAAGGCTCTTATCTTTGGGTATGAAGAATAGACTGGCTATTCTCATTTTGAGTAACAATTCGACGGTCTATCTAATCGTTTCACGATTTTTTATGTTCTTGGTATGGTGCAGGTTGCTCTGAACTATCTGTTAGGGAAGCTAGGAGGAGACTTCTCCAAGACGGTAGGCGTGATCGATCTCGGGGGTGGATCGGTGCAAATGGCCTATGCCATCTCTGCAGATGCTGCTGCAAACGCTCCTGCACTGCCCGAAGGTGCTGATCCTTATGTTACAAAGGAGCACCTCAACGGGGGAGATTACAACCTTTATGTCCACAGGTAACAGGTTTAATTTGACAACTCTTTGTGTTCATATCTTACTTCTCCAGCTCCATACAAGTTCTGTTACCTTTTGTGATTAAAAGTTAATGCTTGTGGTACAGTGCTTCCAAGCTTGCATGTTAATTCAGGAAATAAGTAGATATGTTTTCAGCCGTTGAAACTGATCTTAATGATCTTGTGCAGCTATCTGCACTACGGGCTTCAAGCTGCCCGCGCAGAGATTCTGAAGACAAAGAATGGGCCGTTCAGCAATTGCATGCTTCGTGGATTCAGTGGTATGTTATACCCGGACCAGGGAAAAATTTTCGTTTTGCAAAAAAAAAAATCAGAAGGTAACGAAAGGGACGAAATTTCATCCTTTCAAAAAAATTTGGTCAAAATGTTCAAATGTCATTTGAATTTTGACAAAATTTAACCAAATTTTGGATGGAATTTAGACAAAATTTAACCAAAATTCGGCCATAACTTGATCAAATCATTTTCCTTTCGGCGGGTAATGAATTCTTTGGGAGCATAAGAAAGGAACGAAATAAACGGAATTTCGCTGAATACTCGCCGAAACTGTGAACCCTGGCCCAGACACCGATCTTGTCTTTTTTGACCTAAAAATGAGTAAAACTCCACTACAAATAATACATCAGGCGGTATTTTTCAGATCAAAAAATTAAATGAAACCTTTACACGTTAGTCGGAGGCATACCGCATACATCTCAATTGAACGTCACGAGTTGTTGATGACGTTTCCCTTCCATGCAGGCAAATACAGCTACAATGGTGAGGACTTCGACGCGACAGCCTCACCTGATGGAGCAGACTACGACAATTGCAGGGAGGACGCGATCGCGTCGCTAAACATCGGCGCCCACTGCGAGGCCAAGAACTGCACCTTCAACGGCGTGTGGAACGGCGGCGGCGGCGCCGGCCAGGCCGACCTCTACGTGGCGTCATACTTCTACGACAGGGCGTCGCACGTCGGGATCGTCGCCGGGGACGCGCCGAGCACGAAGACCACCCCGGCAGCATTCGCGGATGCAGCGGTCAGGGTCTGCTCGCTGAGCGTCGAGGAAGCCCAAGCCGCGTACCCCAAGGCCTTCGACGCGCACTTCCTGTGCATGGACCTCACGTACCAGTACACGCTGCTGGTGGACGGCTTCGGTAAGCAGTTCTCCATCCGTTTTTTTTACCTGTGTTTTTTTTAATTTTTCGTACTTTAAAATACGATTTTGATCACTATTTTTATAACTTTATATTATTATACATTAACAAGATTATAATAGCATGAAAGTATTTTTAACCACGAATCTAATTACATATTTTCATATAGCCTATCTACATAGTTTAAAATATATTAGTGATCAAATTTTATAAAACTTGACTGCACGGATTCTAGAATGTTAAGTTAAAAAGAATAGGAAAGTAATGCATCTGCAAGTAGGGATGGATATCGAGCTAAGTCCTCAGCTTATCGAGTTTTTCCTAAATTGATATAATTTGATTTAATATTATTTTATTGATAGTTTGCAAGTATTTTTAGAATCGAGTTAATAAGCTGAGTCGAGTCAAAATAAAATTTAATTTCATCTAAAATCAAGTTATTCAATAATTAACTAATTAATAAGTATAATTTAAATAATTTTGAAACGAACCAACTAGTAACGACGAGGGTTTTTTCCACATCCTAACTGCAAGTACAAACCGTGCAGTACATTGAATCCATACAAAGATTTTACATTTACAGCTTGCAATTAATTTACGCGATCACTGAAGAATCCTAAGGTAATTTTTGAATAGGTGTGTCTAGGTATATATCATCCAGATATTTTGTTGTTAACAATCATCTAGGGGAGATTTTTTTTGGAAGAGGGAGATATTTTTTTGGAGGTGGTGGGGAAAATTCATGACCATTGGATCTCTAATCTATGATCACAAATTTAAATACTAATTAAAAAATATTTAGATGATGTTTATCAATATCCTTTATGAATTAGGAAAAACTATATAACTACTACCAGTAACGTTGTTACGATGATTGCACAGGCTTGGAGCCGACGAGGGAGATCACGCTGGTGACCAAGGTGAAGTACGGAGAGTACTACGTCGATGCAGCGTGGCCGCTGGGCACTGCCATAGAGGCCTTGTCGTCCCAGAAGCTGCATCAATCTGCGTGATCAATTAATCCCAAAAAAATAAAATCTGCATGGCTACGCGCCTATGCCTGTGTGTATCTGCTTTCCGGTTTTGCCGGGCCGCCGATTTAATCATGATGATTAGAAACCAATGCATTATGCATGGCGTGCGGAGATGTTTCTCAGATTTGAATGTTGTAAAGTTGAGGTTTGAGGACAAAACGCTTTCACGGCGCACCAAGGTGTTTCAAATTGCGTTTCCGCACCAAAGAGCGCTGGATGACCAGCTCCCGCTATGAATCGGTACGAAATTTAATTTCAATTGAAATATTTAGAGAAATCGATCAAAAATCGGCAGGGGACTAGACAAAGGCCTCACTCGTTTGGGCTTGAGTTTCGAGCTTTCGGTCTATTTTTTATTATTTCTAAATTTCATCTTTTTCTGACTTTTCATATTTTTTTGAGTTTTTTGTCGCTTTTTCCATATTCATTTGTATTATATATGCTGGGCTAACCCGTGTTTTCTATTTTTAATTTTTTAAATTTAATTATGCCGAATAAGCCACCATCAGCTACAATGTAATTTCAACTATATTGTAATTTCAGTCACAAACCACAGAAAATAAGCCCAACTGAGCGGGCTCAAAAACCATTGTAGCTTTTCTTTCTTATCGAGCCTAGACTGGTTTTGCTTTAGAGATTGTGTATTCATAAAGTGACTTTCTCAATAGTTTGGATGGAAAACTAACCACTCGTGTAACCCCCCCCCCACTTTCTATATATAACACAATCCAACACCATTATAATAAAAAATAAAAGAAAATTTATTTTAACCTAGACAAATAAAATTGGTGAACCCCTACAAAATACAAAGGTAGAACAGTTTCTATTGAAGACAAAAATAAATTTGGTGAACCCCTTTCGTTTATTATAACCAACATTATATGAAATGCAGTACTATATGAAAAAGAAACCGTATAAGCCATTGAGAATCAATAGGAATTTACCATGCATCTGTACAAAAAGAGACATCATGGACGGTGAACTGTCATCACAGACGGTTTTCTGAACTGTCTGGATTTTTAGGTCAATGATAATCGGAGGTTATCACAGACGGTTTGTGAGTTGTCTGTAATAAATACAACACAAATGATTTATAATTAGAACAATATGTGATACTCTAACATCATAGATGGTTTAAAGTAAAAATCGTTTATGATACTCTAACATCACAGATGATTCTAGCTACCAACCGTTTGTGATGGAAGAGTATCACAGACGGTTGTAATATAGAACCGTCTGTGATACTCATTCATAGACAGTGTATACCACAAAATCGTCTGTGATAGTTCATACTATACCTAAATTTTCTATTTTCTTTGCTAGCCTCAAGAAATGTTAGCTATGGCATTTGAAAACAAGTAAATACTGCAGCAAACACAACATCATATTCCATTAGAATCCACCATTACAACATCATAATGTAATAAGCAGGTTACCTATCTGACACAGCAAGAGCATGGCAAGAACACATCTCCTAATTCTACGAACCCAACTCTTAAATATGGCAAGAACACATTTCCTAATCATACGAACCCAACTCTTAAACATAGCAAAAACACATCTTCTAATCGAACGAACCCATGAAAAAACATAGAAGAAAGAGAGATCCTAACAGCGCGTGAGCTGGATGTTTTTGGTAGCTAGTTGCTTTCGCGGTGCCTTGCAGTGAAGGAGAGGCGGCGGTAGTGTCACCTTTGTGTCACGACGGTGACACTGCACAAGACACTCTTACGACACTTACGACAAGAGTGTTTATGCAGTGGACCGTGGTGTCACAACGGAGGCGCTAGCTCACGGCAGTACTCAGCGTCGTCGAGGAGTAAGCTAGGAGTGTGTAACACCCCAGGACCCACAATGCCCTGGGATGCTGCTGAAACTGCTCTACAACTAGCCAATTTACAAGATAATTTAAACTGGCAATAATTACTAAACAAGATAATACAAGCGAAGCATAAACAACTAAGGGATAGCAGAATATCCATAACAATTTAATATTCATAATCAACTTCAACATAATAACCAAAGGAACGGTTCCGAATTAAACATTGATGAGATGAAACATTCATCAACAAGATAGCTAAGCAAAGACTAGAGTTCTGTCGACTTTATTTCAGCATTAAAACAAAATCCATGTGCATCAATGTGGTGCTGCTCTACCCTTCCCAATGTATGCTCAAGGTCCACCTGTAGGGAGGGGGAAACAAGATTGAGATAAAAATCTCAGCAAGCAAACTGTTTAACAGTTATTCAAACTACGAACGATTATACATCATCATTTATAATTCCATACAACTACAACCACAATTCATGTTCATAATTATTAATCACCATAAATCTTCCATGGATCATACCTCTTCAATTTCAGATTTAATTGGCATATAAATGCTATCATTTTATTCATAAATAATTGCAAAGGAAACATATAATCTTTCCACAAACCACAATAGATTAATCATCAACATTTAATCTTCCATAATTAACAATGTTTATAACCTCAAGCGCAAATCACCATCAAAGACGGTAAAGCATTAGCAAATTAATCTTATTGGACTACATTAAATCCTCAACCACTACCACTACAAAGGCAATAAAACATATGTATATCTTACTCAGTGCTTTATTATTTCCCACATTCACAATTTCTATCTACAATTAATACAAGAGAAAAAAATCTCATGCTATCACCACAACCCTTACCATACACAAGGGATGAACCCCATTCCACGACCACATCCACAATCCTCATACCACAAGTAGCTCACATGAGCCAATTCCACATTACAACTAGAAAGTTGTATATTCCACAAAATAACATCACCACAATAGATATTGCATATGTATGCAAATGAATCTTTGCACAATGCAATGCATATGAATACTTCATGCTATGCTCCACATCACTCTTGCTAGGGCAGGAATTGTAGTTCATCGTATTACAGCAATATACGATGCTTCCGCGGGCGAAGAGTTGCATCGTATTACGACAATATACGATGTTGTACCGGTACGGTCGCGGCTAAGTGCGGCAACATCCACATATGCAAATGACATGATATGACATGGATGATATGATAATTCATTAATCACATTAATTCATCCACAAGGAGCATTATCATGCTCTTAACATATCCACATCCACCACATGTTATTTTCATGTTCCACATTATAATATTAAGTAAGAATTCCACATGTCTACTAGCATAATATCAACATATCAATGGATAAATATTTGCTACCATCTCCACAATTAAAATATCATGCAAGCATGTCATAATGTATCAAATTAAGATAATAATGTAAATTGCAAGTAGAAAGAATAACAAGTTAAATGGTAGCAACCACCACTACGTTCACTTGCCTCAATCCGATGAAGCGAAGTAAAATCAAGAGCGCTCAGGGACAAGACCACATGTCCAAACGACAACTCTCAGCACACAACCACAACATACAAATACGAATAAAATATTTAGAACGCCGCTAGAACCCCGAAACCCGCACAACTCTTCTCCGCTCAACAATTGAGCAAATTATCCTCTGCAGCAGCGCTACTTCATTTTTTCGTATCTTTAAAAATAATGAACCAATTATAGAAAACGATACCTCTATGCATTCATGACTTAAAATTATACAATTTTTATGGATAACACCTATTTTTATTTTAATCATAGCTAGGTGCAATTTAATGCCCAAAACAGAGTAAGAACTCTGTTCTGGCAGATTGGGCAGCAGTATTCAAACACGTGCCAACAACAGCACAGAGGTCTACAAATTATGAAATTTATACAAAAGCTAGATCTCGAAATTATGCACAACTTTCTCAACTACGGCCATGACTAGAAAAATCGTTTACTAATTCTAAACTCCGGATTACCAACAGACTGTACCAATCTGTCCGCCTGACGGACAGTGGTATTGCCGACTCCGTATCTCCCAGATCCCACACTAGAAAAATCCGGAAAAAATACAGGAGATGCATATGGAAGTCCGCTACAGTTTTCCTTTTGGGAAGACTCACAGGAAAATTCGTTTTCTAGATCAAAACTGTGCGACAAGCCGCGCTGGGCGAATCAATCTACAGACCGACGACATGTAAACTCTAATCGGGCAATTAATCTATTAACTACCATCAAAATTCGTGTCAAGAACACTAATTATTCCATAAAACAGAGGATTTGAGATCGGAAAAATTTACCTAGATAAAGAATTTCCCACTTCTTTCTCCTCTTCTTCTTCTTCTTTCTTCTCCTCTCCTTCTCCTTCCTTCTCTTTTCTTCTCCTCCAATGGCAGCAGCACTTGGGGCACCAATGGCAGCAATAGGGGAGGGAGGCGCCAAGGGGTGGGGGCCAAGGGGTGGGGAGGGGCCAAGGAGGGGTTTATAAAGGGATGTTAGGGTTTGTGAGGGGTACGTGCCCCTATTTGGGCTGGCTGGCCCAAAGCGGTAGCCCACCCTCCGGACAGTTCAAAATATCCAAATTAATTATTTTAATTTATTTAATTTATTTTACAATGTTCTACAATTCATATTTTCCCTTCCCGCGATTTATCGAAAAACCAGCGACTCCGCGATTGTTTCAAAAACTTATGCCGTAACGACGTTCAGGGTATTACAGAGTGGATGAACTAGCTAGCTAGGAGTAGCCAACTTGGAGTGAAAGAGAGAGGGGAGTAATTAATAAGGGGTGAGAAGTGAGAGAAATCGGTGCCTGTCATTCGATGCAGAGAGAATGGACGGGTGAGATCAGAATCCTGGGGAGATACCACGGATCGGTGTCGTGGCATTATCAGATGCTGTTTGTTATACGAACCGTTTGTGATAATGCACATATCATAGACGGTTCTTATAAATAAGCGTCTGTAAATTATCACAGACGGTTATTAATACGAACCATTTGTGATATCTTGCATTATCACAGATGGTTTATACTAACAACCATCTGTGATATTTTCAGATGGTTATTAATAAGAACCGTCTGTGATGTCCTGATTTATCACAGACGGTTCGTATAAATAACTGTCTATAAAAATATCACAGATGATTATTAGTATAAACCGTCCATGATAGTTGCACCATAAATAGCTCATAGAAACCATCTGTAATGTAATTGTCCATTATAACATCTTTTGTAGTAGTGTAAGTCGGTTGCATGATCATTCCTTATGGAAGCTTTGCAACCAAAATGTTTTGGTCCCATATGGCCATCTAACATGTATGGGGTGTGTTCGTGTGTCAGTGTGTGGCATGAGTGGGATGCGTCCTCTTTGTATTCCTCCTAAAAGAACACTTTGATCCCAGTTGGTGATCTTATGCTTTTTATAGGGAAAATTTTGTTCCGTTAAAGTGCGTCATCTTGGTTCTCTTTTTTGCCACTCCGAGTTTCACTCTCATTCTGTTTTTGCTACTTCCGTTAGTCAAGGTCACGATCAACTTCATCGTGAGCCATCCATCCTCTCCTCTTCCTCTCCATCCCCTTCCCTCTCCCCCCTGTGCGTGACTTCCTCCCCAAAGGTCCAACCCGCTGCCCTCCAAATTTCGTTGCCTCTACCAGCCTTTTGTCAACTGCCACTGGTGGCACCACGAAAACTCGGCGGCGAGCGCCACCGCTGCACCATGTGATAAGGACATCTCTAATACCACACATCAGTTAGAACTAATAAGCGTGCTACTGAATATTAGGGCCTAAGTACTAGAAGTAGGACTAAGCACCGTTTTTGAAGATAGGGGACGGCAGCTCCGCCTCCCTACCTCCGCGTGTGTAGCACCCTCGGCCTACGCCTGCCTTCCGCGAGTGGTTTTGAAGGTAGGGGAACGGCAGCTTCGCCTCTCTGCCCCTGCGTGCCTAGCGACTTCGCCGTCCACCTTGTAGGTAGTGCCTTGGCAGGGCGGCTCGGCTCTGGTGCAGGACTTCGCCGTCTGCCTTGTAGGCATCGCCTCGGCGGGGCAGTAGGACTTCATCGTCCTCCTTGTAGGCATCGCCTCGGCGGGGCGGCATGACTTCGCCGTCCGCCTTGTAGGTAGTGCCTCGGCGGGACGGCTTGGCTCCGACGCAGGACTCCGTCGTCTGCCTTATAGGCATCGCCTCGGCGGGACGGCCCGGCTTCAGCGTATGACTCCGCTGTCCGCCTCATAGGCATCGCCTCGGTGGGATAGCCCAGCTCTGGCGCAGGAT
Source organism: Bonia amplexicaulis (assembly GCA_036346245.1). NCBI lineage: Eukaryota > Viridiplantae > Streptophyta > Magnoliopsida > Poales > Poaceae > Bonia > Bonia amplexicaulis. The sequence goes on from CM070766.1 coordinate 10,798,638, forward strand.
TTCGTCGTCTGCCTCGTAGGCATCGCCTTGGCGAGACGGCCCGACTTCAGCGAACGACTTCGCCGTCCACCTCGTGGGCATCGCCTCGCCGGGACGGCCCGGCTTCGGCGTAGGAGTTCGCTAACCTCTTCATAAGCATTGCCTCGGGGGTCTACAAGCTACTAGTTGCATAGGCTTACCAGTCGACACCCTCACGCTTGTTGTCGGGGAATGGGGGGTTGGGATGGTTGGTCACGTCAGCTCGCCCATCGGAACCTCTACGTTTGCTATTGAAGGAGTACTGTTGTGGGGGTGGCCCAACCCCCCGTGACTGGGCCTTGCAACTGGCCCAATATGTAATAGACCCAATAGTATAGAGGAATATACCAATGTACCCTTATCCTTTATAAGTACTAAGGTGTAGGATGGGAAATTCTCATCCTACCCTACTCATGTATATAAACCCCTAAGGGGGGCAGGAGGTGGGCATCCTCTCATTCTTACTTACCAACCCTTCCATACAATCCCTGTGTTGGTTCTCCTCTCCTTCCACTAATCCCCTTCTTTACTGTTTGGTTAGTAGCCACAACAGTGCTTTTATATATATATATATATGAATATGATTGCTATTAAGAAAAAAGTAGTGGCATGTCATGTCTTTGAAAACTTAGCAGTCTGGCCTTTTATTCTAAGAGTAGGTTTGGGGAGAGAATGTACACATTCCATGTCTTTGAAAACCTGGCAGGCTGGCATTTTGAAGTTAAATTATGTGCCATGCAGGCACTAGATGATTGTGTTTACAATGTGCAATATACCTTCGTATTCATAATTCCAATGTAAAATAGTGATGAAAAGATCAAAATTTACTGCCTGCACGCCTGTTCTAACTGATTATGGGGAAGGAAGGATCAAAAGATTTAGTCGGCTCACATCGGCTCATCCCCAGAAAATTCTTCTCTTCTTTGCAACTCTGTAAGTCACTCCCTTTTTTAGAGGTCTTTCTATGGTGTTGAAGTTTATTCTTCCCTGGTTAGTCTGAGCTTAGTTGCATAGGTAACATGCAATAAATACTCTCATTCAAGAAAAAATATTGTTGTGAATGCTTAGTTTACCATTAGAATTCATTATGCCTATGGTTCTCTCTTTTTGGGTGGAGCTCAGTTTGTTATTGGTTGGGTCTGGAGAGCAGTTCACGTTTATGTTGTTCCCTTAGATAGCTCCAAGGGGAAAATCATTAGATATTTCCATAGACGTATACCTGATTATGAAATAAATAAATAAGGGGGATTTGCTCATGTGCCCCAAAGTTTAATGGCGTTTGCTCAAATGTCCCATGATGTCTCACTGACATGTGGGCCCTGGACCCTTATGTCAGTGAGACATCATGGGGCATTTGAGCAAACGCCATTAAACTTTGGGGTAAGGAAGCAATTTTTCCAATAAATAATGGTTGGTTATTTGCAAGAGAAAGGTTATGATTGATTACATGAAGAGAACAATTAGGTCCATTGCCTGCTATCTTTCTCTATTCCTACTTCTAAAAACAATGTCTCTACTATTGTTGCAGCTTTGTATGGGTTAACAATTTTACTTTGTTAATCTACACTATCCCTTTCTCACGTGGAGCTAAAGGATCGCGAGTAGGCTACGAGGCAGAAAACAAAATTTTCTACCGCACACAAGAACATCATGCTTAAGGAGGGATCATGGATCGTTACCACTAGACGCCAGCGCAATGAAGAAGAGTTGGAGAAGCCGATCCAACCACGCGTCGAGTAGTAGTGGAAGTAGTCGATCGTCCCGAACCGATCGTCTCCTCCGCGATCAACCACACCACGGCGGATCCAATCAGAGGTTGTTGATGTCGATCAACGCCGCAGCGGCGCCTCCACCGGTATCCACACGTCCGGGGCTGGAACGCCGATCGCGAGTGTACCAGCACTCGCGAGCGGCTAGGGTTTGGCTCTGGAGGTGGCGGCTACGGATTAGCTCGGGATTATCAGGTGTGTTCCCTCAGCCCCTCGCCTCCATATATATAGACCTCCTCACTTGGGCCTCGTGGACCGAGGCCCAATAGGAGTCTATCCGGATCTCTATCCGAATTGAGCCCATATCCGAATCACATTCGAATTAGTGTTCCAACCCGTTAAGTGTGCGACCAGAGGTTCACGATACTTGGTCGCGACCCGAAACACCTTTCCGGTCACCGTGTTAATAGCGGCCTCTAGTAAGACATATTAACCCCAAAGTATACGTAAAGATCATATCGGTGAACTCATAATGTTCTCATGTACTAATCCCTTTGCCTCACGATATAGATTAAGCTCAAGGCGAGACCATGTCATCCTCTTAATAGCTCAATCACTCTCTCGATTCCGTGATGGATTATAAACTCGTGATTGACTCCTCAATCACCTTGGCATGGCCATGCACTTTCATAATCCATTACATCGAGGGCCCGAGATATCTCTCCCATAAGGAGGGCAAATTCTATCTTGATCATTCACATCCCACTACATGTTTCATGGCAAACCCAAAGACTACTTTTATGACTACCCGATTCACGGAGTAGTGTTTAGTAGTCCCAAAGTAGCTACTACGCATCTTGGGAACCATGATGATCTCAAGTCTAAGGATTCCACATAAACACTACTTGAGACCAAGCGATGACATATGGAATCTCTGCGGTGTCTCATGGCGGGTCTATCCAACATATGTTCACTAACACATGTCCATATTATTGATTTGGTATCTCCATACCATGATCCATGAGACATGATCATCAATCAATACATATGTCGATCTTTGAATCATATTTGTTCCTCATATGAAATATAATCAGGGATCATTTAGAAATAGCAACATTTTGGCATTAAGAGTCTCATGAATAAGTCACATACTCATTGATCAATAATGATAATGTCTATTTCAAGGAACAAAGCAATGTATCATAAACATAGTATGTGATATATTCAACATCTCCATGTTGCCTCTAGGGCATATCACCAGATCTCCCACTTGCACTAGAGTCAACCATGTAGGTATCTAATACCCATTGCCCTAGTGTGAGCCTCATGCTTTGGGTGGGAAGCGGCTTTGTCAACGGATCGCAATGTTCAAATCCGTGTACTTTGCATATCTTAACATCGCCTCTCTCCACAATCTCGCGGATGAGATGAAATCGCCGTAGAATGTGCTTGGACTTCTGGTGCGATCTAGGCTCCTTGGCTTGCGCAATGGCTCCACTGTTGTCACAGTAGAGGTCCATTGGGCTGGAGGCACTAGCCATCACACCAAGCTCAGAAACAAATTTCTTGATCCAAACAGCCTCTTTAGCAGCTTCAGAAGCCGCTATGTACTCGGCTTGTTGTAGAATCAACAATGTCTCCCGCTTGGAACTCTTCCACCACAAGCACCGCCATTCGAGAACACAAATCCCGATTGTGATCTAAAATCATCTTTGTCGGTTTGGAAGCTAGCATCGGTGTAACCATTTACAACGAGCTCTTCCTCACCCATAGACGAGGAACACATCTTTAGTTCTTCTCAAGTACTTCAAGATGTTCTTTACGATAATCCAGTGACTTTCACCTGGATCTGACTGATATCTACTCGTAGCACTTAAAGCATACGAGACATCCGGACGGTACAAAGCATGGCATACATAATGGATCCAATAGTGAAGCATATGGAATCGCATTCATTTTATCCCGCTCATCGGTGTACTAGGACACCGATTCTTGCTAAGATTTATACCATGTGACATAGGTAGGAAGCCTTTCTTGGAATCCGCATGTTGAACCTTTTCAACACCTTGTCAATGTACGTATCTTGGCTTAATCCAATCACCTTTTGATCTATCTCTATAGATCTTGATGCCCAGAATATATGCGCCTCTCCTAAGTCTTTCATAGAAACTACTTTTCAATGAAGACTTAATGATTCGAGCATAGGAATGTCATTTCCGATCAATAATATGTCATCCACATATAAGACCGGAAACACGAGTGCGCTCCCACTAGCCTTTTGTAAACACAAGGCTCTTCTTCGTTCTTGATGAAACCAAACCCTTTGATTACTTCATCAAAGCGAATGTTCCAACTCCGAGATGCTCGCTTTAATCCATAAATGGATCTTTGCGACTTGCATATCTTTCTAGGCGATTGCGGATCGACAAAACACGTGGGTGTGTCATGTACACATCCTCACTCGATTTTCATTAAGGAAAGCTGTTTTGACATCCATTTGCCATATTTCATAGTCGAAATAAGCGAGAATCGCTAGAATGATCCGAATAGACTTTAGCATTGCGACGGGCGAAAAGTTTCATCATAATCAACACCTTGAATTTGTTTGAAACCTTTGGCCACCAATCGCGCTTTATAGATGTGAACATTTCCATCTATGTCTATCTTTTCTTGAAAACCCATTTGCACTCAATGGTTTTAACACCATCGGTGGATCAACCAAGTTCCAAACTTGATTCTTGTCCATGGATTCAATTTGGATCTCATGGCTTCAAGCCATTTCTCGAGTCTGGTCCCACCATCGCTTCTTCATAGGTCTTAGGTTCATCGTTGTCTAACAACAATATATCCCGTTGTTGAGTAGTCAAGAACATGTACCTCTCAGGTACACGACGTGACCTCTCGACCTACGTGGTGCGGTGTGTCCACAACAGGTTCTTCAACAGTTTGTTCATCCTGTTGTGGTTCTCAGAGGAGCTGAAACGTTTTCGGTGTTTCTAATTTCTTCAAGTTGCACCATGCTCCCACTATCCCTTCTTGAGAAAACTCTTTCTCTAAGAAGACACCATGCCAGGCGACAAACACTTTGTCTTCTTCTTGATTATAGAAGTAATATCCTTTTGTTTCCTTAGGATACCCGATAAAGAAGCATTTATCGATTTAGGATGAGCTTATCGATTGTAAATGTTTTACATAAGTCTCACATCCCCAAATCTTAAGAAAAGACAAGCTAGGACGTTGTCCTGTCCACATCTCATATGGTGTCTTTTCTCACGATTTTGATGGAACTCATTTAGTGTGAAAGCGGTTGTTTCAAGGCGTACCCCAAAAAGACAACGGAAGATCACGTGGCTCATCATGGGCGCACCATATCTAATAAGGTGCGATTTCTCGTTCAGATACCCCATTCCATTGAGGTGTTAGAGGCGAGTCAATTGTGGAACAATTCCACAATCCTTCAGATGATTACCAAACTCATGGCTCAAATACTGCCTCCACGATCGGATCGTAGAAACTTGATTGTCTTGCCTAAATGATTTTGCACTTCATTTTGGAATTCTTTGAACTTTTCAAAGGATTCAGACTTATCTTCATCGGTAGATATATCCATATCTACTAAAGTCATCGATAAAAGTTATGAAGTCTTGAAAACCACCTCGTTGTTGAGCTCATTGGTCCACATACATCGAATGTACGAGTGCCAATAAGTCACTTGCCCGCTCACCTTGACCGGTGAAAGGTGCTTTTGTCATCTTGCCAAGTAAACAAGATTCGCATGTCTCAAATGATTCAAAATCAAATGAGTGCGAATACCATCTCTATGGAGCTTCTCCATGCGTTTCTCATTTATGTGACCTAGCGGCAGTGCCAAATAAGCGTGATTCAAATCATTCGATCGTTGCCTCTTTGTATTAATGTTATAGACCGATGACTCTTCAAGAGTAAGAACATATAACCCATTCACCAATGGAGTATGACAATAGAACATATCTTTGAAATAAAGAGAACAACCATTGTTCACGATCTAAAGTCATAACCTTCGCTTGTAAACATGAAGCGAAATAATGTTCTTGGAAAGAGATGGAACACAATAACAATTATTCAATTCCAAAACTAATCACGAAGGTAAAGACAATGGCATGGTGCCAATACCACCGCAGCAACTTTTGCTCCATTGCCAACGAAGATCCACTTCGCTCCTCCTCAAACTTCTACTTCTTCTTAGCCCCGCAGCGATTTGCAAATGTGAGCAACCGATCCGGTATCAAATACCCAAGAATCGTAGATGAAGTAGCAAGATTGATTTCTATAACATTTATACCGGATGTGGAGAAGGTCTTGAGTCGCTTTGGTTATAGTGACGCAAGCCTGCTTCTACCCTTATGATCCTAGTGTGTTATTGAGGAAAACCAAAGAATAACAAGGGATCAATTGAGATACTCCCATTATTGGCTCATTAATGTATTTAGCTAGTGCTACGAGGCCCGACATCTCGTTTCTTGTGAGCAAGCTAAGCCGATTTGTTTCAAATCGGAGATGATCATTGGCGTGCTCTTGAGAGAGTGATGCGCTATCTAAAGGCAACCATGAGTTATGGCATTCACTATCTTGGGTACCCAAAGGTACCGGAGGGCTCTGATGATTCAAATTGGATCTCGATGTCGATGAGATAAAAGCCACGAGTGGATATGTGTTCACACTTGGAGGTGGTCTTGTTTCTGAAGTCTTGCAAGCGCACCATCTTAACGAGGTCAACAATGGGCAGAACTCACAATTAGATACCGCCATTGTTGAGGCCGGTGGCTTTGTGAACTCCTTATGGATTTGCTTGGGTGGTTGAAAACCGATACCGGCTATCCCGATGAACCGTGATAATCGATCGTAATTATCAAGGTGAACAGTTCTAAGGACAACATGAAGTCATCTAGGCATGTTAAGAGGCGGTTGAAGTTTGTCAGAAAGCTGAAAAACTCCGGAGTGATAGCATCGGACTATGTCCGACGCCTAAGAATCTGCGCACCAATTTACAAAGGGTTTATCACGTAATGTGATAGATAGTGCATCGAGTGAGATGGGTCTGAGACCCACGTGAGTCATACCACAGTGGTAACATGTTCTATGTGATCGGAGATCCCGTGAAGTAGAATGGTGAAACAAGTTGTTGGTTGATCGGGAGAGACCTTCAGGCTCATTTCTTCAATGATGCGCTTCTTTCCTATTCTATATGGTGTTGATTTTACCTTAATGTGATCCGAGTGGCTTATTTAAGCAGAGATGTCGTCCTACAGGCCATCTTAGAAGGAACACACCTATATGAGTTCGACTGCTGGTCACAGTCTATGAGATTTGGGTGATCTCTAGATACTCATGAATAGGCTTGGAGTATGACTTATACGCTCCAACCAGAGGGGATGCTTTAGGCAGCCTAGTACTAGTAAAGGAATCGGGAAAAGCTTGTTCACACAAAACTGTCAATTCAAGGCATAGTCCATTGTTCAGTTGTGGATGAGTGTAACTCCTTTCCTAGGTGGATGTTCAACTTAACAGTCTCCATCGAAACACCGGTATATCAAACAACAACAGAATCGAGAGCGCTTCCGTGTGCCTTGAAATTTGGTGGGATTGTTGGATTAATTGGGTTTTGGCCCATTTAATTTAGCAATTAATCAAATGAAATTCCTAGGCCCACATGGGAAAACTGTTTAATACCATATGGAGAATTGAATGGGAGTTACACCACTTTAAAAGGTGGAATGTGGTAACTCCCTTGTGAAATTGAGAGAGTCAATACTGGCCGCCGCCGCTCGCCGCCGCCACGCCACGCCACGCCACGCCGAGCCGAGCCGAGCCGTGCGTGCGTGCGTCGCGCGTCGCGTCGCGTCGCGCGTGCGCGTGCGGTGCGTGCGCGTGCGTGTGCGTGTGTGTGTGTGCGGCGAGCGCAGCGTGCTCGAGTGCGGGCGCGTTTTCTTTATCTATTCGAAAATCGAAACGCACCGACTCGCAGTAAATAGCATTAACGAATGGATGGCAGTAACGGTGCAGTTACGAGTGGGTTATGACTGCAGTTATTTTCGAATAATGGCTGCAGTTATTCTGGCCCTTCGTTTTTGCTGTTACAGAGCGTCTCTTCGTTTCTTCTCCATACGAAGGATATAAAAAGATCAGTTCTGTTTTTGTTGCTGCTATCTGTAATCTCCGATCCAGAACCTTGCGCGCAGAAGGCTCTGGGCGAGTAGGCCTCCGAAACTCCGTCCGTCGAGTACCGCACGGTGAGCGGGCGATCAAGTTTTGGGAGCGATTGGCGCGACTACTCATTCTGTGACTTCGTCTTCATCCTGGTGGTAAACCGCCGCGATATCGCACCGCGAACATCTTCACCGCATCACGCCTGCCCCGCATCAAGCCTCGATCGACTACATCGAATAGGCCATCATGTCGACTGATGGTAACGGCGCATCCGGTGTCACCGACACTGGCCCCGCCCGAGGGTATAACCTGAACTCTCCTCTGATGTATTCATTTCTGTGCGCTGTGAATATGTTAATAGGTGTTGCTGTTAGCTTGTTCATTAGCGAATATGAATACATGATTGTTGAATCACTCATGCTCTTGTATGTCATGTTATATATACTTAATTTCTGGATTAAAATATGCCGAAAATTGACTATATTTCCAACACCTTCTTTACTGTTTGGTTAGTAGCCACAACAGTGCTTTTTTATATATATGAATATGATTGCTATTAAGAAAAAAGTAGTGGCATGTCATGTCTTTGAAAACTTAGCAGTCTGGCATTTTATTCTAAGAGTAGGTTTGGGGAGAGAATGTACACATTCCATGTCTTTGAAAACTTGGCAGGCTGGCATTTTGAAGTTAAATTATGTGCCATGCAGACACTAGATGATTGTGTTTACAATGTGCAATATACCTTCGTATTCATAATTCCAATGTAAAATAGTGATGAAAAGATCAAAATTTACTGCCTGCACGCCTGTTCTAACTGATTATGGGGAAGGAAGGATCAAAAGATTTAGTCGGCTCACATCGGCTCATCCCCAGAAAATTCTTCTCTTCTTTGCAACTCTGTAAGTCACTCCCTTTTTTAGAGGTCTTTCTATGGTGTTGAAGTTTATTCTTCCCTGGTTAGTCTGAGCTTAGTTGCATAGTAACATGCAATAAATACTCTCATTCAAGAAAAAATATTGTTGTGAATGCTTAGTTTACCATTAGAATTCATTATGCCTATGGTTCTCTCTTTTTGGGTGGAGCTCAGTTTGTTATTGGTTGGGTCTGGAGAGCAGTTCACGTTTATGTTGTTCCCTTAGATAGCTCCAAGGGGAAAATCATTAGTTATTTCCATAGACGTATACCTGATTATGAAATAAATAAATAATGGTTGGTTATTTGCAAGAGAAAGGTTATGATTGATTACATGAAGAGAACAATTAGGTCCATTGCCTGCTATCTTTCTCTATTCCTACTTCTAAAAACAATGTCTCTACTATTGTTGCAGCTTTGTATGGGTTAACAATTTTACTTTGTTAATCTACACTATCCCTTTCTCAAGTGGAGCACCAGCACATAAGCCATCAGTTCCACCTGGTCCAAAAATTCAGTCTAACGAGACAAAGAATGTGGTCCAAGTGAGAACTTTCCAAGATCTGCTGAAAGATGAATATGATGCTGATCTATTTCATTACTATGCAACCTCTCAGGTCATGTATGCCTCTTTGGATGGAACAATTAATTCGACATATTTACTCTTTTGTTATCTAAGATATATTGCTCTCTGAAAGCAATCTTCATAGCTGCACATTTCATTTATCTAATTTAGCATCATTGTAATATATCATGTAGTGAGGTTGATGGCGTGATCACTGCAAGATAGAAGATAGCAGCCATATCTCAGTTTGGCTAGTGTGTGGGGCCGTACAAGGCAGATGAGCTGCAAAAGTTCACGTAGTTATTTCTGTTAGCTTCATGTCTCTTCTTTTACCTTCTATTACTTTACAAGATTGTTTTTCTTCCACACTTATGAAAGGTCTTAAGCAAATGCAATCATCTTTCTTCAATTGCATAATTTAGTATTGTAAGGTTTGATTGTTTATCTGTTTGGAGTTTTCTGATACAGGTGCTAGGTATGATTAGCTGATTACTAGCAAGGTGGAGTGGGGACTGTTAGCTCATTCTCTATTGCTAGAAAAATTTCAGTTGTTTATTCTTGATTTGCTTCCTTCAATTTTGAGACCTGCAAATAATGATATGATCCGATCTTCAACAATATTGGGTACTGTATGCATTGTCGATGCGATAATACCCGGAGTCCCTGATAGCAGAAAGCCAAAATACATGACCACATTTATTTTTTAGTTTGTCTTTAAATTAGAACTCGCTTTTGAAATATCATGTTTTCATGATGCACTCGATTGGTGATTATTCCTCGTAGGCAACGCCCATGAATCCATGATCTCCCAAGCTGACTGAGGAGAAAATATCTGCTATCCGTAAACTCAGATGTTTCGACAAGAGTTGGTAAGCACTTCTGCCATTGTGATAGTCCTAAATCAATATTATAGTATGTGACATTATTCTTAAAGGTATTTCTTCTTTGTTTTTTTTCCATTTGTTGATGTAAGATTCGAAATTAGATCTACATGTTTCATGCTTGATTATATAATCATCACTATCATCATAAGGGAAAAAATATTTGAAATCTATTGCATGTGGCATCTTGTTTTCTTGCTCCTACAAACATAACATTGTCAATGTCATCTTGTAAAGGTACTGAAATTTGATTATATAAAATGTTTCTGTTTAGAAATTCAGTCAAATTATCAGTCAGAGGAATTAAGAGTTACATTGTCACGACTGTTGGGACTTGGGAGTTAAGGCAGTGTTCATTTGCGTTGTAGTGAAAATTCTGAAATTTTGTTAGAGGTAGCACTGAGAAAATGCAGTGAGTGAAAATTCACATGATTGTTTTGTTGATATTGATATTTATTGTATGGTTTAGGTTCCTTATATTTATGTATCATCTTTTTTTGGATTCCGTTGCAATGCACGGGCAATATACTAGTAGATATGAAAATATTAATTCTACTCTCCAGAAGATGACATGTCTATCTTCTGGGTTAAAGGGGGTAGATGATTTAATCTAGACAAGTTGTAAAAATTTTGTGTAGAATCTAGAACCTAGTATGGTTTGCTAGAATATGACATGGGAGCCAAAAGTTATGTTACTTTTACTACCGGGATAATAGGGGTGATTGTCTGGTAAAGCGAGAGCTTTGTGGATTTAGAAAGCATATAGAAGCGTTGTTGTTTAATTGTTGTCTTGTACTACTGTGACTTATATTGAAATTGGGCATTTACTATAGGAGGAGTAGCATCGGGATTGGTGTCGTCTTCTAATCAACCCGGTTGTCGCAACTAGAAAAGACAAGTGCATTGTAGAATGGTATTCGAGTTTTTAAAATTGTTATTTTGTTAAATGAGTATTTGCCATGATTATTCATATGAGTATGCCTATTTTATATTGCTCACATACTTATGATAAAATGATGATGATGAGGTTGATGAATACAGTGGAATGGTCATTATACCAATTGTTTAATCCTAAAATTGAACTGGAGAAAGATATAACCATTGTATTACATATTGGGCATTTATGATAGAAAAATATGACCTACGGGGGTGGGATGAGGTCCCTGTATGTAAATGATGGGTTTGTGGTCCCGTATGAAAGAGAACGGAAATTGGTCCCACATGAAAGATGACGGGCATGGGTGAACACCAACGGATGTAACACTTCGCTATACTAGTATAAGCAAAAGATAGGTTGAGACATATGCATGAGCATTGCATTACATTCATGAAAAGAGAAATGAAATGATGCGACATATGTGTGGAACTTGATGACAATAAATATGTGAAATTGATATGATGGTGAATGGATATCAATTGTTAATATGATGTTGGACGCATTTATTATTCTATTATGTACTTACTGAGTTATGAACTCACCTTTGCTTTATTATTGTTTTTAGGTGAATGTTGAAAAATAGAACATGTGACTTTGCACTTTTGCAGCACTTCACTCCACTAGCACTTTTGCAGCTCTTCACTCCACTAGCGATTATCACTTATTGTCATAAACAGTCTAGTACTATCCACATAAATATTAGTTGATAAATGGTTTGCTTTAGCTCTATTTGGTTCATAATGTTGCTACTAGACGTGTTCATTGGTTTAGTTTATAATTGATTCATTTTAGTGATTATTTGGTTCATCTTAAGTTCAATTTGTTGATTACTGTGTTGCTAAAATTTTCATTTATGATTATGTTGTATGATTATCTTTGAAGCCTAGTTGTTGGTAATGTGTAATTATTGATTAAATTTGGTAGTTGCAGTAGTAGTGGGTGATATTCTGGACTTAATTTATTTTGTTGCAATAGTTATAATTCCTTGTAGTTGTGGGAAAAATTCTACGAAACATTAAACTACTAACATTTGTTTCCTTAATCACTTACACATTAGAAAACATACTTAAGCAAGTGTTTTCATTCAATTACATAAAGTTGTTTGTGACCAAACTTGCAGTATCACCTAGCATATCTACAGAGTATCTAAGATCTCAAAATAGTGACATATCAAAAAGTACTTGCTTGCAATTTATTCAGGGTAATTATCTGCAAAAAGGGGAGTGTGCATGAATTTGTGAGTAATCCCAAGTCACAGATTAACGAAGGTGTTCCAATTGTGGGTTTAGAGATGTAAAAAACAGGTGGAAGCAAAATCAGTATTGGAGTGACACTCTGCCTCCTTAATTGCTTTCTAGTGTCATTTCTTCATCAATAAAAGTCTATGAAACACACCAGTCTCCGATTCTTTTCCCTTGCCATTTTTCTCATCAGCAACTTTTATAAGGGAAAAGTACTGAAGCTCGAATAAAATCACCTATACTGCTAATTGCTAAACAGGTATTCCCAATTCTAACAACCATAATAGCTAACCACGCGTTGAATAGCAGAACAGTTTATAATGGTTATGCATATTCTGAAGTCCCTAAAAGAATATATTCTGCAAAAGTACAATAAACTTTATTCATCATGATATAAACTCCCAATGCTTCACTAACTGTGCAGACATAACGGTATTAAAATGTCACAATTTTGATACTAGGCTAAATTTTATAATGGTGCTCTAAAGGAAAATCATGTCTAGATTGCTTATACCTTTGCCTCATGTGTAGCTTGCTTGCCTCATCTAAACCTGAAACAGAGTCGAAAAAAAAATTCTGACAATGTGCTTCTATCTTTCTCGATGATCTAACAGTTGCCTAAAGCTCCAATTGTTCACATCTTTGCACATGAAACTCTCCCGTTTGACACCCATAGAGCTATTGATAATTGGAAAACTGGCTTTACAGTTGGGTGACATTCCGGGCTGTTGGTTGGGCCATGTGTTACACCATAAGAACCAATTTTTATGAAAATTTTCGTCACGTAAGCTGAATTTTTAATCATAATTGTTTGTGACCATTTTTTAAGTGGATGTATGTTTTTTTAGAATCGACATAGTGATGGATTTTCTTTCCCCAAAACTTTTCATATTCATCAGTGAAAAAATAATATCACTACTAAATATCAACACATTTGAGATGATATTGCATGGTCACGACAGGTTTAAACTCTGGTCAGGACATGATTACAGTAATTGGTGATGCAATCAGATAAGAAACTAGGAACTCTGTTTATCCTGGTGAATCTTGTGGAGCTCGACGTAGCCAGTATTGCACATTCGTGTAGTCTCTACTGTTACAAAGAGCTTGCTTCACGCATTCAGTGTTTTTAGTTTTAATTCAAATCTGATTCGGTCGTTACATATGCCGTCTGACTTGTGTGATAAAAATGTCGCCTTGTACTTCGTCATTCTTTGCATTGGTCTACCCTGGATGGTCTCAAATGACTCACATTTTCCTGGTCTTTTCCAAAACTCGTGGAATAATTATCTCAGCTGTGATGTCACCAACAAAATACCAGCAAATAAATTAGCTCAGCTGTGACGGCAAAACTTAATATTTTTCCTTTTTTTAATTCAAAGGTACTGAACTCTCTATTTGTGACAACTTATGTTGATTATCTAGTATGAGGGTTGGCTAGCATCAAAATCAAGCTTGCAAATAGGGGCGATATGGCAGCACTATGATGTTATATCATGTAAAAATGGTCAAGCAGGGTGATATGCACGGCAGCATTATAGTGTTATATCATGTAAAAATGGTCCGGCACTAAAATTTTACATAGATATCAGAAAAACTACAAAACAACATATACTAGCTATATTAAACCAGGAGGATTTCTGGCCTCCCCTCGTGCCACGTCACTGACTTTGCGAAAAAATCCTCCATTTTTTATAATTACAAATAGTACCTTATTTTTAATATTTCTTACACATAAGTCCTTGCTTTTCTAAAAAAAACCTTCTTTGAATTGCGCTTGCATTGGCCGTCCGATCACGTCACTTTCGTCGTGCCACGTGTGTTCTTGCGAATCTTCACGTCGCTTTCGTTGTGGCGCACCGCTCGTACCTTTTTCGTAGCTTCTTCACGTCGCTTTTGTCGTGGCGCACCGCGAGTACCTTTTCCACAGCTATGCCCGCATTGTCCACTCTACTGCCCTCGCCTGCCATCCCCTACCTCCTCCTCGGCTCCCCGCTCTCACCATCGCTTCCTCTCCTACCGTAGCTGCCACCACCGCTCCCTCCTCCTCAACTTCCATGCTGGCTGCTCCATCCTCCCCTTCGCCTACATCGCACCTGCCGCCCCTTCCTCCCCTTCGCTCATGCCACCCTCCGCCTCTTTGGCCGAGCCGACCCCATCGCCGTACGCCTCCTCCTCTCCCTCCTGTCATCTCACGGGTCACTCTTGCTTCCTCCTCTGTAGTAGTTGCCATCGCCGTTCCCTCCTCCCCACCTTCCACACTGGCCGCCTGGATAGGTTCTTGGATTCTTGCTTTTTTGGTTGGGTTCTTGTGTTTTGCATTTTTAGTTGGGTTCTCGATTTGTGTTCTCAACCTGTTTGTTCGGTCATCGATCCCTCTCCATCCTCGAATCGATTTAACCTGCTTTTGGTTCTTGTGCTCTTCTTTCGGTGAAAGATTCCCCTCTTTACGATTTTGATTCTTGCTTTTTTTGGTTGGGTTCTTGATTTTTTGTTGGGTTCTTCGTTTGTGTTTTCAGTCCGTTTGTTTAGTCATGATTTCCTCTCCGTTCACGATTCCATTTTCTCCTGTTTTCGACCACAACGCCGACCACGGGACCTCGTCCATGGTTGTTCAGTCATGGGTTCCTCTGCGCCCACGATTCCATTTCTCCCACTTTCGATCTAGATGCCGACCACGGCTCTGCCCATGCAGCTTCGACCACGGTGCTTCGACCGCGGCCTCGACCACGGCCCTTCGATCAGGGCGCTTCAACTATGGCTTCGATCACGATGCTTCGACCACAGCTTTGACGACGGTGCTTTGACCACGGCTTCAACTATGACTTCCAGTTCCACATCGCCTTTTCTCCTCCTTTCTGCCCCTCTTCTTCTCCACTTTCCCGTGCGGTTGGACCTCACGCCCCAACCCCCGACACGCTCCTCACCGGTCCTCGCTCACGGCGTCCTCCTCTCCTACTCATTCGTACCCAAGCACAACATTTTCGACCACGATGTTTTGACCATTTTGGCTCGACCACGATATTTTTGACCATAATGTTTCCACCACTTCAGTTTTTCAGGGAGATCCTCCTTTTACGTGATAAAGCCCCATGGTTTCCCGTTATTACGTATGGGCCCTTGATGTTTTGCCAAAAAGCCCTTCACTTTTTTTGAAATTATATATGGGTCCTTAATTTTCTAGGAAAAGCCCCCCACAAACTATCGGCTTTTTTCTTTGGTCTACGTGGTACCTAGCATGGTGCGGTGCTATGCTTTCGCTGCTAGTTGTTCGAATGGCACAACTGCTAGACTTTAGATTTGGTTTTCAAGGGCATCTTATCCACCGACTCAAGTGTGGTTCTTATCCATTTAGCCATGTGTATTCACACATGTCTCTCTCTCTGATCCTTCCCGATAGGTGTCGGTGTGCGAGCGGGGCACCATGGTAGCGGCAACTGGTAGACAGAACCTCACGCAACAGCAAGGCCATGGGCGGCGAGCTGTGGCATGGCCACAGAGGGCTTGGCTACCATGTGGAGGGTGCAAATAGAGCAGATAATTTTTGTCTTATGCAAATCAACTGAAGATTTATGGAGCGAATATAGAAGCGGTAAATAGGTATCCGGTATTATCCGTATCCGACTCCGACTCCAAGGAAAAATATAAAAATAGGATATGGGATGAGTGATATCCGTCTGTATATATTTGTATGTCAAATAATATGAAGAAGTCTGCCATGACTTTACTTAGAAACAAGATAACATATATACGGATTGTCACATCTAAATAGACAGAGAATACCGAGTGCTCTTCTTTTGATATCTCGGGCGATTAGTCTCTTTGTGTTCGCTCTAATTGCACTCTACTGTTCACTGTTATGTGTAAAGATGCAAAAGAAGTGGATAATTTCTATCCGACCGACCATCTGAAGGTTTGTTGAATAAATACGAATGACGATTCCATCTGACCCACATCTGAAGGTTTATAGAATAAATACGGAATTGAGAAATGGATATCCGGTATTATCCGTATTCGACCCTAACTCTATGAAAAAATACAAAATAAAATACAGGATAAGCGATATCCTTATGTAGCAACTCCTATTGCAGTCCTCCTAACATGGGCCAGAGTGTCAGACGTGGCAGGCATGGTTGAGCACAGCCACAGTATCGCGCAACGGCCCCTATGGTCGGCGAGTGTCTGCAGACGCGTGTGGTGGTATATCGGTCGCAGGCTCACGCAACGGCCATCACAAGTGATCTACCACGGCAGGTGTGCAGATACTTCAAAACCTTCATGACATGAAACTAAAACTATTATATATCGTTAGAATTGAATTCTAACGGCATATCATAGGTTAGCGGATTCCATGTCGTAATTGGTGACTTTTGGCGATTTATGGTGTGACGCCGTATACGATATATTGTATAGGCCCAACCCGGTAAAGCCTAGTAACAGTAGTAGTCCTAAGCAAGCTGCACGGCCCCTCTTCTGGCGCTAGCCGTCCTTCTGCGTGCTCTAGCCTTGATGCTATACGGCTGTTGCTTCGTCTTCTTTATATTTGGTAATGAACTAATGATGCATTGAGTTTGCTAGTGGAAGTTTGAAATATTACCGTCGTAGATTTATCATGTAGCCTATGTTATGCTGATGAAACAAGTCTTATATTGTGGGGGAAATGGTTTTGTAATTATTATTTTTTTAACATTTATGGATCGATCTATCGACCATATCTTGAAAACACTAAGCGCAGATCCTCTGGTGCTAAATGCCACTGTGTGTTGTTTGCTACCTTGATAAATAAATAAATATATATAAATATATGTATATACTAGTAAAATACCCTTGCGTTACAACGGAATTCCAAAAGAAGGTGAGAGATGGTCGTAGACCATACAATAAATAATTATAATTTTTCTTTCACACACATGTCAAGCAAAACATGACATGTCAATACAGAATAGCTCAATGTCCACACCGTGCTTCATATTCGCACCAGTAAGTGTCTACATACATATAGCCAATTTCAAGTCTTAACAAGTTGTACCAAAACCAAAATTAGTAGTAGTGACTAACTCGGTGCATATGAGATTGTGATGTTTCAACATATACTAACACTCAATCTTCCTAAACCCAGATACTTTTAGACAAAAGGAATCAAGAATAACATCAAAAGCATTCCAGTTCACACATCCAGTAAATGGTGCATGGAAAAATATTTGGACAAGACTAAAGCAATTGTCTGAAAATGGAACATGCCGCATCTTTGTCAAGCAAAAAAGGTCCACGGATCACTCTCACAATGAAATCAATGGAGGATCATGGAGAGAGAAGGGAGAGAGTCTACTATTCTTCAAAACTCTTTATTAGCCTTTTTAAATTCTCTTCCTAGTGATGACTGACTGACGACTGAGTGAAGAAGTCCTTTGTTCTGCTAAAGAATGATAATCCATAGCAATTGGGAGAAACTGTGCAAGATAATCCATAAGGCAACATACTAAAGAATGATAGTATAGTAACATGTGGCATTACCTTTATCTTTTGGGTGTGAGCCTTTGTTACTTATTCAATAGAAACTTCAAATTGAGCAATAGCATTTTCCATATCATCAAGCACTCGCATCAGTGGCTATATCAAGAACACCGATTTAGTTCAAGGGCAATATATGTGATGAAATAAAGGATATACAGGAAATAACATAATCTAAAGGCTCAAATTAAGAGTGTACCCAAGATGAAATAAATGATATACAAGAAATAACATAATCTAAAGGCTCAAATTAAGAATGTACCCAAGGTGTCAATATTGGCTCTTCACTTGTTGATGGCACAAATATAACTTGCTCAACTGTTTGAATCAGAGTGCATCTACAGAAGTGGATAAGTGTGAAATGACTTGACTTGAAACCTATTGGATACATATTGACAGACTAAAAAGTGATTGTACAGGATACAACAGGATATTGAATAATTTGATCAACAAGGTTTTGTAAAGGTCTTGTGGGAAGGGTCAGCAATTGAGCATGTCTAATTGAAAGATTGTTATTGTTGCTACTGCTATTTCCATGACCAGCTCATGATTGATGAAATGCACGAACTGAATCAGAAGGTTCTACAACTGTAGGATCGAAATGGCAACAGAGGGGGGGTGAATGGTGCCTTAAAATTCTCAAATAAAATTCAACCCTATCTTTCTCCAGTAGCTAAAGAGCTATGAAGAAGAAGATTGGTTGTTCACCGAAAACTTCGAGAGAACAGAGAAATCTTTAGTTTAAGACCGAGAGGAAAAGTGTCAAAAGACTGTGGTTGAAATCCAGGAGAGAAACGAACAACCGCTGTGATCTATATCCGAATGATATTTGCAACGGTCGAACAACTCATCCGAAAAACAGAATCACCCGAGAACCGAAAGCACCAACAAGAATACCAAGACTGCGCTTGTCGACCCGTCCGACAAAGGATGACAACGGCCGACAAAGTATGACCAACAAAGAAGCGGCGGCGATCGAAAGATGAGTTCGGTCGGAACCGCCGTGGTCGTAAGCCAATGGCATGGTCGTGCGATCAACGTGGTCGAAGACCGACTCGCACCTATAGCCGATGCGGTCGCAGACACCTCATGAGACCGTGGGGCACACGACTACAAGATCTCGACCATCAAGCACTCGGAAACCAAAGCAAAGAAAGCGGATGATCTACGTCTTGGTGGTGAAAAGCAGAAGAACAAAGGCCAAGACTTCGTGATCGCAAGTGTGGTCAAATCTCCAAAGGAAAACCATCGACCGATGAAACCCGAGAAGACCGTGACTTCACACTAAGTCTTTTCCGTGATCGATACCGACCGGGACCGAGTCACTTGACAACAGATAACCGAAAATGTAATCAGGTCATGAGGTCTTAGGCGTGGTCGATCGCCAACTTGTGGTCGATAACCAAAGCCGAAGATATCTGCGGTCGAATCCGACCGTCGCTGACCACACTGGCAAAGACTCGATTCAACAATGACCAACTCGCCTTGAGATGATTCCTAGTTCGAGCAAATCAAATATAAGCCAACTCTCAAAGGAAATATGAAGGAACTAAGAATGAAGAGATGGCAAATAAATCAATAAAACATCTCAAGAACGACCTCTCAACCCGGATCACAAACACGGACCCATCTCATAGATAAACTCTAACAAGTACAGAGAGATGAGTCCTCTCAAATCATAACACGGAGGTTTACGCAACCACTCCCCACAGGAGGACAAGCTCTAGCCCTAGAGCAAACACACAGATACACTCCCAAGGGAGGGAGAGGCGGCCTCCACGGCCTAGCCGACCAACTCACTCAAAATACTTGCCTCCTCTCCTTTTATAGCCTCACACCGAGACTAACCCTAATGGATCCATCCATTAGTCCATCTGGGGATAACCCAAAACCCCATCTAACACCGGGTTTTAACACTCACTTTGCCCGCTAACTCAAATGCTTTGCCTGCTATCCCAACAGACCCGCACTTTGCCCGTTAGCGCCAGCAGAATCCACTTCTTTTCTCGGTGCTTTACCGAGGGACGGCTTCCTTGCGACTTTGGCATTTCTCCAAAATGCCCTCACACCGCCTTCCCGTCCATGCTTGCAACCACCTCGCAAGACTAGGTCTCCTTCGGCTTCCCCCGGTCGTTCTGGACCCCAACACCACCTGTGTCTCGTCCCGACCATCCTAGCCTCACCAGACCTATCTCCGACCATTGCATCGCCTCCGGTTCCTCATCGACCACCTTGAGCTCCGTCTTCTTTGGCTTCACCCACCATTACGGACCTCAACATCTCCCATGTCTAGTCCCGACCTTTCCAAGCCTCACCAAGACTTGTCTCCAAGATCATCTGGTCCCTCGACTCCTCCGAGTCTAGTCTCGGTCTATTCACACTTACCACACCACCCAACCTCCCGACTGTCTGACCTCGGCTCCTCCCGAGCCTAGTCCGGTCCTCCTCGTTGTTGCCCGTCGTGCTCGGCTCTGCGCTTCAGCTCCGGTTCCTCGTCTCCCGGCTCACAACCACCTCACCAGCCTCGATCATCTTCGGCGTCTCCGACCGTCTGGACCTCAACACCTCCTGTGCCTAGTCCCGGTCCTCCCACGCCTCACCATGAAATAGCTCAAGTCCTGCACCACCACGCACAAGCAAACCATCACATAGCACCGCACAATACACATGACCATCACTCGGCACAAGTATCACAAGACAACACCGGTCGTAAATCCCTCGACCACTGAAAGCACAAGACAAGAAGTGGTCAAAACCACGAAGACTTCCACGCTTCCTTCGACCACACAAGATGTCGTCACGACCATCACAAAGCTCGTTCGACCATGCGGACACAAGCTACGACCAACGCTAGCTTGCTACGACCACATACAACACCGATACTGACTTTATCGCTCAAAGTCTAGTACCTCATCCGAGCACTCTATTGCACACGATACACTTGAGCTCACCAGAGCACCGCTCAAAGCCTCGACCTCATCCCAAGTCGTTCGACCGATTCCCCGCCAACCACTTCCAACGTGGTCGAAGACCCAGCGCCACAACGTGGTCGAAACGCCAGCGCCCAACGTGGTCGACGCCCAAAGCGCCAACGTGGTCCTAAACCACAGCGCCGACTACCGATCACGACCAGCGGTCGAAACTTCACAACGTGGTCGTAGATGGCCCTAAAGACCTCCAACCACGGCCAACGTAGTCGTAGAGACCACAACGTGGTCGTACGCTACCTCCTGGTTCTCGATATCGCCAACGTGGTCGTGTAGCCTTCCGACCACGGTCAAAGTACTCGAACACCTCCCGGCCAGCAACGTGGTCGTATAACCTATCGACCACAACCAACGTGGTCGTATGACATCCGAAAACAACCCGATTGCTCAACGTGGTTGTACGCCACCCCCGACTACGTTCAATTTGCTCTGCAGTGGTCGTAAACCCTAGCGCCGACTGCCGACCACGGTCAAATCTTCCGAGGGCTCCACAACGTGGTCGTATAAGCTTCCGATCACTCGTACGCCGGTTGACCGCAACCCGATACTCAGCAACATGGTCGTGCAGGCCACTGCGTGGTCGTAAACCTCCTGTCGACCTCGATCACGCCCAAAATGATCGACGCAGACGGGACAAATCGTACACGACTTCATTTCGTCCAGAGTTAAGACTTTGCCATAAAAGCCCAAAACAAACTCAATTTTCCTTCAAACAACAGTCAAATACTCATCACAAAGATGGGATCATTTCCACATGATCTCTCAATCTCCCCCTTGATGAGTATATTGACAAACACCGTAAAATTATGAAGTTGAGTTTGTAGAAGCCGACATGGTCCAGGAATGAAAATGAAATTATGACCATGTCAACAGAGAGAACACTAGAGCAATAAAATAAAGAGCAAATTTATCTCCAAAGCTCTAGCAAGTTCCCAGAAATTGAGAAATTTTCTTTTTCTCCAATCTATTCTCCCCCTTTTGGCAATAAACACATCAAGTATGCAAGAGAGAATAAGTTAAAATGATGGATGGAATGGCTGATTTGATTATTCAAAGTATGCGAGCCATGAGAATTATCCAAAATGACCAAAATGTATTACACAAGCCATAACATACAAGTATGCTACAAAGATCATGACTATGTATGTAAAGAGAAGCTAAGCTAATGTAAGGTATAATCTGATTTTTTTAATTTGAAGTGCTTAGCAAGTCAAGTCAAACAAGATTTTAGTCTAGCTAATGATATCCACAAATGATGCAAGCCATGTCAATGAGCTAAATGGAATCGAGAAGCTAGTGTTGAGCCAACTAGAGTGCTATTTATTCAAGAATGATACATTTGTTTAAGTACACTTGAAATTTTAGCAATTGAGCACAAATGACATTTTCTTTAGAGATCACATGGTTGTTTTCAACCATCTTTTATTCACCATGTGCTAGACCTCAAGCCTTATGCGACCACTTCAAGCAATGAGCTTAAGAAGATGATCTTGGTCATCCAAATCTCCCCGAGTTCATGCCTTGTGCAATGGCAAGGATCCTCATGAGAAGGAATTGGTGAGATCGGTTTTTCGCACAAAGAGATCTTTTGCTTTTAATAGATTGTACTAACTTATGTGTCATCAAGAAACTATATAGCTCAATCTATTGCTCAACTAAGATTCAAGACTCAACTCACCCTATTTGACATGGCAAGAATCATAAAAGATAATACAAAGCTGACTAGTCCCAAATATGAACATGACATGAATTAGGTCAAAATTTAGCATTTTAATTAACCTATCATGGCAAAGACTTGACTACACATAAAAAGTCATGATCAGATTAGCAATGGAGCACAAATCATGGCAAGATGTAACATAAGTGAAAATATGTCATGAATGGATAATAATCAAGGCTCCATGTGGTTATATTACAATGCAGAATGCAATGCAGAAAATCCAGCCCCCCTTAACATGTGATGCGACTTTTAGTTCAAGTTGAGTTAAGTCAAAATTAAGCTCGAGTTCCCAAATGAACTCCCCACAACCAAAGCAATAAACAAGAAGTCGGTAAAGAGAGAGAAAACAGGCAGTCCTTAAAGCATAGATAAGAGTAAGAAGTCTAACTAGACGAGAGAAATGCTCTAATCTATGCTAGGAGGACTAACCCAAATGCACCCCGATGCAGTGCAACAAAAAAAATGAGAACAGGAGCAAGATAAATGAATAAAGCAGTAAAACACAGAAACTCCTTCTCACAATAGTCCATAAGGACAAACCACCCTAAGCTCTCCCTGAAACATAGCCCGAACAGATGAAAGACTCAACTCCCCTAGAGAAGGCAAATTGAGAAGAACCGAAAATTTGGCACAAAATCCAAAAGGAAAGGTTCTAACTCAAGAAGGTGATCCTCAAACACACTCTATCCTCATGGTCTCTAGCCTATAATCTCATACCACGGAGCAAAGGCACACTATGTCAATGCAAAAGACTCTAGTGGCCAAGAAAAAGTTCAATCTAGGTAGAAGAGAATCCTAGAGAACCAAAGCCCAAACTAGGTAGTAAATAATCCTAGAGAACCATTTGGATGAGAAGTGTGATTGAGACAACATCACCTAGAGTTGGCTCCCATCGACCAAACCGACCCTTCCTACCACTAGAGGACATATACTATGCAAAGCCGAGTGGCGGAAGCGTAACACTAAAGATCACAGGAGCAAACCTCGGTTACGGTTGCTCGGGAGGTTGTTGTAGTGGTCGAGGTCGAATATGTGTCCGTGACGAGGTCGAGATGAGTCCCGGACATGGTCGTACATGCTCGCACCTCATCAGCGATCAAGTCATGTCTTCGGGCGTTGTCGAGTCCGAGTTCACCACGGTCGCAGATGAATCCAAATTGAGTCCGCACCATAGTCGAGATGATTCTGGGTCGCGATTGATCCGGGTCTAGACCGTGGTCGAGACGAGTCCGAGAATGGTCGAGTCGTGTTCGTGTGGTTGAACTCACGTCCGAGGATCGGTTGTAGTTGAGTCCGAGTCATGGCGAAGTTGAGTCCGGATTGTAGTCGTGGTCGAATCCGGCTCATGGTCGTATGGGTTCAGCCGAGTCCATACCGTGGTCGAGAAACTACGACGTGGTCATAAAGACCGTGAAGCGGTCAGAACAAATTGTACCACTCTCCCTCATTCATAACCCGCGGATTAAACATAGGGGAACATTGGTGTCCTAGTCACTGGGTAAATAATACACATCATGGATCCAAGATCGAGACAAATGACCACAATCGGTAGCATTACAAATGTATGAGAACACGCACCGCCACAAGCTCAATCTAGCCCTCATCAAAAGCATCTAGAACAAGAAGCCTAGAGCCACCCAATACTAGAAGAAGCTTGTGACCTAACCACAAATCTCATGATATCTAAGCATAAGCACGACTAATGCTACCAAGATGTCATACAATTTTATTTCATGCCATAACAAAGAATAAGATCAAAGTATACAAGCATCACAATGAATCACAACCATACACATAGCGAGATGACAGAACAGTCATGTAGCATATGCTAGCATGGATAAAAGCATGTATACTAGAAAAGATACAAAGGCATGAATAAACACACCATCATGACACGGAGAAACTATCCAAGATATACTCAAGCTCATCTTGTCCATACATATGCATACATCATGTAGACATACAACATGGCAAATCAACATCATGAAAAGTATGCTAACATGTATAAATAATAATGAATGAACATGAGAACCATGATAGATACTACAGATCACAAGGTCATGATGATACTTGACTTCTAATGCACACATTCTACTTAGCTCATGAAGTCAAGTCAAAGCTTAAGCATGTAACAAATACAACAAGGTACATGGATACTTAAGCGAGATACACATAAAGGCATGACATGAAAGCATTGAGAGAAAAACATGCCGATGGTATAAGTGAGCATATGAACAAGCACAACATGCCAATATGGTCAAACATGAGTATAAGGGCATGAGGGTATAGAGTAGCTCACAAAGTAGGTGGAGACGCCAAACGTGAAGGTACATACCTCTTGGAGGCCATGAAGTGGAGAACCAACAAATGTTCTAGTCACGTGATGAAGCAGAAGACTAAAATCCATTCGATCCCATGTTCTCCATCCAACGTCTGGACACCTACAAAAGACAAGAACAAAGTGCCCAAGTCTTGGATCCCAAGGGTTAGTAAGCAAATGCTTGAGACCCCAAGACGACCACCGCCACTCGCCAGAAAAAGAGTGGTCGTTACGTACTACGACTACGGTCGAGAAGAAATGAGCGTGGTCGTAGCACGAGAGGCATAGTCTTGAACGACTACAATAGAGATGTGATCGCTGGTCATTACAACCACGACTGGGAATTGCAGGTGTGGTCGTAAGTCAGTTATGACCACGGCAATCGAGCAGCAGTGCGCTCAGAACCAGCAGTCGTGATCGTAGGGACTTTCGACCATGGAAACAAACGGAAGTGTCCGTCAGCAGACATAGTCGTATGAAGCTACGACTATGTCGAGAAGCCGAAGCTGTGGTCGTAAGGCATTACGACTACAACGACGACGAGCGAGAGGAACTCGACTTTACTAAACCCAACTCTAGCAAGCTCAAGCTCCTCTACACATGTGCAGTGAGTCAAAGTTTTAATTTCTCATTTGCAGATTTTAACATTCAAGTAGAGAAATTAAATTTTCACCGCTCACTGAGAAAGACTCACAACCTACACAAGAGAAATGAGATTTCAACCTAGCAAGAACAATCTAGCAATTTATAATCTAGGCACCTCACAATATCCCAAGAGCAAATATATTCATCTTGGACAAGGCCAAGGTCATAATAAGTTTTACCTTGCTCATGATAAGTCGGCCTCGTCCTTATCATTATCATCCGTGTGTTCTCCAAGGCTTTCTCCTTCCGGCACTTGATCAACCAAAGGACAAGAATGTACCACAAAGCTCACACTTGTGGTTTCTTGCAAATAAAATCATCCTCTAGCCGAAATCAAGCCTCTTGTCTCAAAGGACATCATTGGCAAAACCACCCCAATAAGATTCGGTAGAAAAGATCACAATACTCCCTACTAGTTGCCAAGCTCCGGATCGGTTAAGATCAAATACTGAGCCAACCTTGCTCGATACCAATTGTAGGATCGAAATGGCAACAGAGGGGGGGTGAATGGTGCCTTAAAATTCTCAAATAAAATTCAACCCTATCTTTCTCCAGTAGCTAAAGAGCTATGAAGAAGAAGATTGGTTGTTCACTGGAAAACTCAGAGAGAACAGAGAAATCTTTAGTTTAAGACCGAGAGGAAAAGTGTCAAAAGACTGTGGTTGAAATCCAGGAGAGAAACGAACAACCGCTGTGATCTATATCCGAATGATATTTGCAACGGTCGAACAACTCATCCGAAAATGAATCACCCGAGAACCGAAAATACCCACAAGAATACTAAGATCGCGCTTGTCGACCCGTCCGACAAAGGATGACAAGCGCGATCGGCAAAGTATGACCAACGGAAGCAAAGAAGCGATCGAAAGATGAGTTCGGTCGGAACCGCTGTGGTCGTAAGCCAATGGCATGGTCGCACGATCAACGTGGTCGAAGACCGACTCGCACCTATAGCCGATCGCGGTCGCAGACACCTCATGAGACCGTGGGGCACACGACTACAAGATCTCGACCATCAAGCACTTTCGGAAACCGTGCAAAGAAAGTAGATGATCTACGCCTTGGCCGGTCGAAAAAGTAGAAGAGCGAAGGCCAAGACTTCGTGATCGCAAGTCGTGGTCAAATCTCCAAAGGAAAACCGGTCGACCGATGAAACCCGAGAAGACCAGCAGCTTCACACTAAGTCTTTTCCGTGATCGATACCGACCGGGACCGAGTCACTTGACAACGATAACCGAAAATGTAATCGGTCATGAGGTCTTAGCCGTGGTCGATCGCCAACTTGTGGTCGATAACCAAAGCCGAGAAGATATCTGCAATCGAATCCGACCGCCGCTGACCACACAACCGAAAGACTCGATTCAACAGCCAGCCAACTCGCCTTGAGACAGATTCCTAGTTCTGAGCAAATCAAATATAAGCCAACTCTCAAAGGAAATACGAAGGAACTAAGAATGAAGAGATGGCAAATAAATCAATAAAAACATCTCAAGAACGACCTCTCAACCCGGATCACAAACACGACCCATCTCATAGATAAACTCTAACAAGTGCAGAGAGATGAGTCCTCTCAAATCATAACACGGAGGTTTCGCAACCACTCCCCACGGGAGGACAAGCTCTAGCCCTAGAGCAAACACACAGATACACTCCCAAGGGAGGGAGGCGGCGCCTCCACTGCCCAGCCGACCAACTCACTCAAAACACTTGCCTCCCTCTCCCTTTTATAGCCTCACACCTGAGACTAACCCTAATGGATCCATCCATTAGTCCATACTGGGGATAACCCGAAAACCCCATCTAACACCGGTTTTAACACTCACTTTGCCCGCTAACTCAAATGCTTTGCCTCGCTATCCCATGAGACCGCACTTTGCCTGCTAGCGCCAACAATCCACTTCTTTTCTCGTGTGCTTTACGGAGGGACAGCCTCCTTGCGGCTTTGGCATTTCTCCAAAATGCCCTCACACCGCCTTCCTGTCCATGCTTGCAACCACCTCAAGACTAGGTCTCCTTCGGCTTCCCGGCCGTTTCTAGACCCCAACACCACCGTGTCTCGTCCCGACCATCCTAGCCTCACTGACCTATCTCCGACCGGCCGCATCGGCCCCGGTTCCTCATCGACCACCTTGAGCTCCAGCCTTCTTTGGCTTCACCCACTGCTCGGACCTCAACATCTCCCATGTCTAGTCCCGACCTTTCCAAGCCTCACCAAGACTTGTCTCCAAGATCATATGGTCCCTCGACCTCCGAGTCTAGTCTCGGTCTATTCCGCCGCACACCATCAGCACCCAATCTCCCGACCGTCTGACCTCGGCCTCCTCCCGAGCCTAGTCCCGGTCCTCCTCGTTGTTGCCCGTCGTGCTCGGCTCGGCAGCCCGGCTCCGGTTCCTCGCCTCCTCCACAACCACCTCACCACCTCGATCATCTTGGCGGCTCCGGACCGTCTGACCTCAACACCTCCGTGCCTAGTCCCGGTCCTCCCACGCCTCACCATGAAATAGCTCAAAGTCCTGCAGCCACGCACAAGCAAACCATCACATAGCACCGCACAATACACAGCACCATCACTCGGCACAAGTATCACAAAGACAACACCGGTCGAAATCCCCACGACCACCGAAGACAAGACAAGAAGTGGTCAAAACCCCGAAGACTTCCCCGCTTCCTTCGACCACACAAAGATGTCGTCACGACCATCACAAAGCTCGTTACGACCATGCGCATACAAGCTACGACCAACGCTAGCTTGCTACGACCACATACAACACCGATACGACTTTTATCGCTCAAAGTCTAGTACCTCATCCGAGCACTCTATTGCACACGATACACTTGAGCTCACCGTAGCTCGCTCAAAGCCTACGACCTCATCCCAAGTCGTTACGATCGATTCCACCAAAACGATCGCTTCGTGGTCGACGACCAGCTCCAGTCGCCAAACGACCACGGCTCTTCGCCGCTTAACGTGGTCGAACAGTTTCGACCACGCTCAATCCGTGATAACGTGGTCGATGTCTCAAGCGCCAACGTGATCGAACCACCGAGCCCTCAACGTGGTCGTGGCTCGAAGTTCACAACGTGGTCGAAGACCCACGCCCTTCAACGTGGTCAAATCTCCCAAGCGCCCTCGCCAACCACTTCCAACGTGGTCGAAGACCCACGCCCACAACGTGGTCGAAACGCCAGCGCCCAACGTGGTCGACGCCCCAAGCGCCAACGTGGTCCTAAACCACGGCGCCGACCACCGATCACGACCAACGCGTCGAAACTTCACAACGTGGTCGAGATGGCCCTAAAGACCTCCAACCACGGCCAACGAGTCGAGAGACCACAACGTGGTCGTCGACGCTACCTCCGGTTCTCGATATCGCCAACGTGGTCGTAGCCTCACCACCACGGCCAAAGTACTCAACACCTCCGCCAAAGAACGTGGTCGATAACCTATCGACCACAACCAACGTGGTCGATGACATCCGAAACAACCCGATTGCTCAACGTGGTTGTACGCCACCCCGACCACGCTCAATTTGCTCGCGGTGGTCGTAAACCCTAGCGCCGACCGCCACCACGGCCAAATCTTCCGAGGGCTCCACAACGTGGTCGTATAAGCTTCCGATCACTCGTACGCCGGTTGACCGCAACCCGATACTCAGCAACATGGTCGTACGGGCCACTGCGTGGTCGTAAACCTCCCTGTCGACCTCCGATCACGCCCAAAATGATCGTACGGCACAGGGACAAATCGTACACGACTTCATTTCGTCCAGAGTTAAGACTTTGCCATAAAAGCCCAAAACAAACTCAATTTTCCTTCAAACAACAGTCAAATACTCATCACAAAGATGGGATCATTTCCACATGATCTCTCAACAACATTTTAATTTTGTAGTTTGTCGTCAAGTATTTCATTTGATTTTAGAATATTGATTGTACCACACCATTGGTTGCAGGGTAGTCTACTTCACCAAGAGAACATGGAATTATACAAGATGATCAGCCTGATTCGTCAAGAAAATGATGAATTATATAAGAAGGTAGCTGACAAGTCAGACGACAATATCATAGAGCAGCTCTCAAATCTTTCTGTGTGAGTTCAAGTGCCACTGATAGCAATGAATATCAACCACAAAAGTTCTGTTTATACCCGAGTTTCCGTATCCAATGTGAACTTATATCATGCAAAGATAATGAGAGACCATGTGGTGGTCATCCCGTGTGTATGATGAGTAATTCACATCGGTTTAGGAAAGTCGAGTTTGAGTTGGTTGGTTCGGACCATGTCGTTGTGTGGCGCAACGGGCTCGGTCGGACTTGGTCAAACTTGGTCGTATGGATTAGGATGCATATTCTGATGATTCGACGGGTTTGGATTTTATTATGCTTATATGTGTCGAGCGGTGCTATTTGATGTGTTTCTTGTCTGTGCTGACTGCAGGACGTCAAGGCGGAGTCGTGGCGAGACACGGGTGACCGCCCAGACACAAAGTGTCGAGGTCAAAACGGTCGGATGTGTCGAAGACGGCGGAGATTCGATGTGGTTGCGAGTCGTGGGCGGCAAGGAGCGCGGAAGCTTCCCGGAAGGTGCGGGAGGGCGAATCGGTAATTCGCAAGGCTGCACAAGCGGAGACAGCTCCGTTAGGGTTTAGGCGGCGTGGGGTTGGAGACCCGTTAGCCAAGGGCTATAAATAGGTGTTGGGGGCTGCATACCCCTTTGAGGATCACAAGTGTTTTTGAGAGTTCATTCATCACTTTGTGTGTGTTCCTCCCAAGAAGCATGTGAGGCTCATGGTGTTTTGAGGATTGAGAGGAAGAGGATGGATTGAAAATCTTGTAATCTTTCTTGTTCTAATATCCATGCGTATGGGGACTCATTTACTTTCAAGAATGCATTCAGTTTGTACTTGCTGTTTTCAGTTTGCCTGCAGTTTTCATCTATTTCTTGGGACAGCAAACAGTCGAATCTTGTTTCCCTTCTGATCTTTTCTTGAGTCGGACTGTGTTTTGTGTCTCAATCAAATTGCTCACTCATTCTCTCGGTAGTAATTTTTGAGCATATTTCAGATATTACCACTGTCCAACCGCTGAATCTTTTCATTTCTTACCAAGCATCAAAAATCAGTTTGGTTCTTGCATCAAAAACAGATCAGCCGAAGCAGCAAGTTTACTCTTGATTTCTCTTTTTAGCTCTGCTCTTTGCGTACAGGTTCTGTTTCCTTTTTCAGGTTTTAGTTGAGTCCATTGCAGTTTGTTTTTGGGCAGCTACTCCATGCTTTATAATATCTATTCCTTTTAAGCTCTTTCCTTCGGATAGAACCTTTGTTGGTCTGTTTTGGCTTTTGCTTTTACGTGCAGTATCTTCTGCTCTGCGTTTTGGACCAGCAATCTGCAGTCCTGGTTCTGCATTCCGGCCATGTTTTCTGCTCTCTTTTTCTCTTGTTCTTTCGGCAGTGGCCTCAGTTCCCAGTCTGCAGCAAACTCAGATTTCGGCACAGGTGTTCTCACTGTTTGTTGTCAGTTATTCGGTAGTTCATCTTCTTCAGAATTCAGATGTTCTGTTCGGCAGTGATTGTCTCAGTTTTTGTTTTTACCTTTCTCTACAAAACTGTCTTCCTTGATTTCAGTCATTTACTCCTTGTTCAGCAGCTTTTCTTTTCCCTTCTTTATCACTCTCGGCAGCACTCCAAAAATCCAGTTCTGATACATCAAGAACAGTCCAGCCGTAGCTCGTTAATTTCTATTGGCTGCAGTTTTGGTTTTGCTTTTTGTTGTATTTTGTTTCTACTCTTTTTACTGTTTTCTGTGATCGGCACCACTGCAGTTTACTGCTGGTAATCTCTAATTTCTCTCCGCCAGCTAGCAATCTTTTGCGGTTGTTGTTTGATTCTTCTGCCATCAGTTGATATTGTAGATTTCGCTGTATTTGGCTGGGTACAGAGGCTTCTTTGCCGACTTTTTCAGCAGCTACTGCAGGTGGCTATTAGCTTTCTGTTTCAGTCTTTGTTTCCCCTCCTTTTGCTTCTAGCTTTGTCTCTTGTCTAGCTGCAGTTTGGTTTTCTTTTAATCTCTTTTGGCTGATTCTCTCTATTTAAGAAAACAATCATTTTTCTTCATAGCTGCTCTAGCTATTGGAGGAGAAATTATGCTTGGTTTTCAGAGAACTTAGATCATCTTCTTCATAGCTTCTATAGCTATCGGAGAGATAAGATCTTTGTGAATACTATGGGGGAAAATGTTTAAAAAGGCACCATTCACCCCCTGGTATCAGAGCCAGTTAGCTCTTCTTGATAGATTTTTAACCGGTCTCAACAGCCATGACGACGGACAAGTATTCCACCAAGCCTCCGGTCTTTGATAGCCTGGATTACCCCTTCTGGAAGAGCCGAATGGAAACTTACATCCAGGCTCAGGGGTATGCCATCTGGCGGAAGGTGAAGGTTCAGTTTGTTGTTCCTACCGATGAGAACATCAATGCCGGGAATATGGATGATGTTGAGGCAAACGCAAGGGCGAGGAACATCATTATTCAGGGATTGAGCGAGCGTAGTTTGATCGCATCTCTCACCGTCGTCTCGCCGATATTTGGGCGACCCTCGATGCTTACCATGAGGGCACCACCCAAATAAAGACGATGCGATCGACCGGTTCTGCCGAATACAACAAATTCGAGATGCTTGCTGGCGAGTCCCTTGGCGAGTGCTTTTCACGCTTTCACAAGATCTTGAGCAACCTCCGAGCCGTCGGTCTCACATACTCCGACTCGGATAACGCTCGATAAATGCTTTCTGCACTCGATCTTCGGGTTTGGGAGATGAAGGTGAGTACCATCAAGGATACCACGGACCTCTCGACCGACTCTTGATGCGCTTTACGCGCCTCAAGACTCACGAGATTGACATAGTCTCGCGTCGGTCGAAGTCACAATCGATGGCATTAGTCACCGATCCCGCTTCCGGATCTTCTTCGCGAGCCGACATGTGGATTCTCCTTGTCGCTCTCGTGACATAACCGATGATCGCTAGAGCAACTATGATGAACGACTAGCCCTCCTAGCGTGGAGATTCTCTCATGCCTACAAGAGGAGGGATGGTAAAAGAGGAGGTCCTGTGATTTGCTTCGAGGGTGGTGCCCCAACCACATCCGAGCAAACTACCCCAAGCTGGGGAAGGGCAAAACTGACTTCGACGGTTCCGGTAAGAACGACTACATCAACAAGAACCGCAACAAGAAGCCCCACTGCACACAAGGCAAGAAGAAGTACCGCGACTTTGGGAAGGCCAAGAAGCTTTTCCAACGCTCTCGCGCCGACGACCTCGACCTCGCGAGGTGGAGGGATGGAGCGACGACGACGAGACGGGTGACCAAGACCCCAAGGCGGCGACGACTTCTCCGGCATGTGCTTCATGGCCTCGAGGCTAACGAGCGA
The DNA here is from genome assembly GCA_036346245.1 of Bonia amplexicaulis. NCBI lineage: Eukaryota > Viridiplantae > Streptophyta > Magnoliopsida > Poales > Poaceae > Bonia > Bonia amplexicaulis. Next base: position 10,831,696 of record CM070766.1, read on the forward strand.
CAATGAGCTCTACTCCAACTCCGACGAGGTATACCCATCCCACGACCGACTTAATGATGCCTTTCTTATGCTAGGTAAATTTCATGCTAGATCTAGAGCTAGATGTAGTGAGTTGGAGAAGGAAGTAGATAGATTATCACGGGAGCTTACTTCACTTATATCTGCTCCCTCCCGTGATTTAATGTGATACATGTTCGCTTTGCTTGGAGATATGGAGAAGTTAAGGACTTCTCATGATAGTGTGACCTCCGAGCTTGATATACTTAAGGTGGAGAATATTAGTCTACTTGCTGAACTAGAAATGAGTAGGATAACACCTTCTACATTTACTGTTGAGACTATTTCTTGCACCTCATGTGAGGATAAGGACAATACTTTTAGAGGTCTTTACACTATGCTTCTTGATCTGCCCGAAACATGTGAAAATTGCAATAACTTGAAGATGAACTTAAAATGGGCAGATCATAAAATTGCTGAACTACAAGCCTCTTTACTTGAGCCAATTGATTCATGCTTGAATTGTCCTAAATTAACTGCTGAACTCGAAGCTGTCTCCAAACAGTTTCAAGATATGATTGATCATGATAGGAAGTTGGCTCAGTTTGCTTCTAAGGACCCTGTTAGCTCACCATGCATTAATTGTAACAAACTAAAATCTAACTTGATTGCTTTAGATGAAAAATGTGTGAAGCTAACTAAGGACCTTCTAGAGAAGCCACCTTGTGCTTGTAGTGTGATTGTGGAGAAGGGGGAGAAGCCCTCGGGTAATGTAGAGACGCCTAGTGATGCGAACCAACCTGCTAGCAGTAGGACTGTTCCTGAGTCGGCTGTGCGTGCACAAGCTAGTCTTCCCTCTGCTGTTGGTTGTTCTTCTGCTCCCTTACCTTCTGCTGTCTCTTCTCCTCCTTGCTCTTCTTGCACCTCTCTCTTTCGGGAGTGTCAGTACCTTATGAGCACTCTCGAGAAATTTGTAGGAGGCAAGAAGAAGCTCAATGTAACAACCCCGTTGTTATTTTCAAAATTTTAGTAAAAAAATATTAAATAAAAATTAATTCAATTTAAAATAAAAATAAGTGTTCTTTAGTTGCTTGAATATGAGAGATTGTGTTTGCCTGTTTTTAGCCTTTTCAAAAGAGTTTTTCATTAAAAGTAATTTTACTAAAAACATAAAACTATTGTCAAATAAAAAGGGTATTGGTAATTTCATAAAATAAACTATTCCACATTAGGTATTTAAAAGCACTTGGCTTTTATTTGGATTTGCTGTGATTTTCTGGATTTTGTTTCAAAGCCTAAAAGCAAGAAAATATATTTTAAATATTTTCTTAAAGCTAAAAAGATTTTTTAGCTTTTTCCAAGCTTCCCTAAATTTTATGGAATTTTTGAGAATTTTCTGGAAATTAAAATCAATTTTCAATGACAAAAGATATTTTTATAAAGTGTTAAAATGATCAAAATAAATTAAAAATATTATTCTTAAGTATAAAGCATCCCTAAGGATTTTCTGTAATTTTTATAGAATTTTTAAATATTATTTGCTATTTTTAAAGTGTTTAAGAAATCTCCTCCTATTTTCTGAAAATAAAATCCGAATTTAAAACCGGATTAATCCGGTGGTGACAAGTGTCGCACCAGGATTAAATCTTACCCCTTCTCTCATTTAATCCTAACCCCTCATCTTCATTTAAAACCAAGGGCCAAGATCTTGCCACTTGTTTCAATCTAAACCATCCAATATTTTTTAACTCTCTCTCTCTCTCTCTCTCACTTACTAGTGGGACCCACTTGTCATATCCTTCTTCCCCAAACATCTTCTTCTTCCTTTGTCTCTCTCTCTCTCCTTCTCTCTTTGGCCGAACGGCACACCCGCCGCCCCCTCACCTCCTCCTCCCGTGCCGCCTCCGCACGTCGCCCCGGCCACCCCACTTACCGCCATTAATGGTGCCCGAGCTCATGGCGCTTTTCTCTCCCGATAAACGTCGCATCGGCTTCCTCCTTGCCACCGCACTTCGAGGCCATTAATGGCGCAAACCGCTTGCTTTCACACGGTTTCTTCGCCTTCCGTGCTGCGGATTCCGCCACCACCACCTCCTCCCCATAAAGCCCCTCCCGAGACCTCCTCGCACCGCACCACCCTCCTCCCTCTTCCCACCTTCCTCCTCTCCCCGTCGCCCGGGAGAGCCACCGCCAAGCCTTCGCCGCCAGTTCTTTCCGCCACCTCCGGCCACCCCGGCCTCGCCACCCGCTGCGATCACACTGCCGCCTCCTCTGCCGCGCCACCCCTCGCCGGCCGCGGGAGCGGCGCACTCCGGCAGCGCCGCCTCCGTGGCGCTGCAGGCGACCAACCGGCCACGTGGCGCCATGTGGGCACACGTGGTAGCCCAGTGGCAGCCACGTGGCGCCACGTGAGCCCTAGCATGCCACATCATCACCCTCTTTATTCATTTAAATTAATTCCTGTGATGACGTCATAAATCAAGGATTTCCAATACAAAATCAAATCGGGAAATTATCCCTTTTTCTTTTTCCCTCTTTTAAATTTTCCTGAAACCATATCTTGTTCATTTTAACTCCGATTTGAGCCGTTCAAATTTATAAATTCTTATAAAATCCTAAACTATTCAAATTTGTACTTATTTTCAATTTTTTTAATTTTATTTGAATTTTGTTTGTTTGGTTCTTTGCGTTTAGATTTCGGCAATTTCGGAGAGAACGACTTCTGCGATCAGAACCCAGTCTCCAATCCAGGCAAGTTACACCTTTGATCATGTTGATCCCAATACTTAAAATTATTTATATTGTTTTAAATTAATATGCATGCTTACTTTTAATCAATGTCTAATTTAAATTCAGTTTGAACTGTAGTTATACCTAAATTCCTTTGTATAGCCAATTTGATATTTCATGTCAATATACCTTGTCAAACTTAGATAAAACCTAGTTGGTACATTAGTATTAACTAGACATTTGATAGAAATGCTTAGCCGTGCCAAGAATATCAAGATTTGGGAACTTTCTTCACATAAAATGATACTTCTTTCACATAAAATGATAGACTTTAAAATTGATTGGACTTTGAAAGTCGGAATTGTTTATAAAATGTTTATAAACAAAATGTAAACTGGTTTAGACTTAGGCAATGGTAAGATGGTGGGTGCTTGCCGGCATACATCGTAGTTGTAGCTCGATGTTGATTGCCCACAAGGGGTTTGAGGTTTGGCCTAAGTCAAGTTAAGGACCGATCAGGAGCTACTATTGCAAAGTCCTTTTCGTACTACCACAAGTCCGGTATGGGACGGACCTAGCCAACTAATTTGTGAAGTTCCAACTTAATCTCGCTATAGGCTGAATGTGGGCGCGGCGTAGTCCGTGAGAAGTTTCACATGGCACAAGAGGGGCTCCAGATGTGGATTCATGCGTGGTGAAACCTTAGTGGCGGCGTGATTGTGTTGGCAATGGATCATTGTAAAGGCTTTGTTATGATTTTTCTCGCCGCACGCCTAAGGAAGCGTAGTGGCCGACAATATGAGATTATCATATCTTGTGGGTAAAGTCGCACAACCTCTGCAGAGTGTATAACCTATCTCGGATAGTCGTGCCTACGGTCATGGGCAAGTCGAGTAAAGTTTTTCACGGATTAGATTTTGATTTTGAAAACGCTTTATGAAAACCTTGTGGATGGATGGAATCCATGAGAGATTTTGGAAAACCTTGTGGATGGATGGAATCCATGAGAGTTTTGGAAAAACCGTATGGATGGATGGAATCCGTATGAGTTGGTTTTTGAAAAGTTGGTCCGGGTGGGATGCCCGTGAATAGGTTAGTGTTTGATTGGAGCCTGCACTAACGATACTTATGTTGATTACAATATTGTTTTACTTATTGTATCAAATTCAGCTTCGCACCTACTTTATGATATTTACTTCAATCTCGTCTTTTATGCAAACTAACCATATATGCCTTCCTTTGATATCCATATGCATGCATCCACTCTAGAAAGACTACTGGTGTAACTTGTGGAGTACGTTTGTACTCATGTGGCTCTATCTAACTCTTTTCGGAGGAAGCCTTGACGACTTGGTGAGGATTGCGACTAGGCCACGTCTTACAGTCATTCGCCTTGTGGGAAGGCAGGATGGGTCACGCTTTTGTTTTCTTCCATTTGTTATCTTCCACTGCTATTGTAAACTTTGGCCATCGGCTCATATTTAATTAAATAAAATTTATCATTATGCATGATATTTGTCTTTGTTCTCTTTGTGTGCACTAAGCTTTCCGGATAGTGCGATTAACACGAGGGTTTCGAGTTGTTGCTCGGGTCCCGACAGAGATGGTATCAGAGCATATTGACTCTAGGACGTGACCTAAGATAGAATAAAATGGTTGGACCTTAAGGATTTATTTTAAACTAATAAATTTTGAAAGGATATGCTTATTCTTACCTCTCAATCTTTGCTTATCTTATGCCTCAATTCTTTCTCATCCTATGTCATTACAAAGTTTCTAACTCTCCTCTTATTCAAATAATTGTAGATGGACTCTGCACCAAATGATGGATGGAGTATAGGCCTTCATCGACTGCTCCGCCGTTTGGGTTTCCAGCGACGAGTTACCTACGTGCACCAAGCAGACCGCCATGGAGATCAGATATTGGGACATCGCTTCACCTTGCTCCTCACAAAGCGAACTGGATATGGAAGTCTGCGTCTCCGCTTCAAGGGAAATGGATACTCTTTTGAAAGAGCCAAGCAAGAAGCCGCTCGAAAAGCAATGCTTCGTCTCTGCCACCTTTTTAGTCTTCGCATCGAAGGATCGCGCTTTGTACTTCGACAGCCCCGAAGGATCACTCCAAGACAACCCTTACCCCTTTAGGATAAGTTGTTAAGCTAGAAAGTAGACGAAGTTATGAGCTGTCAGTTTCCTCTTTTGTCGACAGCCGTAACTATTATTATTAATAAAGGATTTTGCTAAAGATTGGTATTTTTGTTGGATTGTGCAAACAACCCCTTTTCCCTCCTTTGTCTTAAGACTCCTCTTATCTAAACTCCAAGCAGATGGTGAACACCGAAGGAACGTCGTTGACAACAACCCCAATGCCAACGCCGAAGCACAAGGAAGTCAGTCTGCTCCAATCCCTCCGCCTCCGCCAGAAGTCGGACCTGACTGGGCTCAATTAATGGCAAATCAGACTCAGCTGATTCAGCTCCTAGCTCAAGCCATCAACAACCCAGCTCAGCAATTGCATCAGCCACCAGCTCAAGCTCCCCAGAACAGATTATCAGAATTTCTAAGGATAAGGCCTCCGACCTTCTCAAGCAGTACAGAACCAATGGACGCAGATGATTGGCTCCGCGCAATCGAAAAGAAGCTGGACATCCTGCAGTGCACCGACCGTGAAAGAGTCCTGTTTGCCACTCATCAGTTGAATGGACCAGCATCAGAATGGTGGGATACCCTAACCGACTCTCACACCAACCCTCAAGCTATTACCTGGAATGAGTTCGTGAACAATTTCTGGAAAGCTCACATCCCTACAGGTACCAAGATCTTGAAGAAGAAAGAGTTCAGAGCTTTGCGTCAAGGAAGTCGTATAGTGAATGAATATCTGCAGAAGTTTAATCAACTATCCCGCTATGCACCGTAAGACGAGCCAATGATGAAGACAAGCAAGAAAGATTTTTAGAAGGCTTGAACGACGACATTTCTGTACAATTGTTATCCAATGACTATGCAGATTTTCATCAGTTGGTCAGCAAGGCCATTCGCCAGGAAAGCAAGAATGTGGAAATCGAGAACCGAAAGAGAAGAATGTCTACTCAAAGATATGCACTGGAAACTTTTCCAAAGTCAAGAACCTACCGCAAGCCAACAGATTCCAACCATCACCAAGCGAGTAACGATAGTACCAAAACACGCCCACCGGCATCAAGATAACAAAACTTTGATGATCGGCTTTCCACCAAAAGACCAGAACACCGCAATGAGTAACTTGTTTCAATCGCCATGAAACAGGACACTACGCCAACAATTGTCCTAAGAAGCAGGACAGTGAAGAATGGTACATCGGGAACCTCGACTGCCAACACCCTCCGAGCAACAAGAAGAATGCCGCAAAAAGGACGTCTTAATCAGATCTCCGCTCAAGCCAATCAGAGTAAGATCCACACCTATTTCTTTGTTAGTGGCATGCGAATCTCGGGACGAGATTCTTTTAAGGGTAGTTTGTAACAACCCCGTTGTTATTTTCAAAATTTCAGTAAAAAAAATATTAAATAAAAATTAATTCAATTTAAAATAAAAATAAGTGTTCTTTAGTTGCTTGAATCTGAGAGATTGTGTTTGCCCGTTTTTAGCCTTTTCAAAAGAGTTTTTCGTTAAAAGTAATTTTACTAAAAAAAACATAAAACTATTGTCAAATAAAAAGGTATTGGTAAGTTTCATAAAAGAAACTACTTCAAATTAAGTATTTAAAAGCACTTGGCTTTTATTTGGATTTGCTGTGATTTTCTGGATTTTGTTTCAAAGCCTAAAAGCAAGAAAACATATTTTAAATATTTTCTTAAAGCTAAAAAGATTTTTTTTAGCTTTTTCCAAGCTTCCCTAAATTTTATGGAATTTTTGAGAATTTTTTGGAAATTAAAATCAATTTTCAATGCCAAAAGATATTTTTAAAAAGTGTTAAAATGGTCAAAATAAATTAAAAATATCATTCTTAAGTATAAAACATCCCCAAGGATTTTCTGTAATTTTTATAGAATTTTTAAATATTATTTGCTATTTTTAAAGTGTTTAAGAAATCTCCTCCTATTTTCCGAAAATAAAATCCGAATTTAAAACCCGGATTAATCCGGTGGTGACAAGTGTCGCACCAGGATTAAATCTTACCCCTTCTCTCATTTAATCCTAACCCCTCATCTTCATTTAAAACCAAGGGCCAAGATCTTGCCACTTGTTTCAATCTAAACCATCCAATATTTTTTAACTCTCTCTCTCTCTCTCACTTACTAGTGGGACCCACTTGTCATATCCTTCTTCCCCAAACATCTTCTTCTTCCTTTGTCTCTCTCTCTCTCCTTCTCTCTTTGGCCGAACGGCACACCGGCCGCCCCCTCACCTCCTCCGGCCAGCGCCCCAAGACGCCGCCCGGCCACCCCACTGCCGCCACCCTCGCCGCCGCCCGGACCCGCCGCCATTAATGGTGCCCCGAGCTCCGTCGTTGTTTTCTCTCCCGATAAACGCCGCCCGCCTTCCTCCCTTGCCACCGCACCCGAGGCCATTAATGGCGAAACCGCTTGCTTTCACACGTTTCTTCGCCTTCCGTGCCGCGGATTCCCGCGACCACCACCACCTCCACCCCTATAAAGCCCCTCCCGAGACCTCCCTCGCACCGCACCACCCTCCTCCCCTCTTCCCACCTTCCTCCTCTCCCCGCCCGAGAGCCGCCAAGCCTTCACCGCCGCCAGCTCTTTCCGCCGCCGCCACCTCCGGCCACCCCGGCCTCGCCACGGCATCGCTGCGATCACTGCCGCCTCCTCTACCCGCCCACCCCTCGCCGGGCCGCGCGATGCAAGCGCACTCCATGAAGGCCGCCCGTGCATACCGCTGCGGCGGCCAACCGCCACGTGGCGCCATGTGGGCACACGTGGTAGCCCAATGGCGCCAAGTGGCGCCACGTGAACCCTAGCATGCCACATCATCACCCTCTTTATTTATTTAAATTAATTCCTGTGATGACGTCATAAATCAAGGATTTCCAATACAAAATCAAATCGGGAAATTATCCCTTTTTCTTTTTCCCTCTTTTAAATTTTCCGGAAACCATATCTTGTTCATTTTAACTCCGATTTGAGCCGTTCAAATTTCTAAATTCTTATAAAATCCTAAACTATTCAAATTTGTACTTATTTTCAATTTTTTTAATTTTATTTGAATTTTGTTTGTTTGGTTCTTTGCGTTTAGATTTCGGCAATTTCGGAGAGAACGACTTCGCGATCGTAACCCGCTCCAATCCAGTAAGTTACACCTTTGATCATGTTGATCCCAATACTTAAAATTATTTATATTGTTTTAAATTAATATGCATGCTTACTTTTAATCAATGTCTAATTTAAATTCAGTTTGAACTGTAGTTATACCTAAATTCCTTTGTATAGCCAATTTGATATTTCATGTCAATATACCTTGTCAAACTTAGATAAAACCTAGTTGGTACATTAGTATTAACTAGACATTTGATAGAAATGCTTAGCCGTGCCAAGAATATCAAGATTTGGGAACTTTCTTCACATAAAATGATACTTCTTTCACATAAAATGATAGACTTTAAAATTGATTTCTGGACTTTGGAAAGTCGGAATTGTTTATAAAATGTTTATAAACAAAATGTAAAACTGGTTTAGACTTAGGCAATGGTAAGATGGTGGGTGCTTGCTGGCATACATCGTAGTTGTAGCTCGATGTTGATTGCCCGGCACAAGGGGTTTGAGGTTTGGCCTAAGTCAAGTTAAGGACCGGTCTGTGAGCTACTATTGCAAAGTCCTTTTCGTACTACCACAAGTCCGGTATGGGACGGACCTAGCCAACTAATTTGTGAAGTTCCAACTTAATCTCGCTATAGGTCAATGTGGGCGCCGTGAGTCCGTGAGAAGTTTCACATGGCACAAGAGGGGCTCCAAGATGTGGATTCATGCTGTGGTGAAACCTTAGTGGCGGCGTGATTGTGTTGGCAATGGATCATTGTAAAGGCTTTGTTATGATTTTCTCGCCGCACGCCTAAGGAAGCGTAGTGGCCGACAATATGAGATTATCATATCTTGTGGGTAAAGCTGTACAACCTCTGCAGAGTGTATAACCTATCCTGGATAGCTGTGCCCACGGTCATGGGCAAGCTGAGTAAAGTTTTTCACGGATTAGATTTTGATTTTGAAAACGCTTTATGAAAACCTTGTGGATGGATGGAATCCATGAGAGATTTTGGAAAACCTTGTGGATGGATGGAATCCATGAGAGTTTTGGAAAACCGTATGGATGGATGGAATCCGTATGAGTTGGTTTTGAAAAGTTGGTCCGTGGGATGCCCGTGAATAGGTTAGTGTTTGGTTGGAGCCTGCACTAACGATACTTATGTTGATTACAATATTGTTTTACTTATTGTATCAAATTCAGCTTTCGCACCTACTTTATGATATTTACTTCAATGCTGTCTTTTATGCAAACTAACCATATATGCCTTCCTTTGATATCCATATGCATGCATCCACTCTGTAAAGACTGCTGGTGTAACTTGTGGAGTACGTTTGTACTCATGTGGCTCTATCTAACTCTTTCAGAGGAAGCCTTCGACGACTTCGGTGAGGATTGCGACTAGGCCACGTCTTACGCTCATTCGCCTTGTGGAAGGCGGGATGGGTCCGCTTTTGTTTTCTTCCACGTTATCTTCCGCCGCTATTGTAAACTTTGGCCATCGTGCTCATATTTAGTTAAATAAAATTTATCATTATGCATGATATTTGTCTTTGTTCTGATGTGTACACTAAGCTTTCCTGGGATAGTGCGATTAACACAGAGGGTTTCGGAGTTGTTGCTCCGGGTCCCGACACTCAATCTTATTCTAGACCAATCAAAGATTTGCAAGTTCAATCAGGGTCTAGGATATGATTTTCGTGAGGATGTGAGGAAGCATCCACCTGTCGTGCTCAGACCCATAGCCGCAGGTGTGATTGAGGTCAAGCCCAAGAAGAAGAATGTTCAATTTAAATCAACGGTCTTTGTCCAAAGGATTTCGATAGCAAGGTGATTTCACGTGCGACTTGACCTCTCGGGCGAAGCCATCTCATGCTACCTCTGCCTCTCAGAAGGTGAAGTATCATTGTACCTTCTGTCAGAAGGATGGACATTTGATTGACCACCGCTTCAAGCGCGCCAAGATTGCGTGAAGAGACCGTGTTGAGTATCTTAGGCGTATTCAGGGTCAGCCCCAGACCTTGAGTGCACCTAAGACCAACACGAGGTCTCGCTTACTCTTGTTGGTAGCTTTGGGCGAAGATCGAGGACTTGCTTCTTCCGAGTTTTCTGTTTTCGTCCTCATGCTCCCTCTGGTCGTGACTTCCGCCGCTCGAGGGTAGATCTCGCTTTTCCATCGAGATGCCTACCCGGCGTGATCGCCTTCTTCCGGGTCGCCACTCGCTCTTCCGTAGCAGGTGGGACCCGACAGACGACCAGTGTCTCGCACACGCACCTTCCGCTTCTTTGAGTGATAGAGAGCGAGGGTAGATAGAGGTCACTCGTGCTTGACTACTTCATCTGCTTGACCTGTTACTCAGTATTGGGTGCCAAAATCACTCTTGATTTATCCCAGTACTGAGACTTTACTCTCTGTTTGACTCAGGTTCACGGCGTGGAAGGAAAGGTTTGGCTTGTAGACTCCGGGTGTTCACGACACATGACCGGAGATTCCCGTTGGTTTTCTTCCCTTGCCCGTGCTCCAGGTGATGAGATGATCACCTTCGGAGATGCTTCTTCTGGGCGCGTCATCGCCAAAGGTACTGTGCACGTTAATGATTCATTTATTTTGAAAGATGTTGCTTTGGTTAGTAATCTGCAGACAATTTGCTTTCGCCTCTCACCACCGATGACGATTTCGATGTGAGCTTTAAGAAGAACAACGCAAAATTCTTGATTCTTCTGGTGAGTCCGGTTTATGGATTTCTCGTTTTGGGAGGATCTTTCGTGCTGATTTTTCTAATTCTTCACGATCCTCTCCGTTGTTTGCTTGCTTCGAGTCCCGCGACCTTTCCTTCCGCATAGGAGACTTGGTCATATTGAATTTGACTGTTTGACCCGAGTTAGCGGCCACGATCTCATTCGTGGTCTCGAAACTCAAGATGGTCAAAGATCTTGTTTGCGCTCCATGCTTGAAACGCACGGCAAGATGGTTGCCGCTTCTCATCCTCCCACACAGCATACTATGACCGATGCACTGTGACAACTGCTCCACATGGACACGGTTGGACCACTCGAGTGCGGTCGTGAGAAGGGAAGTGGTACGTTCTTATTGTGGTCGATGACTACTCGAGGTACTCTTGGGTGTTTTTCTTAGCCTCAAGGATGAGACATTTTCTTTTTTAGGGTCTTTTCGGTGAGGCTTTCTTGAGCTTCGGTGCCTTGCGAGCGATCCGCAAAGGACAATGGCACGGAGTTCAAGAATTCCTACTTTGAGAGTTTCTGCGATGAGACAGCTTGTAGAGCACCGCCTCTTCTCCGCACGTCCCACAAAGAGAATGGCATCGTGGAGAGGAAGAACCGTACCTTGGTCGAGATGGCGTGACAATGCTCGATGAATACTCTACACCACGGAAGTTTTGGGTGAGGCTATAGCCACAGCGCACACTTGCACCGCACCTCTTATGAGTTGAGATATGGGCGGAAGCCCAGTGTTTCTCATTTTCGTGTGTTTGGTTGCAAGTGCTTTATTCAAGTCCGGAACCTAGACAAGTTCGAGTCACGTTCTTGTGATGGACTCTTTCTAGGCTACTCGACTTCTTCGGGCCTATAGGGTGCAGAACTGTGAGTCTAGTAAAATGGTAGAGACTGGAGGTGACCTTGATGAGGCCACCCGTGGACTAGGCCCGACATCTCAGGTTCTTTAGAGTAGTCCGAGACCATCTTCGTGGATGATGAGGACGATGGAGACGAGGGTTGTCTACCGATCCAGCCCTCATCCACCCCTTGAGGTGCCTTCTTCCACAAAGACCTCAAGGTGATCGCCCATGCCTTCGCTTCTGCTCGGAGCTAGTGGCTCTGTTCCTACCTCGTCACCACGGTAGAGGCCACTTCTTCATCTTATCCTAGACCTCCCGACATATCCAAAATCGCATCCTTCAGAGGCGGATCATTGAGACCTTTTGAGCGAGTTACTCGCTCAAAATGCGCATGTCACTCTTTGTCTCCATTCTGCCTTTGTTGCCTCCTTCGAGCCCAAAGACATTTGTCATGCTCTCTCTGATGAGTCTTGGGTCAATGCCATGCATGAGGAGCTAGAGAGTTTCGAGAGAAACAAGGTCTGGACGCTTGTTGAGCCCCCTCGAGGTCACAATATCATTGGGACCAAGTGGGTGTTCAAGAACAAGCAAAGTGAGGATGGGGTAGTCATTCGAAACAAGGCTAGACTGGTTGCTCAGGGGTACTCCCAGGTTGAGGGTCTAGATTTCGAGGAGACCTTTGCCCCTGTAGCTAGACTTGAGGCCATTAGAATTCTGCTTGCCTTTGCAGCTTCTAAAGGTTTCAAGGTTTACCAGATGGACGTCAAGAGTGCCTTTCTCAATGGCTTTATTGAGGAAGAAGTCTATGTGAGATAGCCTCCAGGTTTCGAGAACCCCAAATACCCTAATCATGTCTACAAACTTTCCAAAGCGTTGTATGGACTTAAGCAGGCCCCTAGAGCTTGGTATGAGAGACTTAAGTCCTATCTATTGAGACATGATTTTGAGATGGGTAAAGTTGACAAGACCTTGTTCACTCGCCGCCTTGGCAATGACCTTCTCGTCTAAATTTATGTCGATGACATCATCTTTGGCGCTCTTCTCATGCTCTAGTTTCACGTTCTCGGATGTCATGAGCACCGAGTTTGAGATGAGCATGATGGGTGAGTTGACTTTCTTCCTTGGCTTCGAGAGACCATGTGAAGGTCATCCCATTGTGAGTGATGAGTAATTGACATTTGTTTACAAAAGTCGAGTTTGAGTCGATTGGTTCGACCACGCGTTGCGTGGTGTAACTGTGCTCGGTCGGATTTTGGTCAAACTTAGTCGTATGGGTTTAGGTTGCATATTCTGATGACTCGACATGTTTGATCTCTATTTACGCGTTCATGTATCGAGCGGTGCTATTTGACGTGTTTCTTGTCTGTGTGTCTGCAGGACATCGAGGCGGGGTCGTGGCAAGACACGGTGGACCGGACTAGGCGCAGGTGGCGCTGAGGTCAGAACGGTCAAGATGTGTCGAAGACGACGTGGACTCGACGTGGTTGCGGGCGCGCGAGGCAAGGAGCGGAAGCTTCCGGAAGGTGCGGAGGGGCGAAACGGAATTTCGCAAGGCTGCACAAGCGGAGACGGCTCCGTTAGGGTTTAGCCGGCGTAACGGGTTGGAGACCCGTTAGCCAAGGGCTATAAATAGAGGTGAGGGGCTGCATACCCCTTAGGACACAATAGAGAGAGTTAGGGTTTTAAGAGTTCATCCCTTTGTGTGGGTTGTGTTCCTTCCAAGAAGCTTGTGAGGCTCTTGGTGTTCTTGAGGATTGAGAGGGAGAGAATGGATTGAAAGTCTTGTAATCATTTCTCTGGTTCTAATGTTCATGCGTATGGAGACTCATTTGTAAATTTTGTTTTACTGGAAATGAAGTGGTTTGAGTTTAAGCTCTATGATTTCCCTGTTGTCTCTCCTGCAGTGTGTATCTTGATTCTCGGGCTCTCAATCTCACATTTTTGTTTTATTGCTATGATGTCTGCTTTCGCCAAGGATGTGATTCAAGGGAATATGGTTTTCTTTGCCGATTGTTTTTGACAAAGCTGCGTGATCTCTCTTTGGGTTGAATCTTAAGTAATGTGCCTCAAATAGCTTTCTTTCTTAATTTGTCTTGGTCTCAAGAGAAGCTTTCCTTTCAAATCTTTTAATCTTTGTTCAGGCTTCAAGTCTTCAGTCTGTTCTCATTCTCTCTGCTGTTTCCAGGCAAGATTTAGCAGATTTCTGCCGAGTCTTTCAGTCTTCGTTTCTCTAAGATCCCTCTATTTTTCTGGTTCAAATCCTTTCTATTTGACCAAAAGAAAAACACAAAGCTTAGGCAATTTTTGTGCTTTTCAGTTGGTTCAATTGGGACTCTTTTGCAGGATTTTATGGCTTCTGTTTTTCGGTTTTACTTTTAGTTCTTTGATGGCTATCTCTGTTCTGTAGCAGCTGATCCCCTCTGTATTCTTAGTCTTTTTGAGGAACCTTTTGTTGGCCTGTTCTTGACTCTTCGGTGGACACTCAGTTCTTCAGTCTTTCGCCAGCAGTCTTCATCTTTACTATCTTTCTTTGCAGTAGTGTGTGCTTTCGGTCAGTTGTTGTCCCCTTGATCCAGTTGTTTGTTGTGTTTACTTCTAGTAGCTGCAGTCTGCTTTGCTTTCAATAGTCAGTTTTGCTTTTCTTTGGCTACATGCTTTTCTTCTTGTTCGGCAGGTGCATGCCTGAGTGCTTCCAGAGGAACTCATGGATCAATAGCATTGGGTCATTTTCTTTTTTTTCTTTTGCTGATCTTTGACGATTTTGCATGCAGATCAAACGTCATCTTTTCAGCTGAAATTTTTACCGACTACTCTCTGATTTATGCTGAATTTTTAGTATCGCATGCGTTCAGTTTTCTCTGAATTAATTTTCTGTAAGTTACCTCGCATCGCATTTGTCCGAAATATCGCACTAATTCTTGGGAGCAATTTTAAAAGAGAACGACATTCACCCCCCCTCTGTCGCCATTTCGATCCTACAGCTTCCAGATCAAGCAGACTCGGGAAGGTACCTTCTTGCATCAAGGCAAGTACACCCGTGACCTCCTGAGGCGTTTCGACATGAGTGATGGAAAGCCAGTGTCAACTCCGATGGCTTCTACGGCCACACTTGACCTAGATGAGGACGGCGAGCCAGTTGATCAAAAGGAGTTCAGAAGTATGATTGGCTCTCCCTTGTACCTCACTGCCTCAAGATCGGACATACACTTTTCTGTGTGTCTATGTGCTCGTGTCAACTCCTTTCGATGCGCACTTTGTCGGTCAGAGGATAGATAGGAAGAGCACTTCGGCACCGCCAGCTCATTGGCACTTCTCTCGCTTCCCGGTCTTCGAGGAAGCGGTCCGGTGTTGCATGACCCACCGCCGAGGCCGAGTACGTTGTCGTAGCTGCTGTCGAGCCAAGTGCTTTGGATGATCTCGACTCTGCAGGACTTTGGGTTAGCTATCGATCGTGTTCCGCTCTTTTGCGATAACACGTCTGCGATTAGCATTGCTAAGAACCCAGTGCAGCATTCTCGGACAAAGCACATCGATATCAGATATCACTTTCTTCGAGACCATGTAGAGAAGGGTGACATCGTGCTCCGCCAGTGAAAGTGACCACCGCTGGTCGATATCTTCACCAAGCCATTGGATAGCTTCGGTTTTCACTCTCGGGAGAGCTTGGGTGGTTTGTCCTTATGGACTGTTATGAGGGGGAGCTTGTGCTTTACTGCTTTACTATATTGATTATGCTTCTGTCTCACTTCTGTTGCATTGCATTTGCGGGTGCATTGAGTTTAGTCCTTCTAGCATAGGTTAGAGTGGTTCTCTTGCTGAGTTGCTTAGACTTCTTACTCTTATCTTGTGATTCTAGGGTCCTGCTCTATTAGCCGCTTTTCTCCTCTCACTAGGTTGAGCCCACTCACTGCTTTTAGGTTCTAATAGGGGTCGGGCCACCCTTGGGTAGACAGGGTACGTGTTTGCTCCCTAGTGAGGTAGATTACCGGACTAATAGTCCTAGAGTCATTGGGGTAGATGAGAGTCAGTCTAAGCCATAATTGTCTCTATATCTTGTCTATGCTTTAAGGACTGTCATTCTTGATTTATTTGCCAGCTTCTCTTATTTATTGCTTTGGTTCAAGGGGAGTTCATTTGGGAACTTCTAGATCTTAATACTGACAAAACTCAACTTGAACTAAATGTTGCATCATATGTTGAGGGGGAGCTGGATTTTCTGCATTTGCATCATAATTTAGCTACATGGAGCCTTGATTATTATCCATTCATGACATATTTTCTTTTATATTACATCTTGCCATGATTTGTGCTTCATTGCTAAATAGATCATGACCTTATATCTGTAGTCAAGTCTTTGCCATGATAGGTTGATTAAAATGCTCAATTTGACCTAATTCATGTCATGTTCATATTTGAGACTAGTCAGCTTTTAGTTATCTTCTTATGATTCACGCCATGTCAAATAGGCTGAGTTGAGTCTTGAATCCTTGTTGAGCGATAGATTGAATTATATTAGTTTCTTGATGACATATAAGTTAGTATAATTTGTTAAAAGCAAAAAGATCTCTTTTGTGCGAAAGAACTGATCTCACCAATTCTTTCTCATGAGACGGCTTGCCATTGCACCGTGCATGAACTCGTGGGAGTTTTGGATGACCTAGACTATCTTCTTAAGCTTCTTGCTTGGAGTAGTCGCATAAGACTTGAGATCTAGCACATGACAAAAATCTGGTTGAAAACAATCATAAAATTTCAAAAGAAAATATGTCATTTGTGCTCAATTTGCTTAAATTACTACAAGAATCAAGTACTCAAAACAATTGTATCATTCTTGAATTAGTAGCACTCTAGTTGACTCAATATTAGCTTCTTGATTCCGCTTACCTTATTGACATGGCCTGCATCATCCTTAGATATCTCTAGCTAGACTTTGCTTATTGATGACTTGACATGCTCATAAATTACACTATAATTCAAATTGTCATCTCTTTGGTTTAGCTAGCATATACATATCTTGTCATGATCTAGATAGCTTTTATTGAGTTATGGCTTGGTGTAATCCTTAATGGTCATTTTGGATAATTCTCATGGCTCTAAATGCTTAGAATAATCAAACTTCAACCATTTCATCCATTTTCATGACTTATTCTCCTTCTTGCATTCTTGATGTGTTTATTGCCAAAAGGGGGAGAATAGTGGTAGAAAAAGCCATTTTGGGAGCTTTGAGGAAAACTTGTTATTTCTTTTTGCTCCTTGTGTCGACATGGTCATTAGCATCACTTCCTTCCTTTGGACCATGTTTGACTTCTTTCTTCCATTTCAAACTCAACTTTGTGCTTTTTCTGGGTTTGTCAATATACTCATCAAGGGGGAGATTGAGAGACCATGTGGTGGTCATCCCGTGTGTATGATGAGTAATTGACATCGGTTTAGGAAAGTCGAGTTTTAGTTGGTTGGTTCGGACCATGTCGTTGCGTGGTGCAACGGGCTCGGTCGGACTTGGTCAAACTTGGTCGTATGGATTAGGATGTACATTCTGATGATTCGACGGGTTTGGATTTTATTATGCTTACATGTGTCGAGCGGTGCTATTTGATGTGTTTCTTGTCTGTGCCGACTACGGGGACGCCGAGGCGGAGTCGTGGCGAGACACGGGTGACCGGACTAGACACAAAGCGGTGTCGAGGTCAAACGGTCGGATGTGTCAAGACGGCGGAGATTCGATGGGTTGCGTCGTGGGCAAGGAGGAGCGAAACTTCTCGGAAGGTGCAGGAGGGGCGAATCGGTAAATTCGCAAGGCTGCACAAGCGGGAGATGGCTCCGTTAGGGTTTAGCCGGCGTAACGGGTTGGAGACCCGTTAGCCAAGGGCTATAAATAGGTGTTGGGGGCTGCATACCCCTTTGAGGATCATAAGTGTTTTTGAGAGTTCATTCATCACTTTGTGTGTGTTCCTCCCAAGAAGCATGTGAGGCTCTTGGTGTTTTAAGGATTGAGAGGGAGAGGATGGATTGAAAATCTTGTAATCTTTCTTGTTCTAATGTCCATGCGTATGGGGACTCATTTACTTTCAAGAATGCATTCAGTTTGTACTTGCTGTTTTCAGTTTGCCTGCAGTTTTCATCTATTTCTTGGGACAGCAAACAGTCGAATCTTGTTTCCCTTTGTTGGTCTGTTTTGGCTTTTGCTTTTACGTGCAGTATCTTCTGCTCTGCGTTTTGGACCAGCAATCTGCTGTCCTGGTTCTGCATTCCGGCCATGTTTTCTGCTCTCTTTTTCTCTTGTTCTTTCGGCAGTGGCCTCAGTTCCCAGTCTGCAGCAAACTCAGATTTCGGCACAGGTGTTCTCACTGTTTGTTGTCAGTTATTCGGTAGTTCATCTTCTTCAGAATTCAGATGTTCTGTTCGGCAGTGATTGTCTCAGTTTTTGTTTTTACCTTTCTCTACAAAACTGTCTTCCTTGATTTCAGTCATTTACTCCTTGTTCAGCAGCTTTTCTTTTCCCTTCTTTATCACTCTCGGCAGCACTCCAAAAATCCAGTTCTGATACATCAAGAACAGTCCAGCCGTAGCTCGTTAATTTCTATTGGCTGCAGTTTTGGTTTTGCTTTTTGTTGTATTTTGTTTCTACTCTTTTTACTGTTTTCTGTGATCGGCACCACTGCAGTTTACTGCTGGTAATCTCTTATTTCTCTCCGCCAGCTAGCAATCTTTTGCGGTTGCTGTTTGATTCTTCTGCCATCAGTTGATATTGCAGATTTTGCTGTATTTGGCTGGGTACAGAGGCTTCTTTGCCGACTTTTTCAGCAGCTACTGCAGGTGGCTATTTGCTTTCTATTTCAGTCTTTGTTTCCCCTCCTTTTGCTTCTAGCTTTGTCTCTTGTCTAGCTGCAGTTTGGTTTTCTTTTAATCTCTTTTGGCTGATTCTCTCTATTTAAGAAAACAGTCATTTTTCTTCATAGCTGCTCCAGCTATTGGAGGAGAAATTGTGCTTGGTTTTCAGAGAACTTAGATCATCTTCTTCATAGCTTTTATAGCTATCGGAGAGATAAGATCTTTGTGAATACTATGGGGGCAAATGTTTAAAAAGGCATCATTCATCCCCCCTCTGTTGCCATTTTCGGTCCTTCAGATAACAACCTAAACCCACTATACGTAGGAAAGCATAATAATGTAGGTAAGGGCAGGATGCACATACATTTGCATATCTTCACCATTTGAGCCAATCCCTTCCATGTCTCCTCTCGCCTCTGGGGCGTTGTCGGGACCCCGGATTACCAAATCCGGACCCTCTGTGTATTACAGCACTAGTCCCAGATCAAAGCTAGTGCACACAGTTAAACAGTGATGATTACATTGCCAAAGACGAATATTACAATAATATAAAGAGTACTGACCAAAGCTCTTACAACACAAACGAGGTTTCTAGACCTCACAAATAAACATAAACACAAATACAGCGGAAGCAAATAAAACTTGATAAAGACCCATCAATACGCCACAGGCAATTGACTGGGGAGCGCGACCTAAGCGTCTGGAAATCCTTCATCAAATCCCACCAGAGTAGTCGAAGCCTCCATCTTGAACTTCATACCCTCTCGAGATATATATTTTAAGTGTAGTATGTGAGTACATAAAGTACTCGAAGTCTTGGGAAAATGCATTAGATGCAAGGTTTAACAAAGAAGGCTATATGGCTCTTTTGCACAAAGCGATGTTTTATATCCAATACCAATAATTATTTTATATATATATATTTTTTTGAAGGTGACAGTTTAATCAAGTATTTACTCTAACTAAAATCATTAAGCATTTTACTCATAAAGATTCTACCACCAAGTTTGATACTACGGGTTCCAACCACCCACACCGGTTCCAACCACTCAGACAATTTCCCGAGAGTTCTATCCACTCTCGGATTCCCAAAACTTTTATTTTAAAACCAAAGATAAAGATCTACCATGTGAAAGCATTCCTTGCTCCCCTTGACCGTGGGCACGGCTATTCGAATAGTTTTACACTCTGCAGAGGTTGTACACTTTACCCACAAGAGACAAGTTATCTTAATAGTCGAGATGCTTCCTTAGGCATGAGACCCAGATAATTCATCACAAAGCCTTTACCTTACTCTAGTCTAGCTAGACACCACCACCGAGGTTTCACCGTCAAGGGTTAACCACCCGCATGTAAGCCCCTCTTGCGCCGTATGAGTACAAGAACCTCGTCCCTCATCGTGAATAACCAAGAACCACGGTATCCACTTTCCACCGGTGGTACCTAAACTAGTCTATTATAAGTTAATCGCCTAGGTCGCACCCATATAGACATGTGGTTGTACGGTAGTGCTCAGACTGGACAAACACAAGAGTCGGTCCTTAATTGACTAGGGCGGAACATACACTTTTCAAGATCTCGTGCTAACCGCACCAATCCAAACCAACCATCCGCCCAGCCTAAACAATTTTCACAATTGCTTTTATTTCACAAGAACCGTGGCAACACCAATTGCCACTCACATCTGAACAAAAGAATAGATCATCAAAAATGTAATTACCATTCCAAGGTTACTAAAGTTATAAAGCATGTCTAAGCATCTTACTACCGATACGACAATTATCAAAGAATTTGTAATAATCTCAATAATGAGACAAAGGAAATCCTAGGGTGTCAAAGGTACATGGTTGTCAAAGTCAAATGAGGGCATAACAATTCTTCGGTTTAACTATTTCTTCTACAACAGAAACTATCATTTTATGTAACATAGCAATGCATTAAATTTAAAATAATTGAAAAACATTTCACAAACATAGGTTCAAAGATGATCAAAGGAGACTTGCCTTCGTGGGTGAATTCCTGTTTCTCTTGTTGCGGTTCTGCGAACTCTTCGACCAGATCGGATTCTACGCAGAAACGAGAACACAAAGGACAAATAAATACAAATAAAAGTACAGATTTTATAATAATATTACTGGAATGAAGTTTATAAATTTAGATGTATTTAGGAGGAAGTTTCAATGGAATCGAGTTCAAACGAGGAGAAAGGGTATTTGAAATTTGAAACTTGAATTTCAAAATATCAAATAAATTTCAAAATTTGAAAGGATGGCAGAAATGTAAAGATTGAAATTTTTGATGAATTTAGAAATTTGAACGGACTCAATCGGAGTTAGGATGAAAAGTTATGGCCTCTGGAAGATTTAAATCAAAGGGAAAAGAAAAACTACGAGTTTGCCCTCGAGCGATACGACCACGTTAAGATGTACGACCACGGCGGAGATTACGACCACGTGAGACTTTTACGACCACGGCAAAGTTACGACTACGTAGTCTTTACGACCACGGCAAAAGCTACGACTACGTAGTCTTTACGACCACGGCAAAGCTACGATTACGTAGTCTTTACGACCACGAAAAGCTACGACCACGTTGAAACGGTCGTGGCTTCGACCACGGAGAATTTTACGACCACTGTGGAGCCTTCGACCACAGTAGACGGCTTACGACTACGAGGAGGTTACGACCACGCTTAGAGTTTTCGACTGCGATAGTGGATTTACGATCACAGCCTTGGGCATCTACGACTACCGATCACGTTGACATGTGGTTGCTTTCGACTACGGAGTAGTCTTTCGACTACGGGACAGACACGATTACGAGAGAGGCTACGACTACGGTAGCCGACTACTGGAAGGACATTCCACGACTATGGGATAGTCTCCCACCACGCCCACCGTGGAGTTTCGGCAATGTAAGGTCTCCGACTATGGCTACAGGAGGTTTCGACCATGGTGTACTGCCACGACCGGCCACGATCGTGCTGTGGAACTCACGGCCTCCTATGGTCGGTGATGAGCTCGGTGACCGTGGTGGTCGGAGAAGGGTCTAAAATGATCAGAAAGCTACGGGGAACTCAATGATACACAGGAGGCTCACCGAGGAGGGTCGAAAGGTGGTCTACGGCGACGGAGGCGGTGGTGAGAGCTCGGGCGTCGTCGGCGATCGGGCTCCGGCGGCAGAGAGGCGTAGCCGAGGGGCAGAGGGGCTTCGCGGGGACGTGGGGAAGCCGAGGGTGGTGACGGCGAGGTGCGGCACGGCCCGAGGCGGCGGCGATTCCTCGCCGGAGGTCGAGGCGGCGGCAGCAAGGGCGCACGGTGTCGGGGTGGTGGAGAGGCCGGGAGTGAGAGAGAAGTGGGGAAAAGGTGGAGGGAGAATGATGATGCTCGGGAGGGTCTTTATAGGGACGAGAGGGAGGGAGTCGGTGGCGGTTTGTCGCCGGAGTGGGGAGGTGGTCGCGGGCGTTTACGAGCGGTTTTGGGGAACCGTGAGGAGAAGGGAGAGGGGCGGTGGGCGCGGAGTGACGATCGCTTGGGGAGAAGAAGAGGGGAGGTGGCCGAGAGAAAAGGCCGGGTGGCGGGCGGTTGGCGCGGTTGTGTGAGGGAGCGACGACCATGCGAGGAAGACGAACGATCGGTGGGGACCGCGAGAGAGAGAAAGAATGAGGGAGGCGCGTGACACCGATTCGGCAAGGGACGCCACAGAGATCTGGCCGCCCACGCGGTGGCTCGAGGAGAGGGAAAACGGAATTCCACCGGGTGCGTGGGCGGTGGATCGACCATCCACTTGGCGCCCGAGAGAGAGAAAAGTGATTTTCCTAAAAATAGTTTTTAGTAAATGACAATTGCGTAAACTTCATTAAGCCTCGTAATAAAATTACTTCTAAAAATTCTAGAAAAATTTCATATAAGTTTCGGACACATTTTGAACATAAATAAAATATTTCCAAGATATTTTGATGATATAGTTTTATTTTAAATTCCTTTTAATTCCAAATTTTGATTTTAAATCTGGAAAACTTCGTAAAATTCAATAAGGTCCAAATATTTTAAAATAATTAATTTCAATTTAAATTTTCAAGATTAGCAAATTTTGGGATGTTACAAACCTACCCCTTAGGATGAATCTCGCCCGAGATTCGGATGGACCTGGAAAAAGTTCGGAAACTCGATCTCAAATCTTCTTCGCGCCCCAAGTTGCTTCGCACTTAATGATTACTCCACCGAACCTTACAGTAATTTGATGCTCTTGCTTCGGTTCGACGCTCGCTTCATCCAAAATTTTGACCGAAACTCGGATATGTTAGGTCCTCTTTCAAAGTCACTTCTTCTAAAGGCATTTGTTCTTCGGTACTCGAGACATTTTTTAATCAGAACACATGAAAGACGTCGTGCACATTCGACAACCGAGGTGGGAGATTTAGTAAGCAACTTCTCCCTTTGGCTAGAACAGGGAATGGTCCAATAAATCTCGGAGCAAGTTTCCCAGTAACACTGAAACGACGCAGACCCTTGAGAGGTGAAACTTTCAAATACACATGATCTCGTGTATAAATTCTAAAGCTCTTCGACGATTGTCTCGCGTAGCTTTTCTCGTCTTGTTTGTGTCGTCTTTAACTGCCTTGAACCAATGAACTTGCTCTTCTCGCTTGCTTCAATACATCGTGTCCAAATACTTGTCCTTCTCCTGTTTCTTTCCAATACAATGGTGTTCTGCATTTTCTGCCGTACAGTAGTTCAAACGGAGACATTTGTAAGCTTGATTGATAGTCGTTGTTATAAGAGAATTCGATATGGCAAATTTTGATCCCGCTAGCTTTATTTGCTAAAACACAAGCCCTCAGCATGTCTTCCAATATTTGATTTACTCTTTCCGTTTGTCCATCGATGCATGGATGATATGTCAGATCGAAATTCAAGTTTGTCCCCAAGAGCTCATGCACTCTGCCGTAATCTTGATGTGAATTGTGTTCCTCGATCCGACACGATTTTCTTTGGGACTCCATGTAAACAAACTATTCTTGACATGTATAACTCTGCGAGTTTATCTCCGAGTAAGTGGTCTTCACGGGTATAAAGTGTGCAACTTTTGTTAGTCGGTCCACAATAACCCAAATTGAGTCATATCCTGACTTGGTTCTTGGCAATCCTGTTATGAAGTCCATACCAATTTCTTCCCATTTCCATTCAGGTATTTGTAAAGGTTGCAGAAGTCCAGCAGTCTCTCGATGTTCACTTTGACTCACCGCACACATCACACAAGGCTACATATTCAGCAATTTCCTTTTCATACTTGACCACCAAGATCTTTCTTTGAGATCTTGATACATTTTCGTGCTTCCGGGTGAATTGAGTATCCGCACTGTGAGCTTCCTTCAGATTAGTTCTTTTATTTCTTTCCTTTCTGCACAAGAATTCTTTTTCCAAACCAAAGGATACCTTCTTCATCTTCTGAAAAATTTGGTGCTTTACCCTTTTTCATATTCTCTTTGATTTCTTTGACATAACTATCTTCTCTTTGGACTTCCTTTATCTGATTTTCCAAAATTGGTTGAATCTCCAAAGTAGCTAGGAATCCTTCCTCCACTACTTTTAAGTTGAGCCGCTGAAATTCTTCATGAAGTGCAGTCGACCGTCCTGATCATCGAGTATTGCAATAGCTTTTTCGCTCAAGGCGCCGCCTACTACATTAGCCTTTCCGGATGGTAATGAATTCCACATCATAATCCTTTATTAACTCCAACCATCTTCTCTGCCTCGATTAAGGTCGTTGAGTGAAAATATACTTCAAACTCTTGTGATCCGTATAAATTTCACAACGGTTGTCGATTAAATAATGCCTCCAGATTTTAGAGCATGCACAATGCAGCTAGCTCTAAATCATGGGTTGGTAGTTCGCTGCGGCGCGCAATTGCCTTGAAGCATAAGCTACCACTCTTCCTTCTTGCATCAGAACACAGCCTAGACCTTGTCTGGATGCATCGCAGAATACTTCAAAATCCTTCCTGATATCCGAAGAGTCAATCTTGTGCGTGGTTAACCTCTTCTTCACTCTTGAAACCGTCTTCACATGATTTACTCCATTCAAACTTCTTTTCTTTCTTTAGTAATTGGGTGAGTGGTCCGCTAGCTTGGAGAATCCTTCTATGAAGCGACGGTAATAACCAGCTAATCCCGTAAAACTTCGATCTCGCCATCGACTTGGGTTGTGTCCGCTATACATCCGTCACCTTCTCGTGATCTACGACACCCCTCCTTCCGAAATCACATGACCCAAGAAATCTACTTTCTTTAACCGTAACTCACACTTGCCGAACTTGGCATACAAACCGGTGTTCTCGAGTTTTTCCAATACTATCCTCGTGTGTTGGGCATGTTCTTCTTCATTCCGGAATATATCGAATGTCATCAATGAACACTACGACAAACTTATCCAAATATTCCATAAACACTTTATTCATCGATTCATAAAATATGCGGAGCATTGGTCAAACCAAAGGACATTCAGATACTCGTATAATCCATAACGAGTAGCAAATGCTGTTTTGGTATATCCTCCTATTCGATCTTCATTTGATGATATCCCGATCAAGATCAATCTTGAAAAGACACATGATCCTTTTAACCGATCAAATAAGTCATCTATCCCGGTAGAGGGTACTTGTTCTTGATTGTTGCATCATTCAATGCTCTGTAATCCACACACATACGTAGACTGCCATCCTTTTTCTTCACTAGAAGTACCGGTGCTCCCCATGGTGAAGAACTTGGTCCGACAAACTTTTTCTTGTAGTTCTTCGATCCGCTTCTTGACTTCGCTAGATCATTGGCGCACATCCGTAGGGTCTCTTGAAATTGGGGTGCTCCGGTACCGTTAATAACAAATTCAACTTCTATCCGGTGGCAATCCCAGAAATCTTCGTGAAATACATCCGGGTATTCTTTACTATAGGGACTTTTTCCACGCTATTCCTTCAAGCTATTCAACTCACATCGATTCCTTGAGGATAAACTCGGCTTGCACTCTATTTGGATTCCTTCAGAGTTGGTAAGAGTAATAGCACGGTTGGCACAATCTATCTGCCCTTTATACTTAGTTAACCAATCCATTCCAAGTATCACATCTAGACTATTGGAGTCTATTATAATAAGATCCGCTAGGAACTTAACTCCATTTATATCTATGGTTGCTCTAGGCGCACCGTGTTAGTCCTCATTTCCTTCCCTTGATTGGACTAGCATACTATTCCTTAACAATTGAGCATTCAAATTGTTTCTTTCAGCAAACCTTTGAAATAAATGAATGCGAAGCCCGTAATCAAATAATACCGAGGCGTAATCGAGTTGACATGAACTTACCCGTAACTACCTCCGGTGCTTCCTGGTCGCTCAGCAGAACATGGTTGACATGTCCCTGCTTAACACTTGTGGAGTCCTTGTTGCTTGCGGTGTTCCACGGACTTGTCCTGCTGGGTGGGGCTCTCACCGAGTAGTCCCTGTGTTGAAGCGGACAGAGTCACCGCCGGGCGTTCATGACGATTGTTGGCGTAATGCCCCATGTTCTTGCAGTTGAAGCACTCAATTCCGCCGTTGCAGCCTTGTTTTGTTGTGCTTGACCTCCGCTGATTGGTCGTGGAGCCCGTGGTATTGGGCGAGGTCCATCGGTTGGTGTCTTCGCACACTTGGCATAGAAGGCCCGAAAAGTGTGGCGATTTGGACGGTGGCGAGTGTTATTGGCACCTCGTGCCTGAAATTTTCTTCGGACCTCATGTAATCGGGCGTTGAGCATCTTCTTGGATGATTGCTTTGTTCACCATGTGCCGGAAAGTTGGGTAATCATTAGACACTAATCGCACCTTGAGATTGGGATCCAGCCCTTGCATGAATCTCCAAATTTTTGTTGCATCGCTTGCAACATCCTCTCAAGCATATCCGCCGCTTGGGTAATTTGTTCAGATACTCATCACCGAGGTTTCCTTGTCTGCAACTTATAGAATTCCATCCTTTTCATTTCCATGATTCCAGAGGAATATGTGCAAGACGGAATGCTTCTTCAAACTCACCCAAGTGATATCTTGTGCATTCGGTGAGCAAAGACAATAGTTTTCCCACCAATTAGTCGCAATTCCTTCACCGGTGAGCGATACAACACTTTTTCATTTCCATTGCATTGTGCCAAATTCAGCTTCCTTTCAACATCCTTGATCCAGTCGTTAGCTTCCATCGGGTCCATCGATCCATCGAAAGTTGGGGACGAGTTCTCATAAACTCCCCGCTTGGATTGCGTGCTTGATTGGGTGCTCATGAATTTGCGGACTTGGTTTTGGGCTAAGGCTTGGAGCAATCTGCAGCTGATGGCCATCATCTGCTCCAGATTAGGAGCTTGAATCATGGGGTGGAATTGGATTATCGCTTTCCGCCGAGCATTAACATTCGGTCACACTCAAGATCGTTTTGTGTTCACCATCTTCGTGGTAATCGGGTTAGCAAAGGAAAGAGGAAGTAGCATAGGTAAGAGATTAGGGAGACTAAACCACATCCCAAACCAACACACAAGGAAAACACAACAAATTGAAAGAAAACTTGTTTTAAATTGAATTAAATTTTAAAGGAAATGGCTGTACCACGTGTGCACAAGTGCTTGGTACAGTCCACCCACACACTAGAATTAAATACAAATCGCTCTAAGGAATTAAACATTAAATTGGGTACTACTGCTCTCAGAACTACTTGTCCTCCTCGAAGACAAGCTCCTCCGGATCCTCCTCCGGATCCTCCTCTCGATCCTCCTCTAGGATACCCACGTGACGCACTTACAACCACACTCGGGCGGTTGCAAGAAGCACGGAGTGGAGATGGTCACTACTGCCGGAGGCAATAGACCGAGAGCGTGAACGGAGCGAGAGAGATCGCGTCTCTTGCTAGAGTCTCCGGCGTCAATGTCGGGCAAGGACTAGGACGCCGCACACTCTGCGCTACCGTGAGTAAGGTACGGGTCCCGTGGCGACGAGTCGGAGCTTGGTTGTTGGGGACGACACCGGTATCGTGAAGATGGCGTAGTCGTGGAGACCGCCATCGCTCTCTCGGTCGCCTGGCCAAACTCGCCGCTTGGCTCGATAAGCCGAGCACGAGAGTGCTCAATGCCGGTAGCCGGAAGTGAGAAGCATCCGGCCGTCAATCTCCTCCAAAGCGCCGGGCGAGGTGGTCGCCATCGCCGAGTGAGTGAACTCGATGTGAAAGGCGGGATCGCCCACGGCGATCTCGAAGGGCTGCGGATGACTCTGTCCCGCACAAGTGGATGAAAAGAAACAGTAAGGCGATCGCTGCGAAATCCCTCGGTAAACGACATGCACCGCTTATGGCCTGACGAGCTGCATCCTGAGTGGCGTCCGAACGATCAGTCCGAGGATGATCAATGGGTATCTATGGATTCAATTCCCCTTCCGTGCATACAGAAATACCTCCATTGTCCAAGAATCTCGATCCAATATCCGGACTTTCCGCCCTCAAAGATAGGCGGTAGACGGAACTTCAGTGCATGCATTAGTTGGCGAAGAAGCTCAACAAATGCACCTCGGCCTCAAGATGGGAGATGTAGTCCCACCTAATCATGGAGATAGAGCCACCATCTACAAATTTTGAAAAGATAGAGAAGTTTAGTAAACAATTTTGGGTAAGTGATTATAAATAGAATAGAGATAAAGAAGTATAGAAATATTTTCTAAAATATATATTTTTAATAAATATAGGTCCTTAAGGCTTTTGCCATTCTAAATTAGGTCACGCCCTCATACAACATTGGCTCGATACCATCTCTGCCGGGACCCCGGATTACCAAACCCGACCCTCCGTATTACAAAGACTAGTCCCGCATCAAAGCTAGTGCACACGCTAAACAAAGGATGATTACATTGCCAAAGACGAATATTACAATAATATAAAGAGTAATCGACCAAAGCTCTTACAACACAAACGAGGTTTCTAGACCTCACAAATAAACATAAACACAAATACAATGGAAGCAAATAAAACTTGATAAAGACCCATCAATACGCCACGTGCAATTGATGGGAGCGACCTAAGCGCCTGAAATCCTTCATCAAATCCCACCGCAGAGTAGTCGAAGCCTCCATCTTGAACTTCATACCCTCCGAGATATATATTTTATGTAGTATGTGAGTACATAAAGTACTCGCAAGTCTTGGGAAAATGCATTAGATGCAAGGTTTAACAAAGAAGGCTATATGGCTCTTTTGCACAAAGCGATGTTTTATATCCAATACCAATAATTATTTTATATATATATATATATATTTTTGAAGGTGACAGTTTAATCAAGTATTTACTCTAACTAAAATCATTAAGCATTTTACTCATAAAGATTCTACCACCAAGTTTGATACTACGGGTTCCAACCACCCACATCGGTTCCAACCACCAGACAATTTCCCGAGAGTTCTATCCACTCTCGATTCCCAAAACTTTTATTTTAAAACCAAAGATAAAGATCTACCATGTGAAAGCATTCCTTGCTCCCCTTGACCGTGGGCACGGCTATTCGAATAGTTTTACACTCGCAGAGGTTGTACACTTTACCCACAAGAGACAAGTTATCTTAATAGTCAAGATGCTTCCTTAGGCATGAGACCCAGATAATTCATCACAAAGCCTTTACCTTACTCTAGTCTAGCTAGACACCACCACCGAGGTTTCACCGTGAAGGGTTAACCACCCGCATGTAAGCCCCTCTTGCGCTTGCAGTATGAGTACAAGAATCCTGTCCCTCATCGTGAATAACCAAGAACCACGTATCCACTTTCCATCGGTGGTACCTAAACTAGTCTATTATAAGTTAATCACCAGGTCGCACCCATATAGACATGTGGTTGTACGGTGGTGCTCGGATCGACAAACACAAGAGTCGGTCCTTAATTGACTAGGGCGGAACATACACTTTTCAAGATCTCGTACAACCGCACCAATCCAAACCAACCATCCGCCCCGCCTAAACAATTTTCACAATTGCTTTATTTCACAAGAACCGTGGCAACACCAATTGCCACTCACATCTGAACAAAAGAATAGATCACTGAAATGTAATTACCATTCCAAGGTTACTAAAGTTATAAAGCATGTCTAAGCATCTTACTACCGATACAACAATTATCAAAGAATTTGTAATAATCTCAATAATGAGACAAAGGAAACTTAGGGTGTCAAAGGTACATGGTTGTCAAAGTCAAATGAGGGCATAACAATTCTTCTGGTTTAACTATTTCTTCTACAATGAAACTATCATTTTATGTAACATAGCAATGCATTAAATTTAAAATAATTGAAAACATTTCACAAACATAGGTTCAAAGATGATCAAAGGAGACTTGCCTTCGTGGGTGAATTCTGCTTTCTTGTTGCGCTTCGCGAACTCTTCGACCAGATCGGATTCTACGCGTAAAACGAGAACACAAAGGACAAATAAATACAAATAAAAGTACAGATTTTATAATAATATTACTGGAATGAAGTTTATAAATTTAGATGTATTTAGGAGGAAGTTTCAATGGAATCGGAGTTCAAACGAGGGAGAAAGGGTATTTGAAATTTGAAACTTGAATTTCAAAATATCAAATAAATTTCAAAAATTTGAAAGGATGGCAGAAATGTAAAGATTGAAATTTTTGATGAATTTAGAAATTTGAACGGACTCAATCGGAGTTAGGATGAAAAGTTATGGCCTCGGAAGATTTAAATCAAAGGGAAAAGAAAACTACGAGTTTGCCCTCAAAGCGATACGACCACGTTAAGATGTACGACCACGGCGGAGATTACGACCACGTAGACTTTACGACCACGGCAAAGTTACGACTACGTAGTCTTTTACGACCACGGCAAAAGCTACGACTACGTAGTCTTTTACGACCACGGCAAAAGCTACGATTACGTAGTCTTTTACGACCACGGCAAAAGCTACGACCACGTTGGAAACGGTCGTGGCTTCGACCACGGAGAATTTTACGACCACTGTGGAGCCTTCGACCACAGTAGACGGCTTACGACTACGAGGAGGTTACGACCACGCTTAGAGTTTTCGATCGCGACGGTGGATTTACGATCACGACCTTGGGCATCTACGACCACCGATCACGCTGACATGTGGTTGCTGACTACGGAGTAGTCTTTCGACCACGGGACGACACGACACCGAGAGGCTACGACTACGGTAGCTCGACTACGGAAGGACGCCACGACTATGGATAGTCTCCACCACGCCCACCGTGGAGTTTCGGCAATGTAAGGTCTCCGACTATGGCTACGGAGGTTTCGACCATGGTGTACGCCTACGACCGGTCGGCGATCGAGCCGAGGAACTCACCGGCTCCCGGTGGTCGGCGACAGAGTCTGTGACCGGTGGTGGTCGGAGAAGGGTCTAAAATGATCGAAGCTACGGGAACTCAATGATACAGGAGGCTCACCGAGGAGGGTCGAAAGGTGGTCTACTGACGAGGCGGTGGTGAGAGCTCGGGCGCCGTCGGGCGATCGGCTCCGGGCAGAGAGGCGAGTCGAGGGGCGAGGGGGCATGGGACGGGGAAGCCGAGGTGGTGACGGCGAGGTGCGGCACGGCCCGAGGCAGGGCGATTCCTCACGGAGGTCGAGGCGGCGGCAGAAGGGTGCACGTGTCGGGGTGGTGGAGAGGCCGGAGGAGAGAGAAGTGGGGAAAACGCGGTGGCCAAACACAAAATAAGTACCGCATGCATCAATCATCAACATTTACAAAAAGATAAGGTTTAATATTAGATGTCAAGCAATAAGCATCATCCAGTACATTGCGATTTTGGTTCATACAAAGCAAGGACGAAACGTAGACTTCCATATACTATTATCATGCAGATTACATATGTAATCAATAAGTTTTTATAGAAAGTGACCTTTGTGCCTCTTCCATAGTCTTGCACTGAGGGTAGCATTGGTTCCCTTCCTTGCGCTTGTAACCACTACACCGGATCTTTGAAATTCCTCAGTACCTCGACAATTCCTCGCATGAACGAAACATTACCACGAACAGCCCACGAAAACAAATGGAATTGGGAAATTCAAGAGGTGCACCTTGCATCGCAGCAGCCCAGATCCACCGACAAAAGCATGCACCCACGCACCGCGTAGCATGAGCTGCCACAGACAGAACTGGAATTACGGTGCAGGCATCGAGAGAGAGAGAGAGAGAGAGGAACACGTACCGCGGCGATGCAGCGGGCGCGTCACCATCGTGGTAAATCATGACGAACTTGTTGCGGTTGTGCAAGCCCGCCACCATCCCCACATTCGTCGCCATCTCCACTCACCTCCACACCCCATCAACGAAGACGACGAGCATGACGAAACAGCCCGAGGCGGAGAGAGATCTGCGTTGCCTCTAGATCTGAGAGGGAGAAGTAGCGACGATCACCACCACCATTCCCCGCTCAGATCATGCGAGCTGGCCTGCTCACTGTAATGCCGCCGTCGCTGGTTCCCCCCTCTCTCTGCTCACCGCACTCCTACCTCTCCTTACAAGGAGGAGGTTTAGAGCTAGGGTTTGGTGGGCGCGGCGCCGAGGGAGGGGGCGGCGGAGAGGAGGCAGGGAGGCGATGCGGTGGAGAGGAGAGGCGAGGCGGTGGAGGAGATTTAGATCTGGGGGCGGTTGCGTAGGGGACGGGGAGGCGCGCTGCTGCGTGGGAGTCAGGAGAACTGCGGAGGAGGCGGCGGCTGGGAGGAGGCGGCAGGTAGGGGGGTAGGGAGGAGGCGGCGGCGGAGCGGGGGAGGAGGCGGCGACGGCAGTGCGGAGTGGGGAGGAGGCGAGGCGGAGCGGAGATGCAGCCGAGGCAAGGGTGGAGCGCTTTCTACGGAGGAGGCGAGGGCGGAGCTGTTTTTGCGAAGCGTCATGGAGACTTTGGGCCCACATGTCAGCGCAACGAAAACTAAGAAAAAAATCCGTGGAGAATGGGCGGACTACCACCAACTCAAATGTTTAAGTAGTAGATGTTTGGGAGGGGGTACGGGCCCCCATTTGGGCTAGCTGGCCCAAAGCGGCTGGCCCACCGCTCCGGACAGCCCAAAACATCCAAATTAATTGTTTTAATTTATTTAATTCATTTTACAATGTTCTACAATTCATATTTTTCCTTTCCCGCGATTTACCGAAAACCGGCGACTCCGCGATTGTTTCAAAAACTTACGCCGTAACGACGTTCAGGGTATTACACACTGTTTGTAGTAGTGTATTTGTAACACCAAACCATCTGTGATAGACATATCACAGACAATTATTAGTATTAGTCGTCTGTGATATGTAAGATATAACAAACGGCTATGTTTAAGAAAACATCAGTCTTAAATAGGTGGTCTTCCAAGTCCATCTAAGCTCACGACAGAATGCGGCCGCCGTCGGCGGAGATGACTTGGCCTGTGATGTACGACGCGGCCGGCATGCAGAGGAACGCCACCAGCGACGCGATTTCCTCCGGCTCGCGGACGCGTCGCATTGGAATGCGGGGGACCTCCACTTGTAAGAACTCGTTCCCACTGACGAACTACAGTTGAGCATGCAGTACATTAGACGCAAAGCTTAAATAATGTCATATGTATATTTGATAAAATTCAGCGTTTAACGATAAAAAAATTGGAGCCAATTGGTAATTCCTCCTTCTGGTTTGTCACATAATTGGTTGTGTGGCTAAATTATGGAGTTAGATTGTTGTCAATGTGTTTGATAAGTTTTAAGATAGTTACAACAACTAATTCTCTTCAAGTTGAAAAAATTGTAAAAACAGAAGTTATATTAATTTGAAGTTCAAGGTGAAAAAGAAGTAGGCATTTTTGTCGAAGAAGCCCCATAGCCTTTGACAACATTTAGGTTTAACGTATATGATGTGGAAAAACATCTATATATCGTACTAGCTGGTGAAAACATCTCGATCCTGAATACGTGAAATATCTTGTATACTAGGTAGTACTGACAAAATGTAGCATTCAGAAAATTATAGACTAGTCTCGAACAAAACATAGCCTAGTTATATCTGTGACACGTACGTCAGCGAGAAGGGGAGTCTTGATGAGGCCCGGCGCGACGCAGTTAACACGGATCCCGTCGCTTGCCCATTCAGCAGCCAGGTTCTTGGTAACTTGATTCATTGCCCCTGATATTGGCAAAGTACAACCAGTGGTTAAAACTTGACCGAATATACGGGCAAAAGAAAAGGTTGATCTTTCCGCATAATCAAACTTGGTTGTGTTTCACAACCAGTAAATAAAGAGCACATAGCAGATGACGACACTGTTTAGCGGATGCACTAAGTCTTTTTTAATAATAACCAGTAAATAAAGAGCACATAGCAGATGACGACACTGTTTAGCGGATGCACTAAGTCTTTCTTAATAATGTTGATGGTTTCAGTTTCGGCTTCTAACTTATTTTTCACTATTTATAAATTTTGTTTTTTTTTGAACTTTTGGCTTTTTGTTGAGCTTTTTTGCCGGTTCTTTTTTTCCCATATTTATTTATGTTGTCCGTAAGCTAGTATATTTTTTTATTTTTAATTTTTTTAAAATTTAATTACGCTAAATAAATCATATTCAGCTACAATAAAATTTCACCACTACAGTACAATTTTAACCACGAGGCACAGCTTTTCATCCCACAGCTGCCGATCGAGGAAAGGCGAAGGCCAGGACATTTTGCTCGTTTTACCTTTAGTGGCCGAGTAGATGGGAATAGCCGCGTATCCGAGGAAAGAAACGATCGAGGAGACGTTGACGATGTTGCCCCTCCCCGAGGCCTTGAGTAGAGGGTGCGCCAGCTGGCTCAGGTGGAAGCACGGCTCGAAGTTGGTTGCCATCAGGCGCGAGAACTCCTCCGGCGTGACCTCCAGCGCGGGCTTCATGAAGCCCATCCCGGCGTTGTTCACCTGCAGATCTCAGATCAGATACACCGCCAATCCTAGCAGCCAGCAGCTGCATGTGTATACGTCAATCCTTCCATAGATACAGATTTGCGTGTGCTTACGAGGATGTTGAGCTTGCCGTCAAACATGGACCGGACCCTGCCGGCGAGCGCCTCCCTGTCGGCGCGGACCGACACGTCGCAGACGGAGACGGTGACGGTAAGGTTCTGGGCCTTCCACTCCTCCAGGCATCTGCTCAGCTCCGGCTCGTTCCGGGCGCACGTGTGCACCGATGCGCCGAAGCTCGCCAGCTCCTCAACGATGGCTCGCCTGCATGAATGCCCATAGCTTCCATATAAGTAACTAGGCCAATACAAGGAACAGACTAATTAAAAGAACAACTGTACGATGTACTCGTGATCTTATAGTACCAACCAGTTGCAGAACTTGCACTGCATAGAGGTACATGCTCTGAAGTCCCCAAAATAATGACATGCTCTGAATAAATTGGCTGGATGAGCTGTATTTACATATGCGTATAGGATATTTGGAAGCAAGGTATCCTATCCCCTTTTTTTTCTCAGAAAGAGAGGTATGGAGTTCTGTGTATTGGTTACCCGATCCCTTTGCTGCCGCCGGTGACGAGCGCGGTGGCGCCGGCGAGGCTCCACCTCCCCTCTTTCCTGCTGCCACTTGCCATATCTCCACGAGCGTGAGGAAGTGAGAGACTCGTGTGTGTGTTTGTGTGGTTTTCACTGAGAAATGGAGAGAGAGATCGAGACAAATCAACTGGTCGGTATCCACCACAGGACGTCTGTGTTGCCCTTCTTGTCGACCAGTAATTTGACGTGTATATACTATGGAGTGGTATTTATAAAAAAAATGACTAAAAATATCTCAACCCTCTTTGGCCAACATGATTATGGATTTTTTTTGCTATAGTTAAAAGATGTCTAGTTAAAAAAAATTCCTGAAATTTTTCTACTTAAAGGTGTCCAGTTGAAAAGTGTAGTAAAAAATTCTTTAGTTGAAAGTTTTTAAATTTTTAATTGAAAGCTGTCCGGTTTCTATTTTTTTAATTGAGATTTCTTATTGAAATTAAAATGTTCCAAACAAGTTACAACTATTTGATACAAATATGCTTTTTGTTACCTACTAAAGCTAACTAGATGTAAAAGCGCGGCCCCGCGCAGCCTAATGCACGTCCACACGCCGAGCCAAGAGCGAGCTGAGCCTAATGCACGTCCCCGTCTCGTAGTATGTTCCTTTGATGGATGCCTCCATGCTATAGGTGTAATATTCTAAAACCCATATTATCCTGAGATGCTACTAAAATCACTCTATAACTAATTAATTTATAAAATAAATTAAACTGACAACAACTAATAAACAAGATAGTAAAAGCGAAACATAAACAACTAAGTAATAACATGATAGTGATAGCAATTCAATATTTAAAACATACTCTAACATTTCAATCTAAAACATAGTTCACAAATTTAACATTATTAAGATAATGTAAACAAAACTATGCAAAGGTCTAGAATCTTTTGAACTTTATTACAGCATAAAAATATGATTCATGTGCATCAGTGTGGTGCCGCTCTACCCTTCCCATGCATGCTCAAAGTTCACCTGTAGGGAGGGGAAAACAAGGGTTAGATAAAAATCGGAGGGGAAAACAAGGGTGAGATAAAAATCTCAACAAGCAAACAGTTTAACAGGCTATTCAAACTACAAATAATTATACATCATCATTTATAATTCCATACAACCACAACCACAATTCATGTCTACCATTACTAAACCACCACAAACTTTCATGAATCATACCTCTTCAATTTCATATTTAATGGTCATATGAATGCAGACATTTTATCCACAATTAAGTGCAAATGAAACATTTAATCTTCCACAAACCACAATAGATTACTCATCAACATTTAATTTTTCACTATTAACAATGTTTATATCCTCAACCTCAAATCACCATCAATGACGGTAAGCATTAGCAAATAAATTTCGTTTGACTACTTTAAAACATCAACCACTATCACCACTAAAGACAATAAAATATATGTATGTTGTACTTCAATACTATATTATTTCTCACATCCACAACTGCTATCAACAATTACCACAAAAGAAAAGAATCTCATGCCACAACCACAACCCTTACCGTACACAAGGGACGAACCTCAATTCACGACCACATCTACATTCCTCATACCACAAGTAGCTCACATGAGCCAATTCCACATTACAACTATGAAGTTGAATATTCCACAAAATAACATCACCACAATATAAATTGCATATGTATGCCAATGATCTTTCCACAATGCAATGCATATGAATGCGTTCATGCTATGCTCCACATCACTCTTTCCCAGCGGGAGAAGAGATGCGTCGTATTACGGCAATATACGATGCTGTATTGGTACGGTCGCGGCTAGGTGCGGCGACATCCACATATGCAAATGACATGATATGATATGAATGATATGATAATCATAAATCACATTAATCCATCCTCAAAGGAGCATCATCATGCTCACAACATATCCATATCCACAAGTTCACCGCATGTTTAATTTTCATATTCCACATTTGCACATTAAGTAAAATTTCACATGACTACTAGCAATTTATCAACATATCAATTGATCAATACTCGCTAACATCACCACATTTAGAATATCATGCAATTATGGCATAATGTATCAAATTACGATAATAATGTAAATTACAAGTACAAGAAATAACAAGTTAAACGGTAGCAACCATCGCTACGTTCACTTGCCTCAACCGACAAAGCGAAGCAAATCAAGAGCGCTTAGAGACAAGACCACCTGTCCAAAAGGCAACTCTCAGCATAAAGCCACAGCATACAAACACGACTAAAATAATTAAAGACGTCGCTAGAACCCGAACCCACACAATCTCCTCTTCGCTTAACAATTCAGCAAACTACCCACTGCAGCAACGCTGCTTAACATTTTTGTACCTTTAAAAATATTAATCCAATTATAGCAAATGATACCTCTCTGGATTCATCACTTAAAATCCTACATTTTTTATGTAGAACACATATTTTTATTTTGATCACAGTTAGGTGTAATTTAATGCCCAAAATAGAGGAATATCTCTGTTCTGGCAGACTAGACAGCAACAACCAAATGCGTCCCAGCAACCGTACAGGAGTCGAAACAATCTGAATTTTAAACAACAGCTATATTACCAAATTCTCTACAACTTTCTCAATTACGACAATGATTATAAAAATCATTTACTACCTCTAAATCACAGATTAATATCAGTCTGTCCAATTCTGCTCGCTGACGAACAGCAGAATTCTCGACCCTGTAACTCTCAGATCCCACAGCCAATAATTCTGAAACAAATACAGGAGATGCGTTTTGAAGCCCTCTACAACTTTCCTTTGGAGAAGATCCGTAGAAAAATCATTTACTAGGTCTAAACCGCGCGAACAGACACGCTACGCGAACCAATCTACAGGCAGACAGCAGGTAATTTCTAATCGGGCAATTAAACTATTAATCCCCTTCAAAATCTGTGCCATAAACCCTAATTATTCTGAAAAACAGAGGGTTTGGGATGGAGAAAAATTACCTAGATGTGGGGATGAAAGGGGTGCCAAACTGAATGGGGGGCGGCCAAGGGGCAGGGGGGTGGCGGCCACGAGGTGGGAGAGGGTTAGGGTTAAAGGGAGGGGTGCGGCTTGGGGGGATGCCCCACCACCTTGGGCCTTGGCCCAGGGCGGTTGGCCCACTCCCCAGGCAGCCCATTCTGGGTTTTTAATTTAATTTTTAATTTATTTTATTCATTTTACATTGTTCTACAATTTATATTTTTCCCTTCTCGCGATTTACCGAAAAACCGCGACTCCGTGATTGTTTTAAAAAACTTACGCCGTAACGACGTTCGGGATATTACAATAGGAAGGCTCCAGAGGTGGATATTGATCGGTTTCTGGTCTTAAAATGAAAAGCTATTTATCGCTTTCGGAGCCTGGCTATCGCGTGCTCGGTTGCGAAAGTTTGACACGATTCTGAAGCAGGCTAAATGGGTATCTGTTGTTGCTAGCATAGCCTGCCTATCGCGTGTGCTCGGTAGTGTAACTTTGACACGTTTCTGACGCGGGGTATCATTGTCGATGTTACAAATATGGACAATATTTTAATTCCAAATTTTATAAGGAGACAAATACAATAAACTAGTGATGCAAAACTTACTACTAATAGCAAGTTACTTATCATATTTCAGAATATACTCAAGTAAAATACAGTAATAAAGTCGTACTTGTGCGTGAACGACTTAATTGTTAACCTGAAGAAGAACAGGAAGCCGTGCAGGCTTGATGCAGTACAAAACGTAGATGACGCAGTGTAGGAGCGGTCGCGCAAAAGCGCTGCCCAGAAACCTTATTGCCGCCCCGTGCAAGTACTCTCTGCGGCAATGGTTCGGAGATAGCCGCTCTCCCTCCTTCCAGGTGCATGCCGAGAAGAAAGGTTGGCGAAGTCCATACCCCGCAGTACAACAGCACAAGTTGGTAGAAGTAAGAGATGCTTACAGTAAGAGATGCTTACAGTAAGAGATTCTCACCTCTATACCTTGGACGTCTCTAGGTATATAAAGATATGTAAATTACTCTCTAGTAACTGCCCCATTGAACTGAAATAATTCACTGATAACTGCTCACTGCTCAATAATTCACTGGTAACTGATAATATTTAACCAGTGATTTACCCATTGGTAACTGCCTATCATCAAAACCCAATTAAGTCTCAAATTCAAAAGTTTGAATCTCATTCAAACAGAGAGAGTGAGGTGCAGGGTTCAGCAAAAATAAAGATGGCTTTGGTCTACCAAGTGGCGTGCCACGTCACGGCACGGTCACAAGTCACAAGTCACGTGAAAATACGCGAATATGCGCGCGCGCATGCGTGTGACTAGACAAAACCCTCCTCATACTACTTTTATCCATATTCAAGAAGTGGTGAAGACTTCACCTTATAAATCGGTCTTCCTTATCTTTTCTTAGCAATATGGTACTAAACCATACATATTTTGGAATTAAAGAAATAGACCATAATTAAATGGGCCAATTCTAACAGTCGATACTACTTAAAACCCCATGTTCCAATTTGCTGCGGAAACCAAAGCATTTCAGGATATAGTTCATTCTAGGAAGAAAAGAGAAAGGACGTACTCGCCGCCAAAAAAGTGTGATTTATATCAGAAATTATAGCTATGAAAAATTGCCGGTATTATGAATGAAAGGTGTAATACTGATGGCAACGGAAGCACTAATTGCGACTAGGTGGATGACATTGCTGAAAACACATTTAGAGTTTGGTTACACTGCTGCCGGAATATTTCAGAACAATAGCACCCGTCCCTGTGAAGGGTGCTTCCTAGCGATGTATGCAACGTGTCAGTTGCTTTTCTAGCAAACTGGCAAAGTCGGTGATAAGCATAATTCAAAGGTTTATCAATATGAAGATGCAAAACTCTACGGCTACAAAACTACTACTAGTGCGGAAAAGTAGATGCGAAAAGCAGTATAGGTTGGCATGTGCATGTTTTTACGCCAACTCGTGTATAGTGTAAATAGCTTAAAATGACCAACTTAATCTTGGATTTTGCTTCTGTAGGACAGGATAGACAACAGAAGGAGTGAATGATGACTACAAATTCTCTCCATGTATTCACTTAACCATTTTTCTCTATAGCTACGGAGCTATAAAGATTATGGTTGAAATCCCACTTAAAAACCAGAGCAATAGAGAAGACACGCAGAGAACTGACTGTGGCCGGAGACCATCAACGTGGTAGAAATACGACAACGTCGTCAAACTCTACAACATGGTCGAAAGCAAACAATGTGGTCATAAACTCGACAACGTGGTCGAAAGCAGACAACGTGGTTGGAAGGAGACAATGTGGCCGGAGATCGTTGTAGTCAATAACTACCGAGATCAGAACCAACGTGATCGAAAATGGTTGTAGTTGAAACTGACGTGGTCATAAACAACGTGATCAAATGCCAACAAGTGATTGAACAATCAATATTGTCCTAACCAGTCGGCAATGTGGTCGTAACCAACGTGGTCGAACAACCAACGTGGTCGGAATCAGTTTGCAACAAAAATGATCAACGTGGTCGTAAACCAACAGGTGATCGAACAACCAACGAGGTCAAAAGCCAACGAATGATCTGCGCCCAGCGAGATTGATTTAGCTCAAAAACCAATAAAAGAAAAGGATAATCCGTGACTGGTTGGAAACCCTATGTGCTAGGGAAAAGCAAAGCGGTCGGAAGAATGAATACTCTCGATACCGGTGCAATGCCGTCTGGAACTCGACCATGGTCGAAACAAATGTAGTCGTAAAGTTGATCGACGTTCTAGAGAGTACATCGACTTCCGACTGCTTCAATTCAAATTCAACAGAAAAACACAAAGTAATCGAAAGATCTGAATGTGATCGAAGACAGTGCGAAGTGATTTGAAACTCGACCATGGTCAAAACCAACATGATCGTAAAGACGATCGAGATTACAAATAGTGAACATCGTGACTATTTTAGTTTAGATACAAAACAAAATCAGATGAACTAGTAGCACTCGGAAGTTACTGCGTAAACAACACGCTTTAGCCTAGAACTCGACTGTGGTTGAAACCAACGTGATCATAAAACCGATCGATATTTCAGACCAAGATTTCACTGACTTCCGACTTCTTTAATTCAGTCTCAATAGAATAATGAGAAGAGATCGAATGGTCTGAATGAGGTCAAATCGAAAAGCGATACGGTCAGCGACTTGACCGTGGTCGAATCTGGAGGCGGTCTTAACAGTAAAGGAAGAATAGAGGAAAGTAGAGAGTGCACGGCCGCCAGATCCAAACTCCACAAAACTTTTGACTAAGAGATCAACTGGCCATGAAACTTTGTATACAACATGATTAAGATCTCAAGAGGTTGCTCTAATCTTTAATTGAAAACTTATCAACTAGATTGAGAACTTTACAAGATTTCACCGAGCGCACACAAGAACCCATACCATGAAATTGAAAGACAATTAGACCACGACTGTGGGAATAGAATAGCCAAGATGGCTTTGAGCATTCTCCCACAATACACAGCAAGTCAGATCATCAACAAGACAAGTAAGAACTTCCTCTCAGATCAAGATGGAAAAGAAACAACCAAAGAACAAAAGAACAGAGGAAGAACAAAATCAAAACCAACTCAATCAGATAAAGACTACACAAGTAGTAGATGGAAACTTGATGTATTGCTCTGATGATTGGTTTCACAGCCACTCCTTGGGAGGACCAAGCTCTAACCTTAGAGCCAGCACCCACTCTCTAGCCTAACCAGCACCCACTCTCTAGCCTAACAGCCATGGAGGGAGGAAGAGTTAGCCACCACCATACCTACTCATAGTCTGCCTCTAGCCTCAACTAACTCTTGCCTCCTCACCCCTTTTTATAGGCTCAAAAACGAACCCTAGACCTAATGGATCCAACCTTTAGTCCAAACCGGGGATAACCGGTTAACCCCACAAACACCAAGTTTTACTCACGAACGGTTCTCAAAGTAGCTTACATGTGGCCACAATGACTTGTTGTCAAGCCTCTCACACGTCCGAATCCCACTGAACTGTCCTCGCTTGCAAACAACCCAAGTCACTTGGCACATCACATACTTCTCCTCGCTCATGATGGCACCCCCATCCTTGACCATCTGGGCCTCGACTCCTTCCTGAGCCTAGTCCCGGTCCACCTCGTCGTTGCATGTTCACCTCCGGTAGCTCCCGCTCCGGTTCCTCATCATCCCGGCTTGCAACCACCACACCAGCCTCGATCATCTTTAGTGTCTCCCTGACCGTTCTATACGCCAACACCTCACTATGCCTAGTCTCGGTCCTCCTACACCTAACCGTGACCTAGCTTGAAGTCTTGCAACCAACACCAACAAGCAAACCATCACATAGCACCGCACGATACACAAAGATCATCAATTTGCATAATCAAAATTATTCCAGTGAACAACCTCAGTTCATGACTGGACTGGTACAGCTTATGAGTACTCGAATGCTCAAGAGATGAGGTACTCGAAGCCCACGAGATTCTACCTGTAGTCTACGTCCACTCAGCAAATTGTTACGACCATCGCACAGGTCACTACGACCATGAAACATATACTACGACCATCGCTCACCATCGCTCACAGCAGCTATGACAATATCAAACCTTGTAGCTATGACTTATGACTATCGATCACAGCCAGACAGAGCCATGACTATCGATCACGACCAAGCAGAGCTACGACTAGCGATCACAGCCAAACAGAGCTACGACTATCGATCACGATCAGGTAGAACTACGACTATCGATCACGACTAGGCAGAGCTACGACTACCGATCATGACCAGCAGAAGCTATGACCATCAAGTCATAAGAACTCCTACTGACCACTAAGTTGTAAGAGCTCCTGCTGACCACCAAGTCGTAAAAGTCTCTACAGGCCACGCCTCTGCCAACCACCAAGTCATAAAAGCCTCTGCCACCACCAAATCATAAAAGCCTCTACCGGCCACCAAGTTGTAAAAACCTCTGCCAACCACAAAGTCATAAGAGCTTCTACCAATCACCAAGACGTAAGAATTCTCCCGACCACCAAGTCATAAGAATTCCTATCGACCACCAAGACGTAAGAATTCCTACCGACCACCAAGTCGTAAAAACTCCTGCCGACCACTAAGTCGTAAGCATTCCTACCGACCACCAAATCATAAGAATGCCTGACGACCACTAAGTCGTAAGCATTCCTCTTGACCACCAAGTCGTAAGAACGCCTGCCAACCACCAAGTAGCACAACAGAGGTCGTAGTCGTAGAAGGCAACCTTCTGCACAAACCTCAGAAAACAAACTCAACTTCTACATAAACTCTAATCCAAAGGTCAATTACTCATCACAACCATGGGGTGACCTCCACATGGTCTGACAATCTCCCCCTTGATGAGTGTATTGACAAATCGAAAATGCATGAAGATGAGTTTATTTTTGAAAACAAAGCATGAAGTTGCAAAAGCCACACATGGTCTAAAAGAAGTGAAGAAGGAACTCATGACCGTGTTAACAAAGTGTGAAATAGAGCAAACAACAAGAAAGAGCAAGTTTTCATACCTAAAAGCAACAAAAAAAGCTCCAAATCACACCTAAAACCTTACAAAATCCCAATCTTGCTCATGGTCCAAAGAAAAAAAGCAATTGCTCAACATGATCATTTTCATAGCAAGATGACCAAGCATTCTCCCCCTTTAATGCCTTTTGCACCCTTTCATGCCCTTTTCTCTATCATTCTCCCCCTTTGGCAATAGAGTCATCAAGATGTATGAAAGAAAATAGAGCATGTATGAAATGGAGTGATTGCAATTTAATTTATTTTAAACATTAGGAGCTATGATGAAACATCCCAAAAATTTATTTTCTTTAAAAGTTTAAATTCAAATTAATTATTTTAAAGTTTTTGAATTCTATCTGGATTTTCTGTGTTT
The DNA here is from genome assembly GCA_036346245.1 of Bonia amplexicaulis. Classification (NCBI taxonomy): domain Eukaryota; kingdom Viridiplantae; phylum Streptophyta; class Magnoliopsida; order Poales; family Poaceae; genus Bonia; species Bonia amplexicaulis. Next base: position 10,875,573 of record CM070766.1, read on the forward strand.
TTCTGTATTTAAAAAAAATTCAAAGATAAAAAAAAAGTATTTTTGTAAAATTAAAATACCAAATTGAAATTAGAAATATTTTACCTAAGTCTAAAATAGCTTTAAGAATGTTCTCTGAATTTTCTAAAAATTCTTAGGCTCTATTTCCTATTTTCTAAGTATTTTTAAACCTTCTTAATGTTCTTGAAAATATAAATCAAATTTAATCCTCAACCTCTCTCCTTAGACTGACAAGTGTCAAGCCGTGGTTCAATCCGTCCTACCTGTTTTAATCTCAGCCCTCCCTCTTCACTTACATGTTCGCTTCTTAGCCGACGGCTTGGATTTAATCCTCCGCCGTCCGATCTAATCTCGTGCGTCCATCTTCACCTAACCCTTTTCGCTCTCCATCCAACGGTCCCGATTTCCTCCTTGCACCGCATCGCTCATCCCATCGTCCGTTCGTTCCTCTCTCTTCTCTCTCGCTAAATCATTTTCCTTTACAAAAATAATTCGGCCAGAAATCAAAATCCTTGCTGACGTCATAAATTCCTTTTCCATAGAAAAATAATTCATCTGAAAATCATTTCCCTTGATGACATCATAATCTGATTTTTCAGCTCAAAAATAATTCTAGAAATCTGATTTATTCTTTTTCTCTCAATTCAAATTTCCGAGAGCCCGTTCTCTTTCATTTTAACTCCGATTAAGCCCATTAAAATTTTAAATTCATCTAAAAATCTAATCTATCCATTTCTATCCTCTTTTCAAATTTTTGGAATTTTTGAATTTATTTAGATTAAACTAAATCTTAGAAAGTAAAAATATTTTAAATGGTTAAAATAAACTTCAAATAAATCCGAAATTATTTTATTTGACATTTTCGTTTTCCAAGGATTTTTGTAGAATTTTCTGAAATTTTGTTTGAATTTATTTAGTTTTTTGAATAAAATATTAATTTATTCTCATTTTCTCTCTCCTCGCACTCTGCATCTTCCCGAACGTTTTTCGCCATGGCTGTTTCGTTTGAGCTTTGATTTCTCATTATTTTCTCAACGGTTTTTCGTGAAATCAAGTGCATTCACTTCCTCTCATCAAGAGCTTTCAAGTCCCAACCGTTTCCCCTCTCATTCATGTGCATTTACACGAAATTGAAACCGTTGCTCTAAATGACACCGTTAATTGATCTCTCTCTCCGGTCCACCTCCGCCCCTATAAAAGGGAGCACCGGGTGCCCCTTCTCATACTCACCCAACCCCCGAAATCTCAAAGCCTCTCTCTCTTTCTTCCCTCCATAATCTCCATTTTTCTTTTGTGTACCGAGCGCTGTTCCTCGGCCATTTGCGCCGCCTACAGTGTAGTCCGGTCACTTTTGTCCACACCATTGGCTTTGCCTTCTCGCGTTCTACGCGGTGCTTCCCTCGCCTTCGCCGGAGCATCACCAGAGCATTGCCGGACCACCGTGGCCAAACCGCGCCGACGTTTCTCTCTTTGCTGCAAGTCCTCGTCGACCTGGTCGAGCCAAACGCTGAAACTGTGCCTTCGCGCGTACACCACTTTTTCGGTAAGCGCTTTGATTTTTGTTCGCGTCATATCATGTCCTAGCCTCCAAACAATTTATCTATCATTTTTATTTAATTTTTGTGGAGCCAATTGTCAGAAATTGAACTTTCCGCAAAAATGGTCATTTGACTCCCGACGTCGATTCGTCGTCTCTATTGAGTTTTGGCCTGTGCCATAATTTTTCTTAGACTTGCCTCGCCGCGTTCTACGCCGTGCTCACTTCCTTTTCCCCAAAAAGCCTCCACAAATTTTCGCCATCGACACCTCGCCATGGCCGCCAATGGCATCTCGTGTCCCCATCTGTCCGGTGGTGTTTTCCCCAATCCATTCGCGTCATATTGTGCCAAACCATCCCAGGTAGCTACCTTTCAAATGGTTTTGGATTCGCTTCACCGAGCACCAAGATATCAAGTTTTTTCTTTTTCTTTACTGTCGTCGTTCAAACGTCGATTGTATCGTCTCCGATGAAATTTCAGCTTAGCCAATAATTTTTCTAACTTCACCATGTCGTGTTCTACCCTGTGCTCACCCTACTTCTCCACGTTCCATACTCGGTACTAACTCTCCAACCTGCTGTTGTCGCAACCTCGCCGTCACTGCCGTTTTCCCTCACCGCCAGTGATTGCCGCCATTCCTCGACGCCGTACCTACGTCACCACCTTCGCCTCTTCACCGGGGTTCCATTTTGTCCGTTCGCCACCACTTCGCAACCAACCGACACCGTACTGCTCAAAAAGTAATTCTCAGATTTTGTTATCATTTCATGTGATATCTAAAACTTCCAGATATTCGTTCTCCCTCATTCGAACTTCGAATCCATTGATTTTTTACTAAATTCATCTAAAATCTTAACCTTTCTTCCAGTATATATTTTATATTTTTTTGATGTTATTTGTATTTATTTGTTCGTTTGTTTTATCGTTTTGCCGTAGAACCCGACGTTGTCGAAGAATTCGCAGACCCGCAACAAGAAAGTCAAGATATCGCAGACGAAGGCAAGTCTCCTTTGAAAATTTTGTACCTATGATTGAGAAATGCTTTTCATTATTTTAAATTTACTGCATTCGCTATGTTACATAAAATATTTATTTATGTATTAAGGTATTAGTTATTCCAATCTTGTTATACCCTCAATTGAAGTTGAATGTTATGTACCTTTGCAAGCTTAGGAGTTCCTTGTCTCAATAATGAGAGTAAAATACCACTTTGCTAAATGATTAGAACGGTAGTAAATGCTTAGTCCAGCTAATCAACCTTTGTAACCTGGGAATAGAAAATTTTGTTTCATTGAACCAGTCCTTGTATTCAGAAATTTAGTGGCGATTGGTGTTGCTACTGTCCTTTTTAAAATAAAATAAAATGTGAGTTGGTTTAGAGTTGGGCGGATGGTTGGATTGGAATGGTGTGGTTAGCACGACATTTGTAAAGTGTATGTTCCGCCTTAGTCAATTAAGGACCGACTCTTGTGATTGTCCAAATTGAGCACTACCGTACAACCACATGTCTATATGGGTACGACCTAGCTGAATAACTTACCATAGTCTAGTATAGGTACCACCAGTGGAAAGTGGGTGCCAGGGTGTACTGGTTATTCATAGTGAGGGACAGTGATTTATTGTACTCATATGGCGCAAGAGGGGGCTTCTGAATGTGGTGGATTTAACCCTTCAGCGGTGAAACCTCAGCGGGTGGTGACTAGCTAGACTAGAGTAAGGTAAAGGCTTTGTGATGAATTATCTGGGTCTCATGCCTAAGGAAGCATGTTGGCTATTAAGATAACTTGTCTCTTGTGGGTAAAGTTGTACAACCTCTGCAGAGTGTAAAACTATTGGAATAGCCGTGCCTACGGTCAAGGGCGGGCAAGGAATGCATTCACATGGTAGATCTTTGGTTTTGATTTTAAAGTAAAAGATTTGAAAACTAGAGAGTGGATGAAACTCTTGGATTTGTGTCCTGCGGTTGGAGCTAGTGTGGGTGGATGTAACCCGTTGTCTTGAATCCTTGGCGGTTGGAGCCAGTTAACTAGTGTTGGTGGTTGGATCCTTCACTAGAAAATCATTGATAATTTTTGTTAAAACAAATACTTTATTAAATTAACACCTTTGAAAATAATTATTGATATTTGAAATAAAATATTGCTTTGTGCAAAAGAACCATATAACCCACCTTGTTAAGCCTTACATCTACTGCATTTTCCCAAGACTTGCGGAGTACTTTATGTACTCACATGCTACACTTAAAACAAAATCTCAGAGGAATACGACGCTTATGGATTCGACGAAGGCTTTCTGAAGTACTAGGTTGCGCTTCCCTAGTCAATTGCCTGTGGTGAATTGATGGGTCTCCGCTGGATTTATCTTTTGCTTCCGCTGTGTTTTGGGTGTGTGTGAGGTCTTGAAACCTTATTTGTAATAAAGAGGCCTTTTGGTCTGTGCTTTCTATTATTGTAATAAAGTGATGTTAGTTATGTAATCATCACTGTTTGACTGTGTGCACTAGCTTTGATCTAGGACTAGTGCTGTAATACACAGAGGGTCCGGATTCGGAAATCCAGGGTCCCGACATATGAAAATTATCCAAAGTGACTTTCTAGGTTTTAACCAAGCCATAAAAGGTGAAAGTGTTTTCTAGATCATGACAAACCATGTATTACCAAGCTAAAGCCAAATAAGCCATAATCTGAAATTAGATGTATTGTGTAACATGTCAAGTGACTCAAGATCATAGTCTAGTTAAAGGTATCCAAACATGAGTCAAGCCATGTCAATATTCTAAAGTGGAACCAAGAAGCTACAATTGAGTCAATTTAGAGTACTACAAGTTCAAAAATGAGACATTTGTTCAAGTTCTTGATATCACTTATAATTGAGTAAATTTAGCGCATTTGGCATTTTTTTGAAATTCATGGTTGGCTTCAACCATTTTTCACAAGATTTTATTTTCTTAGCCATGTGCTAGATTTCAAGCTTTATGTGACCACTCCAAGCAAGAAGCTTAGGGAAATAATCTTGATCATCCAAAACTGCCCCTGAGTTTGTGCCTAGTGTAATGGCAAGTCGTTTCATGAGAAAGAATTGGTGAGATCAATTTTTTCACACAAAAGAGATCATTTTGCATTTTCCTGACTTAGTTCAAGAACAAAGAGTTAATACTAACTCATGCTTCACTAAAAAACTAGTAGAGCTCAATCTAAAGCTCAATGTAGATTCAAGATTCAACTTAGCTTATTTGACATAGCATGAATAATAGGAGGATAACTAGAGCCAGACTAGTCACAAGTTCTAACAAGACATGATTTAATTCAAGTTATTCATATTTAATCAAGGTAGCATGGCAAAGACTTAGGCTACACATAGAGATTCATGACAAATCTAGCAACCTAGCACAGTTCATGGCAAGATGTAATGTAATCTTATCATGTCATATAGGGATAATAATCAGGGCTCTATGTAATTATATTACAATACACAATGCTGAAATTAAAGGCCATATGACGCAAAGAAAATCCAGCTCCCCCTCAGCATGTGAAGCAATTTGGTTCAAGTTTGAGTTAAGTCATTATTAAATTCTAGAAAAACTCAAATGAACTCCTCCTGAACCAAAACAAAAAGAAAGAAGCTAGGACATAAAGAAGAAATGGCAGTCCTTATAGCATAGAAAAGATAAAGAGAATACTATGGCTTAGACTAGCTCTCATGTACCCCATATGACTTTAAGACTATCAGCTGGTCATCTAACACACTAGGGAGTGAACACATTCCCTGTCTACCCAAGGGGGCCCAACCCTTGCTAGACCTAAAAGAAGTGAGTAAACTTAACCTAGTGAGAAGAGAAGCATCTAATAGTAGCATCCTAGGATCATAAGATGAGAGAAAGAAATCTAAGCAACTGAGAAAGAGAATCACTCTAGTCTATGCTAGAAAGACCAACCCAAATGCACCCAAAGAAATGCAACAGAATGAAATATAAGCATATGGACAATATACTACATAAAGTACAAGATGCTCCCTCAAATTGAGCTATAAGGACAGACCACCACACTCTCTCACCACAATTAGTGAGAAGACATCATCCATGGCTCAACGCTAGGGTAAATAAGAATAGATTTAGGAACCCAGTACCGAGTCACACGATGAGCAGAGAAAGTAGTCAGAAATGACTAACCTCTAGCTACCATGTGCTCTCTATCTCTCACTGAAGCCTCTGCTGGATCTGACCGCTATGGAAGGGTGGGCCTGACCTACAGCAGCATGTTGATCACGCCGTGGATAGCTATCTCGATAGAGAAATGAGATTTATCCTCAGGACGGTGGATACCTTGACTAGTGGCAACTCAAGGACCAAAAATAGAAGGAGCAAGAAAACCAAGTTCATGATGTTGCCTAAACACCTTAGAGGAGCTATCTACAACTCTGGATCTCATGTTGGTCTTAGGAGCACTCCGACTATGGAGCTGACCCTGAATACACCTAAGAGAATGAACACGGTCTCTTTGCACGATCTTGGCATGCTTAAAGCACCTCTCAATCCCATGTCCATCCTTCCGACATAAGGTACAATGATACTTTGCCTTCTGGGAGGTCGAAGCAGCATGATGAGGCTTCACCTACTAAGAGGTCGAGGCAACAGGTAACACACACTTACTATCATAGATCCACTGGACAAAGCCTCGTACACTTAAACTTAATTTTCTTGGATTCGGGCGCAACCTCAATCACACCTGCTGCTATAGGTTTAACAACAACAGGTGTATATTTCCTTACATCCCCTAAGAAATCATATCCTAGACCTTGATTGAACTTGCAAATCTTAGATTTGTCTAGAATAAGATTAATCTTTTCTTGCCTCCAACAAATCTTTTAGGAGTGTTTATGTGGTACTCACACTCCCAAAAAAGAGAGGCGCATGAAGAATAGGGAGGAAAAGAGGATGAGGAACCTGAAGGAGAGGAACTAAAAGCCTCTACTACGTCCTTAGATTTCTTCCCTACTTCAGCACAGAAAGAGCAAGCGATTGTGACTTCTCTAGTAAATTCTTAGTTAGCTTAACATATTTGTCATCTAATGCAATCAATTCAGATTTTAGTTTTTTCACAATTATTGCATGGTGAGCTAACAGAGCCTTAGATGCATATTGAGCCATTTTCTTGTTGTGATCACACATGTCTTGAAATTGTTTAGAAACAGATTCAAATTCAGTAGTTAATTTAGGGTAGTTGACACAAGAAGCAACATGCTCAAGCAAAGCAGCTTGCATTTTAGTAATTTTATGATCTGGCTTCTTTAAGTTAATCTTCAAGTTATTACAACTCTTACATGTTTCAAGTAGATCAAGAATCATTGTATAAAAACCTCTAAAAGCATTGTCCTTATCCTCACACAAGGTGTAAAATATAGTCTCAACAGTATCAGATGAAAGAGAAGCTAGTCTAGTCATCTCATCTCAGCTAGCAGACTAACATTATATACCTTAAGCAACTCTATCTCAGAGATCACATTATCATGAAAGGTTCTTAGCTTCTCCATATCATATTATCATTTGCTGAGTTTTCAATTAAAGATCAGAGCAACCTCTTGAGATCCTCACCTTCTTGTGTGCAAAGTTTCTTGACCAATTGATCTTTGAGTCAAATGTTATTTGGAATCTTGGCTTTGCGGTCGTGCGCCTCACTGACCCTACTTTGTTTTCTAAGAGACTTTCGACCACATTCAGTTTTCGACCACTTTTAGATCTGTTGGTTCTTTGCTTCTTGTGTTGAATCTGAACTGAGGAAGTTGTAGTCGGTGCAAGTCTCGGTTTGGAACGTCGATCGATTTGTATGTATGTTGGTTTTGACCAAGATCAAGTTCCAGACTACATCGCACTGATTTCAACCACATTGATATTTTGAGTTCTAGTTTGGTTTCGACCACGTTGATCGTTCGACCACTCGTTGGCTTACAATCATGTTAGTTATGACACAGAGCTGAGTGTTCACGACCACATTGATCATTCGACCACTGGTTGGCTTATGACTATGTTGGTTCTGGTCTCGGTGGTCCAGACTACATCGCACTGATTCCGACCACGTTATACTTCTGTCGAGTAGTCAGAAAATGATCTCGTGGTAAGTTTTGACCACGTTGTCAGATTTCGACCAGCACAGCTTCTCTTGCTTTGTTCGGTCTCTCTTCTTTGTTTTCCAGTGAGCTTGTTACGCTAGTCTTCATAGCTCAGTAGCTATTGGAGAAGAAATGTTAAGTGAATACTTGGGGAAAATTTGAAGGCACCATTCACCCCCCTGTTGCCTGTCCAGTCCTATAGAGACCATCAACGTGGTCGAAGTACGACAACGTAGTCGAACTTTGATAACGTGATCGAAAGCAGACAGCATGGTCGTAAACTTGACAACGTGGTCCAAAGTAGACAACGTTGTCGTAAACTCGACAACGTGGTCGGAAGTAGGCAACATGTCGGAGATCATCGTAGTTGATAACCATTGAGACCAGAACCAACATGATCGAAAATGGTTGCAGTCAAAACTGACGTGGTCGTAAACAATGTGATCGAATGCCAACAAGTGGTTGAAAAATCAACATTGTCCTAATGTAACATCCTAAATTTCAAATGTTCAAAAATATGGAAGTTTTAAAATTTTTTCTTGCATTTTGCTGGCATTCAAATTTCTCTTGGATATTTATTTGAAGCCTTTTTGAGATTTGTGGCATGCAAATTAATAATTAAAGTCCCAAATGCAAATAATGATCATGTAAATAATTAAAATTTAAAATAACATTACAGATCATGAATTCAAAATACCAAAATCCCGAATTCAAATTCAAGTCAATAAAATGAAACCAAAAAGAATATTAGGACATATTCTAATTGGTTAGGTCAAAATTTCCTTCTTTTAATTTAATTCGCATACAAAACCCAAGATTGGATATTCAAATATATATATATATATATATATATATATATATATATATATATATATATATATATATATATATATATATATATATATGTATGTACAGTTCAAAAAATCAAAATAAAAATCCCAAGGCAATCTAAATAATATCAAAATAAAGGAATGTTGAAAATCCAAAAATTGAAATCTGTAATTTTAAATTACGAAATAGAAGTCCAAATTAAAAATCCAAAATTTGCTAAAGCCCTTCATTTCCTCTTATTCTTTTCCCATTTTCCCTCCCTCTTACATGTGGGCCCCATCTATTCTCTCTCTCTCATCTCTCCTTTTCCTTCCTCTCTGCCCACTGGGCCCAGCCCTCTGCGCGTGCTCTGCTCCCTCCTCCCTTCTTTCTTTTCCCGTGCGCCCCCTGTTTCCTTTTCTCCTTCCCCTCTTCCTTTCTTTCTTTTCTCTCGCGCCGACCTCAGTTGCAGTACCGAGCTCGCTCCGCCACCCTTTCTTCCCCTCCTCCTGCCTCCCTCGCTCAGCGCGCCGCCAGCAGCCTTTCGTCGCCGAGCCTCGCCGGTCCTTGCCCGGTGGTTTCTCCCCTCGCCGCCCGGTCATTTCCGCTCTGCCGCCGCCGCACCCTGTTGCTCCGCTCTGTCACGTCTGCTCGCGTGCGCGACGCAAAGCTGAGCCTCTGCACTATGCTGTCCCCTCGAATCCACCCGTGAATCCTGACGCAGATGCTGTCACTCGCCACCGCCTGACACCGCAATGACCAAACAACCACCCCGCCCGTTGCCGGCCCCCCTTCCGCCGCCTATAAAGTCCAAGCGGACCTCCCTTCGCTCCGCCGCACTCCTCTCGCCTCCCACCCCGATTAATTGAACCTCCTGCATCGTAGCTCGCCGGTGAACTTCCCCTTCTCCAACTCCGGCGAACCGAGGAATCCACCAATCTAGACCGCCTCGGGCCAATTGCTTTAGGCCAAAGCATCTCCGGAGCACTCCAACCCCGGGCCTGTCCTTGGCCGGAGCTATCGCCGACTGTACACCGCCGACACCGTGCGCCACCGCCGCTCGACCCCGCCTCACGCCGCCAGCCCGCCTCGGCTCCCCTCCGGCCACTCCAGCCACCTAGGTAAGTTCTACCGCCTCCTCCCGCTTACTCCCCGCCAATTGCCCCTTCCTCCACACCGACGCCGCCGCCCGCCCACCTCCTCCGGCCGCCGAGCCTCGCACTGGCCCATCTTGAAGCCTCTCGGCTCACACCGGTGCCTCCATCGAGTCCCTTGTGCTCCTCCGATCCCATTTCACCGGTCGCCGCCTCCCTACAGCTACCCCCTCGTCGGCGATGTTGCCCTCATCCAAACCACCGCCGCCCCTGCTCTCGGTCGGTGAGCACTGCTTTGGCTCTCTGTGGACTTGCTTCATCTAATGTAACCCCCACCCTTTGTCACAGAGCGGCCGCAGCCCAGTTGGTCACAACCGTTGTGCGTTAAACCACAGACGCAGGTTCGATTCCTCTCAGGCCGCAATATCAGTGAAGGCTCATTTTTTTAACAGTTGGCAGTGGCTACAGTGGGGGCAAATTAGGGAAAATCAGAAATAAATATATAGGCAAATTAGGGAGAAATCAGAAATAAATATATATAAGATGCTAAAATTTATTCAGAGTATAAATGAGCTTAATAAATATTTAATCATGGATTAAAAATTACTTGTTAGTGGCTAATATGCCTTTAACATTTATATTAAAGCTTAATTCCTAACTAAAGCATGGTGAGGCATTGATTAGAAATATTGTGTAGATTTATGCCCTCATGGCGATCTAGTAAATAAAGATTGCCCAAACACAATAAACCCTGACCCCTTTCATAATAGTAAATGTTATGAAATTTTTGCAAAGTTTAAACCATAAACCATTGTCTTTATGCCCTAACATTTAACGTATCATCATTAAATAAATCCCCTTGGTAGATTTAATTAATAGCCATATTAAAATATGAACCCGTATAACAAGCCTTGTTAGATCAATAAATTTAAATTAAAAATAACGCTGACCCTAATCATAATTGAAGTATAGACGAAATGATAATGTGCCATAAATTAAATCTTAACGTTAGATTTGGTAAATAATAAAATTGAGCATGATTAAATATAGTAGATTAGGACCTGTATAAATGGATCCTAATTCAACTTACACTATGCCTAGTAATAACTAAGTGTACGTAAGAATGTTGTATCACAAAATGTTATAAACCCAGACTATAATATTAATTTGGTAAACTAAAAATCGTATACATTGCTTAAATATAACATATGTCCTGAATATAGCGCTCGAAAAATAATGCTCTACTAATCTCGTACACCAAATCATAAGTCTACCCTGGCTCACGGAACTTCCTTGATAAATGCAAAAATAATAAAAGAGATTATTAATAAAAAGACCGAGTCATCATATTCTACTACCGACCTTGCCTCAAATCACCCGAATCACCCATTAACTCATAATAGAACTAAATTAAGTTTATTCGGATTTATTCGCATCTTTTGAGTTATTTGCATTTATTTGGATTCAGTTGTTACGCGTAACTAGAAATTGGCGTACTGAAGATTTAATGGATCGAGCGTGATCAAGAGCGAAGTGAAGATAAAGATCGGAAGCTCAATAGAAAGCATTGTGTGAGCTCAAGACCGCGGTAAAAACCGCGCAAGGCGAGTCAATACTTTGATCATGTTGAACCTACATTTTCTGCAAATTACTTTTGTTTAAATTATTAAAATGCATGCTGTTATTTTATAGGCAAATGCATGTTTAATTCAAGAATTTAGTTATATGTCCATTGCTTACCTTGATTAATATTACGCCCTCTTTGGAATAGTTGATTATGTGAACTTTGTCACCCTAGCAAAACTATGATATTATCGTTTCGAAAATAAGTCCGTAGTTATATGCCATGCTTAGTACTGCACAGATATTCAAGGGCACCAAAATGCCCCAAACATCACTTTTAATCATGAGAAAATTTGGTTGGGCAGTCATGGTTGTAATGACTGGTATATGTTCGATATGGTTATTTTATGCTCCCAAAAACCTCAATTTGCTTGAATATCTAGGCGGATGGTTTGGGGGCTGGTGTGGTGCAGTGGAAGCACAAATTATGAAGTGTGGTAGAACCGCCCAGATACCACTAAGGACTGAATCTTGTCATGACCTCCCACGTAAAACAGTGCAACCACAAGTCTGTAAAATACAACTTGGCTAAGTAAATTTATCTCACTGGTAGTGGATAGAAGTGGATAAGCAAGGGCAAGACAAGGCCTAAAGGGACACCGAGTGGAGGGTGAAGTTTCCCAGTCGTGCTAGCACTGAGGGGAGTGGAGCCCGAATAACGCTAGTAGTCGTGGGGAACATCCTGCATAGATGGGACCCACCGCAAGTGGGCGCTTCCATAAGGTGAGATGACAAAGGAACTAGATATTTTGAAAAGTCACCGTGATGGTCTCGCTCAACCACATGACTAAGGATTCGTGGGGCAACGAGTTGATTGTCTCTTGTGGTGAAAGTGTACAAACTCGCAGAGTCAAAACTATTCGAATAGCCATGCCCACGGTCATGAGCGGACATGGAAACTTAACCAGATATAGTTCTATTTCAAAAACCTTGTGGAGGGCAGTGCAAGGCCCTGATTTATGTTGTCCTGGGTGTCGCCCCAGTGATAAGTTAAGCGGCTATAACGCTGAAAGATTAAGCCTATGGTGCAGATGCCATGTAACGGTGGATGGAATCTGAATCGCTATTGTTATTGCATTCCCATACACATTATGTTTTGTGCAAACTGCTAAGTCTCAGAGAATTTCTATGTATTGTATTTCAAAAGCAAAACAATGATAATACTTCTCATAAAACAAAATGTCAGGAGGAATGAATAGAGTCGTAAGAACAGAAGATGGTTGTTTGTGGTAAACGCATAAAGATGGTGGATTTATGTCGATCATAAAAAGGGAACGATAGAAAGGGTTTTAGGAGAAATAGATTGGTAGAGCTTAAATGGATTGATATGATAAATAGATGATTTAAATGGTTTTTGGAGAATTAGGAAGTGCAAGGGAAATTACGGGATTACGATACAGACAAATAGTATGAATTCTTGAAAGAGGCTGGGAATAATGTGATGGATAGGATTTGATCAAAATACTAGAAGGATGAATTGAATTTTTGAGTATATCGGAGGAATAATAATAATTACCGGGGTATAATCTGGATCAATGATTTTGGGGAATTAGAAGAGTGTAAAGGTAATTGTTGGATTTCATGGGATTAGTAGGATTTGACCTAGATGGATGATTTGAATTTGAGAAAATTTGGAGATATGATAATTGGAGTATAAACTTGATTAATGATATTCTCGGTGGAGAAATATTGATGAATTAGTTAGAGACAATTAGTGACAAATAAGATTGATTATGGAAAAAGCATATTATGGTTTTGGATGATTAGCAGAAAGGATTGAATGATTAGAAAGTACTGGTACAAATGTTTTCGGTGGATTAAAAAGTAACCAGGTTAGTGAATCATTAGAATTCAGAGGTGAGGAGCCGGTGGATAGCGATTACAAGATTGGATTATTAAGAAATTTGGAATACAAAAAGTATTTGTGGATTCAAAATAAATATATAGAAAGTATATGATCGGTGGGTTAACTAAATAATGTCACTCATTGGGGAGTCTTAGACAACAATCAATTAGGAAAGGATCGCCTCGTGGAGCAAGTAAAGGAAGTGTGTCTTTGGTGGAGTAAGTCAATTATGGAAAACGCCGTGTGGAGTTCTAGGTAGTAGCAATAACTCTATGATTCAATAACGATAATGCTACCCAAAAACAAACTTCTGGTAAATAAAACAGCCCGAGCCTTTCCTTTGATAAGCCTTGCATATTATCTATTTGTATTCTGTGTATTGGCTCATGAGCACGGTGGTTAGTGTGCTCACACTCGCTCATAACAAATCTAGAATCGATTCACCACTACGCCAAAGAACACTATTGCTCACAATGACAAAGAAGATGAAGATGTCAAGGGCTAGGTCGCGAACCTCCGCTTGTCGCCTGTGGGCATGTCCCAAGGTCCCACCTGTGCTTCGCTCTTCCGCCGCACAATTATCGATTTTGGCCTAATCGCCCATGAGTGAGTTTACTATTTTATTTATGCTTCCGCATGGTATGTATTTGATATTCACTTTCAGAATCATGAGCACTATCTCTCGATCCGTGAATAGTGCATTAAATCACGAGGATTCCGATAGTAAAATGGGGCCCTCTGTGGATGGTATCAGAGCATGTCGACTGCAGGTCGTGACCTAGTTAGCCTGGCCGTTACTTTCATGATTAGAATTATTTCTTTAATACCTAATTTCAAAAATATAAGTTATAATGCTCAATCTCCTCTCTCCTAGAAGATTCCCTCTCATCTATATGGTGCCTTAGCCATTTTTCCTTCTAATGCTCTCTTACCCCGACTTCAAAATGATGAAAATCCAGTACTTCTCTTGTAAACTCTCTTTGAAAACCTATTTTGGGCCAAAAGTCATGATGCTTAAATTTAAAGCTTTATTTCAAAAATTGTTTATCCTTGCAGGACCAATTATCAAAATGTTTACGAAATTCATTTTCAAACTCATTTTGACAAACCTGAGCTTCCGAGGAAATTTCCACAAGTTCAACTACTTACCTAAAACTTATTCAAAAATTTATCTTGGTTTCTCAAATAGTTCAAAACAAAGTTACCTCTTGAAAGCTTTCCCCAACAAGAACCTTGTTTTACAAAAAAAACCAACGAGGTCAAAGGGCAACGAATGATCTGCGACCAGTGAGATCGATTTAGCACAAAAACTAACCAGAGAAAAGGAGGATCCGTGAGTGGATGGAAACCCCATGTGCTAGGAAAAAGGGAAGCGGTCAGAAGAATGAATGCTCTCGATATCGGTGCAATGCCGTCTACAACTTGACTATGGTCAAAACTAATATAGTCGTAAAGTTGATCGACATTCCAGAGAGTACACCGATTACCAATTACATCAGTTCAGATTCAACAGAAGAACATGAAGTAATCGAAAGATCTGAATGTGATCGAAGACAGTGCGAAGAGATCTGAATGTGATCGAAGACAGTGCGAAGAGATCGAAACCAATGTGATCGTAAAGCTGATCGAGATTACAGACAGTGAACAACACGACTATTTGAGTTCAGCCTATAGCGAAACCAAGATAGAACTTCATAAATTACTTAGCCAGGTCTGTCCCATACCAGACTTGTGGTTGTACAGTGTGACTTTATAGTAAGTAGCTCACAAATCGGTCCTTAATTTGACTTAGGCCCAACCACATACCCCTCGTGCCTGGCAGTCGACATTATGTCACCAAACATCAATGCATGCCAGCAAGCACCCACCAACATACCAATGCCTAAGTCTAAACCAGATTTTATAATTTTTATTTTATCAAAATTTCATAGACTTTCTTGACTCACCAAAGTCAAGAATATATTTTACAAGTCGTCATCATTTTGTGTAAAACAACTCTTCCCACCTAAATTATTCTATGCATGGCTAAGCAATTCTATAAAATTCCCCGTTAATACTAATGTACTAACTAGGTTTTCAGCTATGGTGATAAGACATATTTGTTCAATATCAAACTTGGCTATACACAAAGGAGTTAGGCATAACTAGAGTTTAAACTAGATTGAATAAAAGTACGCATGCATAATAATTTCAAAAAAAACTTAAATCTTTACTATTATAAAAGAAGGAGTTGGTGGTTGGTCCGCCTTCTTCATATCCCGTGCGGTTGCCTCCCACCCATCTTTACTACTATACCGATCGTGGCCGCCGCCCTCCAAATCCGTGCGGTTGCCTCCCACCTCATTTCTTCCGCCTCCTCCCTCCTCCTCCGCCGCGCCCGCCCTCCTCCTCCCTCCGCCCCAGTGCCGCCACTCCTCCGCCACCAGCCCCCGCCTCACCCCTCCGTCCCCCCCTCGCCGCCGCCACCCCGCACCGCCGCATCCTCCTCCCGAACCGCCTCCTCCCTACTCCCCAACCGCCGCCGCCTCCCCTCTTCGTCCCCCGCACCGCCGCCTCCTACTCCCCCCCCTCGCCGCCGCATCCTCCTGTCCTCAACCCCGCCGCCGCCTCCCCTCTCCGCCCCAAAATCGCCGCCTCCTACTCCCCTCGTCGCGCATCCTCCCTACTCCCCAACCCCAGCGCCGCCTCCCCTCTCCGTCCCTCGCCCGCCGCCTCCTACTCCCCACCCTCATCGCCGCATCCTCCCTACTCCCCAACCCCCAAGCCGCCTCCCCTCTCCGCCCCCAAACCGCCGCCCTACTCCCCCACCCCTCGTCGGGCATCCTCCTGCCCCAAAGAATCGGTGATCTATCTGGGCGGAGGCCGATGGCGGAGGGAAGAGGACAGTTGACTTGACTTGTGGATGCTGCTGTTTTGTTGCCATGGGGACTCAGTCCTGGCAGGAGACACTTACTTTTGGTCTAGCTTCTGGTGTTCCATATGTGCAGCAAGACAGAAGTGCTTGTTTGTTACCGTCGGGTTGGAAGTTTGACGTTTTTTTTCTTAATCTGCTACTGAAGTCGAGCCAGCAATTCAAAGTTTGTTCTTAATTTGCTTACTGAAAGGGGTCAAGGTAGTGGCTGCTGATGGGTGCCCGGGGGTTGTGGCATGACTGCAGAAGCATCGTTTAGTTCTTAACTCTCGCTTATGTGCATGCTATGTGGACTGTGATGCTATTATTCTTCAAACAGTACATCCTAAGATTTGGTGGTGTGGTGCTCAACAGAACCTTCTGTTGTTTTTGTTTTCCAGAGGATTTTGAGGGATCTATTGGATCTGAGGGTGCGGTTGATGTGAATCGATCTCCTGTTTCCGCTGCAACAACAGGAAGACGATCTGATTTGATGGTATGCACATGTTTTGCCATTCGCTAACACTTTGGTTTGTGTCTTTCTTACACTATTTGCCAAGCTAAAAGCTTGTCGTTGGGTTCAGTTTGATAAGCATTGGTGTTGTACCTCATCTTTGATTTTTAACTTCTGCTGTTACGGATTTTACGATTAGAATTGAATCCCTGATATATTTCTGCTTATGGATTATATTTTTGTTGGAAGCCAAGGTTGAGATGACTAAATGTTGAGAATTTCGATACTGGATTATATTATATTTCTAACCCATTTCATGGCACCTTTTTGTCAAAATGGAGTGAATGGCTTAACTTATTCATGTAGTACATTTATACAATCAGATGGCTAATTCAAAAACTTTTTTCCAGTCTATTGGAGCTGCCAGCTTATTGCCCGGCCATCCAATGTTTCTTTAAAGCAGGTAATGATCCCTTAGCGGTTGTTATTGTTGGACTTATCATGAGTTATGTCTCAGTCCTCAATAAATGTGCTTGCTATATAGGAACATGTAGACAGATAGCACATCCATTTGATTTTTTGTGCAATTTTAGATTGCATCCTTGGTCTGTATGGATATTGGGAAGCAGGAGGATATGGACGAGAAGCTTGACAAATTGGGAGTGATTTCTGCGTGGGCAGATGTGAAGTTGTTCTCTGCCATTTGCATTTTCTCTTGACTTAATAAATTTTCCTGGTTTGCCATTCACCATGTTATGCGCACTTTAAAATTTGAGCCCGATTGTTATAGTGGTTTAGTGGAAACCCTGTTCCATGACAAGTATTTGGTTTCTTGCTTGATACTTATCCCATATTTCTATCGTACATGGTTCATAGCCTTAAGAAATGGCTATCTGGCAGTGAAAGATTGTCGTGTACATGGTAGATTTTGTGTTCAAAATGTAAAAACTATGGTCGAAAGACACTCTATGCAGAATTCAGTTCATGGGAATTGACGACACAATTTTGATGTGTTTTTTAATAGAAGAATTCAGTGGGGAGCAATAAACAACTTTCTTGCTTGCAAAGTGTGCTTAATTGAGAGGCTCTTTATGTGATTTTGATCATTGTGTTGGAGACAAATTAGACATATTGCTAAGCATCTTTGTTAACATGGCAATGTTGCAAGTAAAGTGTATGCACGAAGAGAATCGCCTTATTTTGGTAAGTGCTTCTTGCTTATTCTTTTTTACCCAGTGTTGTTGATAGTTACTTAACATATATAGGTTTTCTCGATAGGCTTTTACTTGTAATGATAGCATAATATAGTATAGACTAGAAAATTATTTCAGGCTTACCACTGCTACATATACTTACTATATAGACTAGAAAGCTATTTTTTCATTGCAGCCAGTTTCAAAGTGTTTTTCAAGTTATGAGATAATGTCGGCTGGGTGTCCTATATAGGATAGATCTAAGTAGTTCTTTGATTTCTTTATTTGTCTTGATCGGGTACCAGATGTTCTTGAGGATGGTCTTCCTTCCATAAAAACCAATGTTCCAACTTGGTGTGCTTTCTTCCGGTTCTGATTTGTCATTTGTTCATAATGTGTGCAAGGGATGTGTCACGGCACTTCTTTCGAAACAAGGTTAGAACTACCTTCGGTGATAGAATGTTTCTTGAATTTTTATCATAATATAAATGACTTCTAAGTAAATCTTATTTAGTCATGTTTCTTTACTTCATATGTGATCGAAAGGGTTTTAAAATGATTTACTTGACTTGCTTCTATGGTTTGGGTTTTCGTTACAACGTACGGGCATATGACTAGTAATTTAAAATAATAGGAATAATATGATCAAAGGTGTAACTTGCCTTGCTTGAAGTCCTGCTACGATTCGTCGAAGTAAAACTCTCCGGATTCGTCATAGTCTACACGCGAAGAACCAAAATAGACACAAATAAAATTCAAATAAAACTCAAAAATTCAAAAAGAGTCCAAAAACAGATAGTTTATGATTTTATAAGAATTTAGAAATTTGAACGGGTTAAATCGGAGTTAAAATGAAGAAATATGGGCTTCCGGAAGTTTAAAACTACAGAAAAAGAAAAAAACTGATTTTTTGAATTATTTTTATACTGAAAAATCCATTTATGATGTCAGCATCAATTTTATTTTTTGGCTGAATTATTTTTACATTGAAAAAAGGTGTTCTTTCACTGACAGTTGGGGTCGGGTTTACGGTAGACTAGGTTCGCGGATTAGCTCGGTCCACCGTGAACTCGATCCACGGCTGACGTGGCCAAGAAGGAGGAGGTGGCAGCCGTGCGCTGACGAGGCGCACACGCGGCACCACGCGCCCGCCACGCTACCGACGTGGCGGCGTCGGAGGCGGCGCTCGGGCGTTCGGGCTTGCCGGCGCTCCGGCGCCTAGCGGCGGCCGGTGAATAGCGCAAATGCGAGAGGAGAAGGCGGGGAGTTCGCGGTACCTGAGGCGACACTCGGCAATGACCGGAGGGCTGTCGGCGACGAGACGAGGCGGCGGTGGGCGGCTCTTGGTGCGACGGCGCTCCGGTGGTATTTGGGTTCCGAGGAGTGGCGCTCAAGGACGGTGATGGCTTGGGGAAGACGACGGTGCTCGCATCAAGGCTTAAGGTTTCTCGGTGTTGGCCGGCGACAAGGCGATGAAGAAGGTAATGCAAGGCATCGGTGACGGGGCTCTCCGGCGGCGGCGGCGGCTCTTGGTGCGACGGCGCTCCGGTAGTATTCAGGTTCCGAGGAGTGGCGCCAGGACGGTGATGGCTCGGGGAGGACGACGGTGCTCGCATCAAGGCTCAAGGTTTCTCGGTGTTGGCCGGCGACGAGGCAGTGAAGAAGGTAATGTAAGGCATTGGCGACGGGGCTCTCCGGCGATGGATTCGACTGGCAGAGGGGCGGGGGATGATCGCCGGGGCACGAGGAAGACGAAGACGACGTCGGCGAGGCGCGGAAGTAGCTGAGGCGGCAGCGATTTCTAGCCAGAGTTCGCTCGGCGCCGGAAAAGCAAGACACAGCACGGGGAGGATCTGGCGCGGGAGAAAGGGGGGAAAGGAGCTTCGGCGCACGTGGGACACAGAAGGAGGGGAGGAAGGGCTCGGCTAAGGGCTTAAATAGCCGCGGGTAGGAGTAACGGTGGCCGGCTAGTTGCCGGCATTAAGGCGACTAGAAATGGCGAATGCGGCTTTAAGACGGAGGGGAAACGGGCGGAGTGGAGACGGAGTAAAGAGGGGCATTCAATCGTGCACTCGCTTGGGAGTTAAGGGGGGAAGAAACGGCTGATTAAAGAGCTCGGGCGGGCGTTAATGGCGGCGACGCGGGGAGGACGAAGAAGACGATGTGGGCCCCGCTTGTCGGTGAGTGAGAGAGAGGAGAAGGGGAGGGCGGACGGCCGGATGAGCGCCACGCGTCCAGAGACAAATCAGGACCGTTAGATTCAAAACGAAGGGGTAAGTGAATAGGAAGGGCTAAGATTAGATCAAACAGTGCGGCGGATTGAATCTGGGCCTTACACGTGTCCGATGGGGGTTCTTTTGGATTTAAAATTCATTTTTGATCGACATAAATATAAGGAAGCTTCAAAAATACTTAGAAAATAGTAAATAAGGTCTAAAAATTTCAGAAAAATTCATAAAAATTCCTGGAGATGTTTCAGACTTATGAAAAATATTTTCAACTTAAAGTTGGTCTTTAATTTTACCAAAAATACTTTTTAGCTTTAAAGTTGAATTTTAAATTCTAGAAAATTCTCAAAATTACTATAAATCAAGGAAAAAGCAAAATAAACTCTTTTTGGCTTAAGGAAATGCTTAAATTAAATTTTCTTATTCTAGGCTTCTAAAATAAAAACCGATAAATCCAAATAATTTTCAGAAAAACAAAAAAAGGCAAATAAAATTTTTGGGATGTTAAAAACCTACCCTTTAAAAGAAATCTTGCCCTCGAGATTTGAACTAGCTACCAACGATATGGGGATGGTTGGCTTTCGGGTCTTCTTCTCGTTCCTAGGTTGCTTCGTCTTCGGTGTGATTACTCCACTGAACTCTGCACAATCTGATGGTCTTCCTTCTGGTCTGACACTCTATCGTCTTAGGAATCTTGATTGGTTGCTCCTGGTAAAAGAGATCCTCCTCAAGATCAAGAGTCTCCAGGTCTGGTTGCTCTACAAGTACTCTGAGACATTTCTTCAGCTGAGAGACGTGGAAGACGTTGTGCACACCTAACATGCTTGGCGGAAAATCCAACTGGTATGCAACGTGTCCTTTGCGGCTTGAGATCTTGAATGGTCCCACAAATCTTGGTGCAAGCTTTCCCCTAGATTGGAACCTTTTGACTCCTCTGAGCGGAGATACTCTGAGATACACGTAGTCCCCAACTTCGAAGGTCAAGTCTCGATGACGATTGTCGGCATAACTTTTCTGTCTAGATTGAGCTATCTTCAATCTGTCTCTGATCTTCCTTACTTTTTCTTTAGCATCTTGAAGTAGGGTGGTCCTACATCTTGAAATTCTCTAGGCTGTTCCCAAAGTAAAGGTGTTCTGCACTTCCTGCTATACAGTGCTTCAAAAGGTGCCATCTGCAAGCTGGCCTGATAATTGTGGTTGTATGAGAACTCAGCATAGGGTAATGAACGATCCGAACTATTTCTAAAATCTAGAGCACAAGCTCTCAACATATCTTCTAACACTTGATTAACTCACTCTGTTTGGCCATCTCTCTGGGATGATAAGCCATACTAAAATTAAGCTTACTCCCTAATTCTTCACGAAGTTTCGCCAAAACTTGGAGGTGAACTGACTTCCTCTGTCTGATACTATCTTTTTGGGAACTCTATGTAAGCATACAATTTTGGACATATACAACTCAGCTAACTTACTTTCAGAGTAAGTAGTCTTGACATGTATGAAATGAGCTACCTTAGTCAACCTGTCAATTACCATCCAGATTGAGTCATAGCCGGATTGAGTTCTTGGGAGTCCGGTTATGAAATCCATGCCAATTTCTTCCCACTTCCAATCTGGTACTGGCAAGGGTTGCAAAAGTCCTACAGTTTTCTGATGTTCTGCCTTGACTCTCTGGTAGGTATCACAAGCTTCAACAAATTCTGCAATTTCTCTTTTCATACTGACCCACCAGTATCTTTCCCTAAGGTCCTGGTACATCTTGGTACGACCTAGGTGAATTGAGTATGGAGTTTCATGAGCTTCCGATAGAATCATTTTCTTAATCTCTTTATTATTGGGCACACAGATGCGGTTTTCAAACCAGACAGTTCCATTCTCATTTTCACTGAATCATGGGGCTTTGCCTCTTCTCATATTCTTCTTGATTTCTTAGATATTTTCATCAACCTTTTGGGCTTCCTTGATCTGTTCAGGTAAAGCAGGTTGAATTTCCAAAACTGAGAGAATATCTTGATCCACTAGGTTTAAACTCAGACGGAGACTCCTTCCTGAAGTTGGATCTGGTCTTCTTCTGACAAAACACAGTTTGCATAGGACCTTCTGCTTAGCGCATCTGCCACGACATTTTCTTTGCCTGGGTGATAGTGAATTCCAATGTTGTAATCCTTAATCAACTCTAACCATCTTTGCTGCCTTAGATTGAGTTCTAGTTGAGTGAAAATATACTTTAAGCTCTTGTGGTCCGTGTATACTTCACAACGGTTACCGATGAGATAATGACGCCAGATCTTCAAGCCATGCACTACGGCTGCTAATTCCAAATCAAGAGTAGGATAATTGCACTCATGTGGTCTTAGCTGGCGTGATGCATAGGCTACCACTCTGCCTTCTTGCATTAGAACACATCCCAAACCTTGACGGGAAGCGTCACAGAAAACTTCAAAATCCTTATGCACATCTGGTAGAATAAGCACTGGGGCTGAGACTAGCTTATTCTTGAGAGTCTGGAAACTCTGCTCACATGCTTTCATCCATTTAAACTTCTTTTCTTTCTTCAGAAGCTGAGTCATTGGCTTGGCTAACTCTGAAAATCCTGCAATGAAGCGACGATAGTAACCAGTAAGTCCAAGGAAACTTCTGACTTTGGTTACCGACTTGGGTGGCTACCATTCCATTACCGCTTGCACTTTGGAAGGATCAAGTGCAATTCCTTCGGCTGTCACAACATGTCCAAGAAAAGCAACCTCCTTTAGCCAAAATTCGCATTTACTGAATTTGGCATAAAGCTGATGCTCTCTGAGTTTTTCTAGAGTTATCTTGAGATGATTCTCATGCTCTTCTTCATTCTTGGAGTAGATAAGAATGTCATCTATGAAAATTACCATAAATTTATCTAAGTACTCCATGAATACACTATTCATCATGCTCATGAAATAGGCAGGTGCATTTGTTAGCCCAAAGAACATGTCAGTGAACTCATACTATCCATAACGAGTAGAGAATGAAGTCTTGGGGATGTCTTCAGCTCGGATCTTCAACTGGTGATATCCTGATCTCAGATCTATCTTAGAGAAGACACTAGCTCCTTTCAACTGATCAAACAGATCATCAATTCTGGGTAAAGGGTACTTGTTCTTGATGGTAACATCATTGAGTGCTCTATAATCCGACACATTCTCATACTTCCATCCTTTTTCTTGACAAACAGAACAGGTGCTCCTCAAGGTGAAGAATTTGGGCGAACATATCCTTTCTCTTCCAATTCTAGAATTTGTTTCTTCAACTCAGCTAACTCATTAGTTGGCATACGGTAAGGTCTCTTGGTGATTGGGGCAGTGCTGGGGATTAGGTAAATCACAAACTCGATTTCCCTATCCGGTGGAATTCCTGGTAAATCCTCTGGAAATAATCTGGGTATTCCCGCACTACTGGCACTTCTTCTAGTACTTGAAGATGATTAAGAGCGCACTCTCTTTCTATAGGGATTTCGAGGGAGAAGTTTACTTCTATTCCTTGATCATTGGTGAGGGTTATGGATCGGGTAGCACAATTGATCTGACCATTATTCTTGGCTAACCAGTTCATACCAAGAATTACATCCAATCCCAGGATTCCAACACCATTAGGTCTGCTAGGAATGGAATTCCATTTATGAGCAACTCTACTCTCGGACACAAGGTCCTTGCTCTCATTTCCGCTCCAGGGCAGAGAACTATCATGGGTTTACTAAGGGAAACCATACCCAACCCATTCTTAACCACAAAATCCATGGAAATAAACAAATGGGAAGCTCCAGAATAAAAAAGAACTGAAGCTGGTACTAAGTTTACAAGGAACATACCCAGTACAACGTCTAGTACAGCCTGAGCTTCTTCAGTGGTGACGTGGTTCACGCGTCCTTTAACATAGTTTTCTGGCTTCTTGAACTGCTGCCCTTGATTCTGACTTCCGGGTGCATTGGCATTAGCTGCGGCTTGAAGCTTCTTGCGGCAAGACTTGGCATAATGCCATGTTTCCTTGCGATAGAAATATGTCACTCCATCAGGTGCGGTTGTACTCTTCTAGCACTTGACCACCAGTAGAAGGAACAAAAGTTGCCTGAGGTTTTGGGCGATTGACTTGGAAAGTTGGCCGGTTGACTACTGGCCTAAAGTTGCTTGACTGAGGCTTGAAGTTGCTGGAATGCGGCTTGAACTGGCCGGCCTAAGGTGGGGTACTGCGGGCCTTGGGAAAACCTCCAGGGTTAACCTTCTGTGTAGCCATCCTTCTCTTACGGCTTTCCATCTCTACAAACTTTCCTTCTTGACGAATGGCCTTGCTTACCAGCTGATGAAAATCCACATAGTCACTTGACATCAACTGAACAGAGATGTTGTCATTCAGGCCCTCCAGAAACCTTTCTTGCTTGGCTTCATCGGTAGCCACATCTTTGACGGGCTCTCCGACGGCGGATTCGACTGGCAGAGGGGCGGGGGATGATCACCGGGGCACGAGGAAGATGAAGACGACGTCGACGAGGCGCGGAAGTAGCAGAGGCGGCGGTGATTTCTTGCCGGAGTTTGCTCGGCGGTGGAAAAGGAAGACACGGCACGGGGAGGCTCGGGCGCGGGAGAGAGGGGGAAAAGGAGCTTTGGCACACGGGGGAGGTAAAAAGAGGGGAGGAAGGGCTCGGCTAAGGGCTGAAATAGGCATGGGGAGGAGTAACAGTGGCTGGTTACTCGCCGGCATTAAGGTGACTAGAAATGGCAGAATACGGCTTTAAGACGGAGGGGAAACGGGCAGAGTGGAGACGGACTAAAGAGGGGCATTCAATCGTGCACTCGCTTGGGAGTTAAGGGGAAGGAACGGCTGATTAAAGAGCTCGGGTGGGGCGTTAACGACGTGGGCCCCGCTTGTCGGCGAGTGAGAGAGAGGAGAAGGGGAGGGCAGACGGCCGGATAAGCGCCACACGTCCAGAGACAAATCAGGGGCGTTAGATTCAAAACGAAGTGGTAAGTGAAGAGGAAGGGCTAAGATTAGATCAAGCGGTGGGGTGGTGGCCTTACACGTGTCCGATGGGGGTTATTTTGGATTTAAAATTCGTTTTTGATTTTCAGAAATATAAGGAAGCTTCAAAAATACTTAGAAAATAGTAAATAAGACCTAAAAATTTCAGAAAAATTCGAAACATTCCTGGAGACGTTTCACACTTAGGAAAAATATTTTCAACTTAAAGTTGGTCTTTTAATTTTTACCAAAAATACTTTTTAGCTTTAAAGTTGAATTTTAAATTCTATAAAATTATCAAAATTACTATAAATCAAGGAAAAAGTAAAATAAACTCTTTTTGGCTTAAGGAAATGTTTAAATTAAAATTTCTTATTCTAGGCTTCAAAAAATCCAGATAAATCCAAATAAATTCTAGAAAAACAAAAAATAAAAGGCAAATAAATTTTTACTATAAAACAGACGATTGCCTAATCATACCTAGAGTGTGGGCATCAGAAGAAACATCGCCGCCATCAAAATGGCCTCCCGCCACCTACACGACCGCGTTCTCCCTTGGTCTGCATTTCGGCCACACTGGCTGAGCACGCCTGTTTGGCAACATGCGGTAGTTACCGCTGAAGTCCTCCCTCCTTTCGAGCGGATGGTCCCCCCTTGGTGACCCATGTTCGACTGGCCCCTAGTATCTATCATGGTATCTTACTCTAACTAGCTAGCTTTGCGTACCAACAAGCTACACACTAGGTAGCTTTATGCAACGACAAGACCACACAGGCCACCTCTGCGCATTGACTACGTAGGCGGGGCAGCTTTATGCAGTGAGAAGACCACACGGGGTAGCTTCATGTAATAAGAAGACCACACTGGGCCCTATAAATGCAGGTAGAAGAGATTTGGGAGAGAACACTATATAAGCAAACCCAACACAACACTAGAGCTTACTTCACCACACCAGGATGGACAAGAGGTAGAAAAAGCAATGGGAAAAGATGATGAAATAATGGGAGGAGACCCATGAACTAGCAAGGTCTGCTACCACCCACAACGAAAAAGCAAGGGCTGCTGCTGAGCAGACCGAACAAGCCGAACATGCAACGAGGCCAGTTTCTCACAATGATATCACCTGTAGCAATAATGCCATCCCGAACGTTCCTACCGAGCGTTCGCCGCAATGCCCACCCGAGGGGAGATGCCACCCCAATGTTGGTCTCGGGACCCATGCAAGTTCTTCAAGTCTAAACACCGCCTCAATCTAGATATTCGTTACTGGGGTTGCGCAAACTACTCCAATGACTATCCCGACCGCCATCGGGACACCACCAGCTATCGGCAGCCAGTAAGGACAAGTTACACTGTGTTCCCCCTACTTTTCTCCTTTAAAGTACACACTAACAACCTCTTCTGTCTACCCACAGTCCCCGGTACCCTATGTGGCTACTGCAAATGGATCAATCTTGAGATCCACCCAGATAACCAGTGGGCTCTCGACTTTGAGGAGTGGAACATCAAAAGGTCCTATGAGATCCGGGAGGAGGAGTGCCGTTAGGATGAGCAAACTGAGTGTATACACTAGGAGACGAAAGCTCATCTCAATGCGTGCATGCGTAGGGAGTGCGAGGCTCACGAGTGGGAGCACAAGAAAAGGAGGGAAATGGTGGCCAAGGCAAAAGAGGAAGGGAAAATGGCCCTGATCAACGTAGTAGGTCGGGCCGTCTCTTACTAGCTATTCCCATGAAGGTTGAATTTTCTTCTATTCCAAAAATGCGCATATGTATCATAGGAGCAGTTTGGTTTGTTGCATCGTACGTGATGCTCTTTGTTATGCATGTAATTAAATCCTACATGCTGTGTTACTCCCAACTATACTATGAAGTCTATTTTAATTCGGATGAGCATATTTCCTCGTCTTTTCATATTCAATTATTCGTAGCAAGTCATCCAACAACATTAACAAACAAGTTCTCCTCTGTGTGTGAATTTTTGGTTACATCACAATATCACTTATCTTCGTATTTACCGATCGTTGTTATTTCAATCATACTAAAAAATTCACAAAATTTCTTGCACTACAACAACATACAACGATCATAAACTCTTATTGCAAATCCAACAGATTATCTACCATTCATAATCTATGAAAATAAAAAATGGATTAACCCACACTATGGCTTGTATGTAGTTGCTGCACAGTCGAGCAACTGTAATTGTAGTCGCCCAGCCGTTGGGCGACAGGCTGTAGTCGCCAAACCATTCAACGACTGTAGCCTGTCGCCCAATGGCCAGCAGATTGCTTGCTTGCCACGCGGCCGTTGGGCGATAGGTTCCAGTCGCCCAACAGTTCGAAGACTAGAGCCCATTTTCGTAAAAAAAAGTTCATGTGTGTATATTTCTGTTATTTTGAATAAAATATGGATTATTTGTAAAAATATTCATATAATTCTTCACAGAAAAAGAAGGATTGTCAGAATTGAGAATGTCATGGATGAGTAAGAGTACAATTAATTTGACGAGTTGCCTCCATTTGGAGACGGCATCAGGCTCGAGGAAGAACCAAGCGATGACGCTAGCTATATGCGTGTCGACCAACGTGAAGGTGTTTATTTAAATGGAAATAGCCAACTATAATGATCCCACACGGCGAACACCTATTTGAAAATTATTCTAATGTAATTATAAGAAACTCGATATGTAATCAAGGAATTATTCCATTGCAATTGATTTAGCAATTAAGAACTTACTTTTTTCATAGGGCATGGCTAGCATTTCCTGAGGCTAGCCAAACAACATGATTTGTTGTAGCTAAAGAAGGAATTATTACAGGCGGTTTAGTGCCACAAACTGTCTATAATATATGTATCACAGACGGTTCCATAATATAACTGTCTATGATATATACCACATCACAGACGGCTCCATAATAAAACTGTCTGTGATATAGTCATATATCAGAGACGGTCCCATTATGAAACTGTATGTGATATGCTACCATATCATAAATAGAACCATTTATGATAGTTATTCTATAAGTCGGGCGCCTGCTAGGGTTTGCGCCCTTACTCCTCACTCGCACATCCCTCCGTCTCCTGTCCCCTTACTGCCGCCGCAGAACTCGACATCTCCATCCTCTCATTCTCACCTGATGTGGTGGCCCCGTCGCCTCTCCTCCCAGTGCTGCCTCTTCTTCCCATCTCCTCTCCTCGCAACGCTGCCTCTCCTCCCAAAAGTATGGATTTCAAATCCTACTTCTTTACCTCATGTGTGATACATCCATCCATATCCGTTAATGCGTGTTGGAACCAAAGTTCAATGTGTTCATGAGTTCTCTCCTCCCAATCGCCTATCTTCCCAAAGGTATGGATCTCCACTTTTTACCTCATGTCTGTTACATCAGTCCATATATGTTAGTGTCTTTTTGATGTGAAACCCAAGAAGGAATGGGGAAATGGATGTGGGAGGGAAGGTGGGCCTACTTGTATCGGGCTGCAAGTGATGAGGTTGTTGAGGGTGGTCTTGGTGTGGTCTCACATGGATGGTGCTTCCTTGTCGTTGCTGAATATGTCGTCTTCATGAGGTCCTCACCAAGAGATTCACATAGGCGCATTTTCTCCACAACTCGAGCTACTTCGTTGTGACCTTTTGTAACACCCCAGCCAAACAATGGCCTGAAATGCTACCAAACTAACAACATAATAAAACTATGCTAAGGCATTCTATAAAATTTCGGCAGAGCCTCCTTTGTTTATTGATAAAAATGAAGTTCTAACAATATTATCAAAAGGTATGAATAACCGCAAGCAAAGTAATTTGGCTACTAAGCGAAACATCTATAAAACTTAAGTAAAGCACGTAGCAATATAAAGAAGTTCTAATCCATTATTACATCTTAATCAAGGTCATAATCAAATACCACTTGAACTAGTCAACAAATAATAATTAGAGTTCTCTATCTTCTCCATGGTGAATATTTCGCAAGTGCAACATTACTAATCCTCTTTATTCCCATGCATGTCGACCTCGTGAAGGTACCTAAAATAAACAAACAACAACAACAAACAACAAAGAGAGTGAGTCCAATAACTCAGCAAGTATAATCGTAACAAATGCAAGCATGAACATTAACTCTCAAGTTAAACATATTACATATGAATTTCATGCTATGCATTATGATCAAAAGCTCCTCTTTCTCATCTCTTTCGCATTTTACCGTGTCGCGGTGTGCATCCGTCAATGCACACCCATGCCTGCACTCCTGCACAGGATCAATTGCCCACACTCCGCAAGTGTGGGGACCTCGATGCTTGATCACCGCATGATCAAGACTTCAACAATTCTCAATATGATGCATATATGTGAATGTATCAAAATATAACGAGCATTCACCATACTACGCATCAACCAATCTCATAAATGCCATAATGTAAATGAACATAAATAGCATTCTCAATTCATCACTTACTCATACTCACAATTTAAACAGTCATGATTCAACCATCATCCAAACAATTCAATAAATCCATAAACACGAGATTTTCACATCACAAATATACTTGCCTCAACCGCGAGAAAATGAAGAACACGTAGAAGGCACAACCCCCGGAATCCGCTCTCCTCCTGAATATTTAATTAATAATTACCAACATGACAGTAGCGGGTTTCTAGATATAAAATAACAGCAACCCCAATTAACCCAACAATTTATCTCAATTAAATCCCCAACTCCCTCGGCCAAATCTGCCCAACCACAGACAACCGACTTCCAAAATCATAACTTTTAGTACGTAACTCCAAATTAAGTGTTCTTGGACTCTCTGGAAATATAATTAAATTATCTACAAAAACTTATTTGGGGAGACTTTCTGATTCGGCCATTAACTAGCCGATCCAAACCCTTTTCTAAAGCATCAATATTCACGTCGGACTCTCTGGACAGCGCACTAAAACAGTCATAACTTTCACCCAGAAACTCGGAATCTGGACTTCTTTACCTCTCTGGAAAGCTAAGAAACTTATCTACAACTTTCCCAATTTGAAGGACTCCTGAATCGCCACTATTTCCGTCGCACAAACCGATCTACTAAACTCTGTCCAGAACTATCTCGATCTGCAGAACAGTAGCACTAGAAAATTCATAACTTTCGCTACACAAATCCGAATCACGTGTTCTTGTACTCCCTGGAAATATAATCACGTCCTCTACAATTTTCTAGAAGGGGTCCAGACCTGAATCCCGACGAATCTACCCCAAAACTGCCGACTAACAACTTCTATCCCGGCAGCCCAGAAAACCGACGAATCTAACTCGATTAAAACTCATCTAGAGATTAACAGGGTTACCCTTGATGACACGATGACGAACACGCCGACGAACACGACGACGAAGAACACGCCTGTGATCCTTCCGCGAACTCCTCCGCTCCTTCCTCCGGATCCAAGCGGTGCCGCACGGAGAGACGACGACGGCGCACCGGAAGAAGACGTCGGGGCAGCACGGGCGGCGGCTGCTGGGTGGAGGCGCGGGGGTGGAGGCGCAGGGGGTGGGGGCTGCCTAGGGTTTTAAGAGGTGGCCTCCCCTCCCCTCTTGGGCCAAGAAAAACCCACCTGGGCCAAGGCCTAGGCCCAGGTTGTCTTAAATTTTCAGAAAATCCCTCAAAACTCTTATAAATTTAATTATTTTACAAAAGTCCCTCTCTCTATTAATTATACAATTTCTGGGGTATTACATTCTACCCCCCTTAAACAGAATTCGACCCCGAATTCTAACTGCAACCACAACAGGAAACAAACAATCAACTAGCAAAACACGCACCTGACGTGAACAACGCCGGCTACAGCCCGCGCATGCGAGACTCCAACTCCCAAGTTGTCTCTCTCGGTCTACTACGACCGAGCACCTTGACATACCGCAAAGTCTTATTCCTCAACACCTTTTCGCTCTTTCCGAATTCGCACCGCTTGGACTCAAAGGACATATCTTGCTCAATAATTAATAGCTCCGAATGATATGAAGTTCGGATCTCGCAGTGCTTCCTCAACATGGACACGTGAAACACGTTATGCACCCGCGATAGACTCGGGAAGATCCAAACGGTAAGCCAACTTTCCGATTCGCGCTAGTATGGTGAAGGGTCCAACGTACTTCGGGCTAAACTTCCCTATGGTACCGAACTTCACCACACCACAGGTGGGAGATACTCTCAAAAGCACCGATCCCCACTTCAAATTCCCGATCCCTTCTTCTCACATTCACATAGCTTTTACCGCCTGGCAGCCAATGATTCTATCTCACCAAGTCCACTCGCTCAACTATCTTTTGGACCCAAAGCGGTCAACCTCCGAATCCTCGCAACTAACCGAAGCAATTAAATACACAGCGGGTTAACATTCCCTTTGGTATCAACCCACACAATCTGCACAACGCATAAATCTCGTGCTTTCCACTCTCCATCGTTCTCTTTCCCTTAGCAATGAGTACTTCCTTTAACTATGGATGCACAAAAGTGCTCAAGGTAAACAAACTCTTTTACACACAGAATACAGCTGAAAATAAGGGATTCTTATTGCAATCACGCATCACCCACTCCCCACCAAAGGGTCAAATCAAAAGAAGAGAAAATGAGGATTCAGCACGAAAAACCTCCCCACTTTCCAGTAGGTAGTTTGCACATAAGCAACCCAAACATAAAGGGGAATCACTCAAATATCAAACCTGTCCATTTTTTTCTTTTAGGAATAAACTTCCTCTTGAATCACGAGGTTCTAAATCATCCCATACCATACTAGCTCAATTCTCTTAAATTGGCAACATCAACTCTATGTTCAAACCGAGTGCATCCAACACACTTTTGTAGAGGGACTCTACTATTCTCACAATAACATACTCTAGTCAACTCCTCTTCCCACATGTTACTTTAACGAATAATTTCCAATGCACCTCATCGTTATTTTTCACCCACCAACACTTCACCACAAATCTTAAGGACAATCAACATGAATTTCTCGGCTCACACACCCATTTACTACATCCAAAGGATACTATCAAGGAATATCATAATATTCAGAATCCACTCCTTTCACTATTTTTTACCCACATCATTAGCCTCCAAGGTCCTAATATGGAACACCAAACCCAAAAGTTTCGTCTCCAGGACTCCTATATATGTACTTTCATATATTCAATACAAAGACTCTTAAATCCAAAGGACTAAAATTTCCACAATCAACCATATTCAATCCTTCACAACCACATGAAAGCATAATCTCAACCAGATTATCTCAGAGGAAGATTCTAACTCTGGAGGGTTACTTTCGAAGCCAAGTCATACATGGCAATAATTTTCAACAATCCTCACTATCCCAAAATTATCATAACAATCGACTTCTTCACAATTAAAATCTCATTACTATACCATCATAATCCTCCTCCCTACAAGTACCCAATCACGATACTCCAATAAAATTGATCAAGATTCTCATACTTTCAATAATTCTAATGTTCCTTCCAAATAATCGTAACACTCTTGAACAACAATTTACTATAGGTTCTTCTAGTTGCAACAGTATAATTAGTTAGCTCCAAAGGCAACATCTTCTTTAAATCAAATCTTCTCCGAGAATTATTCGACAGAATCAAATTGTCATTCCAAGAATCTCAAACAACTTGACACCCACACTCTCACCCAAACCAATCACATAATCACCGGCCAACACCAAACATATCCTAAAAGGGCTTGCAACCCAAATCGGTTACCCCTTTCTTAGGAGAGATAAAAAGAAGTGCTACCAATCGCAATATACACCAGATCAAGAGAAATAGATCGGATCTTAGAAAACAAAACATAAGATCACAGTTGAAGCCACATTCCCCTCAAGATGAGAAATATCGAATATCAACCAATAAGAATACAACCTTATCATTTTAAACTCAAGAAACTCTTATGTAGTGAAAAT
Source organism: Bonia amplexicaulis (assembly GCA_036346245.1). Classification (NCBI taxonomy): domain Eukaryota; kingdom Viridiplantae; phylum Streptophyta; class Magnoliopsida; order Poales; family Poaceae; genus Bonia; species Bonia amplexicaulis. The sequence goes on from CM070766.1 coordinate 10,908,287, forward strand.
AAGAAATCAAGCACACCTATAGAAGTTACACAAACTGACTCCATCCTCAAATACTTTTACCACAATCTTTTTTTTTACCAAAGAGAACTTTTTTTCTTCGATTACAATATTACTTTATCAATTCCAACGAAAGAGATTTGAAGACCACGAATCATAGATCTTTTAAGAACTAATAAAACTTCTCAATGCGTTAGTTTGCTCAAAACAATTTTCAGCTTCCACCTAAGTCATGAGGTCTAGAAGGTCGCGTACGCAAATCCCAAAACTTTTGATTTAAATACTATCATGGAAGTTATCAAATTCTTTTATTTATTGAACATTCGGCATTTTCATCAAACCACATACTGATAATCATACTAACATCAAAGTAGTACACTCCTAACAAGAATCATCATATTCTCATATCCCTTTATAACTTTTCCAAAAGAAACATATTAATTCACTTCATCATGTTTCTATTATCTAAACAAGACTGCAACTACTTGATCTAGGAAAAGCCTAGTACGCAAGCCACCATATTAGAACAAAGCTCTTGAACAAGATGATACTAGAACAGGCATGATTGCGAGAACATGCTAGTATAAATCTCTCATTAAGTTTCATATATTCAATCCTTTTGATGCTCAACTCTAATTTAGCTAAAAATTGATTGTACTCTAGTCATTACTTAGCAATAATTGATTATTATTCTATTATAGCAACAATCATGATCCTAGCTCCGGTTTACAATCATAAAACAATCATGAGCATAGATTCAAGATTTCATCTTATGTTCAAGAATTAGAACGAAATAACTTTAAACTTCAATAAAATCAGCTTTGTAAGACAAGATTCTACAAGTCAATACATCAACCTTCATCTATTTCTTTATACATATTTCAACAACTCAAGATGATGAAAGATTTATGAAACTAGCAATGAACATGCTCATACAAGATCTAAATAAATGATGATTAAAGGTTAATATTTCCAAGACAATATCCCAACACCTCCTTACTAATCATTCCAAATGGTCGATTAATTACTAAAGATGACATAATTCAATTCATCCAACATGATAGAAATTCAATAATCATAATAATCATTCTAATTCTTTTGCACACTCTCAATAACTCCATGAATTACTGTCATGAATAGACAACTTCTTAATCGTAGTTTTCTCAAAACTATTACAAGGCAATATCAAATTAAACCACTACACTTCCAAGGATACTAGTAAAAGAAATTAATTATACACTACGCTATCATATCCACTTGATAATTCATACTTTATGAATTAGTTTATATGATTACCACCTTTCACTTAAGCATAGCAAAACACCATAAATGTTTTTAACACTCTCTTTCAGAAAGAAGAGGAAAACTTCAACACACACGAAATAATCCCAAGAAATTCCTTGATCCCAAAGCTTTCCTATGTCAGCAAGTTCACAACATAAAACCTTCATTGATAAAAATACCAAGCGAACAAATAAGACATGTTTCACAACATGACACAACTCCCACGAAGGGACCAACCTTGCAAATCAACAATGTCCCCAAATAGCCAAAAGCGCCTCAATTGCTTCAAAGAACATGTAGAGACCAAGTAAAAACCCTCAACTGAAATGAATCACAACCCCAAGATAAATTCATCCTCCACAACAGGATGAGAATTGACTGAATTCAACTCAAGGAATAGAGAAACTTTTCTAAAGAACTTATTCCTAACCTTTGAAATTAGTTTACCCAAGGAAAGATCCCTCACCAATTGAATACCACAGAGAGTGCTATAACTTGGCCATACCTACGGCCGCACCGCGATCTCTATCTCTCAACTTAACTATCCACACACATAACAGTCATATAGTCCAAATCATAAGCACCCAAAAGATCATCTCATAGCAAGTACAAAGTCAAACATTAGGCACATATTCAATTATGATAATCGACGGAAATGTAGATGCAATGCAAACCCCATTCCCACCTACAGTGCTTAGTGTGTCAAGTTTAATATTTCATCAACCACGGACCTACACCGCTCGATACCAATCAGAACACCCCAGCCAAACAATGGCCTGAAATGCTACCAAACTAACAACATAATAAAACTATGCTAAGGCATTCTATAAAATTTCGGCAGAGCCTCCATTGTTTATTGATAAAAATGAAGTTCTAACAATATTATCAAAAGGTATGAATAACCGCAAGCAAAGTAATTTGGCTACTAAGCAGAAACATCTATAAAACTTAAGTAAAGCACAGAAACAATATAAAGAAGTTCTAATCCATTATTACATCTTAATCTGAAGGTCATAATCAAATACCACTTGAACTAGTCAACAAATAATAATTAGAGTTCTCTATCTTCTCCATGGTGAATATTTCGCAAGTGCAACATTACTAATCCTCTTTATTCCCATGCATGTGACCTCGTGAAGGTACCTAAAATAAACAAACAACAACAACAAACAACGCAAGAGTGAGTCCAATAACTCGCAAGTATAATCAGAACAAATGCAAGCATGAACATTAACTCTCAAGTTAAACATATTACATATGAATTTCATGCTATGCATTATGATCAAAAGCTCCTCTTTCTCATCTCTTTCGCATTTTACCGTACGCGGAGTGTGCATCCGTCAATGCACACCCATGCCTGTACCCTGCAGGGGACCAATTGCCCACACTCGCAAGTGTGGGGACCTCGATGCTTGATCACCGCATGATCAAGACTTCAACAATTCTCAATATGATGCATATATGTGAATGTATCAAAAGATAACGAGCATTCACCATACTACGATCAACCAATCTCATAAATGCCATAATGTAAATGTAACATAAATAGCATTCTCAATTCATCACTTACTCATACTCACAATTTAAACAGTCATGATTCAACCATCATCCAAACAATTCAACAAATCCATAAACACAGAGATTTTTCACATCACAATATACTTGCCTCAACCGCGAGAAAATGAAGAACACGTAGAAGGCACAACCCCCGGAATCCGCTCTCCTCCTGAATATTTAATTAATAATTACCAACATGACAGTAGCGGGTTTCTAGATATAAAATAACAGCAACCCCAATTAACCCAACAATTTATCTCAATTAAATCCCCAACTCCCCTCGGCCAAATCTGCCCAACCACAGACAACCGACTTCCAAAAATCATAACTTTTAGTACGTAACTCCAAATTAAGTGTTCTTGGACTCTCTGGAAATATAATTAAATTATCTACAAAAACTTATTTGGGGAGACTTTCTGATTCGGCCATTAACTAGCCGATCCAAACCCTTTTCTAAAGCATCAATATTCACATCGGACTCTCTGGACAGCGCACTAAAACAGTCATAACTTTCACCCAGAAACTCGGAATCTGGACTTCTTTACCTCTCTGGAAAGCTAAGAAACTTATCTACAACTTTCCCAATTTGAAGGACTCCTGAATCGCCACTATTTCCGTCTCACAAACCGATCTACTAAACTCTGTCCAGAACTATCTCGATCTGCAGAACAGTAGCACTAGAAAATTCATAACTTTCGCTACACAAATCCGAATCATGTGTTCTTGTACTCCCTGGAAATATAATCACGTCCTCTACAATTTTCTAGAAGGGGTCCAGACCTGAATCCCGACGAATCTACCCCAAAACTGCCGACTAACAACTTCTATCCCGGCAGCCCAGAAAACCGACGAATCTAACTCGATTAAAAACTCATATAGAGATTAACAGGGTTACCCTTGACGACACGATGACGAACACGCCGACGAACACGACGACGAAGAACACGCCTGTGATCCTTCCGCGAACTCCTCCGCTCCTTCCTCCGGATCCAAGCGGTGCCGCACGGAGACGACGACGGCGCACCGGAAGAAGACGCCGGGCAGCACGGGGCGGCGGCTGCTGGGGTGGAGGCGCAGGGTGGAGGCGCAGGGGTGGGGGCTGCCTAGGGTTTTAAGAGGTGGCCTCCCTCCCTCTTGGGCCAAGAAAACCCACCGGCCAAGGCCTAGGCCCAGTTGTCTTAAATTTTCAGAAAATCCCTCAAAACTCTTATAAATTTAATTATTTCACAAAAGTCCCTCTCTCTATTAATTATACAATTTCTGGGGTATTACACCTTTGGAGACTTATTCTTACTATTCAATCTCAACGAACTCGACGCCTCACTTCTATGATGCTGGAGACTGTAAGTGTACTGTACAATCAAGTATTACATTCACATAATTCAATTGTATTTCATTCATTTGTTTAATTCACTTGTGAGATCTGTGTAATGATTGTCGTGTGCTATATATGCGATCTGTTTGCTTTTTGTAAGCGAGCATGGCTAGCATTTCTTAAGGCTGGCCAAAAAAATAGAAAATGATTTAGCTATTTAAATAGCTATTACAAACGATTTGTAACACCAAACCGTCTATGATAGACATATCACAGACGGTTACTAGCATTAGTCGTCTGTGATATGTAAGATATCACAAATGATAATGTTTAAGAACCGTTTGTGATATCTTACATATCACAGACATAGATTTTGGTATTAACCATCTGTGATACGTTAGATATTACAGATGGCTATTTTTAAGAACCGTCTATGATATCTAGCATATCATATACCACTACTACAAAAGAGGCTAAACTGGACGGCTACATCACAGACGGTTCATACGAAAACCGTCTGTGATATTTTCACAAACGGTTTATAATAGAAACCGTCTGTGAAAATCTAGACAACACAGACGGTTCATTTTAAGAACCGTATGTGAAATTTCACAGACGGTTCGTAAAACGAATTGTCTGTGATAAGCGAGACAACAGAGACGGTTCGTTTTAAGAACCGCTCAGGAATTTCACGACGGTTCTTAAAATGAACCGTCTGTGATAGCGAGACAACATGACGGTTAATTTTAATAACCATCTGTGGTAATCGATCGATAACCAATAATTGGTGTATACCCTGGATTTCGATCTCACCCGTCCATTCTCTCCACATCGAATGACAGGCACCAGTTCCTCCCACCGCTCGGCCCTTATTAATAACTCCCCATCTACATTTCCACCGGTACTAGTCACGGTGAGTTCATCCACTAGCTAGCTTTCCGCATGCATCTCCTCCGCTGTGAGCTAGCGCCTCCGCAAGACGGCGGGAGGTCGGACAACACACTCTTGCCGTAAGTGTCGTAAGTGTGTCTTGTTCAGCCTTACCGTCGTGCCATGAAGGGTTCGTTAGCTTGTTATCCTGTAACAAAAAAATTTGCTTCTCCCTCCGCTGTGAGCTAGCGCCTGTCGCGACGGCGGCGTCACCGGACAACACACTCTTGCCGTAAGTGTCGTAAGTGTGTCTTGTTCAACACCGTCGTCATGAAGGGTTCGTTAGCTTGTTATCCTGTAATAGATCTGAATGTGTTGTTGTGGAGTAAAGTCATCAAATCCAATGGAGAGTTCCACTCCGCACTGTAATTGTGAATTTGTTAATGGATATTAATATCATTTCAATTAATTCATTTGCAAAATGGATGCTTTATGTTTGTGAATGAAATGTGATGTGAATGAAGTGTGATGTTTGTCAAATGAATTGAGATCTGAATTGTATGTATATATATACCTATTCATCTGCTTGTTTCAGAGGGCATGGCTAGCATTTCCTGAGGCTAGCCAATAAACAGAAGTAGATTTAGGGGTAGAAAGGAATATCACGCACGGTTTGTAGCTACAAACCGTGCAGTGATGTTGAATATCACGCACGGTTTGCAAGCTACAAACCGTGCGTGATATTTCAACATCACGACGGTTGTTCGACAACCGCCTCGTGATAACCTTCGATTATCATCGACCCATAAATTCAGACGGTTCACAAAACCGTCTGTGATGACGTTTTTGAACTGTCTGTGATGACCTTTTCTGTAGTAGTGTACGGTTGTTATGAAAAACCATTTATGTTGTAATTTATCACAGATGGTTTAAGAGCCATCTGTGAAAACCACTTGTTATCATATACATATAAATTCAGACTATTTAGAAACCGTCTGTGATGACGGTTTTGAACCATCTATGATGACTTTTTCTGTGGTAGCGAATGTTTGTTGCAAATGAAAGTAGAAGAAATTCTGTGTAGAGACTTGCCAAACTTATTTCAAAGACATAATAATAACTAAATACAGATCGTTGCACTCTACAGAAGAGCGCAATCTGGATCACGTGCGTTTCATGCATTATTGGAACAAGTGAAAACACCAGTCTTAAATAGGTGGTCTTCTAAGTCCAGCTAAGCTCACGACAGAATGCGGCCGCCGTCGGCGCAGATGACTTGGCCAGTGATGTACGACGCGGCCGGCATGCAGAGGAACGCCACCAGCGACGCGATTTCCTCCGGCTCGCCGACGCGCCGCATTGGAATGCGGGGGACCTCCACTTGTAAGAAATCGTTCCCACTGACGAACTACAGTTGAGCATGCAGTACATTAGACGCAAAACTTAAATAATTTCATATGTATATTTGATAAAATTCAGCATTTAACGATAAAAAAATTGGAGCCAATTGGTAATTCCTCCTTCTGGTTTGTCACGTAATTGGTTGTGTGGCTAAATTAAGGAGTTAGATTGTTGTCAATGTGTTTGATAAGTTTTAAGATAGTTACAACAACTAATTCTCTTCAAGTTGAAAATATTATAAAAACAGAAGTTATATTAATTTGAAGTTCAAGGTGAAAAAGAAGTAGGCATTTTTGTCGAAGAAGCCCCACAGAGAGCACTGATATATCGTACTAGCTAGTGAAAACATCTCGATCCTAAATACGTGCAATATCTTGTATACTGAAGTAGAACTGACAAAATGTAGCATTCAGAAAGTTATAGACTAGTCTCGAACAAAACATAGTCTACTTATACTCCGTGTTTAATTTTTTGTTTTGTGTGTTTCAGCTTTGCTTATGCTGAACATATAGGCTTTTTTTATATTTTCCTGGTGCACCATTTTTGCAGCTGTCACAAGTAGTAGATGCCTAGCAATGTTATTTTGTCATGTGTACTCTCTTTATAGCAGTATCTGTGACACGTACGTTGCAAACGGATCACGTAAAGACAGACATCAGTTGTGCAAAAAGGAACATATCAACATTTCTATTTTGTGCTGTGTGTGTGCTGGGTGGCGTACGTCAGCGAGAAGGCGAGTCTGGATGAGGCCCGGTGCGACGCAGTTAACACGGATCCCGTCGCTCGCCCATTCAGCAGCCAGGTTCCTGGTAACTTGATTCATTGCCCCTGATATTGGCAAGTACAACCAGTGGTTAAAACTTGACCGAATATACGGGCAAAAGAAAAGGTTGATCTTTCCGCATAATCAAACTTGGTTGTGTTTCTCAATCAGTAAATGAAGAGCACATAGGAGATGCATGCAATAGCAGTTTGATGACGACACTGTTTAGCGGATGCACTAAATTTTTTTTTAATAATTAATGTTGATGTGCTACCACAAGCTTTACTGCCGATCGAGGAAAGGCGAAGGCCAGGACATTTTGCTCGTTTTACCTTTACTGGCCGAGTAGATGGGAATAGCTGCGTATCCGACGAAAGAAACGATCGAGGAGATGTTGACGATGTTGCCCCTCCCCGAGGCCTGGAGTAGAGGGTGCGCCAGCTGGCTCAGGTGGAAGCACGCCTCGAAGTTCGTTGCCATCAGGCGCGAGAACTCCTCCGGCGTGACCTCCAGCGCGGGCTTCATGAAGGCCATCCCGGCGTTGTTCACCTGCAGATCTCAGATCAGATACACCGCCAATCCTAGCAGCCAGCAGCTGCATGTGTATACGTCAATCCTTCCATAGATACAGATTTGCGTGTGCTTACGAGGATGTTGAGCTTGCCGTCGAACATGGACCGGACCCTGCCGGCGAGTGCCTCCCTGTCGGCGCGGACCGACACGTCGCAGACGGAGACGGTGACGGAGAGGTTCTGGGCCTTCCACTCCTCCAGGCATCTGCTCAGCTCCGCCTCGTGCCGGGCGCACGTGTGCACCGACGCGCCGAAGCTCGCCAGCTCCTCAACGATGGCTCGCCTGCATGAATGCCCATAGCTTCAACATAAGTAACTAGGCCAGTACAAGGAACAGACTAATTAAAAGAACACCTGTACGATGTACTCGTGATCTTATAGTACCAGCCAGTTGCAAAACTTGCACTGCATAGAGGTACATGCTCTGAAGTCCCCAAAATAATAACAATAAGGACATGCTCTGAATAAATAACAATAAGGACATGCTCTGAATAAATTGGCTGAATGAACTGTATTTACATATGCGTAAGGATATCTGGAAGCAAGAAGCTGTCCTATCCCTTTTTTTTCTGAAAGAGAGTTATGGATCAGTTCTGTGTATTGGTTACCCGATCCCTCTGCTACCGCCGGTGACGAGCGCGGTGGCGCCGGCGAGGCTCCACCTCCCCTCTTTCCTGCTACCACTTGCCATTGAAATCTTGCAGAAGCGTTTTCACCTCGCAGGAGGCCGCGAAGCTTTATTATATAGCCGGAAACAACGGCGTTGGTTACATGAAATATCGTGATTGAGAGGGATACCGAATTCTATCTAAGACTGTTTCCAATTCTAATACATTGCTTTCTATTCTAGAAGACTTTATCTTTAGAATCCTATTTTATCTCTAACATCCCCTCAATCATAACTTTCATAAGTTGAGATCATACTAAACATATCTAACTTTCTAGCACATAAAGCCTTCGTAAAGCCATCAACAACTTGATCATTGGTTGAGATGAATTGCACATCCAATAACTTCTGCGCCACTCTTTCACGAACAAAGTGATAATCAGCTTCAATATACTTCGTTCAAGCATGGAATACCGGATTTGCAGACAAGTAGGTTGCTCCTATATTGTCGCACCAAAGTTGTGCTGCTGCCGGGCTTGAAACTTTTAACTCTTGTAATAAGGTTTGTATCCAAATCACTGTTGCTGTTGCATTTGCTAGTGACTTGTATTCTGCCTCGGTACTAGACCTTGACACTGTTGCTTGTTTGCGTGCACTCCAAGAGATCAAATTACAGCCTAAGAAAACTGCAAACCCACTGGTGGAGAGTCGATCATTAGCACTTCCTGCCCAATCAGCATCAGAGAATGCACTAACAAGTGTAGAAGAATTTTTCTTAATCTTTAACCCAATACCAAGAGTATATTTAAGATATATGAGAATTCGTTTCACAGCAGTCCAATGAACAGTGGTTGGTGAGTAAAGGAACTGACACACCTTGTTCACAGGAAAGGATATATTAGGCTTGGTGAGAGTTAAATACTGAAGTCCTCTAACCACACTTCTATATTTAGTAGAATCCTCAGGTCCAAGAGCTTCACCTTCCTACAAGGAAAGTTTTTCTGATGTACACAATGGTGTGACCACCGGCTTGCAATGCACCATATTGACCTTTTTTAGCAAATCCGAAGTGTATTTATCTTGTGACAATAATATGCCATCTTTCATTTTGGATACCTCAATTCCCAAGAAGTAATGCAAGTCACCAAGATCTTTTAGTGCAAAATCAGTCACAAGATCTTTGAGTAAACCAGTAATTGCATCTTGCGATGAGCTAGCTACAATAATATCATCAACATATACTAGCAAAAATATTGTAACTGAGCCTTTGCTGTAAAAGAACAGTGAGGTATCTGCTTTTGAAGCAATAAAGCCAAGTTGCTGCAGTTTCTGGCATAATCTAGCAAACCAGGCTCTAGGAGCCTGTTTAAGACCATAAAGAGCTTCATCCAACTTACATATGTGATGTGGCTTCTGCTGATCCTCATAACCTGGTGGTTGCCTCATATAGACCTCCTCCTCAAGAACACCATGAAGGAACGCGTTCTTTACATCTAACTGCCGTAGACACCATCCCCTGCTTACTGCAACAGACAAAACAATTTGTATGGTTGCAACTTTAACTACGAGACTAAAAGTGTCCACATAGTCTATTTCGTACCTTTGTTTGAACCCTTTTGCGACTAGACGTGCCTTATACCTGTGAAGGGACCAATCGGCGTTTCTCTTAACCTTGAAACCCCTTTGCAGTCAATTATATTTCTTCCTTGTTTGGCTGGTACAAGGTGCCAAGTTTTATTCTTGACTAATGCATCAAATTCACAATCCATAGCCTGCTTCCACTTCTTATCTACTAATGCTTCATCAACGGTTTGTGGTTCACCTGTGGTTGTGGGTGTACCTGATCTGCCCATCTGTGTAGACTTTTGGTTTGCTGATTCCACTTTGTGATCTCGTGTGTGGTCGGCTCATCACACCAGATGGCGCAGCCTCCACAGAAGATCCCACATCATCGCCTGTCACCACTGAAATTTGATTGAGGTGAACTGCCGGCTGGCCAATTTCATCGTGCCACGTAGCTGCAGTGGGGCCGCCTCCACTCGGTGAATTTGACCCGGACATGTCCGGCTCCAATCCCTACGTCTGAGGAATCGATCCCGAGGGAAAACCATCCGTTGTTGTAGTCAACGCGGCAGGCAGATTAGACAAATCACCCTCGGTTCCTATGCCTTCAGCTTGACCTGTGATTTCATGTGTTATTTCATGTGTTTCTTGCTCATAACCTGCTCCAAAATTCTCCAGATCTGCCATAATTTCACCAAAAATATTAGTATCATCAGTAGGGTTAGTGTTGTGGCTACTGGCCAAAGAGTAAAGAAGGGGACTAGTAGAAGGAGAGGAGAGCCAACACAGGGATAGATGGTGAGTGAGAATGAGAGGATGCCCCTCCTCCTGCCCCTCCTAGGGGTTTATGTACATGAGTGGGGTAGGATGGAAAACCCCATCCTACCCCTTAATACTTATAAAGGATGAGAGTACATTGGTATATTCCTCTACACTATAGGGCCTATTACATATTAGACCAGTTTGTAAGGCCCAATCATGGTGGGTTGGGCCACCACTACAATAGTACTCCCTCGACAGCAAGCGCAGAGGTCCCGATGGGTGAGCTTCTATGCTAGAGTATCCTAGCCCCCCGTTCCCCGACAGCAAGCGCGAGGGTGCCGACTGGCGAGCTGATGCAACTAGTGGCTTGTAGCCCCGAGGCAATGCCTACGAAGAGGTCAGCAGACCCCCACGCCGAAGCCGGGTCATCCCGTCGGGGCGATGCCTAAGAGGCGGACGGCGAAGTCCAACGCCGAAGGTGGGCCGTCCCACGAGGCGATGCCTACGAGGCGGACGGTGAAGTCCTGCGCTGGAGCCGGGCCGTCCCTTCGAGGTGATGCCTACAAGACGGACGACAAAGTCCTGCACCAGAGTCGGTCTATCCCGCCGAGGTGATGCCTATAAGGCGGACGGCGAAGTCGTGCCGCCCTGCCGAGGCGATGCCTACGAGGCGAACGGCGAAGCCCTGCCGCCCCGCCGAGGCGATGCCTACAAGGCAGGCGGCGAAGTCGTGCCGCCCTGCCGAGGCGATGCCTACGAGGCGAACGGTGAAGCCCTACCGCCCCACCGAGGTGATACCTACAAGGCGGGCGGCGAAGCCGTGTCGCCCCGCCGAGGTGATACCTACGAGGTGGGCGATGAAGCTTTGCCGTCCCGCCGAGGTGATGCCTACGAGGTGGGCGGCGAGGCATTGCTCCGAAGCTGGGTTATCCCATAGAGGCAATGCCTACGAGGCGGACGACAAAGTCTTGCGTCGAAGCCGGGCCGTCCCGCCAAGGCGATGCTTACGAGGCAGGTGATGAAGACTTGCCGCCCCGCTAAGGCGATGCCTATGAGGCGGGCGACGAACCCTTGCCACCCTACCGAGGCGACGCCTGTGAGGCGGGTGGCGATGCATGGCTCCAAAGCCGGGTCGTCCCGCCGAGGCAATGCCTACGAGGCGAACGGCGAAGTCCTGTGCCGAAGTCGGGCCGTCCCGCCGAGGCGATACCTACAAGGCGGACAGCGAAGTCGTGCCGCCCACCGAGGTGATGCCTACAAGGCTGGCGGCGAAGCCGTGTCGCCCCGCCGAGGCGATGCCTATGGGGCGGGCGACGAAGCCTTGCCGCCCCGCTGAGGGGGTGCCTATGTGGCGGGCAGTGAAGCCGTGCTGCCCCACCGAGGCGATGCTAATAAGGTGGGCGGCTAGGCACTACTCCGAAGCCGGGTCGTCCCACCGAGGCAATGCCTACGAGGTAGACGCAAGAGGCGTAGGCCGAGGGCGCTACGCACGTAGAGGCAGGAAGGCGAGACCGCTGCCCCATACCTTCAAAAACCGTGCCCACGGAGGGCGGGCGCGAGCGGGGACTACTTCCGCGCGTCTTATTTATACTCCGTAGAGTACACGCAGGGACTGCTTCCGCGCGTCTTATTTATTCCTCATAGAGTGCGCGCGGGCAAGCCTTGGCACATCTTATTTAGACTCTGTAAAGTGCGCACAGAGACTGTTTCCACGCGTCTTATTTATACTCTGTAGAGTACGCGCAGGGACTGCTTCCGCACGTTTTATTTATATTCCGTAGAGTGCGCGCAGGAATTGCTTCTGCGCGGCTTATTTATACTCCGTAGAGTGCGCTCTGCCAAGTCTCGGCGCTTTATTTAGACTCCGTAGAGTGCGTGCAGGGACTGCTTCCGTGTGTCTTATTTATACACCGTAGAATGCGGCCGAGACTACTTCTGCGTGTCTTATTTATACTCTGTAGAATGTGTAGGGCATTGCACAGAGGCGTGGCCTGCTCGGGGAGACCTCGCCGGGACTCGTACCTGATGTTGAGCGCAGCAAGAACCGGCGCGCCATCGAGGGCGATATGGCATCGGACGAGGACACCGCAGAGAGAGAGAGAGAGAGAGATTCATGCATGCATGGATGGACAGATGGATGGATATTGTGAGCGCATGCGTGGACGGATACGTAGGTAAATACTCTGGACGCATGCATGTGTGGACGGATATCCGCACAGACTCGGCGCAGAGGCCCGACGCGGAGGCTCTATGTCGTGCGGAGGCTTACGGAGGCTCGTCGTGGAGGTTCGACATCGCGTGGAGACTTGGCACAGAGGCTCGACGCTGAGGCTCTACGTCGCGCGGAGACTCGCGGAGGCTCGACATCACGCGGAGACCCGGTGCAGAGGTTCAACATTGCGCGGAGACTCAGCGCGGAGGCTCTACTTTAATTACTTGCAGAAGTACCCGTATCATCCCTGCATGCACACATGCTTACGCATGGATTTGCAGCCATGCATGCACACATGCATTCGCATGGGCTTGCAGCCGCTAGGCATCACGTAGTGCATTCAAATCCAGCGGAGCGTGGTGACGCGTGTGAAGTCCAGCTCACGGAGTCGAGGTTCTACGCGGAGCCGAACACACAGAGGCGACGCGAAGCCGAGACCGGTGGAGGCCGGTCACGATGAGGCGACGTACGCTGCTGCTCCGCTCGTATCGCTCCTCGGCTGCAGGGAAGTGATGCCTTGGATGACAGCAATATAGGAATGATCTGACTAGATCTATTTAATACATCACCTACAAAACGCGGTGAAGTATGCAGGCAAAGCCGATACACCTCTATAGTCAGGATGGTTAAATGTTTAGCGAGCAAACTACTTATCTGTCACTGATGGCCCGCAAGGTGGTACAAATGCCACGAATGAAGGCTGTAGCGAAGTCTGAAGAACAACTTTTAGCCCCTTAAGCGACTTCTCATCCAGTCCCCACGGACGACGCCATCTGTTGTGGCTACTGGACAAATAGTAAAGAAGGGGACTAGTAAAAAGGAGAGGAGAGCCAACACAGGGAGAGATGGTGAGTGAGAATGAGAACTTGTAGACCGGTTTGTGTGAAGAACGGTCTGGAGGAGCCAGAACATGGAAGACTTCATCAATAGGCGGCAGAAGGCATGGTCGTAACGAACAATTCGGCAGAGAAGCGAGATAGGGTAGACGGCATGGTCGTATCAAGGAGCGACCACGGAAGAGAACGCAGCGAGCATGCCCTGGTCGTAGCAGGCAGAGGTATGTACAGGTGTGCAGCCGACTTCGGATGAGCGCTTGCATGCAGAGAGGAGTGAAGGATTGGCACGGATGGTCAAAGCATCGGTTCGGGTGGTTGGCATCGATCACATGCAGCAGGCATGGTCGCAGCGAGTAAAGGTTCGGGAGGAGCTCTCACGCCGGCAGCAGAAGGAAGCCATAGATGGGTCCTGAGGTGGCGGGAGGAAGCACAACGTAGAGAGCAGTGGTCGAAAGAAAGGCCACACGACAGTGAAAGTAGGTGCTGGTGGAGGAAGCATGAGTAGGTGCTATAGGAGGAAGGCGACCAGACTTATGGCTGTGGGAGCAGGTGCTCCAGCCCAGGAAGGCATGCAAGGAAGAAGCAACAGCAAGAGAAGGTCAATGTAATCAAGAAGAAAAATCAAGATTAGAGAGGTGATTGTTAGAGTTGTAATCTTGTTTTTTTAGTCGTGGTTGTAGTCCTGGTTGAGTACGAGTGGTCGGAGTCGTGTATGAGTTCAGTCGTGCTCGTATACGAGTCCAGGTCGTGGTCATATATGAGTGTGGTCGCGGTCGTATATGAGTCTGTATCGTAGTTGAGTTCGAGTTGCATCATGTCGGATCCTGGAGTAGCAACTCCGAAACCCACTGTGTAAATCATACTATTCTAGGAAAAGCTAGTGCACACAAGGTTAACAGGGATACATATCATGCATGATAACCAAACTTTATTATAAAACAAAGTATATAGGCTTTATGGCCAAATTTACAATAAGATGGTTCGTGGCCAAACATAAAAGTAAATGGCGGAAGATAAATAAAAGTAGCAGCCCATCCTGCCTACCCACAGGCGAATGACTGTAAGACATGGGCTACTCTTCGCAATCCTCACCGTAGTCGTCAAAAGCTTCCTCTGAAAAGAGTTAGATTAAGCAACAGGAGTACAAAAGTACTCCACAAGTTACACCAGGAGGTTTAACAGATTTGATGCATGCATAAGGATTTACAAAGGATGGCATAATATGGTTATTTGCATAAAAAGCAACATTGAAGTAAATATCATAAAGTAAGTACAAAAGCTGAATTTGATATAGTATGTAAAAACAATTCTTTTAACTGAAATAATAACGTTAGTGCAGGCTCCAACTAAACACTAACCTATCCACGGGCATCTCACCCGGACCATCTTTCCAAAAGATTTCACAAGTTTCCATAAACCAGATTTTTATCAAAATCAAAGTCTAATTCGTGAAAAACTATACTCAGCATGTTCTTGACCGTGGACATGGCTATCCCGGATAGTTTGTTACTCTGCAGAGGTGTACAACTTTACCCACAAGACATGTCCTCCCTTTTAACACACTACCTTAGGTGTGCGGCGGAGAGTTCACGATAAGGCTGTTACAATGTTCCATTACCAAATTAGTTACGCCGGCACTAAGGTTTCACCACAACATGAATCCACATGTTGGAGCCCCCTCTTGTGCCATGTGAGACTTCTCGCGGCCTACGCCACACCGACATTTAGCCTATGGCAAAACCAAGATGGAACTTCACAAATTACTTAGCCAGGTCTGTCCCATACTAGACTTGTGGTTGTACGGTGTGACTTTGTAGTAATAGCTCACAGTCTGGTCCTTAATTTGACTTAGGCCTAACCACATACCCTTGTACCTGACAATCGACATTGTGTCACCAAACAACAATGCATGTCAGTAAGCATCCACCACCGTACCAATGCCTAAGTCTAAACCAGGTTTTATAATTTTATTTTATCAAAATTTCATAGACTTTCTTGACTCACCAAAGTCAAGAATAGATTTTATAAGTCATCATTTTGTGTGAAACAATTCTTCCCACCTAAATTATTCTAAGCATAGCTAAACAATTCTATAAAATTTCCAGTTAATATTAATGTACTAATTAGATTTTCATCTCTGGTGACAAGGCATGATTGTGTTCAATGTCAAATTTGGCTATACAAAGGAATTAGGCATAACTAGAATTTAAATTGAATTTAAACAAGATTGAATAAAAGTTTGCATGCATAATAATTTTAAAAACAACATAAATAATTTAAATTACTAGGAACAATATGGTCAAAGGTGTAACTTGTCTTGCTCGAAGTCCTGCTGCGATTCGTCGAAGTAAAACTCTTTGGATTCGTCGTAGTCTACACGCGAAGAACCAAAACAAATTCAAATAAAATTAAAATAAAACTCAAAAATTCAAATAGTTTATGATTTTAGAACAATTTATAAATTTGAATGGGAGCGAGGGGAGTTCCCCGGTACCGCAGCGATGCACGACGACGAGTAGGGGTGGCCGGCGACGAGCAGGAAGCGGCGACGACGGGCGGCTCTCGGTATGGCGGCGCTCCGGTGGTGTTCAGGCTCCGAGGAGTGGCACTCGAGGAACGGCGATGGCTCGGGGAAGACGAAGGTGCTGGCGTCAAGGCTCAGGGTTGCTCGGTGGCGGCCGGCGACGAGGAAGCAGAGAAGGCTGGCGACGTGGCTCTCCGGCGGCGGATTAGACTGGCAGAGGGGCGGATGATGATCGCCGGGGCACAAGGAAGACGAATACGACGTCGGTGAGGTGCGGAAGTAACCGAGGCGGCGGCGATTTCTCGTCGGAGCTCGCTCGAGCAGCGGAAAAGGAAAGCACGACGCGGGACGTCTTAGGCGCGGGAGAGAGGGGAAAGAGCTATCGACGCACGAGGGAGGCAAAAGGAGGGGGACGGGCTCGGGAAGGGTTTTATAGGGCGCGGGGAGGAGTAACGGCGGCCGGCGTTAAGGCGACTAGAAATGGCACAAAACGGTGAATACAGCTTTAAGACGGAGGGGAAACGAGCGGAGGTGAGTGCGGAGTGAAGAGGCATTCAAAAGGCGCTATTGCTCGGGACTTAAAGGAGCAGAAATGGATGCATTGAAGAGCTCAGGCGGGGGTGTTAATGGCAACGACGCAGGGACGAGGAAGAGGGAGAGGAAGAAGAAGGTGCTGACAAGTGGGGCCGGCTGTCGGCGAGAGAAAGAGGAGAATGAAGGGTGGATGATCGGATGGAGGGCATGCGACAATGGGAGAGGATCTCGGCCATTTGCGCGGTTAAGTGAAGTTGGACGCGTGGGATTGAAACATGCGGCAAAGATGAAATCATGGCCGTTGAGCCGAAATGAAGGGGTATGAGGGAGAGGACGGCTCTGATTAGATCAAGTGGCGGGGCGGATTGAATCCGGGCCAAACACGTGTCAGCCTAAGGGTGTTTTGGATTTAAAATTTGTTTTTGATTTTTAGAAATACTACGGAGCTTCAAAAAAATATTTAGAAAAGAGTAAATAAAGTCTAAAAATTCCAGAAAAATTCATAACAATTCCTGGAGCTGTTTTAGACTTAGGAAAAATATTTTAAACTTAAAGTTGGTCTTTTAGTTTTTACCAAAAATACTTTTTAGCTTTAAAGTTGAATTTTAAATTCTAGAAAATTCTCAAAAATACTATAAATCAAGGAAAGAGCAAAATAAACTCTTTTTGGCTTAAATAAATGTTTAAATTAAATTTTATTACTCTAGGCTTCTAAAATAAAATCCAGATAAATCCAAATAAATTTTAGAAAACCAATGAAATGCAATTAAAATTTTTGGGATGTTACACTTCATAGTCGTAACCGAGTACGAGTAGTAGACGTAGTCGTGACCGAGTCTAAGTCATAGAGTAGGGTATAAAAGGCATAGCCATGTAACCGAGAGGGCAAGGCGAGCAAAGTTGAGAAGACGAGAAGGGATAGAGAGGGCAAGGCGATCGGTGTGATCAAGAGGCGAGAGAGAGAGATGATCAGGATGATCATAGAGATTTGTGTAATCAAGAGAAAGAAATAAAGAGAAGAGAAGAGCGGTTTGGCTCTGGAAGTCTATTTGAATTCATTGTGTTCACAGACGTGGTCATAAACAGAGTTACGACCATGGTAACGAGCGAAGGTGTTCGTAGTGCTGAACACGTGGTCATAAGTAGTTACGACCATGGTCACAGAGTTGAAGACATGGTCGTAAGTCGATACGAACACAACGAGAAGACATGGTCGTAAGTCGTTACGAGCACAGCGGGGAGACGTGGTCGTAAGTCATTACGACCACAGTGGTCGACATAATTACAGCGTGGTCGTAAGGAGCTACGACAATGGTGATCGACCGAGGTCGAAGGAAAGCCAGCGTAGCGAAGGTGAACATGGTCGTAACTTTGGCTAAAGTTTACGGCTACATGGTCGAAGCAGTGAGAAGTGATCAGTGGCATCACAACGTGGTCGGAACAGTTGTCAGCGTGGTCGGAGGACTAATAGAGCGGTCGTAGCGACACAGGAGGTGGTCGTAACCACTATAACGTGGTCGTACGACTACAGGAGGTGGTCGTAGTGGCTAGTTCGTGATCGTAAAGATCTTGGTGCACTTGTAGAGGCTGCAACAGATCGAGACAAATCAAGTAGTCGGTATCCACCATAGGACGTCCTATTGAAATTAAAATGTTCCAAACAAGTTACAGCTATTTGATACAAGCATGCTTTTCGTTACCTAGTAAAGCTAACTACATGTAAAAGCGCAGCGTGCACGACGGATGCATCTGCAAAACCATGACCCGCTAACCGGTCGGCAAGAGCGGCTCTAATGCACGTCCACACGCCTAGAGATACAAACGGAGCGGATACAGATAAATATTGTTCATTCCGTATCCTTTTTTTATATTTTTATCCGAGTCAGAGTCAGATACGGATAGTGCCGGATACGAATACGGATATTCTCGGTCATGAATACGGAGCGAATACATGCCGCGCCGAATACGGTTAGTTTCGATCACAAATATTTGATTGGATAATACGCAAAAGCTAATTTCACATGGTGATAGAGACAAATTAAGCAATTAGTAAATTCTAGCTAGCAAAGTAGCAAGTAAATGATAGAGACTACTTAAACAAGTAGTAGCTAACTACCTACATGTTACATAGTTCAAAAGTACGAATTGTTCATAGCCAAGTAGTCAAGTACATCACTAGTTCATTTAACTTCATTACATTTAGCAAATAATTCCACAAGGCATTCGTACCCCTTAAGGTCTCATATCGAGCTTTGTGATATTTATTGCACTGCACCTAAAGTTGTTTCTCCTTTCTACCTTTTTTTTATGTCAATAGTCACTGTGTATTTAATATAGTGGTTCCAAACCTTTGAGGTACAATTCTTCTGCTTCTTCTCAGCAGACTCAACTTCTCCGGTGCAAGTCACAGTCCCAGTAATAACCGTATGCTTATTGCTTAACATAGATTTTTAATCAGAAAGCATTCTATTTCTTACTGAACAAGCGTAGAGTGGAAAAGAGAAACTATCCAGTAACTATCGGTTTTCTTATCCGGTAACTATCAGGAAAAATACCCGGATAGTTCCGTATCCATCGGATAATGCTTTTTCCAAATTCGTTTCCGTATCTGACAAAAAATATCCGACTCCGTTTCCGTATCCGACAAAACCTTCGAATATCCAAAAATTTACTCGAATTGTATCCGAATTAAAATGGACGGACGGTCGGTCAGAAAATATCCGCCCATTTACACCCTACACATGCCGAGCCAAGAGCGAGCTAAGGCGACGTGGCACGGAGAGGAAGCTAGAGTTCCCCGTCTCGTAGTGTGTTCCTTTGATCGATGCTCTATGCTTATCAATACATCGCGTTCCTAATTTTCCAAGCTACATGAAGGCTCCAGAGGTGGATATTGATCGGTTTCTGGTCTTAAAATGAAAAGCTATTGATCGCTTTCGGAGCCTCACTATCGTGTGCTCGGTTGCGAAAGTTTGACACGATTCTGAAGCAGGGTAAATGGGTAACTGTTGTTGCTAGCAGAGCCTGGCTATCGCGTGTGCTCGGTGGTGGAACTGACACGTTTCTGACGCGGGGTATCATTGTCGATCCTATTCAAAACTCCGTGTTCCAATTTGCTGCGGAAGCCAAAGCATTTCAGAATATAGTTCATTCTAGGAAGAAAAGAGAAAGGACTACTCGCCGCGAAAAAAGTGTGCTTTATATCGGAAATTATAGCTATGAAAAAATTGCCGGTATTACGAATGAAAGGTGCAATACTGATGGCAACGGAAACACTAATTGCGACTAGGTGGATCACATTGCTGCAAACACATTTAGAGTTTGGCTACACTGCTGCCGGAATATTTCAGAACAATAGCCCCCGTCCCTATGAAGGGTGCTTCCTAGCAATGTATGCAACATGTCAGCTGCTTTTCTAGCAAATTGGTAAAGTCGGTGATAAGCGTAACTCAAAGGTTATCAACGTGTCGATGCAAAACAATATTAGTCAAAGTTGAATTACAAAAAAAATTAGTATCTATTGCTACAAAGCTACTCCTAGTGCGGAAAAGTAGATGTAAAAAGCAGTAAAGGTTGGCATGTGCATATTTTTACGTCAACTCGTATATTGTGTAAATAGCTTAAAATGACCAACTTAATCTTGGATTCTGCTTCAAGTCTCTTTCTTTGTGTCAGCCCATCCTTTCCTTTTGAGAGAGTTCATGTCCATCTTCAAGTCTTTAATCTCTTGTTGACGTCTTGAGAGACCATGTGAATAGGTATAGGTTAATTTGTGATGAACAATTGGTATTTGGGTTGAGTTGAATATAAGGTTTTGCAAAGGATTAACAATTCCCTGAAAATTCAAGTTGTTGTCAAGTTTTAGGTGATAATAATGGCTTGGTGATAGCGGTCATACCAGGCTTAGGCGGCAATACTACTGTAGGTGCGGTATGATCGGTCTCTAGATGATGGTAGCTATTTTTCAGAGAGGGTCATTTCTGAGTGTTTTTGGTTGCGGCTAGGTTTAGTAGTACCGTGCAAAACCGTGGTACTATCAGAGAATGGTATGACCTAGCCTTGGTTGATGGTACAACTGGGGCAGTAGTACCGTCCTTGACCAAGCGGTCATACCGCTCCCCTGTTACCAAGTAAAGGTTAAGGGCCGATCAAATCGGTCAATGGTTGGGGTCCGATCGATACGGTACGACTGTCATTGGGAGTGCAGTCAGACCGATTTAGTGAGTTGGTTCTAAAAATTGGGAATTGTGATAGATTTGATCGTGAGATGATCTTAAAACTTCAGTTATAATTACATTGTGTTACATGTTTATGCTATCGTGGGTCAAGTTGTGAAGAGCTTATGTCCGGAAAGGATTTCTTGGTCTTTGGATTTGTACAGAAGCTTGGAGGAAACTATGGTCAATGACGGGCGACCAGGACTAGGTCAGGGTGGATTGAGGTCCAGAATGGTCAAGGAGGTCATGTGAGATGATTGGGTTCAAGCATGGTACATGGTAAAGTCAAGGAATGCGTTCAAGGGAAGGTTCAAGCAACGGTTAGACCAAGTGGCTTTGTCGATACAAGTGAGGCGTAGTTTGGTGGGAGCTACAAATAGGAGAGACTTGCTGATGGGAGAGAGGCCATTGGTCAAACTACACATAACATGCATGGTGGCTTGCACGACAAGAAGAAGACGGAGTCAAGAGAAGATGCCTGAAAGCTTCATCGGGGCATTGTGGCAAAATGATCAAAACTAGACTTGAGGCCTATATTGAAACTGCAGCGCGGGGAGATGTGAGGGAAGTGGTTTAGGGTTAGGCTAGGGTCGTGTTTGTGAAATGGATCAAACACTCGAGTGTGAGTAGGTTGATTTTTGTAAGCCCTTTGAAAAGCGTGTGGGATGCAAAGCATGGTATTATGGGGTTGACGGATTCCTCCAGATCCTTAGGATGTTTAGACTAGCTAAGCGGGCTAGTTAGGCTATATGAAGGAGGTGGAGGAGAGCTTGGTTTAGAAGGAAAATAGGAATATTTTCTAGGTTTAGGCTAGTTGCTGCTCTCCTTCATGATATAAAAGTGGAACTTATAAAAAGTCCTTTGTAACTAGCAAGCTGTATTGAATCATTCATCTTCATACAATAGATCAAGTTCTTACAATCCATGCTCGTCTCAATTTGCTTGTGTTCTTGATCTTGCTTCTGGTGTTTTGGTTCTCTTTGTACTCCTCTTGATCTTGGTGTGATAAATGATGGGTAAGAGTCACTAGTAGATCCTTGGAATTAATCTTTGCCCATCTAGATCACTCATATAGCTAGAATCAAGACCTTACCCGGTTCTTGCCTTTCTTGACCAAGATTTAGGATTATGTGATCATGGTCTTTTTAGCCCAAACTTGTGCTTAGATTACCTTGCTAGGACATATAAGACATAATCTGTTAGTTCTCATGACTTACATCATCATGAGCACGAACTAATTTTAGTTTTAAGGTTTGTTCTGTTCTTGTGACCTAGAACAAGGTTATTTCAATTGGATGGAATTAAGTCCAACAACCTTGTGTTTCATGATTTAATTTGGTTCCTTACATCTTTACAAAGGTCCATACCAATTTTGGTAGTATTTGGACAATGTTTGATTAAGATATCTAAATTTGGCTTTTGCCTCAAGGGGTTTGTGTCTAGAAATAGGGCAAGCGATCATACCGGCCTGTAACATCCTGAAAACTTAGAGGATCTGTATAATAAAGTGTTGTAGAATATTTTGTAGAGTATTGTGTTGAGTTGGGTTTTGAAGGTGTTTTTCTGAAGAATTTCGTGGAAGAGCTCATCTGTTTAATTAATAAAGAATCCTAAGTTTGAATTCGAATCTGAAAAGATGATCCATAAAGAAAACTCCGAAAGTTAACGTAAATAGGTTTTCAAAGAAATAAGGACAGATTTTAAATCTCGAAGTATAAGTGGCGTATGTCTTGTGAAAGCTTCCTAGAAATGAGTAGGGCAATATATATATATATATATATATATATATATATATATATATATATATATATATATATATATGCATGTATATATATGTATATATATGAGTGCTTTTACACAAAGTAAATATATCTCCAATTATAAAAGAAAAGAGGAGAAAATAAAAAAAGGAAAAAGGAAAAGAAGTCAGTTGTAGGCCTTAGAGTATTAAATGAAATAACCACTTTGTGGTGAAATAATTTTATTAAACCCAAAGATATCTCTTTGAGCCTATGTGAATTTTCTAGAATTTTTGGTGGTAATTTAGTGTTTTTCCGAATTGTATTATGCCCTCTAGCATTTCTGAAAATTCAAAATCAAAATAAAAACCCAAAACCCCACCCCGGCCGACGCGGGACGGATCGATCCACCCACGCCGCCCGAGCCGCCCACCTCTCCCTCGGGTTGACGCTGCGGTTCCGGGCGCCACGCCGCCACCGCGCTCGCTCGCCGCACCACGCCCCACCCGCCTATCTCTCGCCGACGAAGGGGCCCGCTTGTCGTGCCGCTTCCCTTTCTTCCTCCTCCTCCTCGCGCGTGCGGACCCTCCGCCACGACTGGCGCGACCGCCTGCGAATCCCGCAGGGGGGCAGCTGCATGGGAAGGCCACGACGCCGCCCACGACCCGCCACACCCCCCGCCGCCCGCGCCGCCGCCGAGCAAGCATGGGCAGCCGCCATGTCCCACGGCTGGTCCGCTGTGGCCACCCCCACGGTCGGCTATAAAAGCCACGACGCGCCAAAAGAATCGCCGTGACACCTCAAGATCTCCCGGCACTCAATTGCCCCAAAGCCACCCATGCGCCGGTGAGCCCTCTCTTCCCCAACTCGCCGCCGGCCCTCGCCGCAATCCCGCCGATCCACGCCGCCGAGCTCAATTCCTTACTCCCACACCATCTGCAGTCGTCGCCGAGCTTCTCCGGCATCCCAGAGCTCGCCGACGACCGTAGCTCGCCGGGCGCCAGAAGCCCTCCCGAGCCGCCGCCGCCGCTCGTCGACGACCCGCCTCTGGTGACCCCGCCCTCCTCGTCGCCGCCATCGCCGCCATGAGCCCAAGACCGCATTTTGCCGCTTCCCGAACCTCGGTGAGCCCCCTCACCGGCGACGACCACCGCCTCCCGGCCTCGGCCGCCTTGTTCCACCCCCGCACCCCCTTAAGAGGAAAAATCACCCCTTAAGGGGTGAGATGCGCTGCTAGCCTTAGCGGTCGTAACTCTGCTAAGAACATGCATCGTAAAGACTCTGTGATAGTCTACTCAACCACATGGCTAAGGAATCATGTGGGGCAATGGGCAGATCTATCTTATGTGGGTAAACTGTACACACTCTGCAGTGTCAAAACTATTCGAATAGCCGTGCCCACGGTCATGGGCGAACATGGGAACTTAACTAGATATAGTTCTGTTCCAAAAACTGTAAAGGGGTGGAAATGGAAAATTGGAGGGCAGAGAAAGACCCTTATTTGAATTGTCCTAGGTGTCGTCTCAGTGGTAAAGTAAGCGGTTATAACGCTGAAATCTTAGCATGAGGAACATAGGTCATGTAATGGTGGATGGCCTCTGATTCGATAGAAATAAATGTACATGTCATTGAGTATCATGTTTAAAATCCAATTGGCTAGTTCATAGGGAGTTTTTAAGTATTATAGTTCAAAAAGCACATTTTAGCAAACAAAATAACCTGAGCTTTCCCTTGTTGAAAGCCCTGCATACTACCTATTGCATTCTGTGTGTTGACTCGCTGAGCACGGTGGTTAGTGTGCTCACTCTCGCAATACCAAAAATCCAGATTCGGGAGCTCAAGATCCGTATGCCTTCGAGGAAGCACCTGCCGCAGATGGAGAAGACCACGCCAGGAATTAGGACGTATAAACCGCGCTTAGAACCTTAAGCATCTAGACTAAGGCGTGGTATCATCCAGATATTCTAGAGCCCTAGAATATTTGTATGACCACTTTTGCCCTCCGTCCTTGCTTGTGGTTTAAAAGCCTACCTTGTATCTCTTCCGCTGCTAGACTTTTGTAATGTAAATATTTGGCCAGCTTGGCCCTATTGTA
The DNA here is from genome assembly GCA_036346245.1 of Bonia amplexicaulis. Classification (NCBI taxonomy): domain Eukaryota; kingdom Viridiplantae; phylum Streptophyta; class Magnoliopsida; order Poales; family Poaceae; genus Bonia; species Bonia amplexicaulis. Next base: position 10,933,135 of record CM070766.1, read on the forward strand.
ACAACTGCGCCTTTGTGAAGGTCTACTTCACTTCTACAATGTAATATTATTATGGCTTGTTGTGAATTCCGCGTGTATGAAATGATTCAGCAATGTATCTATGTGCATTACCTACTGATCCAGGGAATAATGCAGTAAGGCACAGCAGATTCTGGATTGCAAAATCCGGGTCTGACACGGCCTCACTGTGTTGGTTGTATTGCAAGAGTGGTCATACTGGCCTTGTCTTGGCAGTGGTATAGATCAACTACGGTCATACTAGTCTTCTTTTGGTGGTACTACCAGTTTGGCAGATAAAACTAGGTATGATGTAGAATTGGTCTCGATCTTTCGATGGATGGTAATTTGATTTGTAGAGAGTGACTTTGACAACGAGGCTACTTAACTGAAACTTGATCAAATCGTCCAACAATCACTAAACCATGCCCTTATTGTTATCAAACTCACTAAGAACGACGGTTGACCTACTCACAAGGATCAATTCCTGCAAGCAATCAAAGAACAAGCAAAAATTCAAGTAAAGGTCAATCAAAAAATTTCTAGATATAAAAGTAGCACAAAAATAGTTGAGGTTTTGTAACATAATTCTGTTGGTCTAATAAATATGATGCGTAGACAACAAATATGAAGGTGGGGCTAGATCCATTGGAAAGATCTCGTCATAAGCTTTCAATAAAGTACTCATACACCTCCAACGGACTATGTACGTGCGAGTTATGCATGTTTTAAGCCGATGCTATCAGGCTGACTTCGAATTGATCTAAAATTGAAACTGGTTCAACCTAGACTGTTGTGGTAGTAGTGCAGCTCCCCTCACCTTGGTTCCTGAGTAGAATAACATCCCAAGACTTAGGTAGCAATCCATTCTTAATAGGACAATTATGAACTCCTAGAAATTAGCTCACCTGATAATTCAACTGTTGTACACGTGCCTTCATCATATGTCCTTGTATAGTTTTTGATGGAGGAATATTATGTGTATCTAAAGAAATGATGTCTTCATCATCCTCCCCTTCTTGAGTTGGAGTTGTTCTCGACTCAATCTCATCTTCTTCTCCAAAATATGGATTCAAATATACAATGTTAAATGAGGGACTAACCCCAAAATCTGTAGGCAATTCAAACTTATAGGCATTATCATTAATTTTCTCAATGATCTTAAAAGGACTATCAGCTCTAGGCATCCAATTAGATTTTCTTAATTTAGGAAATCTATTTTTTCTCAAATACAACCAAACAAGATCACCATGTTTAAAAGTTATTTATTTCCTACCATAACTTCCAGCAAGTCTATATTTCTCGTTAATGCACTCTATGTTTTTTAGTAGTTTCATGCAACTTAAGAACAAATTCAGAACGTGCCTTGGCATCAAAATTTACCTTCTCCGAGTATGGTGGTGATAACAAATTAATGGGAGCATGAGGGTTAAAGCCATATAGTACCTAAAAAGGGATCATCTTTGTGGTTGAATGCAACGAACGTTTGTAAGCGAACTCCACATGAGGTTGACATTCTTTCCATATATTCAAGTTCTTCAAAACAGCTCTCAACATGGTTGACAAGGTGTGGTTGATGACTTCGGTTTGACCATTAGTTTGAGGATAACATGTAGTAGAGAATAGCAACTTTGTCCCCAACTTTTATATAGTGTCCTTCGAAAATGACTCAAGAACTTAGCATCACGATCTAGAACAATTGTATTTAGCACATGATGTAGACGAATGACCTCCCTGAAAAATAAATTAGCAACATGTGTAGAATCATCACTCTTATGAAAAGGAATAAAATGTGTCATATTAGAAAATCTATCCACAACAAGAAAAATACTACCCCTCCCTCCTCTTTGTCCTAGGCAATCCTAAAACAAAATCTATAGAAATATCCTCCTAGGAACAATAGGAATAGGAGGAGGTATATATAAGCCATGTAGATTCAATTGCGACTTAGGTTTCTTGCATATAGTGCATCGCGAAACATAGCACTTGATGTCACGCCTCATCCTTCGCCAATAGAAGTGTTCAACAAGGAGGTCCTCTATCTTTTTGACTTCCAAGTGTCCCATTAATCCTCCTCTATGCGCCTTTTGTAACAATAAAAATGAACAGACTTAGCTGTAACACATAGCTTGTTAGTTCTAAACAAAAATCCATAACTGAAAACAAATTTAATTTATCTTCTACCATCTTTGCAATTGGACATGGCATCTTTAAACTCATCATCAAAATCGTATTGTTCTTTTATTGTCTCTAGGTAAAAAATTATACAATCAAGTTGAGAACTGTTAGTGATGTGCCCAAGAGGCAATCATAAACAATTCGGTTTTATAGGCTAAAAGGGATATTGATCCATATGAGATTAGGGTTCTAATGGGCCTACAACGCGGAAGCCCATTAGCATGCTCTATAAATATGTGGAGGCGGGGCTGCAGGTGCAATACACTCTTAAACCCTAGCCACCACCTCCCCTCGGTCGTATCCCGAAACCCTAGCCGAGTGCGCGGTGCTAGCACACCAGCGCACGACGTTCTATCCCGAACGTGTGGACTCCGTGGAGGCGCTGCTGCTGTCTTCTTTGTCTTGATTGGCGAAAGCGCAAGGCTATTGCGTAGGACGCGAGGCGTGAACAGATCGACTGCTTCTTCTTCATCAACGCGCATCTACGTTGGACCGGTCTACTCCAACTCTTCTTCACTGCACAAGCATCTAGTGGTAACTATCCATGACTCCCTTACACACATGTTTTCTGGTTGAACGCGGTAGAAAACCAATTGTTGTAGCTAGCATAGCCTACCCATTATCCTTCAGTGGTATCAGAGCAAAACTGCGTAGTATGTGGTCTGGATCATGCACTTGTAGATGATATGTTGTTTGTAGTAGATGCAATCTATTACTGTTCTTATGCTAGGTTCATGTGATGGATCTTTCGGTGCACGGGTTGATTAGATCAATCGGTCATAAGGGGTTGAAATATGTATGAGTTGATTGCACCATGTGGCCAAAAAGATTAGTTCGCGCTCCTTCTTTGATGTACGCGCGACTTGTCCCTACTGGCTGGAATCACCATCGGGACTAACTGCGCGCACAGTCAGTAGATTGAGGCAACATATCGAGGTCTTGTGTTGCGGTCTCCTCAAGTATACCAATCGCGATGATCAATGTGATTGATCTAATGAAAATTGAGACATTTTAAATGGCTCGGATTTGGGATGAAAATTGACCGGTCAGTGGGACCGCCGTTGTGTACACGCATAGATTGTTATACAAACACATTCATGTCAGGGCGGTAGAATGCGTTATACGCTTAACTTGTTTTTGCAGGGAATGATGTGAATAGTATGGCATAGATGTATATGTGATGCATGTGTGTTTTGGCGGCCTGTGTGTCATATTAATCACAGCTGGGTTGAGGTTGTTCTTTAATTGTATAACGATCTGTGTGTCGACTTATGATGCTTGAGCTCCTCATGTAATTCATTTGCTAGCTATTAGTTGTAATAGTTTAGTTCTTTACCATGGAGGCTTCAAGCATGATGACAAAGAGGACAGGAAGTGTGTCGAAGGACATCACCGTGGAACCATAGCGATGGTGACCACTACGATTCAAAATGCCATACCATTCACAGTATAGTATAATTATATGCATGTGATGTTTATTTTCTATCATACTATTCTTTCATGCCATACCTGTAGAGGGTGTATTTTTCATGACAGAATAGCTTCTCTCAGAAAAATTTAAAATTTATTTTGATGCCCTTCCAATTGCTGCGCCTATAAGAATCACGATCATTGTTTGATAGGTCTGTCAAAGCAGAGTACCATCAACTATCTTGATCTAATAGGGTTGGTTTACTTGACAAGGCTATCAAATTGGATTTGGGCCTTAGGGCATGGTGTTGGGAGCCGGGGCATTAGGTGCCACCCAACGAACAAGAGTCACATAGGATGTGATTAGCAAGCGTTGCTTACCTACGTCACTAGGTTTCTAACGGTGATGCCAAAGCTCACTAGAACATAGATGAACATGGATCTTGACCACTATATGTCGTTAGAGGGAAGACGATTACAAAACATATAGTGGGAGTGTCTTTTGTTAAATTGTTTAATGGAAGATCAAACATGAACATAGTGCTGAACTTTACTTGTTTATTTTCTGTTGTAGATCATGGCTGCCTCTAGTAGCAATTCTGGTTTTAACTTGCGATCTATTCTTGAGAAAGAAAACTTAATTGGAATGAATTTTATTGATTGGTACCGCAACCTGAGAATTGTTCTCAGACAAGAAACAAAGGAATACGTTCTTGAGCAACCCTCCCTCGATGAAGTCCCTGAGGGTGCAAACGTTGCCACCTGCAAAGCTTGTGAGAAGCACTGCAATGATTCACTCGATGTTAGCTGTCTCTTGCTTGCTACTATGTCCTCTGAGCTTCAGAAGCATTATGAGAATGCAGATGCTCACAGTATGATTAAAGGACTGCGTGACTTGTTTGAGAACCAAGCTAGGACTGAGAGATTTAACATTTCAAAGTCCTTGTTTGCGTGCAAGCTGGCGAAAGGTAGTCCAGTCAGTCCTCATGTGATCAAGATGATTGGTTACATTGAGAGCTTGGAGAAATTTGGTTCTCCCCTTAATCCTGATCTGGCTACGGATGTTGTTCTCCAATCTCTCCCTCCGAGCTATGAGCAGTTCATTATGAACTTTCATATGAATAGCATGGAGAAATCATTGACTGAATTGCATGGGATGCTTAAGACAGCAGAGGAAAGCATTAAGAAAAATACCAATCATGTGATGATGGTTCAGAAGGAGAATAAAAAGAGGAAGCGTTGGACACCCAAAGGCAAATGCAAAGGAAAGGTTCCTAATAAGCACCCTAACTCTAAGCCAAAGCCAAATGGGAAGGTCAAATCTGGCCCTTGTCCTGATGATGAATGCTACCATTGCCATGTCAAGGGGCATTGGTCTAGGAATTGTAAGAAATACTTGGAGGATCTAAAAGAAGAAGGGAAGCGAGGCTTCAACTTCAGGTATAAATGTTATAGAAATTAATCTTTCAATTTCTTCTGGTGAATCTTGGGTATTTGATACCGGATCGATGATTCATACTTGCAAATCGTTGCAGGGTCTAACAAGGACTAGAAGTTTTGCGAGAGACGAGTTGGACGTGTGTGTCGGCAATGGAGCAAAGGTTGTTGTACTGGCTGTCGGCACTTATCACTTGTCATTACCTTCAGGATTAGTTTTGGAATTAAATGATTGTTATTACATTCCAGCACATTGAGTAAGAACATCATCTCTTCTTCATGTTTGGAGGAAGATAGTGGTTATGAGTTCTAATAAAGAACAAATGATGTTCTATTTATTTGAATAATATACTCTATGCACATTGTCCATTGATGAATGGGTTATATGTTCTTGATCTTGAGGATAAGCCTGTCTATAATATTAATGCAAAGAGCCTACGGCCTAATTATTTGAATCCTACTTTTATTTGGCATTGTCGCTTAGGTCATATAAATGAGAAACGTATGGAGAAGCTCCATAAAGATGGTCTACTCAACTCATTTGATTTTGAATCATTTGAGACATGCGAGCCTTGTTTACTTGGCAAGAAGACAAAGGCGCCTTTCACCGGTCATAGTGAGAGGGCAAGTGACTTGTTGGGACTTGTACATACCGATGTATGTGGACCAATGAGCTCAGTATCCAGAGGTGGTTTTCAGTATTTCATTACTTTTACCGATGACATTAGTAGATATGGATACATCTACTTAATGAGGCACAAGTCTGAATCGTTTAAAAAGTTCAAAGAATTTCAGAATGAAGTACAAAATCAGCTAGGCAAGACAATTAAAATTCTGCGATCTGATCTTGGAGGTGAATATTTGAGCCATGAATTTGGTGAACATCTAAAACAGTGTGGAATTGTTCCACAGTTGACTCCACCTGGCGCGCCTCAGTGGAACGGGGTATCTGAACGGAGGAACTGGACCTTGTTAGACATGGTTCGGTCAATGATGAGCCAATCTGATCTTCCATTGAACTTCTGGGGATATGCTCTAGAAACTGTTGCGTTTACACTAAACAGAGTTCCATCTAAATCAGTGGAAAAGACACCATACGAGAAATGGACCGGGAAACGTCTTGGATTGTCTTTCCTTAAGATATGGGGTTGTGAGACTTATGTGAAATGTTTGACGTCTGATAAGCTCCATCCTAAATCTTATAAATGCTTCTTTGTTGGGTATCCTAGGGAAACCTGAAGGACCGAAATGGCAACAGAGGGGGGTGAATGGTGCCTTAAAATATTCTCTAAAATATCAATCTATCTTCTCTCCGATAGCTATATAGCTGTGAAGAAGAAGATTGGTTGCTCACTAAGACCAAGAGAGAATCAGAGTGATCTATACCAACACAGAGCAGAACCGAGAAGACCAGACAAATAAAAGACGTGGTCGAAAATATCCTACTGAAGATTTCTCCGCTGTGGTCGTAACGACCAGAGAAAAATAGAGTTGATCAGGACCGTGGTCGAGACACTTTTTGTTGTGACCGAAGATCAGAAACACGAACAGCCGAGATCGATCGCCACCTCAAGATCGAAATCCAAACAAAAGCAGAGAGCCGAGACTTCGTGGTCGAAGCCCGTGGTCGAAGACCCAAGGTAAAAAATCAGTCGGCAATTGATAGCCGAGTGGAGAAAAGAAACACAGTCGGCCGACCGAAACCGAACTGCAGTTGATCAAGCAACTGCGTTCGACTAGAAGTCGTGAAACCGAAAACAAATGGCGAAACAGTAAATACTCGGTTTGTCGGCGCACGACCACAGAACAAAAAATCGTTGGCGGAAGAGATACAGAGTAGTAGATAACTTGCGTGGTCGTAGTATCAACAGGATGGTTGATACTCGATCACCAGAAACCGCTAAGCCTTTTGACCACAGAGAAGATAGTCGCCTGACAAAAAGATGAACAGTAATTACTAGTCGAACGAAAACAGAGCGGCACCAGGCGCACGATCGCCGAACCGAAAATAGAGAGAACTTTTTTTGCACAGAGGTCGAAATCGAATGAAACTCGAATCCTAGCAAGAGCACGATATTTAAAAGTGAATTTACCAAGAATATCACAAGTATTTGCTATGGAGAGAGAGAACTCTATGGTCGAATTCAGACTCGAGTAATTTGAGGTGGCAGACTGAAAACACAGAGAACTTTCGGATTTCGATTTTGCTCTCGGAAAAGAACTGACCAAGAGTTCTTAGAATATGAATCCCAGTTCAGAGCAAAGAAAAATAAGCCAACTCTCAAAGAAATACTAATGAAACAGCAAGATCAAAAGAGAGCAAATAGATCAATAGATCATCTCAAGAACACAAACAGAAAATGATACACAGAGATGAATCCAGTCTTTTCATTGCTCTTGGAGGTTTCTACAGCCACTCCACCCAGAGACAACTCACACAAATAGAACAATAATGCTCAGAGCACTCGGGGGACAACCTCTACTCGCTCTGAGTTCTCTCCTCTATTTATACTCTCACTAACGGGTCTCCACACGACAACCCGTTTACAGAGTGGCAGTAGCGCTTTGCAGGCCTCCAGTGCTTTACCCGTTCCTCTCAGGCAACGATCTAACACTTTGCCCGTTTGCACCACCAACTCTCCAGTGGTCACAGCGCTTTCCCAGAGGACACAGCTTCCCTTTGCAGACTTTGGCATTTCTCCAAAATGCCCTCCAACTGCCTCCCGAAGCTTCCTCCTCTGCCTTGCTGTCCATGAGGTTAGACCACCTGGCAAGACCACGTCCTCTTCGGCTTCCACGTCATTCTGGACCTCAACAACTCCCATGTCTAGTCCCGACCTCTCCAAAGCCTCACCAAGACTTGTCTCCCAGTACCTGCAACCATCACAAACAACAAGAGCATCACACAAGACCGATACACACATAAATGACACTCACCCACCACAGAGCTCAAGTCTCTTTTTCACAGAAATTAGACTTAACCAAACCTTGTCAAAATGGTGAACCAACCAATCCACAAGGTCCACAACATCACAAGGAACCCAACCGACCGATTCCCACCATAATCGGACATCCCAAGAGCCCATACGACCGGTTTGAATGGACTCCACCGACCACGGTCAGTCTGCCGACCACGTGGTCGAATCCGACCGCCACAACGTGGTCGTAGCACCCCCAATCGCCAACGTGGTCGAACGCCAGGTGATACAACGTGGTCGTAGACCCTAGCCATGACTACCGACCACGTTCAAACCCGCGCTAACGTGATCGAACGCTCCCGAGCGCTCAACGTGGTCGTAAGCCTTCGGCTGGATCCCGATCACCTTCAACGTGGTCGAAAGGCCTTCCGAACACGACCAACGTGGTCGTAGCGCCCTCCGACAACTGTTCACCGCTCGACCGCAACCCGATACTCGGCAACGTGGTCGTACGCTACCCAATAGACTTCCGATCACGTTCAAATTCGCCAGGGACGCCACAACGTGGTCGTACGCCGTTCAACCGCGTCCAATTCGGTCGTAACCACCTCCGACCACACCCTCTATCACCGAGGACGCCGCAACGTGGTCGTACGCACCGGAATGGGTTTCGACCACGACCAAACGTGGTCGTACGGGCTACGGGTAAGTCGTACATGACTTAGACATCGGCCAGGGCTAAGACTTCGCATAAAAAGCCCAAAAAAAACTCAATTTTCTTTCAACCAATGGTCAAATACTCATCACAAACATGGGATCATCTCCACATGATCTCTCAAAACCAAAGGATATTATTTTTACAATCGGAAGAAGGCAAAGTGTTTGTCGCTTGGAACAGTGTCTTTTTGGAAAAAGAGTTTCTTTCAAAGGGTGTTAGTGGGAGCAAGGTGCAGCTTGAAGAAATTCGGGAAACACCTGAAAATGTTTCAGCTCCTATTGAACTTCAACACGATGTACAAGATGTTGTACAACCGGTTATGGAGGCATCGCCCCCACGTAGGTCTACAAGGACACGTCGTGCAACTGAAAAGTTCACGCTCCTAACCACTGGACAACGCGACATATTGTTGTTGGACAATGATGAGCCCAAGAGCTACACAGAAGCAATGATGGGACCAGACTCTGAAAAATGGCTTGGAGCCATGAGGTCCGAAATAGAATCCATGCATGATAATCAAGTTCGGAACTTGTTGGATCCACCTGATGGTGTAAAAACTATTGAGTGTAAATGGGTTTTTAAGAAAAAGATAGACATGGATGAAAATGTTCACATCTATAAGGCACGATTGGTGGCGAAAGGTTTCAAGCAAATTCAAGGTGTTGATTATGATGAAACATTTTTGCCCGTCGCTATGCTAAAGTCTATTCGGATCCTCCTAGCGATTGCTGCCTATTTCGACTACGAGATTTGGCAGATGGATGTCAAAATGGCTTTCCTAAATGGAAATCTAAGCGAGGATGTGTATATGACACAGCCTGAGGGTTTTGTTGATCCGAAAAATGCTGGGAGAATATGCAGGCTTCAGAAGTCCATTTATGGATTGAAGCAAGCATCTTGGAGTTGGAATCTTCGTTTTGATGAAGTAGTCAAATGGTTTGGCTTCATCAAGAATGAAGAAGAGCCTTGTGTTTACAAGAAGGCTAGTGGGAGCGCACTTGTTTTTCTAGTCTTGTATGTAGATGACATATTATTGATCGGAAATGATATTCCAATGCTAGAAACTGTAAAGTCTTCCTTGAGAAAAAGTTTCTCAATGAAAGATCTCGGAGAGGTATCTTACATTTTGGGCATAAAGATCTATAGAGATAGATCGAAGAGGCTAATTGGATTAAGCCAGAGTATATACATTGACAAGGTATTGAAACGGTTCAATATGCAAGATTCCAAGAAAGGTCGCTTGCCTATGTCACATGGCATTAGTCTTAGCAAGACTCAGTGTGCTTCAACACTTGATGAGCAAAAGAAGATGAGTGTGATTCCGTATGCCTCAGCCATCGGATCCATCATGTATGCTATGCTTTGTACGCGCCCAGATGTTTCATATGCTCTAAGTGTTACAAGGAGGTATCAATCTAGCTCCGGTCTAGCTCACTGGGTGGTGGTAAAGAATATTCTTAAGTACTTTAGAAGGACTAAGGATATGTTCCTTATTTTTGGAGGTGAAGAAGAGCTCGTTGTAAATGGTTACACCGATGCTAGTATCCAAACTGATAAAGATGATAGCAGATCGTAGTCTGGTTTTGTGTTCTACCTCAACGGAGGGGCAGTGAGCTGGAAAAGTTCCAAGCAAGAGATGGTAGCTGATTCGACAACTGAGGCTGAGTATATTGCAGCTCAAGTCGCAAAGGAAGTCGTTGGATCGAAAATTTATTTTGAGTTGGGTGTGATCCCTAGTGTGTCCAGTCCAGTGGATCTCTATTGTGATAATAGTCCAGCCATTGCGCAAGCAAAGGAACCTAGGTCACACCAAAAGTCCAAACATATACTTCGGCGCTATCACCTTATCTGTGAGATCATTGATAGGGGTGAAGTGAAAATTTGCAAGGTGCATACGGATTTGAATGTTGCTGATCCATTGACAAAGCTTCTCTCACAACCTAAGCATGAGGCACACACGAGTGCAATGGGTATTAGATACTTACATGATTGACTCTAGTGTGAGTGGGAGATAATTGTATCAAGTCTATGTTTATGAAATTTTGAATAAGGTGTTATTTGGTTCCTTGAATAATGATTGTATGCATTGATTGACAAGTATGTGACTTGTTCGTGAAACTCTTTGTTTTATTTAATGTTATTCTAAAGATCCCTAGTCTTATGTCATTACGTGGGACAACAATGATTTATGGACTAGCACATGTATTGATTGATGATCATGTTTCACGGATCATGGATATAGGAATATCAAATCAATAACGTGGACACATGTTAGAGAACATGGTGTTGGATTGACCCATTCCGAGACGTTGCTGGGATTGTTATGTTAATATGTGCCATCAAGCGATCTCGAGTGGTATACCTACTGGATCCTTCGACCTAAAATCGACATTATTTCTCACTGTGTGTAGTGGTGCGCTTTGGGGCTGCCAAACACTACTCCGTAACTGGGTAGCTATAAAAGTGGTCTTCAGGTGTATCATGAAACATGGAATGGGATGTGAGCGGTTTAAGATGGAATTTGCCCCTCCTACATAACAGGAGAGATATCTCTGGGGCACTCGATGTGATTGGATTAGAGAAGGGCATGGCCATGCCAAGGTGATTAAAGAGTTAATCACAATGTGACTAAAGGGTTAGTCATGAATTGTAATCCACCACAAGATCGAGTGAATGGTTGAGCTATCACAAGGGTGGCACAAATCTCGCCTTAAGTTCGACTGGTATCGTGTGACAAAGGGATCCAAGTATGTGTATATCAAGGTTTAGCCGATATGATCTTTATGTGTATTGGGAGTCAATATGCCCTGCTAGGTGCCACTATTGACTTATGGCTTGAAAAGGGTTTTCGGGTCATGGCTATCTACACATGAACCTAACGGGTCACACACTTAAGGGGTTGGAATTGGAAAGCTTGCCTATATGATTGTCTCTAGTGCAAGAGAGAGATTGTTAGTGATGTGCCCAAGAGGCAATCATAAATAATTCGATTTTATAGGCTAAAAGGGATATTGATCCATATGGGATTAGGGTTCTAATGGGCCTATAACGCGGAAGCCCATTAGCATGCTCTATAAATATGTGGAGGCGGGATACAGTGCAATCGCCTAAAACCCCGCCGCCACCTCCCTCAACAGATCCCGAAACCCTAGCCGGGCGGCGGTGCTAGCACACCAACAAGCGGCATTCCATCCCGAACGTGTGGACTCCGTGGAGGCGCCGCTGCTGTTACTCGCTCAAGGCTATTGCGTGGACGAGGTGTGAACAGATCGCATCAGCAGCGCTATTGTTGTACCGGGCTGCTCCAACTCTTCTTCCGCTGCACAGCGCATCTAGTGGTAACTATCCATGACTCCCTTACACGCATGTTTTCTGGTTGAACGCGGTAGAAAATCAATTGTTGTAGCTAGCGTAGCCTACCCGTTATCATTCAAGAACTCCGCACTTGTATGATCATTTGAGGTGTCGATCAGCTCTTTATTGCTTCAATCTTGGCTTCATCAACATTAATTTCCTGTCGAGTAACAACATAGCCAAGAAAACCAATTGGACCGGTGCAAAAGGTGCACTTTTCGAGGTTACCAAGCAAACATGTATCCGTTAAAGCAATAAAAATTGCTCGCAAGTGATCAAGATGTTCATTAAGTGACTTACCGTAAATCAAGATATCATCAAAGTAAATCACCACAAATTTGCCAATGAAAGCACGTAATACTTCATTCATTAATCGCATAAAGGTGCTAAGTGCATTGGTTATACCACAAGGCATCACTAACCATTCATACAATCTAAATTTAGTTTTAAATAATATCTTCCATTCATATCTAAGTTTCATTCTATATTGGTGGTATCCACTAGACAAGTCAACTTTAGAGAAAACAGTAGAGCCAATCAATTCATCAAGCATATCATCCAACCTAGAAACATGATAGTGATATTTAACAGTGATATTATTTATTACTCTACAATCAACATACACACGCCATGAACCATTTTTCTTAGGAACAAAAATGACAGGAATGACATATGGATTAAGGCTTTCGTGAAAGTACCCTTTGTCCAACAAGTCTTACACTTGACGCTGAATTTCTTTAGTCTTCTTTAGATTAGTCCTATATGGTGCACGGTTCGGCAATGACGCTCACGGAATCATGTTGATTTGATGTTCAATTCCTCTAATAGGTGGCATCCCTGGGGGTATCTCAACGGGAAACACATCAGTAAACTCCTGCGAAAGGTTAGTGATAGTAGGAGATGAAGATGCAGGTAGATCTTCTAGTGAAAATAAGGCATCTTTCCGCATTAAAGCATAGCAAACAGAATTATTCACTTCCAACTCATTGAAATCAAATTTGGTAGCTAATAGAATAGTCCCTTTCAGTTTAATTTCATTCTTCCTAACACTTGTTTCTTTTGTGTCGATCTTTTTAGATGGGAAACATTTTTTAGCTACGATATGATTTTCACTCTTTTCTTTCTTCTTTTGCTCATTCAGTACATTCAATTTCATCATTTAAAATAGCTTCAGGAGACATTGGAAGTAAAATATTTTTTTTGCTCTTATGCTTGAAAGTATGCTGATTAGCTCTACCATGATGAGTTGAATTTTTATCATATTGCAAAGGTCTATCTAATAATAAATATGCTTGTATAGGTATGACATCACAATCAGTATAATCATTGTATAAACCATCTGAAAATTGCACTCTCACAACTTTTGTTACCTTCAACTTATCACAAGAATTGAACCATTGCGTGTAGTAAAGGTGGGGGTACTGACTTGTGATCAAGCCAAGCTTCTCAACCACCTCTATGCTAGCAAGATTGTTGTAACTCCCCCATCAATGATGACACGACATGAACGATTCGTGATGATGAATTTATTTGGAACAAGTTGTGGCATTGGTGCTATTCGGCGCTCTCCATTTGTGCACTAAGTACATACTTTACAATGAGACTCATGTAGTTGTCAGAAATTTTAGCTCCCAAATGCTCCTCATCATTTTCACGTTCATCACCTACGAGGTCATTTGCATCCAAAGTATATTCATCTTCAATATCACTAGCAGAAGTGTACTCACTATCTTCTCTCACAATAAGAGCTTGCTGACTTAGATAGCCAGTGGAGCGAAGTCGGATCTAGACCGGGTTTCGCCTTGTTAAACCGGCTCTGACAGCGGACAAGTGAAGAACAGCGTCGGCATGACGACGAAGGGGCATATAACGCCCCTCGCCTCCCACGATCAGGGAAGCGCCAATCGGCAGAAATCCAACCATCCGCTTGCCCCACGATTGGGGAGTGCGCCCGCTGATCCGCGAAACCAAAAGTAGGCCTCCCTCAGTTCATCAACATTCTTTGATAACATTTTTAATGCTAGTCCTGTAACACCACAGGATCCACAATACCCTGGGATGCTACTGAGACTATTTCACAACTAGCCAATTTACAAGATAAATTAAACTAGCAACATTTAATTAAAAGGTTTATATAAGCGGAAGCATAAACAACTAGGAAATAACAGAATAATGAGAACAATTTAATATTCATTATCAACTTAAACATGATAACCATGGAACGGTTCCAAATAAACATTAAAAAGATGAAACAATCACCCATAAGATAGCTAAGCAAAACTAGAGTTCTTTCGACTTTATTTTATTATTAAAATAAAATCCATGTGCATCAATGTGGTGCTGCTCTACCCTTCCCAATGCATGCTAAAAGTCCACCTGTAGGGAGGGGGAAACAAGGGTGAGATAAAAATCTCAGCAAGCAAACAGTTTAACAAGCTATTCAAACTACAAACAATTATGCATCATCATTTATAATTCCATACAACCAGAACTACAATTCATGTTCACAATTATTAAATCACCATAAACTTCTATGAATCATCCCTCTTCAAATTCAGATTTAATTAGCATACGAATGCAGTCAATTTATCCTCTATTGAATGCAAAAGAAACATTTAATCTTCCATAACCACAATAGATTAACCATCAACATTTAATCTTTCACTATTAACAATGTTTATATCCTCAACCTCAAAACACCATCAATAACGGTGAAGTATTAGCAAATAAATCTTGTTTAACTACTTTAAAACCTCATCCACTACTACTACCAAAGGCAATAAAACATATGTATGTGTTACTTCAATACATTATTATTTCTCACATGTACATTTGCTATCAACAATTAATATATATATATGAGAAAAGAATTTCATGCCACAATTACAACCCTTACCATACACAAGGGACGAATCCCATTCCACGACCACAACCACAATCCTCATACCAAAAATAGCTCACATGAGCCAAATCCATACCACAGCAATGAAATTGTAAATTCCACATTACAACTATGGAGTTGAATAATCCACAAAATAACTTCACCACAACATATTGCATGTCTCCAATACAGCAAATAATACCTCTTTGGATTCATGACTTAAAAGTCTACAATTTTCATGTAGAACACCTATTTTTATTCGGATCATAGCTATATGTAATTTAATGCCCTAAACAGAGGAAACTCTCTGATCTGGCAGACTGGACAGAGAAACTAAGTCACGTCCCCACGACAGCACAGGGGTCTAACAATTCTGAAAATTATACAGCAACTAGATCTCTGAATTATCTACAACTTTATCAATTACGGCCATGACCATAAAAATTAATTACTATTTTTAAATCTCGTATCACCGTCGGACTGTACCAATCTATCCTCCTGACGGACAGCGGTGTTACCAACTCCGCATCTCCCAGATCCCACGGCTAAAAATTACGAAAAAAATACAGGAGATGAATCTAGAAGTCTTCTACAACTTTTCTTTTGGGAGAATCCGCACGAAAATTCGTTTACTGGGTCAAATCCGCGAGGACAGACGCGCTGCGCGAATCAATCTACAGACCGACAGCAGCTAATCTCTAATCAGGCAATTAATCTATTAACTACCATCAAAATCCGTACCAAGAACCCTAATTGTTCATAAAAACAGAGGGTTTGGGTGGGGAAAAATTACCAAGATGAAGATTTTTCTCACTTTTTTCCTCCTCCTCTTCTTCTTCTTTCTTCTCCTCTCCTTCTCCTTTCTTCTTCTCCTTCCTTCTCTTTTCTTCTCCTCCAATGGCAGAAGCACTTGGGGCACCAATGGCAGCAATAGGGGAGGGGAGGCGCCCAAGGGGTGGGGGCGCCAAGGGTGGAGGGTGATGGGAATGGGGTCCCGATCTTCCAACAGGTTCGGGTATGTTCGACGGTGGAGGCGCGACACAATCGATCCGCTTCCAACGACACGCTCGAACCCCGCAATCGCAGCACCACGCTCCTCAGGTTATCAACCGCGCTGCCCGGTTGACCTTGCTAAGAAGGCTAATCCTCGCTGCGAATCAAGAACACAAGCAAGAACAAGGAAGAACACAACCAAATTGCGATATATTGATGAAGCACTCGAAAATTGGGGTTTCACAAACCGATGACGGCGAAACTGTTCAAAGACAGAATTAATCTAAGCAAAACCCAACCCTAATGGTGGGGTGGCGGCTGTATATAAAGGAGTAAGGGCGTAAACCCCTGGACGCGCCCTTAATGGACTCCAACACGATACAAAGCCGAACGGCCCAAAAGACGGTGTCGCAGCACCCTGACAGATTCTGGACGTCCACTTGTTTCGACGATTCCATTGACTCAGAAGGAATTTTGATATGAGACCAGATCCATTGGAAAGGTTATCTTCTCAGCTTTCCATACATATTCGAACGTCCAAAACGGAGTCCGGATGCGATCTGGGCGTCCGCTTTAGTGCAGTTTGGTCCTGACTCCGAATTGATTCGAAGTCGGTTTGAGTTGGACATCCAACATGATTCGTCCGCCCTTGCTGGACTTGTACGCCTCGTAGCCCTTCTCCAAGTACTTCTTGATCCTCTCCATGGTTCCTAATCATAATTAAATCATTAGGTAGCAATCGATTCTCAAATGAACCAAAAGAAGTACTTAGAACGAGCTCACATGTAAATTCAATTGTCGGCGCGAGCTCTAGTGATTGGTCCTTGAATATCATGTGGAGGAGTGTTGTGTATATCCGAAGAAGTGATGTCCTCATCAGAGGGGCCAAGGGAGGGGGTTTATAAAGGGGGTGTTAGGGTTTGGTAGGGGGTACGGGCCCCCATTTGGGCTGGCTGGCCCAAAGCGGCTGGCCCACCCCTCCGAACAGCCCAAAACATTCAAATTAATTATTTTAATTTATTTAATTCATTTTACAATATTCTACAATTCATATTTTTCCCTTCCCGCGATTTACCGAAAAACCGCGATTCCGCGATTGTTTAAAAACTTACGCCGTAACGACGTTCCGAGCGACCGCTGGCACTGCAAAACACGCCGGTCACACGCCGTCACGTCATGCAATCCCCATTGCACACCGAGCATCATCAAAGCACCACCCACGAGCCAACGGGCCAACAACTTCGGCTCCGCAGCCGAAGGACCTCGCGGTCGGGGTAACATCAGCAGCCAGTTCAATCCCGCAAAGACACTTCTACCCAAAATCATAGAAGGTTACAGGCCGCAGGGACGGAGGGGGCCAAATGGCTCAGCAACATGGTTTTGGCCTGTGAATCCCTTCACCATGAGAGGCTCCTGTTGTAGGAGTGGCCCACACCTAAGCCCAGCCGGCCTGTTAGAAGGCTGTAAAAACCCAAAATGGGACATGTATAATGACATAAATGCCCTTGAGAGGGATGCTTGGGAGTAAGGACATAACTGTAAAATACTCCCCATGTGAATATATATAAAGTTATCCTGGACCTGGGGGGCACCCAGAGAAAGCACTGCTCACCTAACATCTCCACTACCATAATACAATCTCTATGTTTGGTTTGTAACCACAACAGCACCGTTTGTCCAATTGTTGTGGTATTTCTCCCTTTTCAGTAATGTAGTAGGTATTGTGCTGGTGGCCTAGTATTGCTTCCTTTGTTTATTTACAAGTTCTATTTATTGTTGCTTTACATTCGATGTTTTTTGTTCCACATAAATGCTAACATGAATTCATGTTGCAGGTATGGCTCATGAACTTCGCAAATTGGACTGGCCTTACGGCCTATTAGACGAACATGTCGACCGGCTGCATCATGCTTCCCAACTTGTCCTGCCTCCAGGGAGCACAGTGGAGATGGTTGACTTGGGGGTGGTCTGCACACGCACACCTCGAGTGGTCTGGAGGCCACACCAACGTTGGACAACTAGGTTTGCAATCCGGCAGCATTGTATTTTTCACGATGCCGGCTATGTTTGTGTATGTAGGTTGTGTATTGACCTTTTTTTGCTTTACAAGCTGCATGATGCCGGCTATGTTTGTAACACCAAACCATCTGTGATAGACATCACAGACAGTTATTAGTATTAATAGTCTGTGGTATGTAAGATATCACAGACGGCTATATTTAAGAACCACTTGTGATATCTTACATATCACAGACGGTTTTTAGTATTAGCCATCTGTGATACGTTCGATATTACAGACGGCTATTTTTAAAAACCGTCTGTGATATCTAGCATATCACATACGGTTGTTTTGAAAAACTGTTTATGCTGTAACTTAACACAGATGGTTTAAGAGCCATCTATGATAACTTGTTATCATAGATATATAAATTTAGACAATTTAGAGATCGTTTATAATAATAGTTTTTGTTGAGAAACCGACGCTGGCGACCAGTCCGATCGGGATCTCTGCTTAGAACAAGAACGAATCAATCACAGAATCACAGAATAGTAGATGAACACAGAGAGAGGTAGAGAGAACTCCTGGTCTTTCTTTATTGCTTTTCACCGTGTGTGTACAATGGGGGGTTGGCTCTCTATTTATACTAGGTGGTGGTGCCCAATATGTCAGACTCTCGGCCTACCAGACTCGAGTCCGCCAGACTCTATCTCAGAGGCCGGTTTCCTAACACTCCCCTTGGGCACTCACCCAACATGCTCATGCCTCATCAAACTCCATAAAACCCAGTGGGAAAAATTTGGAGAAAGAGTACATAATACATGTGTTGCTGCGATGCACTAATTGCCTCATTAAAACCTTGGTCGAGAAACTGTGAAAACTCGTCAAGGAAAAAGAGTACAATCCACCCAACTTCATTCGGTCTTCGGGACCTTGTTCCTTTGGGTACTCAATCTTCATGATCGAGATTTACTAACGGGCTTGAGAGAATTCTCCCGAATTCTCGCACTTCTAAGTCTCATTATTCCAATCCTCATACGCACCTTTCAAAGCTAGATGCGTGGAGTGACTTAGTGAACAAATCGCTAGATTTTCACAAGACTTAGTATGCAAGACCTTTATCTCGTCCATCTTTTGCAATTCATGTGCAAAGAAGAACTTGGGGTTGATATGCTTTGTGAGATGACTCTTCACATAGCCCGCTTGCACTTGTACAACGCAGTTGAATTATCTTCATGGATAATTGTGGGGTTTGCACAATGTTCATCCCACATGACCGCCGGATGTGGTGAACCATTTGGTCGAGCCAAGCGCACTCTCGCAGCTTCATACAATGCTATAATTTCGAGTGGTTCGTCAAGTAGCTACAAGGCTTTGCTTAGACGATTTTCGTGAATTGCGCCCACCACACAGAATACATAGTATGTTTGTGACCTTGCGGTATGCGGGTTAGACAAGTACCAAAGATCGCATAGCCAATCAAGTTCAAGTCTTGATTCTTTCTCAGAACAATCCAAGGTCCTTACTTCCTTGGAGGTATCGGAAGGTGTCCTTTATGCCCTGCCAATGCCTTTTGGTAGGTTTTGCATTGTACCTTGCTAATAGGTTCACAGCAAATGCAATATCCGGTGTAGTGCAGTTTGCTTAGGACATGAGTGCTTCTACTACATTCAAGTATGGGAATTCCGTCCCGTGACTTCCTCCCCTTTTCCCTAGGTCGGAAATGATCTTTTTCTTGTCAGAAGACCTTCCGATCATCGGTACTTTCGATAGGTATGCCTTCTCAAGCCAAACCTTTCTAGCACCTTCTCGGTGTAGGTCGACTAATGTACCAAGATTCCTTCGGGACATGCTCAAGCCGCAGCCCGAGCGTAACTTGGTATTGTTCGGATCTTTCATTTCAAATTCTGACTCTAAGTAGGAGCTTGCTTCTTTTATATCTTCTGCTGTCCCGATGATATTCAAATCATCTACATACACAGAGATTATACAGAATCCATTCTGGGATCGCCGTATAAATACACAAGGACAGTCTTCATTGTTTGTGTAGCCTTTCTTGCAGAGAAAGTAGTCTTCATTGTCCACATTCTTCCAGAATGCTTCAATCCATACAAAGGACTTTCTCGAGTTTCACATCGCATGATTTCTATTTGCTCTGTCTTGGTTCGGGAGAGGTATTCCTTCAGGGAATTTCATATAAATCTCCGAATCCAAGTTACCGTAAAGGTATACAGTCACAACATCCATCAATTTCATTTCTAAGTTCAAGTTTACTGCCATTGAGATCAAATATCTAAAGGTAATTCCACTCATGACTGGGGAGTAGGTTTCTTCATAATCAACTCTAAGACGTTGAGTGAAACCTTGTGCTACTAGCCTTGCTTTGTATCTCACTACTGCTTTCTTTCATTTCTCTTTCGAACAAATACCCACTTGTGCCTCTACGGGTGCACATGGAGAGGTGTGCGGCATACGGGCCCAAAAATCTCTTTTTGTTCGTAGATAGCACCGCTTGCTATTGCCTTTTCCAATCTTCCCAATCTGATCTTTTCTTACATTCAAGAAGCGATGCAGATCGGGATCAAGATCGATGATTGTGGCAATTTTCTTGCTAAGTATATATCGATATTGGTCGTTGTCCTGCTCATGGACTCTCCGTGTGCATATAGTTTATAGCTATTTCTTCATGAGTCGCTTCTTCCGAGCGGTTGCTTCTTCCGAGCTTCCCTTGCACATCGCTTCTTTCAATTGCGTGGCAAGTCCCTTTATTTTTTCGACCGATGTGTGCGCACATCCATGCCGATGGGGATATTCAGATCCGGTATGCCCTTTTCTGAAGGTGTCATACTTGTGCCAGGTCTCAACTGGCTCCCCTTCTCATTCTGGGGGACTTTAATGATCTACCGTGATAAGTCCTTCTTATCCCTTTTCACCAGCGCCCCTACACTAAGGATTCGAGGAACCGGAGTTCTCGCCCTCTTTTTATTTTTCCGAGGCCTCGGACGAGATTAGGATACCTTCGCTTTTGGTATTTCAACCTCTCCGGCAAAGGCGTGCAGCACATGCGACTTAGTCACGCTTTCAAATCACTAAAGTGATCAGCAATGATTTGCTAATGCTTGCAAATCAATTGTCTTCGGACTTCTATTGTCTTCTGGACTTCTATTGTCTTCTGGACTTCTATTTGCTTCACTAGTGCACGGGTCATGTGCATGTATTTCCCGACATTTTCCATCAAGGGGTTGATTTCTTCCCCCTAATGTTGGGAAATTTTCGTGTCGACCCTTGCGCTAATGCATAGATGGATGGATGTTGTAGGCCAACGGTCTAGAATTGATGAGATTCGCGGCATGTAGGACTGCATGTCCCCAACATGTAGCTGGCAAATTACATTTATGCAAAAGGGGGCGGGCAATAAATTTAATTCTCTTGATTAAAGCTTCTGCCAAACCATTCTGGGTATGGACATGCGGTACCGAGTGCTCAACTTCAATCGCCATGCAATAATCATCAAATGCCTTTTAAGTAAATTCTTTGGCATTGTCCATTCGTGGACTTGATGTGATGATCGAGAACACATTTCGATGTGAATGATCCGCGAGATCAATTTTGCAAAGGCGTGGTTTCTCGTGGACAACAAACCCACACATGATCACTTCGAGGAAGCGTCAATGAGCACTATGAAATACTTAAATGGCCCTGAGATGGGCTGAATGGGACCGCAAATACTTCTCTGCATGCGTTCCAGGAATGCAGGGATTTCATCCTTCACTTTCAGAGTGGAGGGTCTAGTACTTAATTTCCCGGTGGCACATGCAGGGCACACAAAATCTTCAGGATTCGGAAAATTCTTCACATTAATATTATGCCCTTGTGAATTATTTATTATGTTTCTCATCATCCTAAGACCTGGGTGGCCTAATCTGTCATGCCGAGACGTAAGAGTTCGAGCTTAAATACCGCCTTCATGACGATTGTAGGTGCAGTGCCTTTATGTTGGTATAATATAGCCCTGTTTCTAGTGAAGGAAGTTTTTCTAATACCCTTTTTCCATTCTCTTCGCGCTTCGTAATGAGTAGGTATTCCTTACCGTACTCCTTTTCAGTTCATTGGCGCGAATAACCTTAAAACTTAGGAGAGTTCTAGTCGATTCTGGGTACAATAAGGCTTCTTCAGTGACCAAAGTTGTGCCCATTAGGAGTATAATTGCGGCTCTTCCTGAACCGATTATACAAGCATCGCTTCCGGCAATTATCGTAAGGCTGCCAATGCTCTTACGGATCGACTGAAAATACTTAATCTCTCTTAAGATGGTATTCATTGTGCTGCTGCCAGCTAAGCACACTTCCTTCATAGGGCGCTACACGTGTTCTAATATAATGTATTTTATTCATATGCATGAGAAGGCAATCAACTCATAAATAAAATACTTCAATATCAGAACATATCATGCCATTATAAACCGAATAAATGAATGAATTCTTCAAATATCATCCAACCATCACGAGAAAAATAAATGCTAAAGTACCATCCATGCAAATTCTAACTTGTGTTTTAACACAAAATAAATGACATTGAAAATCTAAATGCATTCTGCATCGACTTCTTCGCTATTTTCTGGATTGACATTCTCTTCGTGAGAAATCATGGCTTTGATCGCTTCTAGGTCGAAAGGGGTGTCGCTA